>CM076573.1:367339457-368043819 GCA_034641835.2 Pinus albicaulis
GTGAAAGAGAAAGGCATTTAAAAATTATATAAGACAAAATAGAAATTTAGCATTTGCAAAGTTGTTGGGACAAACTCATTCCATCAATCCATGGGGAAAAGCACTTCATTGCTACCTCTAAAATCTGTGCTTCAAAATATAGATTCAATTATCAACTACAAACCCCAAAGATACTTGAGGACATCACCCATTGTCACCTTGGTGATCATCCTTCTCACATAAGGCTAGCTCTCCTCCAACATAAGGGAGGAATCCATAATAAGCCTACAGATCTGTCCTTCAAATGCTAAAAAGAAGATTTGCAAAATGATATTTTTTTTGTCTTTTAAGATTTAAAATGGAAAGCTAGGCAAGGCCTAGTTCCTAGTCCCTGGGTTATAGACTCTAGGCAACAAACAAAACTTTAAAAGTGATGAAAAATATGTGAGTCATGACAAAAAAACCACACAGAAAGTGTTATCAGTCAATAATATATCCAATAAATATGTAACAGTGCTATCTCTTAATAGATGGAACATTTGAAGACAATGTTCTTCCCCAACTTGATCTCTTGTAAGTCACATAGCTGAAAATTCCCTTTGAGGTGTGTGATGCAGTGAGCTATCTCAAACCAAAGCTAGTGGGAGCCCACTCTGAATGAACCAAGGGGAATACTAAGGTTGTGCATCCAATGTCTAATAGTATAGATAGGCCTAACAATAAGATTCACTTAGCTACATAAAGCACTCAAAATAATAAAATGACTTATTCAAGCAAATGCCCTCAAGGAGGGAAATCCAAGTGATTTTGATGTAGTTTGTAGATATCCTCTCTAATCTCCGAGGTTATGTCACATTTAGATAGTAGGAGCTGACCTAGAGTGTCCAAAGATTACCTAAAAAGGGCAAGTTGATTGATAGAAACAGCCACTAACTGAAGAAATTAAGAAGAACCCACAACAATTACACCAAGGAGGGGTCTATTGAAGCAATACTCTGAACTCCACCTAGATGATAGATTGAGGAATTGCATGTTAGCAGCAGATGAAGCATCATAATATAAGGGTTTAGAATCTCTCTATCCTATCCCAATGAACCCAAAGCAAGCCAGGTCCCCTGACCTTGAAGCCATAATGGGTCATGGCTCTAATGATCATGTCCAAAGAAGTGCATCTTGAAAGAGATGTCCTAGAGCACTATCTCTTTAGCCAAGAAAACCATATTCCTTATTAAGTTGGAGCTAGAAAGCATGCCTCAAGCTAAGCTAGACCCCTAAGATCTGACCCCCAAGTATGTGTAGGTTGTAGTAATATGAATCCCATCCCCTCCAATGTAAAAATGGTAGTCAAGGAGAGCATGCTGAGACATGTGAAGATCATAATCTTAGTCTTACTAAGTTCAAATTTCAACTATCAAAGATCACAAGAGTTGGAGAAGGCCTCAATTTGTCTCTACAACCCCTTAGGTGAGGTGCCAAGAAGATCATGTTGTTGAAAACTAAAAGCAAGGAGATCAAGACATCGGGTAGAAGACAATCAGCACCATCCTATATGTGCTCCTAAGAAAGGAGTCCATCTCATCGATATAGAACCCAAAGAGAATTAGTGAGAGAGGGAATTCCTATTTGACCTCTATAATACTCCTAAGGTAGTCTAAGAAGATGTCAATAGTGCAGAAATGACCAAGCACTAAATAATAAAGTCTCATGATAGAAGCAAATGCCGTATCACCTCTAAAACAATGCCTCTCTCATGACAGAGTCAAATGCCTTACAAAAGTCAACAAATCAACAAAATATTTTCAAAGAGAAATGATGGGCCTCTCTAATAATGGCACAAAGAGTGAAATATGTGGTCAGTAGTTTGGTCAGTAGATGATGGGCCTCTCTAATTAAGGATTCATCTTGAAAAAGCCAAGAGGAGTGTAAATTTGTAAGCCTATACAGGGAGGTCTATCTCGAATGCAATCATTACAGTCTCATCCTATTTCAATGACACTTGGCATCAAGCAACTAAAACTCCCAAACACATGATCACTAGAGTTCAAATAATTTGGGAAGACAACTAACATGATGGCTATAGGTGAATCTTTTGGAACGCTGCCAGCTACAGAAGTAGAGATTGAAAAGAGACCTTGAGCATGGCATGAAAATGTAAATAGGACACCACAGAAATTCTGCCTGCAATCATAAACCAAGTCCTGAACTAACTTGGAACTTGCAGGGAGGAAAAGAATATAGAGAACACCGCCTAATTTCAAAGAAGAAGTTGCCCAAGAGAATTAATTGGTGTAAGGTATCTCTCTTGTGTATAATATATATAGGTTTGTGCACTGGAATTAAAAAAGAAAATTAAAGGAGGGGGGGGAGGACAACCTAAATTTGGGCCAAAATCAAATTTTGTTGTTGGAACCAACGTTTATTTAAGGTGATTTGTACACATGTGAAATGAAATTTATGATGGGCTTACGTGTGCGTGTAAAGTCTTGTGACCATTGCTAGGAGTAATTTTCTCATCCTATGGGGAATTTCCTATTGAAGAGCCCATTTATTTGCACAACAGACACATGGAAGAAATGGGGTGCTCAACCCAGCTTATGAGGACCTAGCGGATGAGTTTTCCCACCTTTAAAGGAGCCAGATGAGTTCACTTTGAAGCACTCTACACTTGGAGGAATCTTGGAGGCGTAGTATTCCCTTTGGTCATTCCTTTGCCTTGCTTTGTGAGCCATGTGCCCACTTCATAACAATTTTGTGACCCTTATAATAATTTTGAAGGTCTATACACCCTTTGAAGGGTCATTTATTGAAGGTACATGAGCCTATATCAGAGAAAAAGGGTTTATTGCCCACTTTGAAAGACATTTGGAGGTGGAACTCCCTTGTTTAGTGGAGGATTTGTTACAGATGTGGAGAAACTTGAAGGTTCCCCTCTCCCACTTAGTCAATGGCATTGGGAGCCCTTTTACCCACCTTGGAGGATAATTTTTGGGGTTGTCTGCACACTTTAAAGGCTTTTGGTGGGCATATTTAAAGACTTCTTAGATAAGCTATCTTGTTGATGGGCCTTGGGAGGTTGGATGCCATGCTAACAAGCCATTCATCCCCTTCATTTATGGAGATGGGCACTTTGTGAGGGCTCATTCCCCTTCATCATTGTACATGTGGCATGAATTCCCCTAAATTCATGTAATTTTCGTTAATTAATTATACAAGAGGGCCTTTGCTCCTCCTTAAGCTAGAATTGGGGTTTTAGCTTAGTAAAATAATATTTCACTGCGAGGAAAATTGAGCACCTCCTCTATAAATATAGGTGCTTTCCTTTCATTCTATCATGGTTGTATTTGGGGGAGAAATCTCTTAGAAGGTCTAAAATTTTTGTGATTTTTCTCTCTTACAATTTGGCTATGGATGGAAGAGCTGAGTGACTTTTCTTTCTTGGGTGCAATTGGAAATTGTGTGGTCTCTTTTCATGGATGCTTATGGTATATCTTGGATGATGCTTGGTGAAGTAAGTTGATTTATTTACTTTGTCCTAGTATATTGGAATGTGTGTGATTAGGAAAGGTAACTAAAACACTATATGCAGCATCTGGCCAGGGTTAAACTCAGAATTTCTCAACAAAGACACAATCACACAAAAGACACACTTATTTTATTTTCAGGAAACCCAATAGGGAAAATCTTCCTCCTTGATGTGGCTATTTTATTGATTGTTCTTAAGAAGTTGGATCTATTACAAATCAATCTGTCTCTCTTGAGAAAGTTTTCTTCTTTTGACAAAAATCTCAGCTAATATAATTGATCTTGGCCTTCCTTGATCACAACTTGATCTCGGTTCCTGCACACAATTGATCCTCTATTTCCACCTTGACTTGCTCTGCAAACCCTGCTCTCTTCTCCTTAATATTCCACACTTGTGACTTACTACTTCTTAGGACACAAGCTCTGCACACAATCAATCTCTTATTCCCTAGCACTCTTGTTCCTCCTATTTCTTAGGACACAATTCCTACACTCTCCACAATCAAGGCTCCTCTCACAAACTCGCGAGATGTCTTGTCACACAAACCTTTGTGCATGAAACAATTGTCCTTTCCTCGTGTATTTTTCCTCTCTTTATAAATTCGATCCATGCTAAATAGTAAATTAGGCTATTTCAAATTTAGAACTCGAGTTTTTAATTAACAAGTTAACTGAGAGAGTCACTCTTTCTCCCTCCAATCAACACTGGAGTTCTTAACTCATTCATCCTTCAATCAAGATTGAAGCTTGAGCATGTTCTAACTAAACTCATAACTGCCACCCAATCATGTAGTTAAACTGACGAAAATTCCTCTTATAACTGAATCTCAAACTCCACGCATGATAAATTGATGATTATTATAGTAAACTAGAAATAACTCATCCTAACTGAAGTTTAACTCATGAGGACAATTTGAGGTCTTCACTAGCTAAGGCACAAGCCAAAATACCTTGCTCACTACATTTTCAACAGTAAATCATTTATTCAAGTTGTTTAATTGAAAAAATCCTCGGTGCAGCTTACCTATAACACTCTCTTCTTGAGTTCTTATGTTTGGATGGTGATATTTTCTCTTATGTTGGATTTCTTTCTCAAGCTGATGTTATGGGTTCATCTGTAGTGTGATCATTTTTTTTTTTTTTGAATAAGACTAATTTCTATGATTATAGTACAAAAAAGTACTGTCATGTTGCCCCTTGGGGGGAAACCAGCTCACAATGATAGTTCAAAAAATCAGAAATGGAGCTCCCCCAGGGGGGAAACCAACTAATAGAGAGTACCATAAAACATAGGAGAAGCTGCCCCAGATGAGGAAACCATTTTTTGATAGAGTAGTCATAAAACTAATATTACTGTGCATAAGAAAAGTAAGCAAAGAAACTGTAGCAAGGCCTGAAAATACTAGAGACAAAGGAGTAATGGCACTACTGAATATGGTCCTTTGTGTCTTGTTGTTGCATATGCAGAGGTTCTTCCACAACGTAGCACCCATCATCAGAGAGAGCTTTCTCCTTCTTGGAGAGAAGAGAAGCCAACTCCAGCATGGAGGTGGAGCGAGCGCCTGTCTTCCACATTGTCAAGTTGCCTGACGCCTTGAGCAGAGCTGCTGCCCATGCTATAAGAGGTTTCCTCCAGGGTTTTGACAGGTAGGGCCACGATTTTTCTGGGCATTGGGGAAGAAGAGCGAGAGAGTGTGGATTTTCTCGACCTCTTCCTAGAACCAGAGATGGAATTGTCTTGTTGAATTTTTGGAATTCAAATTGAGAGATGGGCTTAAAAAAGATGGGGGTCAGAAATCTTCGGTGCATCCAAGGCCACTAAGAAAGCCACAATGCGCTTTGCCAAGAGCAGAATTGGAGGGCGAGAGGGACCACCACGACCACCACCACTGTGGAAACGCATACGATGGTGGCAAGGCATGATTTCTGTGGAGTGCTAGGGATGAAGCAAGGGACACAGTGAGCAGAAAGAGACTGATGAGCAGGGGATGGATGCTTAGCAATGTGAAACAGATGATCGGAGGGCTAATGGACGATGGCGTGAGCAGCAGATGCACAGTGGGGACAAGCATAATAGAGAACAAGAACTTGCAAAGCAAGCTTGAGAGAGAACCAGATGGAGGTGCGTGAAGAATGCAGGGGGAGATGGCACCATTGCCCATAAAAGGCCAGTGAATGCAGCGAAGCAGTTGAGGCAGAATTGAATTCTCAGTACACCAGAGTGAATGCCTAGAAATGAATGAGATCGTCAACTAGCTAAGGTTATTTAAGTCTCTCGCGCCTGAAGCAGGTGCCGCCTCGTGGTGAGGCCAGCTACATGACAGTGGAGAGGCTATGTGGCCTTCCAGCAAGGCCTGTCTATTCACCCGCATTCGGGGATCTGTAGTGTGATCATTATTAAAGTGTTAATTTTTTTTGTTTGGCTGCATTAGGCTTTGTTGAAGTGTAAACTATAAATCTTAAAAATCCTTATGATCTTCTTAAGCACTTGTGGTTGTACAGTGAACTTTTCAATCTTGTGTTGAGTTTCTTTTTAAGTTTTTCAAGCTCATGGGATAGGTTCAACTCTAGTGTGATCATTATTAAATTGTTGTCAAGCTTTTTGTTTGGCTAGATTAGGGTTTGTTGAAGCATTCACCATAGATCTAAAAAGTCTTTGAGATCTCAACAGCCAGTTATTAAATTGGCCATATCTCCACACAGAAAATGATAAATAAACCTGAATGCCACAAGTAACCATAGAAGTAGAACCAAAACATCCAAAAACTAGGAAAGAGATTGTTAATTTTTTTTTTTAAATTGCATAATCTTAAAAGAAAAGAGGAAAAGATATAAAAAGACATACCTCCTACCAATACAAAGATATATTTTCCAACAATGTAATTAAATTTCAATGCATGCTACGCCATTTGTGTGGTAGAAAACCAGCATAAATGTAAAATAATCCAAAAATAAACCATCGAAGGGAACATCAACATGCATCCACAAATCAATTTATGAAATAAAATTTTCAACAACCAACTAAATTTCATAACCCTGCATAAACAATAGAGGAGAACAGAGTGGATTACCTATGTCTAGTATGTAAAGGCCGTTGTAATATATCTCTTTAGATTCATCTTGCGTTGTGCCCGTCACGAGCTGCTAGTCCTTCGCCACTTAGGTTAGGTTGCACCCATGTATTTACAGTGGTGCCCAATTCTCTGGACTAGTACTCTACTTCCCTTTGCTGTAAATTCTCCTTTTCCTCTAGCGTGATCCAACCTCTTGCTCTTTATTTTGCTATTTATGGGGTTTTCATTGTTGTTTACCCTAGATAATTGAAGAGGTCGAATGGGGCGGACAACACTATTTTTCTGAAATGGTCGAATGGGGCGGAGAACACTGTTTTTCTGAAATGATATTCACTGTGGCGCCCTTTTAATTTTCATATATTGAAAGGATATTCATTATGGTGCCTACACATTTGAATATTTATTATTAGTTAAAAATATTTTAAATTAATAACATTTAATAAGGAAAATAGAATTTTATATAGATTGGAAGGCTAATTTTATTTTTAGTTAATTACCAAATGGAATATTTATAATTATTTACATATATTTTATTTTAAATTAATAATATTTAATTGGAAAATAGAATTCTATATAGATTAAATTGAAAATACTTAATTGGAAAATAGAATTTTATATTGATTGGCATGTTAATTTTTTTTAGATAGTTATAAAATTGGATAGTTAAGAAATTGAATGTTTATAATTATTTACATATATTTTAAATTAATAACACTCAATAGTAAAATATAATTTTATATAGATATGTTTACAATTCTATATAGATTTTTTTTTTTTTAAATGAGAAGTGAAGTGGACAAATTATTTACTTGGTGGGTAGTAACTACTAATAAAACTACACATTTATAGTTTTAATTTTACATAAGTGTTAAGGAACACATAAATAATTATGGAAGTAACCCTCCTTAGGTATTCATATCCATTTTTTATGCAAAGATTTACTCAAATTATACTGGAAATTAAATTATGGTAAATATGTTATTAACTAGAGTATAAGCTATCTTCAAAGATTTTATTTTTAGATAATTTTCCTACAAATCCTAAGAATAAAAGATCAGTGAAAATATATTTTGAAATCATGCATGAATATTGCAACTATATCCATGAATTATATATATATATATATATATATAGAGAGAGAGAGAGAGAGAGAGAGAGAGAGAGAGAGAGAGTATTAATAATAAAAAGTTTCTTATAGTTAAAATATGTGGGTTTGTGAACATGACTAAGTGAACATGGGCTATGAAAATGACTAGGAGTTGGGGTTTGTCCGTGCTCCTTTACTCAGTCCGCCTCCGTGACAGGTCCTATGGGTGTGATACGATTAGGGGTCAGAGCTCACCACTCGACCCCTCCTCCCAACGCGCCCCTACATGTCGTTCAAATATAAGTGACAGACATTATGGTTGAGAACCACCTATAGGTGAGATAGTAAGGCTTTGGAGTTTGTTATGGCAGGTCGTTGGTTTGAATATTCCTGCGAAGGTCTTTCGACCTTTAACAATTTTTTAGCCAATGTGGAGGCGCCACGTGGTGGCCTCTAGTTGGGCCATGTGGAAGCTTCCCATTGGGCCACCAAAATACACTGCAACCAATAAAATTCGGCCAAATCACA
Source organism: Pinus albicaulis (assembly GCA_034641835.2). Lineage (NCBI taxonomy): Eukaryota > Viridiplantae > Streptophyta > Pinopsida > Pinales > Pinaceae > Pinus > Pinus albicaulis. The sequence goes on from CM076573.1 coordinate 367,347,648, forward strand.
CATCAGTATCAAAATTGCAATTTTTCATTTCTAGAGTGACACAATTAACAATTACTAACATAAATGACTAATTCATATACTTGGTGTACTTATTATTTGGTCATATATTTTAGCCCTAGATTAAATTAGTCATTTTAGTTAGTCGTTTTTAGTTTGGTCACTTATTATCTAGTCATATATTTTAGTCTTGGACTAAATTAGTCATTTTAATTAGTCGCTTTTAGTTTGGTCACTTATTATATAGTCATATATTTTATCCATAAACTAAATTAGTCATTTAAGTTAGTCATTTTTAGTTCGGTCACTTAAAATTTCTCAAATTTAGTAGTAATTCACTTGATATAATTGTGGTGACTAAATTTTTTAGTCAGCTAGTCACTAATTTCATCATTTTTTACTAGTGAAATAACTATACAACAATCCTTAAGAGGATTGGCTGAAATATAAGTACAAATGGAAAATCTGCAGAAATGCCAGAGTTGCTGGGAAGCAGCTGCAACTTAGAAAATAACCGAAGATGGCTGAGGATGATGTACAATCTGAAATAGACTTCCTCCAATAGATCTCTCAAGTGATAGGTTGATCCCAACATTGAAGATATTACACCAAAATAGTGGTGCAAACCCCCACTGAAGATACTCTCTGAAATAACGTAGTCTCGAGAAGGGACTATGTTGTTGATGATGGCAGATGCTTGCCCTGATGCCAAGATCAGATCAGAAATTCCCTTCACTAACCTCCCTAAGGAATAGGAGCTCCCTCCTCTGAAAGATGAGCGAAGGAAATGTGTTGTGGAACCCTCCACTGCAACACCCAGCAACACTACGTTATACTTCAACAAAAATAACACAGTGACTAATGGTAGTGGATTTGGCCTTGAGCCAAGATGTGGAGAAATGATGTGCAATCCTTCAAGAGGCCTCTCAAGAAGGAGATGAAATCATAAACATGAATCCCTCGTGCTAAACAACACTGCAACTCAGCTGAACAACCGGAGACTACAAATAGTCTACAAGACCAATAATCCCATACTCAAAGATGTCTCACTATGGCTGCCTCATCCTCATTTTATGCAAGTGAATATCTCTTTTCCCTGGACCCCACACATTAGGGTTTCTTCCACAAGGAATCTTTCTCCCTCTCAAACTGCGTTGTCTTCCCATGCAAGCTACACCTCTTAGGCAACGTTGTTGACTTGGTCAAACTTGACCTTGTCCTCATGAAAATTGCCCCTTTTCACACTGGAAGGTGAAAAATAAGCTGCTCCAATGATCCCTTTCACTTATGAGGGATTTATTCGTACTTATGGGTCTCTTTACCAATTTTATTCATCTCCTAGATGATACAAGCAAAAATTAATATTCCATTTTGTTGCATGCAAGTTTTGGAATATTACATTAAGGAAGGTAAATGGATCCAAGAAAAACTAATTAAGCTTGTAAACTGTGAAACTAGGGTTTCATTAATTTGAACATGAAACAGAGGTAAATGAGGGTTTGGCACCAAAAACTTCTGATCACAAGCTTAACGAAGGATCTTAGGAGGTGAAACTTACTTGGAAACAAGTGTAGAAGCCCTGAATTTGTGCTTAGAACCCTTGGAGAGAAGTTTAGAGGTTGCGTCTCTCTTCTGTAAAAAGCACAGTGTACAGAGGAAAAGTGCAATGACAGACTGTGAAAAGCGCAACACCTTTGGAAAAGTAGCAATGTCCCTCCTACGAAAAGTGTGGCACCTTTCTAAAAAGCACAACGAATGACCCAAAATTCAATTCTTTAAGGGAATACTCGAATTTTTGCTTCAAGAGGTTGACAACTCGATTCTTTGAGGTTGAAAATGAATGAATTCTTGGTCTTTGGGAGCCTTTATACTTGGAGAAAGGTCATTAAACAAACTGGGACCCAATTTTCCTTTATTGAAATTTACTTTACATTTCTTCTTTACCTTTAATTTTTTAATTTGATCATTTGAAGTTCATGTTTTTATGGCTTAGGAACACTGATTGAATTTTCGGAACATTACTCTTTTGCTGATGGAATTTTGTGTGTGCAACTACTTGTAACTCTGTTAACTTATTACAAATTAGGAACATAAAATTACATTTTTCTCTAAAATCAAAATTACTGATGAAATTTCTTTATTGGCACTCCTTCACTTGTTAGCCTTTATGCATGAAATGGTGATTTGATGACCTTGGAAACACTAAGACCTAATTGAGTCTCTGACTAAATTAAACCATGATGAAAATGACTGAAATTATGATTGCAACTCATAAATGATGGTACACTCAACAAAGTAGTGAAATGAGCCAGCAAGTAGTAAAATTTTGTAAGGAGTGAGATTAGGCATAGATCTACATCCAATGACCAAATTTTTGCATGATGACCTAATGGAATGAAAAAAAATTCAAAATGGGACCCTAATATGACATGATAGAGTCTATTTGATCACTAGTGGAAGGATGCAAACACTGACACTGACAGAATGGACATTAAATTCAAAAGTACGAGTCCACGTGATTATGACAAGTCACATTATATCAGGACATTACATCGATGATTTGATAGTCGATATGCTTTAGTGATTTAATAAATCTACGAAATTCAAAATGCAAAACTACGATTGTGAGATGGTTTTAAACAGAATGCGATATCGATATATGTTAATTGATGGGATGCGATATCAGTATCTGCTAGATGACATATTTCGGTGTTTTGGCACTGTAGGAATTTGCTTACTTAACAACTCGAAGTTTCGGCATTTCGGTTATTAGTTTCTTTACAATTCGGCACTTGACAATTCACTACTTCACCATTTTCTTTATTGCAACTTTGTCCTATCATAGGCTTTCGCTTTGAAGTTTTTTAGTTTTAAGCGTTTTTTTAGTGATTTTCTTATTTATAAAAGAAAAATTAAAATATTAACCTAAGAAAATGATAACTCAGGTTTTATTTCTAGGAATTGAGTACTAATTCTAAAATTTCAAAGGGTCCCCAATATTATTTCTAAGTTACTATCTAGGATAAGGGGGAGTTGTTGTAATACTACAACAATTGGCGAGACACTAGATGAATCTAAAATCTCGCACAAATCATAATACTTAGAGACAATTTAGGAAATTTATAAGTAATTGAAATATGTTTTTTGATATAGATAGATTTTAATTTAAATAGCCTATTTTTACCTGAAAAAATTCCCCATACTTTCGAAAAGAAATTTCTCTTTAAATGAATCAAACCTTAAGAAGTTGAAAAGATAAGTTGAAATTTATTTGAAACTTGGTTATTAGATAAACTTATTAGTCACTATAAGAGCCATTGCTACAGCAGGCATTCATAGCCTCAGGGTTACTATTTAACCAAAAAGTGAACTAGTATCCCATTCATAACATAATAGATATCTTGAGGTAACATGACAGCTTATTTTATTTTTGAGAATCTTCTTCCTTTTTTTTCACTTTAAAATCATTATCCTAGTTTATTAACTAAAAATGATAATGTCATTCACTGGTTATAATAAATTTGAACAAGTTGATTCGTGATGATATCCCTTGTCTCAAGGTCTTTGTAGACCATGAGCCACTATCTTGGTTTGGTAGCTAGTTGATAATGTCAAGTTTAGTTTCGTATGAACATGATGATTCGACTCGTGATGAGATATCTCAACTTTAAAGTTTTTTATATTTTTGAATTACACTCTGAAGAATATTTAATAGATAAATGAATGGGGAGGTTGTCATTTTTCTCTTTATGAGCTTTTGCAAGACCATTTCAGTTAAAGATGCTAATACTTGAAAAAAAATTCTCACTTCATAAAAATAACTTTTCAAACTTGATTCATGTCAAAATAAATTTTCAAATCACATAGGTTGGAAGAATTATTTTTTCTAATGACTATTTATATCAAAAATTTTCTAAAGAAATAAAGAATTCAATTTATGTTTTATTTCCTTGTTTATATATGTAAGGATTAACACTTTCATGTTCTTTAAGAAATACAAACTGTGCAATTGTCTTTACTAACTTATTTCCTTATCATTATTCTCTTATAAGACAAGTATGCCTTTATTAGACAAGTGTTCAACTGTATTTCCCTAACTTATTTCCTTATCAGTATTCTCTTATAAGACAAACATGCCTCCTTAAAACTTAAAGCTAATTTTAAAAATCTAGTTGTATTTTTAGAACTTAAAATTTTATTATAACTTTGACTGAAGTAAAGCATATTCAAATATTCTATCTTCCATTAACATTGAAATATTATTTTCATTATTCATATTTTTATTTAACATGAAAATCATTATCTAATGAAAAATATAAAATCAATATCACCCTTTCTATTATATCAAATTTTGCAAATTTAAATGTTGTTTCGATGAATGTATAATTCTGATATTTATCGCTAGTTAGATGTATTATTTTTGAAAAAAATTATGAAGTTGATTTAATCTTCTTTAATTTTTCATAATTACGAAATAGGTATACAATAGTTATAATTTTTTTGTTGGTAAAAAATAATTATATTTTACAAATAATTCTGTAGGAACTCAGGAATGCAGGGATGAACAAGGACGTACCTGCATGTTTTTGAAAGTAATGAACCAGAAAAACATAGATGACAAGGTAAATATCAGAGTTGTGGGGCACATTTTGGTATGGAAATCCGAAACATATAATTTTAAAAATCATTAGAGACTGATTTAATGGTTGCTCGAATCCATGTCGCTGCTTTGTCAAATTTAAGTTCCCATGTAGGCCGCAATGTAGGTCTTGTTATGGAAAGACTATATGGCGTTTTCTCTTCTAAATTTACTATCTTAACACGAACAAAAGTCCCCGTGTTCCAACTCTTTTATTACATCTACAAAGGTCTGCAAATCAGGCGTAGGCTTATCATTTACTTGAACAATCCACTCCTTCGAAATATCTCCATATCTATCAGCGGGGCTTCCCAAATTATATCGTGACAGGTATACACCATTACATTTGGGAGGCCAAAATCCCAACGAACGGACAGTTGAGTGCGTCTCCTGTATAATATAGCCACACCATTTTACCATGTGCATTGTTTGAAGTCCACTTCTTACATCTGTGCCCACGAGAACCTCAATTTCATTACCCTGCCGGAAAACTGTGAGTCTAAGGTGTCCTTGCTCACTATTGCTCTCATCAAACAGCTGGCAAGCATTCTCAACATCCCTATAATTGGTAACTACCTTCCCATCTATCGCCAACAGCATGTCACCAGCTTCCAACTTACCTGCTGCTCCTGATCCTGCGAAACAACACTTGACTTGCAACACTTGCTCTCTCAAAGGATCCTTGTTTGCTAACTCACTAATCCACTTGTCACTTAACCCAAAGCTGCGCGCCTTTGAAAGTAAGGTTGTACAAAGTTCAACCTCTAAAACGCGGACAAGTGGCATAGAGATTTTCATTCCGTTAACCAGCAAAAGTAAACCTGTAGTTCCTTGAATAATCCTCTCTAAAACCTCACTGACAGCATAAATTGGAATTCCAGCCACAATCGGAACATTTTTCCTCATGGGTATATAGAAGGTGGCCCATAATGCCTGAAGCCTTCCGTGATCATCGACTAATATTGGAAATTGGGTTAAGTACTAAATTGAGTGCAGAAAGAGGAAGTATGATACCTGACAGAGGTAAAAAAATATTTCAGAATTGAAGAGATGTACAACAAAGGGATTCAAAAGTACAATGAACAGGTGGAATATGCGAAAGATAGTGAACAAAGTATGCAAGTCAACTGCATGACTGCTACAGAAAGGAAAAAACCAGCTAGCCAAAGGCTGAGTGAAGTTTATATACTGTAACTGTAAATTTAAATGTTTCATTTGTTTTATATTGTTTGTGATGCAAAGGCAAGTATGCTAAGGAAAAGAAAAAATCCCACTGTAATTTGTACATATTGTTATATTTTTTAATAAGTTGGATAAATAATTGAGAAGGCAGAAGTCAAAGAGTCATGGCTGGTCACTCAAAATTCCTTGTGGAATACAAACAGTCATGTGAGGAACTCTATATATAATTTGATATGCATAAGTAAAGAGAGAGAGAGAGAGAGTAAGGATAGAGAATGAAAATCATAGAAGATTGAGGCAGAGAAGATAAGGAAGAGAGGAGCAGAACGAGATGCTACTGAACAAAGCGTATATCTGAAGTAAATCAACAAAATTTCTTGTGATAAATTCAGGAAGTTGGAGCTTCCCTATCAAGTTGAAGCTTGATAGCTGTCATTTGTAGCTGACTGAGGTTGAAGCCTCCTGTAGGTTGGTGCCTACAGAAAATTGAAGGGAGTTGGAGCTTCCTTGCAAGTTGTAGCTTGCAGAATTGAGGTTGGAGCCTCCTGTGGGTTGGTGCCTGCAGAAAAAACAGTGGTGAGAGGGATTTGGAGCTTGCCTTTGCATCACAACAATAATAAGATGTGGTTTTCTCCCTTTATGAGTTTCCACTTATATCTGTTGTCTCTATATTTGGCTTGTGTGCTGAGATGATTTATCAAACTTGCTTAATGTTTTTTGCTCTCATAATAAGTTTAGTGTCACATTAATTTAATACTAGCTACAACATATTAAGACTGTTCATATACTAAGGTTGATCATAAAAGTAAGCTATAAATAAGTTGATGAAAAATTGAAAAATTCTCATGTATGTATTGAAATGATTCAACCCCCCCCCCCCTCTCAGTTCAATTAAATTTCAACAGAAAAGCAATGTAAGCCTCAGTAACACATGTACAAGGAAATGAAGAACTCTGTTATATAGGCATAAACCCAGGCTATGACTGCGCAAACTATGATGGACAACTGCTGCAAACTAAATAAAATAGAAAGATATGACAATGAGCTCAAGGAATGTGGGGAGAAATCTCTCAACCCCTGAAAATAACTATACAACAATCCTTAAGAGGATTGGTTGAAATATAAGTACAAATGGAAAATTTGCAGAAATGCCAGAGTTGCTAGGAAGCAGCTGCAACTTAGAAAATAACCAGAGATGGCTAAGGATGATGTACAATATGAAATATACTTCCTCCAACAGATCTCTCAAGTGATAGGTTGATCCCAACATTGAAGATCTTACACCAAAATAGTGGTGCAAACCCCCATTGCAGATATTCTCTGAAATAACGCAGTCTCGAGAAGCGACTATGTTGTTGATGATGGGAGATGCTTGGCCTGATGCCAAGATCAGATCAGAAATTCCCTTCACTAACCTCCCTGAGGAATAGGAGCTTTCTCCTCTGAAAGATGAGCCAAGGAAATGTGTTGTGGAACCCTCCACTGCAACACCTAGCAACACTACGTTATACTTCAGCAAAAATAACGCAGCGACTAATGGTAGTGGCTTTGGCCTTGAGCGAATATGTGGAGAAATGAAGTGAAATCCTTCAAGAGGCCTTTCAATAAGGAGATGAAATCCTAAACATGAATCCCTCATGCTAAACAACATTGCAACTCAGCTGAACAACCGGAGACTACAAATAGTCTATAAGACCAATAATCCAATACTCAAAGATGTCTCACTATGGCTGTCTCATCCTCATTTTATGCAAGTGAATATCTCTTTGCCCTGGACCCCACACATTAGGGTTTCTTCCACAAGGAATCTTTCTCCCTCTCAAACTGTGTTGTCTTCCTAAGCAAGCTACACCTCTTAGGCAACGTTGTTGAATTGGTCAAACTTGACCTTGTCCTCATGAAAATTGCCCCTTTTCACACTGGAAGGTGAAAAATAAGATGCTCCAATGATCCCTTTCACACTTATGAGGGATTTATTCATAATTATGGGTCTCTTTACCCATTTTATTCATCTCCTAGATGATACAAGAAAAAATTAATATTCCATTTTGTTGAATGCAAGTTTTGGAATGTTACAGTAAGGAAGATAAATGGGTCCAGGAAAAACTAATTAAGCTTGTAAACTGTGAAACTAGGGTTTCATTACATTGAACATGAAACAGAGGTAAATGAGGTTTTGGCACCAAAAAATTGTGATCACAAGCTTAACGGAGGATCTTAGGAGGTGAAACTTACTTGGAAACAAGTGTAGAAGCCCTGAACTTGTGCTTAGAACCTTTGGAGAGAAGTTTAGAGGTTGCGTCTCTCTTCTGCAAAAAGCACAGTGTAAAGAGGAAAAGTGCAACGACGGACTGTGAAAAGCACAACACCTTTGGAAAAGTAGCAATTTCCCTCCTGCGAAAAGTGTTGCGCCTTTCAAAAAAGCACAACGAATGACCCAAAATTCAATTTTTTAAGGGAATACTCGAATTTTTGCTTCAAGAGGTTGACAACTCGATTCTTTGAGGTTGAAAATGAATGAATTCTTGGTCTTTGGGAGCCTTTATACTTGGGGAAAGGTCATTAAACAAACTGGGACCCAATTTTCCTTTATTGAAATTTACTTTACATTTCTTCTTTACCTTTAATTTTTGAATCTGATCATTTGAAGTTCATCTTTTTATGGCTTAAGAACACTGATTGAATTTTCGGAACATTACTCTTTTGCTGATGGAATTTTGAGTGTGCAACTACTTGTAACCCTGTTAACTTATTACAAATTAGGAACATAAAATTACATTTTTCTCTAAAATCAAATTTACAAATCAAAATTACTCATGAAATTTCTTTATTGGCACTCTTTCACTTGCTAGCCTTTATGCATGAAATGGTGATTTGATGACCTTGGAAACCCTAAGACCTAATGGAGACTCTGACTAAATTAAACCATGATGAAAATGACTGAAATTATGATTACAACTCATAAGTGATGGTACACTCAACAAAGTAGTGAAATGAGCCAGCAAGTAGTAAAATTTTGTAAGGAGTGAGATTAGGCATAGATCTACATCCAATGACCAAATTTTTGCATGATGACCTAATGGAATGAAAAAAAATTCAAAATGGGAACCTAATATGACATGATAGAGTCTATTTGATCACTAGTGGAAGGATGCAAATACTGACACTGACAAAATGGACATTAAATTTGAAAGTACGGGTCCACGTGATTATGACAAGTCACATTATATCGGGACGTTACATCAATGATTTGATAGTCGACATGCTTTAGTGATTTAAGAAATCTACGAAATTCGAAATGAAAAACTACGATTGTGAGATGGTTTTAAAAGAAATGTGATATCGATATATGTTAATCGACGAGATGTGATATCAATGTCTGCTAGATAACATATTTCGGTGTTTCTGCGCTGTAGGAATTTTCTTGCTTTGCAACTCGAAGTTTCGGCATTTCGTTTATTAGTTGCTTTACAATTCGGCACTTGAAAATTCACTACTTCACCATTCGCTTTATCACAACTTTGTCCCGTCATAGGCTTTCGCTTTGAAGTTTTTTAGTTTTAAGCGTTTTTTTAGTGATTTTCTTTTTTATAAAAGAAAAATTAAAATATTAACCTAAGAAAATGATAACTTAAGTTTTATTTCTAGGATAGGAATATTAATTCTAAAATTTCAAAGGGTCCCCAATATTCCTTCTAAGTTACTATCTAGGATAAAATAGAGTTTTTGTAATACTACAACAATTAGCGAGACACTAGATGAATATAGAATCTCTCACAAAGAAATTGAAATATGTTTTTTGATATAAAAATATTTTAATTTAAATAACCTATTTTTACTTGAAAAAATAAGTAATTGAAATTTCTATTTAAATGAAAAAATAAGTAATTGAAATATGTTTTTTGATATAGATAGATTTTAATTTAAATAACCTATTTTTACTTGAAAAAATTCCCAAAGAAATTTCTCTTTAAATGAATCAAACCTTAAGAAGTTGAAAAGATAAGTAGAAATTTATTTGAAACTTGGTTATTAGATAAACTTATTAGTCACTAGAAGAGGCACTGCTGCAGCAGGCGTTCATAGCCTCAACAGGGTTACTATTTAACCAAAAAATGAACCAGTATCCCATTCATAACATAATAGATATCTTGAGGTAACATGATAGCCTATTTTATTTTTTAGAATCTTCTTCCTTTTTTGTCACTTTAAAATCATTGTCCTAGTTTATTAACTAAAAATGATAATTTCATTCACTGGTTATAATAAATTTGAACAAGCTGATTCATGATGATATCCCTTGTCTCAAGGTCTTTGTATACCATGAGCCACTATCTTGGTTTGGTAGCCACTTGATAATGTCAATTTTAGTTTCGTATGAACATGATGAGTCGACTCGTGATGAGATATCTCAACTTTAAAGTTTTTTATATTTTTGAATTACACTAAGAATATTTAATACATAAATGAATGGGGAGGTTGTCATTTTTCTCTTTATGAGCTTTTGCAAGACTATTTCAGTTAAAGATGCTAATACCTCAAAAAAAATTCTCACTTCCTAAAAATAACTTTTCAAATTTGATTCATGTCAAAATAATTTTTCAAATCACATAAATTGGAAGAATTCTTCTTTTTAATGACTATTTATATCAAAAAATTTCTAAAGAAATAGAGAATTCAATTTATGTTTTATTTCCTTGTTTATATTTGTAAAGATTAACACTTTCGTGTTCTTTAAGAAATACAAAGTGTGCACTTGTCTTTACTAACTTGTTTCCTTATCATTATTCTCTTATAAGACAACTATGCCTTTGTTAGACAAGTGTGCAATTGTCCTTACCTAACTTATTTCCTTATCAGTGTTCTCTTATAAGACAAGTATGCCTCCTTAAAACTTAAAGCTAATTTTGAAAATCTAGTTGTATTTTTAGAACATAAAATTTTATTATAACTTTGACCGAAGTAAAGCATATTCAAATATTCTATCTTCCATTAACGTTGAAATATTATTTTCATTATTCATATTTTTATTTAACATGAAAATCATTATCTAATGAAAAATATAAAATCAATGTCACCCTTTTTATTATATGAAATTTTGCAAATTTAAATGCTGTTTCGATGAATGTATAATTCTGATATTTATCGCTAGTTAGATGTATTATTTTTGAAAAAAATTATGAAGTTGATTTAGTTTCATTAATTTTTCATAATTACGAAATAGGTATACAATAGTTATAAATTTTTTGTCGGTAAAAAATAATCATATTTTACAAATAATTCTATAGGAACTCAGGAATGCAGGGAGGAACAAGGACGTACCTGCATGTTTTTGAAAGTGATGAACCAGAAAAACATAGATGACAAGGTAAATATCAGAGTTGTGGGGCACATTTTGGTATGGAAATCCGAGACATATAAATTTAAAAATCATTAGAGACTGATTTAATGGTTGCTCGAATCCATGTCGCGGTTTCTTTGTCAAATTTAAGTTCCCATGTAGGCCAGTAATGTAGGTCTTGCTTCAATGAGAAAACATGGCGTTTTCCATCTAAATTTACTATCTTAACATGAACAAAGTCCCCGTGTTCCAGCTCTTTTATTACATCTACAAAGGTCTGCAAATCAGGCGTAGGCTTATCATTTACTTGAACAATCCACTCCTGCGAATTATCTCCATATCTATTAGCGGGGCTTCCCAAATTATATTGTGACAGGTATACACCATTACATTTGGGAGGCCAAATCCCAACGAATGGACAGCTGAGTGCGTCTCGTGTATAATATAGCCACACCATTTTACCATGTGCATTGTTTGAAGTCCACTTCTTACATCTGTGCCCACGAGAACCTCAATTTCATTACCCTACCGAAAAACTGTGAGTCTAAGGTGTCCTTGCTCACTATTGCTCTCATCAAACAGCTGGCAAGCATTCTCAACATCCCTATAATTGGTAACTACCTTCCCATCTATCGCCAACAGCATGTCACCAGCTTCCAACTTACCTGCTGCTACTGATCCTGCAAAACAACACTTGACTTGCAACACTTGCTCTCTCAAAGGATCCTTGTTTGCTAACTCACTAATCCACTTGTCACTTAACCCAAAGCTGCGCGCCTTTGAAAGTAAGGTTGTATAAAGTTCAACCTCTAAAACGCGGACAAGTGGCATAGAGATTTTCATTCCGTTAACCAGCAAATGTAAACTTGCAGTTCCTTGAATAATCCTCTCTAAAACCTCACTGACAGCATAAATTGGAATTCCAGCCACAATCGGAACATTTTTCCTCATGGGCATATAGAAGGTGGCCCATAATGCCTGAAGCCTTCCGTGACCATCGACTAATACACCAGCAAATGCATTCCCTAAATGTGACTCTAATTCGATTACGTCCATGTTCATTGCTCTATACCGGGGAGTCTCAGTTGGAGAAATATTCAATGAAACTTGCAGGTTTGTTACAACGCACTTGCGTGATAGAGGTTGTAAGCTGCTACTCAAACCAACAAGATGTACAACATCACCTTTAGGCAAAGCAGGTTCCAGAAGAAGAGAAGCTGCACGTACAGCTGCAGCTTCGGATGGACCTAGTGCAACAGGATCATATGCCACTAATGCATAGTTGTGTATAGGGTGTAGAAAAACAACCTGCCCAGGGATTTCCGCTTGGTATGCAGCAAATGATAACATGACATCAGCCACAGATGAGCCCACTGTATTCCTGTCAATTGCAACTATTCCTAGGGTTTTAGAATGATAGACCACCACCCTGACAAGAATTGAAACACTGAAAACGAAGGAAGAAACAGAGAAGAAGAAAAATTTTGCTGCTCTGAATGAGTCTTATGCAACTTCACTTCTCCTTCTAAAAAAAATATCTTCCTCAAAAAAATTTCTTGTAAACTTTCACTTTCATCTCACATCACAGCTTTAAGTTTTTTTTTTTTTAGAAACTCCAAAAAACATTTACACATGCTCTGAAAAAAAATCCTTTTCACATTTTTTTTTTATAGAAAAAAAACTTAAAAAAACACTTTCCCGTAACACTTCGAATAAAACATTTTAAAACTCCTTCAATCACTTCATAAAACCCTTGATCCAATTTCAAGTTTTTTTTTTTTTTAAAAAAAACTTTAATAATAAAACTTTTTTTTTATAAAGGACTTTTACTTTTTAAAATCAATACCACAAAACGTTTCATGCCTTTCACTTGTTTTAAAATCGACACATCAAAAATATGAGATGGATTCCTTTGAATCGATTTTTAAAATCCATGTTGACCTTCGCACCTTTTGAAAAAAAACGAATTTTTTTAAATATCTTTCATACGAACGCTTCGTACCTTAGCATGCATGCGCATGCGTCTTGTGACTTTAACGCAGATGCGTAAAAAAATTTTACTCGGCAGACTGGCGCGTTTTCGATTGAAGCAGTCGTGCCTTTCTAAAAACGATGCGAGGCACGAAAATGGCGCGGATATGAAGTGTATTCTCGCGCCTATTAGCTCACAGTCGCGCCAATATACTGCTCTTTTTTTTTCTGCTCTTTCGTAGCTCTGTTGCTGCTCTCCAGGGAGACTTATGCATGCTGGCTCTGATACCATGACAAGAATTGAAACACTAAAAACGAACTGGAGCAGAGAGTTACTCTTCTCAAGATTACGAAATGGTTAAATAGATTACATTGGAAACATCGGCAATAAATAACTGGAGATAAACTCGACTAAACTAGACTAAACTTGGACACTTGGACTGACGGATCTGACACCTAAAAAGTGGTTGAGATTACGTTCTTTAAAGTGGTAGAAAGTTTACAAGAAATTTTTTTGAGGAAGATATTTTCTTTAGAAGGAGAAGTGAAGTTGCATAAGACTCATTCAGAGCAGAAATTTTTTTGGAGAAGTGAAGTTGCATAAGACTCATTCAAGAGCAGCAAATTTTTTTGAAGAAGCAAAGTATTGATGAATATGTAAACTCATTTGTTTGTGGAAGTCACACAACGAGATCATGTGAAAAGCCAAGAGGCTAAAGCAAAAGCAGATTATGTTCGAGATCTTTCTAGATCTGGAAATCAAGAGGCAAAAAGATGCCTATGCATTAAGATGCATAAAAGAATCAGTTGATGAAAGTATACTTCCCTTGATTTCAGATTCCAAGACAGCCAAGGAGGCATGGGATACCCTTGAGAGATGTTTTGGTACAAGGGGGAGCATTGAAACAAAGGGGAGCTTTGGATCTGTAGCAGTAGATCTACAGCGAAATGAAGAGTTTGTTGAATCCCACTGTGCGCAGTCACAGCTGGCTGATGTCTGCAAAGAAAGTGCAGATAAAACAGAGAAGCAGCATGAAGATGCTCGTGAACCCCATTGTGCATGGCCACAAGTGGATGAAGAGATTCCAGCAACAGAGATTCCTGACGAAGTTTTAATGATACCAGCAACAGAGATTGCTGATGAAATGGTAAATCCAATGATTGATATGGCTGATGTAAACTTTGATAATGAAATTTTTGCTAATGATGATTGGTTGCAGATGATGCAACAAAAATATGATATCGACATGATGCTATTTGGTGAGATTACCCCACTTCAGTTAGTGGAAGAGAACCTATTTGCAGCAGTGCAGGTCAATGAAGAAGAGGCAGAAAAAAAGACAGAGACAAAGACAGAGGAAGATACAGCAAAGGAAGCGCAACAGCAAAAAGCTGTCATTGCAGAGCAGAAGGAAGAAACAGAGAAAGAAGAAGAGACAGAAGCAAAGAAAGATGTCTGCAAAGGGAATGCAGAAACAAAGATAGACGCAGAAGCAGAAAATGAAAAACAACTAAAGAAAGCTCTCATTACAGAGCAAAAAGACCAGAACCAATGTCGTTCTGAAAATGTTTTTTATTCTAACATTGATTTTCAGTGTGCAGGTACACAGATTAATTATGAAGAAGAGTTAAAGTTTATTGAAACATGGCTTGCAACGCCATGTCTAGTTGAGGTCTACACAGAAGATGTAGATATGAATGATGAAGATGACATGCATGATGAACATGTCAATGAAATTTTCATGCATTGGAGTTTTGAAGAGATAAGATATTATTCTAATCCTATGTTGCAGAGGATTGATCATGAAAAGAGCACTACAGAAGACAATATGTGGCAGCAGCCCACATTTCTTGAAGATGTCCAGAACATGCTTAGACAGCCTGGAAAAATAGAAGACCTGCAACATCAAATGAAGAAACAGAGTTCTCAAGGATACATTAAAGCAAAAAATCTGAAACAATTTAGAGGCTACAGAATTTGGAAGAAGAGAAGAAGAAAGCCAAATCTAGTTGAAGTCAATTTTTTTTAAATTGTAAACCTCGTTGAGACATAGACCAGCAGGTATCTTAATTAATTTTTTTATGTGGTTGAAATTAAAGGGGAGTGTTAAAGAACGTAATCTCAACCACTTTTTAGGTGTCAGATCCGTCAGTCCAAGTGTCCAAGTTTATTCTAGTTTAGTCGAGTTTATCTCCAGTTATTTATTGCCGATGTTTCCAATGTAATCTATTTAACCATTTCGTAATCTTGAGAAGAGTAACTCTCTGCTTAGAGATTTTCATTCCGTTAACCAGCAAATGTAAACTTGCAGTTCCTTGAATAATCCTCTCTAAAACCTCACTGACAGCATAAATTGGAATTCCAGCCACAATCGGAACATTTTTCCTCATGGGCATATAGAAGGTGGCCCATAATGCCTGAAGCCTTCCTTGATCATCGACTAATACACCAGCAAATAAATTCCCTAAATTTGACTCTAAGCTGATTACGTCCATGTTCATTGCCCTATACCGGGGAATATTAGTTGGAGAAATAGTCAATGAAACTTGAGGGTTTGTGACAATGCACTTGAGTGATACAAGTTGTAAGCTCTTACTCGACAAACCAACAATATGTACATCATCACCTTTAAGCAAAGTAGGTTCAGGAAGAAGAGCAGCTGCATGTACAGCTGCAGCCCCGGATGGACCTAGTGCAGCAGGATCATATGCCACTAATGCATAGTTGTGTATAGGGTGTAGAAAAACAACCTGCCCAGGGATTTCCGCTTGGTATGCAGCAAATGATAACATGACATCAGCCACAGATGAGCCCACTGTATTCCTGTCAATTGCAACTATTCCTAGGGTTTTAGAATGATAGACCACCACCCCTGTCTGAGAAAAGGGTTTAGTCTGCACATCATCAAGCAGTAATGATGGTGGTATATGGACCTCTACCATGACAAGGCTTGGTTTTATGACTTCCTCTGCAGATGGAGCTTTAATTTCCAGTGTTGTATATGGCTCATCTTGATCATTCAACAATCTCTTCTTTGCCTCGCCTCTGTCAATAACAACAGGGTCTGAAACAAAAGACCCGGAATGTGTCATATCGCCACCATTGCTTACATTGCTGCCAAAACCTTTCAACCCTGGACTGGTAATGAGTTTTGTTGAATACACTTCAGTTGCCCCAACATGATCATCTCCTGAAGACGGGATTGGCAAGATTGCAGTCATCTTTTTCCACAATCCAGTTTCATCATTTCGAGTGTAGAGTTGAGGCTCTCCAAACCAATCATGCTTGTCAATAGTGACAAGGACAACCATGGCTCGATGGTGATTAAGATGTGTCACAAATTCTAGAGGAACCCGTGATCCTCTATGTAATTCTGACAAAATGGATATAAATTCTTCAACGTTTGTAGTTTCCTTCCCTGCAAATTTTTTAATGATAGCACCACTGGGAACACCTGCTTTTAACAACATATAGCCTGATTGTGCAACATATACTAGACCACAGTTGAAGGAGAAATTCCTAGCCTGTTGGTAGGATAAAGGATGAATTATGCCATCACTTAGTTCCAAAAATTTGTTTGGAGTTATAGAATGTAAGTCTTGGACTTCCAAAGTAACCTTTATAGCAACACCACCCCTCTCAAAATCTAAATCTATGGCCTTTCCAACATTGTCATCCAGAATTGTCTCCAACTTCAAGAAATGAGTGACAATCTCGCTATTCACGCGGACAAGTAAATCCCCTGGCTCTAAATGATTCTCAGCAGGACCTCTTGGCACCACAGAATATATAACCAAAATTCCCGTCTCTGCAGGAAAAGTTTTTCTCACTAATTCTTCAGTCTCTGCCTGAAGACCTAACCGACGTGCCTGATCGAATCCTTTGTGAAGAAGAGTCATCTGGAGTGTGCCTCGAGGAATATGGACTCCATGCCATCGAGTGCCTGACTCATCCTTGCACCTCTGTAAAATTTGCAAAGTTCTTACCACTCGATCCAATGGAAGATAATATGCACAAGAACTTTTCTGTCTAGCCCCAGCATTTAATCCAACTGCTTGTCCCTCGCAATTTATGACTGGAGACCCGCTTGAGCCTCCTTTTGTCCCTGAAGCTGCCTGCATATAAAATGTATTGAAGTCATTGTACTTAGTCTGCGAGTAAATAGGAGCGGATCGATCCAGTCGGGCTAGGGTTCCTGCAGAAACCGAAAGCTTTTCACCACTGTCATTACCCACCACCCGAATCTCCAATCCAATAGCTGCAGCTTGTGGTGCAAGAGGGATTTCCTCAATTTCCATAAACCGAAGTGCTGCAGGATCGAAACGGAAAAATCCAAAATCATGAACAGGGTCACGATACAGAGGATAAACAGGAATCTCCTCGTTATTGAGAAACGTAGCATCGGCCACAGCAGGTCCGGGATGAACGACATGGCGATTTGTGAGGATGAGCCCGCATTTCTTATCTACGATGAAACCGGTAGCTTTAAAGACACCAGCGACCTCAGTATCGAAATAACGAGTGGCAGTGACTGTTAACACTACCACACCCTTAAAAACCTTGCTTAACGCCTTGCTCCATTTCTCTTCGGCTGCAACACTCTGCCTGTCTGCTCCAACAACTTCCATTGTCTACAATTTTCTTGAGATTTCTCAATTCTACGACTCAAAGGCGCGTAAATGCGTACTGTATGATTGCTGCACCACCAGATTATCCCGTGATGTGAACAAAGAATGCGTGAATGTCTTGGGTGACACCGAGGGTGACATATACAATTAACTTTGTTAATTATAAATGGAGAGTTGTGTCCGACAATGAACGCTCCCTTTTCAATTTGTTGTTTAAGAGGGAGATACTATAGGATAGAACACCTTTTTTTTTGAAAAAAAAATTCCTAAATTTAAGGGTTTTGATATAAATTTTAATCACAAATGACATAAATCCTTTAATTTATTTTAAACATTTAATTCTTATTGCGTACGGAGGCATTCTATAGTTTAGTATCGTGTAGAGGCGTACGTGTAAGGTAAGTATGTAAACAATTAAAAATGTCGGCTTAATTAAAAATTGATAAAAAATTAAAAGTGATATTAAGAATGAGTGTAAATATTTTAATATAATTTTAATTAATAATAAAATGAAAATAGTAAAGGAAAAGTTAAAAGTAATAAATTAAAAGTTAAAATAATAAACAAAAAATTAAAAGTAATAAATTAAAAGTTAACTTTGGATGCGGGTGACATTAGCACCACGCTTGAACATAGTCTCTGCTAGGCTTGAGAGGACAAAGATCTGCAGCGCAAGCCTTCGCACGACGTGGATCATCACTCCTGTAGTCATTCACATGAAATAATAGAGATCGGGCATTATGAACACACGCAAATACAACATCATCCCCTCAGGTGCACCATTCTGCCACAATCTCTTGAATGATCACCTAGACGGATATGATGTGAGGCCATAACTCTATGCGCATGCCTACCCATAAAATCAGTTGCAGAATGCAGCTGTGAGCGAAGCATAATAATGCTCAGCATCTTCGCATGTGTCACAACACAATAAAAGGAGAGGACATGCAGCACAAAGCCATTCATAGTCTGCTCCTTCTGGTATTTTTTATTCAACCCCTGCCCTCCTGCGTGCCCAATCTACTGCGCAGCCTCCCCCCTAGTGATGCGTCGCGTTGAATCCACTAGGTTGTGTACTCCCCTTATTGTGCACCTCTCATCGGCTTCAATGCCTTGCCAGTTTCGCCAGTCTGTGTGCCCCCACTATCCTGCGCCTCTTACTCCGCACCCTCCTTAAACACACCTCCCTATCCAATATCTCCGTGCTATCTATGTCCCATCTCGAGTCAGAGCTACTCCTCACCTGATCCGTATTTTATGCAGGAACGCAACAGAATACAGATATAACCATAAATACAGAGATGCAGCGGAAATAGTGCTTCATTTTATTAATAAATGAATGACTGCAATAAGCTTACAAACATAATGGAAATAAGCTAGGGCGCTGGCAGCGTATCTCTGAGAAGAGATGTGGCGGCTACCAGCCCCTGAACTGTGTTACAAAGCAGACATGATGGAGATGCGGCGAGCTAGGGCACTGGTAGCGCTTATCCCTGAGAAGAGATGTATCGGCTCCCAGCCCCCTGAACTATATTACAATATAGGCATGATCGGAACAAGCGAGCTAGGGCACTGGTAGCGCTTATCTCTGAGAAGAGATGTATCGGCTCCCAGCCCCCTGAACTGTCTTACAATCAGGCTCGAGGGCCTATTTATTGTTGAGAAATAATGTAGAATCCGAAACGTCCAAAACCCTAACCGTAGGAGATGAAGCGCCAAAACTGTGGGTCCCGTTTAGGTAAATTGGTGGTTCAACTTCCCGGGGGCGTAACTTTGGCACCCGATCTCCGTTTGACGCGCTCAATAGCTCGTTAGAAAGATCTATCCGAGGAGTACAATTTTGGAATGGGCAACATCGGTCCATGGACCCATGTTGCCATCCGTTTTCCCAAAAAACGTCGTTTAGGGCCTCAAAACAGCTCCGGAAGTTTAAGACCCGAAAAACTTCTAAAAATAGTAAGTTGTGCCGAAACTTACAAACTGAAATAACTGATGGTGGGAGTTCAAATGGACTTGATGGGTGGCCACCAATATCCACCTGGATTATTAATGCCCCAAAACGGCTCCGGGTGTGCAGGACAGCTTTGCTTTATAAATAGTAGGCTGTCTTTGTTTGGAAAACTGAAAGAATTGATGCTGCGGGTCCAAATGGAATAGGTGGGAGGCCACCGATATCCACCTGGATCATTCCTCCCTCCTTAGGAATAAATGGTCTCCATTGCGTTAAGTTCCTCCATGGGGGGGGAAATTTTGCTGAACTTGGTGTTGGATTTAGATGTGCCACCGGTGGGCAGCCATTGAAGGATCTGAAGAAAAAAAATTTGTCCATCATCGCGTTCCTCTGTTTCTCGAGGGCATCCTTGAGCAAGATTTTGATAGGATCTCCTTCTCCCTCGTCTTTCTTTCCTTCCGCCATGGGGGATCGTCGGGGTTGCGAGGTTGAACTCCTTATACCCTGGCCCGTTGGGGACATGCAAAGAAGGATCGAGAAAAATCAGACCGCTCTGATACCACTGATACGGATCTTGGGGGGAGACCCCCAAGATCTAAGAAAATTGAAATGGATGTGACCAGATCTGCAAAATTAGAATGCCAGAAAAAGAGAGAACACAAAGAAAATAAATCCACAAAGAAACTTGTTTTATTAAAGCAGAGAATAACTGTAGAAGCTACATTGTGGCGGACAATTTGTCCTTTTACAAAGTGAGGCTTGTTATTTATAGCCTTTTTTGAGATACAATACCATAGGTGGATACCATGGGCCAATACCATGGGTAGATACCACTTACAATACCATTGGTAAGTCCCATGTGTGGATGAATAACATGGGTGGATACATACCATGGGTGAATAAATATCATGGGTGGATGAATACCATGGGTCGATGCCATTTACAATACCATGGGTAAATTCCATGGGTAGATGGATAATATGGGTAGATGAATAACATGAGTCGATGCCATTTTCCATTCGGATCATTCCTCCCTCCTTAAGAAGCAATGGTCTCCATTGCGTGAAGTTCCCTCCCGAGAAGCATTTTTTGAATATGAAGAACCACTAAAGAGAATAGTTTTGTGTAGTTAACCCATAACTGTGATGAACGAAGATCCGAGGATAGAGATACCCTGTAATGCTTGTGACCAACTGTGATATTGACAGTGTGCAGCCTAGCAAATGGACTTCGATGAAGTGTGTGTTTGTAGATGAACCAAAATAATGACAAACGAAGATCCGAGGATAGAGATACCCTGTAATGCTTGTGACCAACTGTGTGACTAACAGTGTGCGGCCTAGCAAATGGACTTCGATGAAAATGATTTTGTGCAGTTGACCCATAACTGTGATGCTGATTGTTGATGAAATAGCAGGTGCCTACATAGCTTGGAGTGGGAGGGCACGTCTCCAAATAACCCAAGACGAATGCTGCTATGATCAAACTGATGAATGTGAAGCAGGTGCCTACTAAAGCGGGGTGGGAGGGCACGTCTCCAAAGGGAACCCGCTCCGAATGCTGCTACAGATTTAAAATGAGAATAACTCGGTCAATATAACTCAAAATATTTATTATAACCTATTTTTGGAAATGGAATGATCATTCTGCATCATCTCGTGTACTTGAAACCACTATCTGGAGACTCTAGACTCTCAGATTTACGCTGGAACTGTCACGTCGTCACAAAATTTCTGAAAAAATAGTTGATTTTAAATCAACGATAACTCCCACATCCGGACTCCGATTCGACCAATTTTTTTTTTGAATTTGCGTTATTTTTCAAGAGGAGCTCAGATCTATCTCCACTTCTCTATAATTTTGTACTAAAAATGGTGAAAAATGACAGGAGAGCCGCCGTCCATGAATTGTCGTCAGAAAAATTGCTTCAACATTGCTGATTTTGAATCAACGATATCTCCCTCATCCGAACTCCAATTTGGCCGATTTTTTTTTTGAATTTGAGTATTTTTTCGCAAGGAATCCAGATCTGGTATTTGTTTTTGCAATTTTTTTACCAAAATTTTCAGATCTGATCTGAAAACTCGCCGCCCAAAAACATTCATGGATTTTGCTGAAGATTGCTGCCAAACATTGAAACTAAAATATTTTTCAAACCCTCATTCCCATGGAGGCGTAACATGAATCTGATATTCAGATTCAGTTATTCTCTATTTTAATAAAACAAGTTTCTTTGTGGCGGACAATCTGTCCTTTTACAAAGTGAGGCTTGTTATTTATAGCCTTTTTTGAGATACAATACCATAGGTGGATACCATGGGCCAATACCATGGGTAGATACCACTTACAATACCATTGATAAGTCCCATGTGGGATGAATACCTGTGGGTGGATACATACCATGGGTCCACTTATAATACCATGGGTGAATAAATATCATGGGTGGATGAATACCATGGGTCGATGCCATTTACAATACCATGGGTAAATTCCATGGGTAGATGGATAATATGGGTAGATGAATAACATGAGTTGATGCCATTTTCCATTCGGATCATCACCTCATCTCATATCCCCATCTTCTCCCTGCCTCATCTGAGCATGGCCCCTAGGCTACACCAATACACCATTAAAGGGGGACAGAGAGGTGTGCTTCGTGGTCGCTATCACCGAGGGTCAGATAATCGCTTGGAATATATTGAAGGCTCCTCCTCCTCAGGCAGTCACATTAGAGAGGACCCCCAGAGTCCCGAACTCATCTAGGAAGACGAGGCACCCACTCAAGTAACACAGAGAGGAAACCGCAATCTGCGAAAATCAACAATTGCGCACTAGGAGCACCGCTTGGCCCGCAAAACTGAGCGGCTCCTAACACAGGAGGATGAAAGGGATGACACTGATGTTTGTAAAATTGACTCGGAAGGTACCTGGACATGAGTCTCGGATGCCGAGTACCCAGTGGCTCCCATTCGCTGCGCACCCGCTTCCAAGCCTCCACGTCAACCTACTGTTGAAGAGGATGTTGACGTGCAGGATTACGCCTATCCCATTGTGGAGGAAGATCCAAATAGCGATGATGATGCAACAGACTCATGACTTCATAGCTGCTCAACTCTTCACATTTTTTTTTCATGCTTGTTATTATCACATAACTTCTAGTTTCAGTAGTGCTACGACACATTTTGTAATTTACTGTTTGATGTCATTTTCAAGCTGGTTTCCTCCATGGAGGTAGCCCCATACTAACGAAACAAAGGATGGGATTAGCTAAGCATAGTTTACCAACTCTGTAGCATATGTACTGTTCTGTTTTCAAATTAATATAGTTTAGACTCACTTATCAAAATATATATATATATATATTAAAGTTAAAATAATAAACAAAAAATTAAAAGTAATATAAACACCAATGTGAGAAAAAAGTGTAAATGTTTAAATGTAGGCTCAATTAATAATAAAATGATAAAGTAATAGAAATAATAAAGTTGAGTTTTTTATATTTTGATTTTGTTATTAACTTATGAATGACCTTTGTTACAATACCATGGGCCAATACCATGGGTTATCAATACCACATACCCAAAAACCATAACTTATTTCACAATTACAATATTTTATCATGTTATGACAAGATTCTTAACCAATGATATTCACCCCTACTTTACCATGGATAATATTAACTTCTAAATAGAATTTGTTACGATACCATAGGCTAATATCATGACTTATCAATACCACATGCACAAAAAAATATCTTATTTTACAATCAAAATATTTTATAACAATATGAATAGATTCTTAATCATGGATTTTCAACCCCATTTTTCCATTGATATTATGAACTTGTGAATAGACTTTATTACAATACCTAGGGCCAATACTATGGATTATCAATACCACATGGCCTAAAATCATAACCTATTAACAATATGGCAAGATTCTTAATCATGAATATTCATCTCTGTTTACCATGGATATTATTAACTTGCAAATAGACTTTTTTACAACAACATAGCTTGCCAATACCACATGCCAAAAAACCATAACATATTTCACAATCAAAACATTTTAAAAATATTTTATTTTAATTTTATTTTATAACATTTTTCAATTAAATCTAAAAGGAAAAAGCTTATAATTACCTTTGAGATATATTCAAACTATTTCTCCTCAGTACTACTAAAAATATTGCATAGAAATAAAATCAAAGTTTTAATGAAATAAAAAATGAGAATACTTTTATATATAATGAATTGAAATTTATATAATAATAATAATATTATTAAGAACCATCATAGATCTATCTTAACTAAGGATCCAAGTGAGATGAGAAAGCAAAGTGACTAACAATAATAGAGGAAAAATAGTGCATGATTCTTTCAAGTTTTTCTTTATTGTATTTTTTTGACATGATTGATCCAAAATACAGGTTTAATATTTTACAACCAAATGAGTTTTTCTAATTTAGATACTTTCTTAAAAAAAATACAATGGGATCAAATTTAAGAGAGGGAAAGGGCAGGGGGAGGGCAGGGGGTGTGGGGGAGAAAGGGAGGGGAGAGGTAGGGAGAGAGAGAGAGAGATGAGGCAAGAGAGAGGGAGGTGGGAGAGAGAGGGAGAGAGAGGAAAGAAGAGGGAGGAGAGGGAGATATAGAGGTGGAGAGAGAGAGGGAGAGATGGAGACAGAGTGAGGGAGAGAGTAGAGGAGGGAAGAAAGAGAAGGGGAGAGGAGAGAGATATGGAGAGAAGAGGAAGAGAGAGAGAGAGAGGGATACATAGAGATGGAAGGGAGAGTGCTGGATCGAGATAGTATAGAGTTGGAGGGAAGAGAGAGAGAGAGTGAAAAATATCAAGGGCAGAGATACAGTGAGGCGGGGGAGAAATGGATAGACAGGAAGGAAGAGAGAGATGACTCAAGAGAGAGAAGGAGGGAGATTGAGGGAGAGTGAGATGGAATTGGAGGGGGAGAGAGAGGGATGGAAGAAGAAAGATATAGAGGGAGAAAGGTGGAGAGAGAGAGGGAGTGGCAAGGGAGAGATGAAGATGGAGAGAGGGGGAGAGGAGATTGGTAGGAAGAGTGTTGAGTAACAAGCTCCAAAAATAGAAGAAAAGAGATATCAATGCCTTAGAAATAAGCCACTTCGAGGGGGAAACCTCCAATACATTACATAAATGAATAATTCTTTGATGATACAATTTACAAAACCTCCTTTCTATATATAGGAGTCCATGTGGCCATAATGTAATCCTAGAGGGCCACAATGTAATCCTAGCCGGCCTAACAATAATAATTTAGGGGCACAATAATAACAAAATGGGAGTTACAAGGGTAAAATAATAACAATAAGAGGGTTACACTAATAACAATAAGGGACTATACTAGTATTATAGGGACCTAACATGCCCCTCTCCTACAAAAAAGTGTTGTCCTCAATGCTTGAGTAGCTCTGGGTGCTTCTGTATAAACTTCTCATCCTCCCATGTAGAATCTTCAGTGGGTAAGTTCTTCCACTTGACGAGATACTCTGAAATTGATCGATTCCGTAGCTGTCGAGTTATTGTTTCCATGACCGCTTCAAGTTCCAATATGATTTTTCCTTCCTCATCCAGTTCTGGAAATATTGTTTGAACTAGAAGATTTTCACCTATAACCTTCTTTAAGCATGAAACATGGAAAACTGGATGCACTCGTGAAGAAGCAGGAATTTGAGCTTCTTCCTAGCCTCCAATTTGTATGCCATAATATCAATATTTTGCAACACCTTGTAAGGACCATAGTACTTTGGCGATAATTTATTATCCTTCTTAGCTTGCTTGAGGGACATTTGTTTGTATGTTTGTAGCCGTAAAAATACCCAATCTCCTACAACAAAACTTCTCTCGCTGCGATGTTGATCTGCTTGTTGTTTCATTCGATTTTGTGCCAAATTCAGGTTATCCTTTAAGAGTTGGAGAACTTCTTGCTGATGCTCGATGTGATCTTCCACTGCTTGAACCTTCGAATTTTCCCTTAAAGATGATGTGATCGATGGTGGATGATATCCATAGAGTGCCATAAATGGGGTCATTTTTGCTGCAGTATGGAAGGAAGTGTTATACCACCATTCAGCGAGAGGTAACCACTTGACCCATTGTGTTTGTTTATGAGATACAAAACAACGAAGATATCCTTCCAAACATTTATTTACTATCTCAGTTTGACCATCAGATTGAGGATGATAAGATGAGCTATGAGCTAATTGAGTACCCAAACAAGAAAATAACTCCGTCCAAAAATTTCCCGTAAAAATGGGATCTCTGTCGCTCACGATAACCCTTGGGCTTCCATGTAGCTTTTGAATTCTGTCCACAAATGTAGTAGCAACTGTACTTGCTTTAAATGGATGAGATAATGCACAAAAGTGTGCATGCTTGGTAAGTCTATCAACTACCACCATGATGACACTCTTTCCTTCGGACTTAGGTAAACCTGTGATAAAATCCATTGAAATCTCCTCCCAACGTTGACTTGGAATGGATAAAGGTTGTAGAAGTCCTGGGGTCTTAATTGTTTCCACTTTATTCTGCTGGCAGACCAAACATTCCGCCACAAACTTTCGAATATCAGATTTAAGGCCATCCCAAAAAAATTCTTTCTTCACCCTGTGGTAAGTTTTTAAAAATCTGAGTGTCCTCCTAAAGGAGAAGTGTGCAATTCCAGAAGAATCTTTTGTTTTAGTTGGGAATTCTTACAAAGATATAAGCGATCTTTGTACCATAAGGAATTATTTTCCAACTAAATGTATCAGATGTACTAGGATCTTGCTGCAACTTTTGAATGAGTGTCCATACATCTTTTTCCTTCTTCCATTCATCTCTTGCTTCAGTTATCCAATCTGGTTGGATAATAGAAATGACACAAAGCAATGCTTCCACTTCTTCATTCTTTCTTGAGAGTGCATCTGCAACAACATTAAGCTTTCCTTTTTTGTAGATTATTTCAAAGTCATAACCCAACATCTTTTTGACCCATTTTTGTTGCTCTTCTGAAGATATTCTTTGTTCCAAAAACTTTTTAAGACTACCATGATCATTTTTTACCTTGAAGTGTCTTCCCATTAGGTAAGTTCTCCATTTCTTTAGTGCATGCAATATTGCTAACATTTCCTTCTCATAAATAGGTTTCTGTAAATCCTTTCCTTTGATTGGACGACTTTCAAAAGCAATGGGTCTTCCTTCTTGCATTAAAACAGCACTAATTCCATTTCCTGAGGCATCACATTCCACAATAAAGGTTTTTGTGAAGTTTGGCGTAGCTAAGACCGGTGCTAGGCACATTGCCTCTTTAAGATGTTCAAAGGCCTTAGTTGCTTCCGGAGTCCATGAAAATGCATCTTTCTTCAATAATGTTGTTAGAGGTGCTGCTATTCTCCCAT
This sequence comes from Pinus albicaulis, assembly GCA_034641835.2. Classification (NCBI taxonomy): domain Eukaryota; kingdom Viridiplantae; phylum Streptophyta; class Pinopsida; order Pinales; family Pinaceae; genus Pinus; species Pinus albicaulis. Next base: position 367,374,773 of record CM076573.1, read on the forward strand.
AATTCTTAACAAACTTGCGATAATACCCTGTTAACACGAGAAATCCTCGCAACTTCTTTATGGTTGTGGGGACTTTCCATTCCTTAATGGCTTTAATTTTGTTAGGGTCTACTTTAACACCCTCGTGAGATACAATATGACCCAGATATTCCACCTCTTGTACTCCAAAGAAACATTTGCATGTTTTTGCATATAATTGTTTCTCCTGCAATAGTTTGAGCACCCTGTCAACATGTTCAACATGATCCTTCCAAGACCTGCTATAGATTAGTATATCATCAAAAAATACGAGCACAAATTTTCTAAGGAAGGGTTTGAAAATGGAATTCAACAACCCTTGAAATGTAGAAGGTGCATTGGTAAGGCCAAAAGGCATGACCAAAAATTCATAATGACCCTCATGAGTTTGAAATGCTGTTTTTGGAATATCTTTAGTCTTCATTCTAATTTGATGATATCCTGAATGAAGATCCAACTTGGTAAAATAAATTGCTCATGTAATTCATCCAATAATTCATCAATCACAGGAATGGGAAATTTATCTTTAATGGTGAGCTTATTGAGCTCCCTATAATCCGGACACATTCGCCATGATCCATCCTTCTTGTGTACCAATACTACGAGAGCAGAGAAAGAACTTTGACTAGGTTGAATTATACCTGCCTCTAACATTTCTGCAATCATACGTTCAATTTCGCTCTTTTGGAAGTAAGGATATCTATAAGGCCTGATGTTTGGAGGAACACTTCCTGGAATCAAATGAATAGCATGATCATGATCGTGAATAGGTGGGAGTCCTTTGGGAGTTTCAAACACCTTGGAATGATTGTCCAAGACTTGTTGGAGATCTGCAGAAATAGATGATTTTGATGTCGGAACTTCTAGTGAGCATAATTGTGCAATTACGCCTCGTTGTTCTTTCTTTAGAAACTTTTTCATGACATTAGAGCTTATTATCCTTCCTGGCTTCCCTTCAATACCCCGTAATTCGACTTCCTTTCCTTCTGAAAAAAATTTCAAGAAAAGTTCTTGAAAATTAAAAGCTACCGTCCCCAAAGATTGTAACCATTGTACTCCTAGTACTACATCAGCACCTCCCATAGGAATGGAAAGCATTGGACTAGTCAATACATATTCCCCCATGGTTAGCTTGATATTATGGCATTTTCCCGAGCAATTTATAGTTCCTCCATTTGCAACCATCACTTGACATTCTGGTGCTGGGTATAGGAAACAATTTAATTCCTTGGCTACCTTACAATGAATAAAATTATGGGTGCTACCTGAATCAATCAACACTATTACCTTTTCTTCTTGATTTGTCCTTGTATCTTGAGAGTTTGAGGAGTGGTAATTCCTGCCAGTGCATTACACGATATGGTCGGATTCATTTCTTCCTCTTCTAGGGCTGGTTCTAGGTGTATATCCTCTTCTTGTTCATTTTCTTCTTCCTCTTCACAATCTATGTAAAATAATTTCTTCTCAGCACACTTATGACCTTTAGTGTATTTTCTATCACAACTGTAGCAAAGCCCTTTTCCTCTTTTTTCTTCCAATTGTTGTGGTGTCGACCTTGTAGGTTGTGGAAATCTAGACGTAGCAACACTTCCTTCTTTATAGAATTGAGTGGTAGGCTTCCTTGTCGCCATAATTTTACATTCAACTTTTCTTGCCAACCTGAATGCCTTCTCCAATGAATCAGGTTCCAAAACACGAACTTCATTTTGGATGTTATCCTTTAAAGTGCCTATGAAGAGATCAATCTTGTGTTCCTCTGGAATATCAGTTACCCTTATATTCAATTTTTGGAAGTCCTCAATGTGCTGCCCCACTAAACCCTTTTGTTTGAGATTTATCAATTGGCTAAAGAAGGTGTTTCTCTTTGTATCCTCATAATGTGCTATCATTTCTTCCATAAAAATTGACCAAGTGACAATTTTTTTTTGGGAGCAAAGCCATCGATACCATACAAATGTAATTTTTTATAAATGTAAAGTTGCAATGCGTACCTTTTGTGTGTTTTGCACGTTATGGAGATCAAAATATTGCTCCTTCTGTAGTATCCATGTTACAGGATCCTTTCCATCAAACTTCCTCATATCCATTTTTGGAATATGGTGGTTCTTCCTGCCAACATTAGAGTTTATGAAATCACGATTAACATTTATTTCATTCTCATCATGAGGTTCTTCTACTATCTTTTCACCATTAGGAAACATTTCTTGTATCAACTTTGTCAAACCTTCGATGTCTGCTTTGAGATCATTCTTCATGTTTTCAATGTTTTCTTTCATGTCATCCATCTTAGCTTCCATGCCAGCTTCCATGCCATCCATCTTAGCTTCCACGCCATCCATCTTAGCTTCATTGCCTTTCTTCAAACCGTCCATGTTCACTTCCACACCTTTCTTCAAAACTTCCATTTCATTTTTTGTTGCTCTTTGCAAGAGTGAAATTTGTTGCACTTGCTCTAGTAATTTTGATAGATCATGTTGCAATTCTTCATCTTCATGAGTCATAGTAGAGCATTCCAAAGGCTTAATGGGTGTTGAATTGTTTTTACGGGGCATCTTTTAGAACCCAATACTGCTATATATTCTACAATATGCCCTTGGAATCAATTCAAATTGATTCTTCAAAGAAGACTTATGCAATTTGGAAAGAAAAAAAAATATACACACCTTTTTCTTGCTTTTGAGGAGCTCGATATTGAAATTGGATAATCTCTATTATTGAAGCACTTCAATATTTGAATTTCATTATCAAATTATCCCTCTGAATTATCTTTCGAATGCCACAGGTCTGACCTGATTTTGATTCTCCAAGACAAAGTTGTGTCCAATCTCCCACAATGACCTAATTTTGGACTGGTTCAGTAGAGCGAACTTGTACGACTTGACACGTGTCACTGTTTCGTCCTTTGTATCTGAAATTGATAGCCAAGAAACTAACATCTGTGTACTTGCGACCACTTTTTAGATCACTCCAATCCGATTCCCAGAGAGAGAGTTATTGAACTTTTCCCACGATCACCTCTTTGAGATGAAATTCAGGAACCTGAAAAAGCACTACCTTCCACAGATCATATCTCCAACAATATTGCGAAACAAGCTCTGAAATTTTTTGACAAATTTCCACAGGATTTTAGCTTCGCACCATATGCATTTTAGATTCTGAACCTTCGTGGAAAAAAAATTATAGTGTAAATGCCATGATGACCTGTTTAGGAGCCTAAAAAAAGACCTAACTTCCACAGATGATATCTCAGAAAATATTGCGAACCAAGCTCTGAAAGTTTTATACAATCTTCCTCAGGATTTTGGCTTCACACCCTTGAAATTTCAGCTTCTAAAACTTCGTAGAAAAAACGTTATAGCAAAAATTCCACGATGACCTGTTTGGAGCAGCGGAACCCTAGAATCCAAAGCTCTGATACCAAATGTTGAGTAACTAGCTCCAAAAATAGAATAAAAGAGATATCAACGCCTTAGAAATAAGCCACTTCGAGGGGGAAACCTCCAATACATTACATAAATGAACAATTCTTGGATGATACAATTTACAAAACCTCTTTTCTATATATAGGAGTCCATGTGGCCATAATGTAATCTTAGTGGGCCACAATGTAATCCTAGCCGACCTAACAATAATAATTTAGGGGCACAATAATAACAAAATGGGGGTTACAAGGGTACAATAATAACAATAAGGGGGTTACACTAATAACAATAAGGGACTATACTAGTAATATAGGGAGAAAGGTGGAGAGAGAGAGGGAGTGGCAAGGGAGAAATGAAGATGGAGAGAGTGGGAGAGGAGATTGGTAGGAAGAGAGAGAGGAGGAGGGAGATAGAGAGGGAGAGGAAAAAGGAGGAAAAGAAAGATGGATATATATGGAGAGAGAGTGTGTATGTTTTTGGGGTGAGGTAGAGAGAGGGAATAGGAAAGAGACGCATAGATACAAATACAGATATTATATAACCAAATTAGATCCATCTTAACTCCATATCTACCAAGCGCTAAGAGGGATCAAATCTTAGATATTATATTCCTATGGGTGCTTGGTAAATCTAGATTTAAGGTGGATCTAGATTGGTTTATCATAAATATAAAAATATTATATTTGTTATTTATAATTTTTGAAAACTATGTGTCAAGATTTTATTAAGGTAACAATTGAACTAAATGTGTTGGGTAATGTATTTTGATGTAATAACAATGTATTATATACAAGAAAGAAGGTACACATTTCTATTTCTTCATCACTCCTCTCATATTATAATGATTTTTTTTCCTCTCAAGCTGAAATAAACTTCAAAATTATCATTTTCCTCTAACTGGGATCTTAGAAATTGATAAGATACAACTCTAATGTATTATTGAAATCACCAAATATTTGTTATTCATTTCCCTGTAGATTCTACTAATCATATTCCTATATCTAGTTGAAGTGTTAGAGTTCCAATAAAAGAGTCTTGAAACTCATAAGCTTACGTAGTGGTTTTATTAGTTGCATTATCAATAATATCCTTATATGTTGAGTTGTGAATCTTATCTTATAGATATTGCTAGAAAAATTTCTTTTCCTATAAATTAAGTCCATGTAAAACACATTTTCTCAAGAAATTAAGTGTGTTTTCTCTCCATTCTTCATCTTGTGATATCTTGGTAGAAGAGGAAGATGATGATCCTAGATTCTTATTTTCATAAAAATTAACATATCTTTGGAACAAAAACTCCTTAGAGGTAGGATAGAAGGGTCGATAACCTTTCATGTCTTCATCATAACCAACAGATATCAATTTTTGACTTTTCTTTCCAATGATAAATTTTTCATTTGGAATTAATGCTTAAGTAAGACTACCAAATAACCTAAAAGAATAAACAACAAGTCTCTTGTGTGTCCAAGATTCCATTGGAGTCATATTTTGAACTGTCTTATGAGCCATCTTGTTCTGAATGTAATTATAAACACAATTAACAGCTTCCTCGAAGGTAGGTGCCAAGTTCTTGGATTGATTTGTGTAATTAGGCATAACCCTAAGTGTTCTATTATTCATTTAAACTATTCCATTTTTAGTACGGGTGTAGGGAAAAAAAAGTTGATGTAGAATGCCATGTTCTCTATAAACATTTTGAAATGCCTTGCTAACATATTCCACCCATTATGAGTATGTAGCTTTTTAATGGATCATGAATATTGGTTAACATGCAAGCCAAAAGAGTGGTGTAGAAGAGAGAGATCCATCTCAGCAAATTGTCCCATCAATGCTTCCTTAAAATTTTGAATCATAGATAAAGAATTGTCGATGAGGATCAAATCATCCACATATATAACTAGAATTAATAAATCAGAGCCCTGCCACCTACTTTAGATGATCATGTTAGAGTGACATTTATTGAATCTCAAAATAAGAAAAAAAGGTCCATATTCTCATCCCAAGATCTAGGATCTTGTTTTAGCACATACAAGTTTCATCGAAGCCAACACACAAGTGAAGGGTTATGCACAAAACAAGGGGGTGTCTCCATGTAAATTTCCTCCTGCAGATCACCATGTATAAAGAACTCCTTACATCCATATGGTAAACTGACTAGCTTTGGTAGGTTGTGAGACAAAGAACAAGAAAAATGTAATCCATCTTGGAAATAAGGGGTGAATGTCTTAGAATAGTCAATTCCTGCAACCTATGAAAATCCCTTTTCCATAAGGCATGCCTTATGCTTGTCTACGAATCCATATGTTGCATATTTGGTTTTGTAGACCCACTTGCATTGGAACGACATGGATATTTGTGAGGATGGGCCCACATTTCTTATCTACGATGAAACCGGTAGCTTTAAAGACACAGCAATATCAGTATCGAAATAACGAGTGGCAGTGACTATTAACACTATGACACACTTAAAAACCTTGCTTAACGCCTTTCTCCATTTCTCTTCTGTTGCAACACTCTGCCTATCTACTACAAAAACTTTCATTGTCCACAATTTTCTTGAGATTTCTCAATTCTACAACTCAAAGGAGCGTAAATGGGTATTGTATGATTGCTGCACCAGCAGATTTCTCCCGTTATGTGAACAAAGAATGCGTGAATGTCTTGGGTGACATCGAGGGTGACATATACAAATAAATTTGTTAATTATAAATTGATATTTATGTCCGAAAATGAACACCCCCTTTTCAATTTGTTGTTTAAGAGGAAGATACTATAGGATATAATACTTTTTTAGAAAAAATTTTCCTAAATTTAAGGGATTTGATATAAATTTTAATCACAAATGACACAAATCATTTAATTTATTTTGAACATTTAATTCTTATTGTGTACGGAGGCATTCTATAGTTTAGTGTCGTGTAGACGCGTAGGTGTAAGGTAAGTATGTAAACAATTAAAAATGTCGGCTAAATTAAAAGTTGATAAAAAATTAAAAGTGATTTAAGAATGAGGGTAAAAAAAATAAACTTAATAATAATATAACCTTAATCAATAATAAAATGAAAATAACAAAGAAAGTGTTAAAATAATAAATAAAAAATTAACTCCGGAAGCTAGTGAGAGAAGCGACACGCTTTAACACAGTCTTTCTCATGTTTGAGAGGAAAAAGATCCACTAGCAGGCCTTTGCACGACGTGGATCCTCACTCCTGCAATCATTCACATGAGACAACAGACACTGAGCATCATGAAGACACTCAAAGACAACATCATCCCCTCAGGGGCACTATTTTTCCACAATTTCTTGAATGATCACCTAGACAGATATAACGTGCGGCCATAACTCTACGCACATGCCTACTCATGAAATTAGTTACAAAATGTAGCTGTGATCGAAACATAATAATGTTCAACATCTTCACATGTGTCACAGACCTACGAAAGGAGAGGACCTGCAGCACAGAGCCATACACAGTTTGCTCCTTCTGGTATTTTTTATTTAGCCCCTTCCCTCCTATGTGCCCAATCTACTGCGTAGCTTCCACCCTAGTGCTATGCTACACTGAATCCACTAGGTTGCATACTCCCCTGATTGTGCGCCTCTCATCGGCTTCACCTGCCTTGCTAGTCTATGTGCCCCCACTATCCTGCGCCTCTTACTGTGCACCCTCCTTCAACACACCTCCTTGACCAATATCTCCTTGCTGCGCATGTCCCATCCCGAGTCAGAGCTGATCCTCACCTCATCTCAGATCCCAATCTTCTCCCTACCTCATCCTGAGCATGGCCCCTAGGCTGCACCAATGCACCATTAGAGGGGGACAAAGAAGTGAGCTCCCTAGTCACTACCATCGGGGGTCAGACAATCGCTTGGAATCTATTGAAGGATCCTCCTCAGGAATTCATGTTAGAGAGGACCCCTAGAGTCCCGAACTTGACCAAGAAGAGGAGGCCCCCACTCAGGTAACAAAGAGAGGAAGCCGTTGTCTACGAAAATCAACCATTGCACACTAGGAGCACCCCTTGGCCCACAAGACAGAGCCACTCTTAACATAGAAGGATGAAGGGGATGACACTGATGTCTATATAATGGACTCGGAAGGTACCTGGACACGAGTCCCTGATGTCGAGTACCCAGTGGCTCCCATCCTCTGCGCACCCGCTTCTAGGCCTCCGCATCAACCTATTGTTGAAGAGGATGTTGTTGTGCAAGAGTTCACCTGTCCCGTTAGACTATAGTTTAGACTCACTTACCAAAAATAAAATATATAATTAAAGTTAAAATTAATATAAACACCATTGTGAGAATGAGTGTAAATATTTAAATGTTGGCTCAATTAATAATAAAATGCTAAAGTAATTAAAATAATAAAATTGAGTTTGTTATATTTTGATTTTGTTATTAACTTGTGAATGACCTTTGTTACAATACCATGTTCCAATACCATGGGTTATCAATACCACATACCCAAAAACCACAACTTATTTCACAATTAAAATATTTTATAATGTTATGACAAGATTCTTAACCAATGATATTCAACCCCACTTTACCATGGATAATATTAACTTCTAAATAGAATTTTTTACAATACCATGGGCTAATATCATGACTTATGAATACCACGTGCACAAAAAACATATTTTATTTTACAATCAAAATATTTTATAACAATATGACAAGATTCTTAACCATTGATTTTCAACCCCATTTTTCCATTGATATTATGAACTTGTGAATAGACTTTGTTACAATACCTAGGGTCAATACCATGCACTACCAATACCACATGGCCTAAAATCATAACCTATTAACAATATGGCAAGATTCTTAACCATGAATATTCATCTCTGCTTTACCATGGATATTATTAACTTGCAAATAGACTTTGTTACAACAACATAGCTTGCCAATACCAGATGCCCAAAAACCATAACATAATTCACAATCAAAATATTTTACAAATATTTTATTTTTATTTTATTTTATAACATTTTTCAATTAAATCTAAAAGGAAAAAATTTATAATTACCTTTGAGATATATGAAAACTATCTCTCCTCACTACTACTAAAAATATTCCATAGAAATAAAATCAAGGTTTTAATAAAATTAAAAATGAGAATACTTTTATATATAATGAAGTGAAATTTATATTATATAAATAATATTATTAAGAACCATCATAGATCTATCTTAACTAAGGATCCAAGTGATGAGAGCAAGCAAAGTGACTAACAATAATAGAGGAAAAATAGTGCATGATTCTTTTAAGTTTTTCTTTATTGTATTTTTTTGACATGATTGATCCCAAATACATGTCTAATATTTTACAACCAAATGAGTTTTTCTAATTTAGATACTTTCTTAAAAAAAATACAATGGGATCAAATTTAAGAGAGGGAAAGGGCAAGGGAGTCGGGGGGGGGGGAGAGAGAGAGAGAGAGAGATATGGGGCAGGAGAGAGGAAGAGAGACGAAGGAAGAGGGAGGAGAGGGAGAGATAGCGGTGGAGAGAGAGAAGGAGAGATGGAGAGAGAGCGAGGAAGAGAAGAGAGGAGGGAAGAAAGAGAAGAGGAGAGGAGAGATATATGGAGAGAAGAGTAAGATAGAGAGAGGGAGACATAGAGATGGAAGGGAGAGATATGGATCAAGATAGTAATAGAGTTGGAGGGAAGAGAGAGAGAGTGAAAAATATTAAGGGGAGAGACAGAGTGATGTGGGGGAGAAATGGAGAGAGAGGAAGGAAGAGAGAGATGAATCAAGAGAGAGAAGGAGGGAAATTGAGGGAGAGTGAGATGGAGTTGGAGGGGGAGAGAGAGGGAGGGAATAAGAAAGATATAGAGAGAGAAATGTGGAGAGAGAGAGAGAGGGAGTGACAAGGGAGAGATGAAGAGGGTGAGACGGGGAGAGGAGGTTGGTAGGAAGAGACAGAGGAGGAGAGAGAGAGAGAGGGATATAAGGGAAAGTGATAGAGAGGGAGAGGAAAGAGGGAAAGAGAGATGCATAGATATGGAGAGAGAGTGTGTATGTTTGGGGGGTGAGATAGAGAAAGGGAATAAGAAACAAACACATAGATACAAATATTGATATTATATAGTATTATATAACCAACCTAGATCCATCTTAACTCCATATCTACCAAGCGCTAAGAGGGATCAAATATTATATATTATATTCCTATGGGTGCTTGGTAAATCGAGATTTAAGGTGGATCTAGATTGGTTTATCATAAATACTAAAATACTATATTTGCTATTTATATTTTTGTGAAAACTATGTGTCAATATTTTGTTAAGGTAACAATTGAACTAACTGTGTTGGGTAATGTATTTCAATGTAATCACAATGTATTATATACAAGAATGAAGGTACAAATTTCTATTACTTCACTGCTCCTCTCATATTATAATGATTTTTTGTCCTCTCAAGCTGAAATAAACTTCAAAATTATCATTTTCATATAACCGGGATCTTAGAAATTGATAAGATACAACTCTAATATATTATTGAAATCACCAAATATTTGTTATTCATTTGCTTATAGATTCTACTAATCGTATTCCTATATCTAGTTGAAGTGTTAGAGTTCCAATAAAAGAGTCTTGAAACTCATAAGCTTACGTAGTGATTTTATGAGTTGCATTATCAATAATATCCTTATATGTTGGGTTGTGAATCTTATCTTATAGATATTGTTGGAAAAGTTTATTTTCCTATAAATTACGTCCATGTAAAACACATTTTCTCAAGCAATTAAGTGTGTTTTCTCTCCATTATTCATCTTGTCATATCTTGGTAGAAGAGGAAGATGATGATCCTAGATTTTTATTTTCATAAAAATTAACATCTCTTTGCAACAAAAATTCCTTAGAGGTAGGATAAAAGAGTCGATAACCTTTCATGTCCTCATCATAACCAACAAACATCAATTTTTGGCTTTTATTTCCAATGCTACATTTTTCATTTGGAATTAATGCCTAAGTAAGACTACCAAATACCCTAAAAGAAGAAACATTAGGTCTCTTGTGTGTCCAAGATTCCAATGGAGTCATATTTTGAATTGTCTTATGAGCCATCTTGTTCTAAATGTAATTATAAACACAATTAACTACTTCAACCTAGAAGGTAGGTGCCAAGTTTTTGGATTGAATCGTGCAATTAGGCATAACCCGAAGTGTTCTATTATTCATTTAAACTATTCCATTTTTATTAGGGGCGTAGGGAAAAAAATGTTGATGTAGAATGCCATGTTCCGTATAAACATTTTGAAATGCCTTGTTGACATATTCCCTGCACTATCAGTGTGTAGCTTTTTAATGGATCATGAAGATTGGTTAACATGCAAGCCAAGAGAGTAGTGTAGAAGACCGAGATCCATCTTAGAAAATTGTCCTATCAATGCTTCCTTAAAATTTTGAATCATAGATGAAGAAATACCTATGAGGATCGAATCATCCACATATATAACTAGAATTAATAAATCAAAGCCCCACTACCTAGTGTAGATGATCAGGTTAGAGTGACATTGATTGAATCTTGAAAAAAGAAAAAAAGCGTTCCATATTCTCATTCCAAGATCTAGGAGCTTGTTTTAGCAAATACAAGTTTCATTGAAGCCTACGGACAAGTGAAGGTTTATACAATAAACAAGGGGGTGTCTCGATGTAAATTTCCTCCTGTAGATCACCATGTATAAAAGAACTCATTACATCCATATGGTAAACTGACTAGGTTTGGTAGGTTGTGAGACAAAGAACAAGAAAAATGGAATCCATCTTGGAAATAAGGGGTGAGTGTCTCATAATATTCAATTCCTTCAACCTATGAAAATCCCTCAGTCATAAGGCATGCGTTATGTTTGTCTACAAATCCATATGTTGCATATTTGGTTTTGTAGACCCACTTGCATTGGAACAAACTATGTGCCTTTGGATGAGTAATAAGATCCCAACGATGATTCTTCATCAAATAACAATACTCTTATTTCATGGCAGCTTCCCACTCACGTTTTCAAACAACATAAAAAAAGTTTTTTGTATCTTTTGAAATAGAAATACTCAAAAAGATACAATCAATATCAATGTGATGGATCCGGAAAATAATTCTACACATAATAAAAATTGCAGAAGCCTCAAATATATAATATATTCCTCCACATTGTTGTTTATTTAAGGCTAGATAACTAAATTTAGTCACATCATATCCAAATATATGAAGATGATTTATCCTGTGAAGACTCCTCCTTAAAGGATTATCTAAAATGGGGTTCTTTGGTACAAGTATTGTCATTTTTGATGGTATATTTTCTTCTAGTTGAGGAACTTCACTAGGTTAAAAAGAGAATTGGGAAAAAATGATTGATTCGAGTTAAAAGGATTTGGGCAATTTTTTATTAAAAAAACGGGACAATTTCGTTTTTGGGCATTCTATGGTAGTTGTTTTAAAATTTGGGGCTTGATATTTTGGAAGAGTTAAGGACAATAGAGCTACTTAATCTATACAATTATCACACTTGGAAAAGAAAAATGTAGTAAATGATACGATCCAAGTGGTTTTCACCAACATTAAGTGAAAATTTTCAAAAACATTTTCCTAATTTAAGTTTTTTTTTTTATCAAAATCCAAATAACTTTTTGTTTCTTCCCTTTTAAAAAAGTTTTAATGAGAGAAAAATAAATGGGAATATTAAACCCTTTTCTTTTCATACACTTTTCCCCTTTATAAAGTGTATTTCTTCTATTTATAATGTTCTTTTCTCCATACAAAAATTTACGCGAGAAAATTAAAAGAATGGCAAGATTAAAATGTGGAAAGTTTGTGAAATTTTTGTGGAACCATGAGAACTTATGGTTGCTCTATTATGTGTATCATTCAAAGCCAAAGAAGAGCTACAAAGATCACTTTCCATTCCTAGCTCTTGTGATCGAATTACAGAGTGAATTCCACCATCATTATGAACAACTAATAAAAAATATCAATCTTGACTATAAATCACTGCTTAAGTACAGAGCGACGTATATGATGTGGTTATTTTCAACTATGAAGAAATGGTTGGATTATATATTCGAGAACTACCTTGTTGTTGTAAAACATACATAAATACTTTGTTGACCTTCCATTGCAAAGTGAAAATGTAAACCAAAGACAATAGATTTAAATTCCTAGTGGTACTGTGAGCCTGCATACCTAAGCATACAGATCCATGAAAATTTTAAACCGATCTAGAAAAAAATATGAATGTAAGGAACCTTGGTTTATGTGTGGCATAGACTTGCAAAAATATGAGATTAGAAAGGGAGGTATCATCCCTTATGTGCTTCCTTGGAAAACCACAAATCGCGAACAAATATAGATCCAAAAGTAGAACCTAAATACCTTATAATAGATCTAAAAAATCACAATAAAGGAGCTTGTAGTTAAGCTATGATGCCATGTTCAAATTTTCTGTTACACCAAAACTAGAAAGCTTTAGTAAACATCCAAACAATTCTCATTACCTTTTGTATGGTCCGAGGGTGGATCCCAAAGTGATGATTAGTCCACGTGATTGGTTCCCAATATGGTGAGTGTGAAAATATAACATAAAGTTCAATATATTCAAAATTATTTATTCTAAACTGTGAAGTTTTCCACATATTTTAAAAGAGAATTTACATAATCATTAGCATATAGTAAATAAATAATATTCTACACTATTGGAATATGTAATTCCTTCTTTTCTATGGTGTTGAATCTCTGTTTAAAGAGTTTGTTCCTATATCATAGGAGGTAGTTAAATCTAGATATTCCTAGTTTGGTGTGTTGTTGAGATATTCTCTCAACCACCTTATTGTGCATCCAAGATAGTTTTCCTATCTTGAGACTATACTTCATGTATATATATGTAACCATTTTGATTAATATAATATAGTGTGCATAGTGAAATTTTATCTTGGTATCAGAGCCCATAAAAGCCTGGACCTCGGCACCTCCTGGGCTGAGAGAAATAAGACAATATATCTGTATTTTTTTAGTTTTTGGTTGTCCGCTAGTTTGGGCGGTAGTGTATTGGAGTGACAATGCTACAATTGGTGCAAAGAATCCTGACTGCGACTTAGTCTTGAAAGAGCAGCTAGAGACTGCAAATTCAAAGGAGACAGGACAACTTCTGCAGGGCAATCCGAGCATGGATTTGTTGAGTGGATCTGTGTTGAATGGTTAGCACAGCTATGGACCAAGTTCAATATATGCTGGACATAAATTCAAGCATGTGGAGCATGAGGCGCAGCAAGGCCAATTGGTTCTGGATCATGAATGTGCTCTTTGGTTTCATGAATGTTACTAAATGGGTAGAGGATTTGTGCCAATTGAAGAATCCAGTGACCACTGTTGTGTTAGTACATCTTTTTTTTTCTTGATTCTGGTTTGGTACCCAGAGCTAATTGTGCCCACTATGTGTTTCTACATATTTTTTGAATACCTGCTGGTACTAGAAGTTTCGGCCCCGCATCCCTTCCCACATGGACATTCAGCTTTCCATGCCAATGTAGTGTACGAAGACGAGATAGACGAATAATTCGACCCCATCCCAAGCCAGAAACCACCTGAGATAGTGAGAATGAGATATGAAAAGCTGCGATGCCTAGAATTCAAATGGTTTTAGGGGACTTTGCCACACAAGGAGAAAAAATTCAAGCGCTTTTGAGCTGGAGAGACCCCCGAGACACTGGGTGTCGAGTATCCCTGCGCGCAACAGAAGTATATCCTTTTTAAACTGGTGTGTTATGGTGCGGCATGAGCAGTGGTTTGGTGAGCGTTGATGCCTTGCATTTGGAGTGATCAATGCACTTGGTGTAGTGGTGCCTTACTACTACTCCAGTTTGCTCTTTTTTTTCTGACTGCTCTGGATTTTCCTCGTTGTTCCAGTTTTTGTCTATGACGCATGTGTCTCTGTCATTGGATTGGTGAGGCGCGTTGTTGGATTCATTTTCAAGCCTCTATGGACATGAGACAAACGACATTTTGTATCTCATATTAGTGCCAGGGCATCATCGAGGTAGTTTCCATTGATTTTGTCTATCGTTTTCAACTCAAATCCAACATTCTAGATCTGTCGTTTCATTGATATATCTGCGAGGATACTTGCAAACCATGGACTGAGTTGTGAGGGCAAGCGATGGTGCCTATTGGTTCATGTTCATGCACGATGTTATAATTGTCAAGCATGAAGTTGGAAGTGGCAACATCGACGTTGTGCCGAACTGGGGTGATTTACTCCACATGGTTATTCTGGAGCTGATCCAGAAGGTCTGCCGATCTAACCTAGTGGAGAAGGGGAAATTTATTAAGATCATTATTTCGTTCTTGAATTCGTCATCAACTACGACAATACCCAAGTGTGTAGAAATTTATTATTTTTGGCTCAGCTCATAGTTCTAGAATATCAATGGACAACCTGAGAAAGTATTTTACTTTCTTAATGTTGTTGTTAATGGAGTTCGGTGTGTTTTTTTTTATATTTCGCCGAAGTGTGTAGTACTACGATTTTGCGATTTTTCTGGATATGCCTGGTCTGCTATTTTTTACATATACTCCGTTGCCCCTATTTTGGGCAGAAATATACTATCAGGGGAATTCGATGCAGAATTTTTTGTGTAAAAATCTTTGAATCTTATGTATTTCGACGGTGAATTTTTTGGCGACACGGGATTAATTGGTAGATTCCTAGTTTCTTGCCCTAAGACGGGCAGTTTGTTATTATTTCTCTTCATGTGGATGTGAGTGTCCACATATGGATTATCTGTGTTGGAATGCACTACATTGAGACCAGTGGAAATGACGTTGCTCTGTTGCTTTATTAGTGGACCTCTCGAGGTATCATTGGAGAAGAATAATTGTTGTTATGTTTGGGAAATAGCCATCTGTGTGCAGAGATAGAGAAATTTTATGTTAATATTAAAAGGTTATTTTTTGTTTCTTGGAATCATGTTTAAAATTATTGAGCCTTATTGAGTCTAGCTAACTCAATGTAGGTAAAGTTACTTTGTTAGAATTCACGGCTCTAACAAATGATAGTCTAGCATGGAGTTCCAAGATTTAATTGACAAAGAGAAAGATGCTGAATATGTGAACAACGAAAAGATGAGGTAAAGAAGTAGCAACAATTATTAGGATGGATAACGTGGTGTTGTCATGAGGCTTCCAACTTAGTGTATTTGGGATTGACCTGGTTGAAGGTTGAACGCATTTTTATCATGGTCTCGTGGCACAACGATGAAGTGTGGTACAACATATTTGTTGCAGTAGCTGAGGGACGTGTGGTGAGCTACCTGGATGTTCCTTTGTTCATATACTAGAGCGGTCTATAATGAGTTGCAACTTTTTTTGCAGCATTTTTCACTAAGGAGGAAGACATGGTAAAGATTAAACTAAAAGTTCCAACATATTTTCTTTGATGATACAAATTGTCTTCGTGAATTCTTTTGTTTTCATGTTCAAACCAGTAAAATTAACATGTAAATGCATTCATGTAAATATGGTTAAAATAATTACATGTTGTACTGTTGTGACATTTAAATTGGCAAACTATTGTCACGAGTGTGAATCTATGTTGGAATTTCCCATTCCAACAATAGAAAAATTTATTCGCAGGAATGGTTTACTACCAGATATGATGAAGACATTGACAGTGAAAATGGCATCCAAGGATAGTGGTTGGATCTACATCAAATAGTGGAGGAGGATGGAAAATCAATTTTGTGTGAATTTTTTGTGAGTTTCTTGGAATAGACTCTTGATGATGAGTCACACAGTTGAATGGTAAGCAAGTCTAGGATGGTTTTGTGGTGGTATTTTTATGTACCTGGTAACTCCAAGAGTTGGATTGTGTAATGTAAGCCTTGTAAGGCATATGTATCCTTGTGAAGTTCGCGGTTATCTAAAAACCACTTTTTAATTGCCACTTTGTAATTACAGGTTTATGGTAAGCCAAAAACCATATTTTTTCACTTTGAAGTGATGGTTTGTGATGAACTAGAAACCACATACAGAGCCTTCACAGCTACAGAGCATTTGTGGCTATGGTGCCCCGGGTGCACACAGGAGCCTTAGTGCTCACAAAGGAGCCTTCGTGCTCGCAATGGAGTAGGTGGTCTGCAGAAACACCTTACTCACAGGAGAAACCTAGTTTCTCACAACTCTCACTTTATTGAGCACATTTTGGGGGGGATTTATAGATACATGTACAGGCATGTAGTGATAATGGTTTATAGAACCATCTATGCGAAGGACATCCTATGAGATTAGCGGTTGCAATGGTTCGTACCCATGCATTCTGATGGATGGTTGCTCCATTACATGGATGTCGACATATTCTTTTGTTGGTTCTGGACATGGGGTTTGCCCGTTTATGGTGGATCTGAGTCGCAAATACATATTTTGTTGGTTCTAGACATGGGAATTTCTCGTTTGTGGTGCATATGAGTCACAAATACATCGTTTGTTGATTCTTAACATGGGATTTTCCCGTTTGTGGTGGATCTAAGTCGTAGACACATATTTTGTTATTATTGACCACAATTAGATTTTGTGAATCGCTATTTAGACTAGTAGTCATTAAGGTGGTGTGTTGGAATATGTAATTCCTACTTTTCGGTGTTGACTCTCTATGTAAAGATTTTGTTCCTATATCATAAGAGGTAGCTAAATCTAAATATTCCTAGTTTGGTGTGTGGTTGGGATATTCTCTTAACCACCTTATTGTGCATCCAATATAGTTTTCCTATCTTGAGACTATATTTCATGTATATATATGTAACCATTTTGGTTAATATAATATAGTGTGCATAGTGATATTTTATCTTACACTTTCATCTCAAATAGTTCAATAAATCTTCTCACTTAATAAATATTTTGCTTTAGTATCAGACATATGTTTTGTCATTAATATGTTCAAATTTCTTTTTTGGTATTTTGCACGACTAGGACTATTGTAATCGATATGGTGATGTTATCATTATTCTAGTTGTTTGTTAGTCCATGTCGATCACGAGCCATATGTAATACTTATTCGTTTGTTTCAAATTTTGAAACTGGTAAACTAATTCTAGCATTAGTACAGAACATTAAATTCTAGCTCGAGAGCATATTAAATTTACCTCATCGACTTGATGTATAGATACAATCATATACAGACCCATCACCGAGCAGTTTGAGCGGTCGTTGATTACTAATATATATGTCCTATCCACTACACCACATGCTAAACTACATGTCGTCATGCCAGCACACCGCATGGATATTTGCATGCATATGATTGAAGATGTTATCGATTCTAAAGTGTGGCCCTTCTCTGAAGCTTCTTTTGTTGGCTACCTGTGACACCTGCAATAGAATATGGTATCATTCCTTCAAGCGTGGCCCTTCTTTCCCTGGCTAGTTTAGGATGTTGTTTTTGTTCTGAAACCATTGAAATGTAACCACCGAAACAAATGATTTTAGATGCACTCTTCAATCAAGGAGTTCTGGCTGGATGAAACTGCGCATAGTACAACAACGATGCTTTCTGGATGGAGTGAATCTAAGGTGCTATTTTATTTTATGTGAATTCGATATCGGAATTTCAGAAACCCTTTTCTTAAAACGAAAAGCAGGAAATCATTGTGCTCATTCTCAGAAAATCTATCAATCCCATTCTTCCCATTCTCATAAATCAATCAACCCTGGGATCAACCGTTCATCCTGAAATTTCGATTGTGCATCATTCATTCACTAGGTTGTCATTTTACTTAGTTATTTTTTGCATCCTTCTCTTTGGAAGCTTGAAAGAATGAAATGAAAGCAAAAATTTTCCATCTTGAAATAATGAATTTCAAATGCCATCTTGCATTAGGCTCATCCAAAAACTTGCCAACGCTTTCTTGCATTAGGCTCTATACTCAAGTAACCTGTTTTTTTTTCCTATGTTTTTTTCGTTTTGTAAAAAAAACAAATAAAATTTGTACAATTAATAATATCTAGAATTCAATTTAATTCAATTTACAAATAAATCTGCAACAAACATTTCTTTAGCATTGAATTTGATCGATTAACAACAAATTACGACCATGGAAGTTCAAATCGATATATTTAGCCATACCACCACAAACTTCAAAGTAGTTCATTATGTGTCATTTAGTAAGTTCTAAAAATCATAAACTAATCGTCTGAATTAGAAAGATGAATAATTATAATGAAAATAAATCAATGGAAGAAGAAAAAGTATATTGTTAGTTGAGTACCTAGACAAATGCAAGTTGCGTACGAGAGTGGAGCACCTTCCTCTCGATACATGAATACCCGTGAAAATTGTGAAGCTTCTTCCATTATGAGAAGAAACAAAATGAATTACTTCTCTCTTCTACGTCACAATAACAGTAACAATGGATTTCAGTGGATTTCAGAGTCAAGCTGGAGCATTTCAATTGTTGTCAATGTAGTTTAATTAAAGAATCAACGCTAATAATTTTAATTAAAGAGAATTTCAATTGTTTTCAACATAGTTTAATTAAATAATTAATGTTGATCATGTGGTGGACATGAGCACCTTTGGCACTGGATTTGGAAGAAAGATAGATAAAAAGAGTAAAGTTGTTAACAATAATCAAAATTTAGAGAGGAAAAGAGGAAGGACGTATTTATATAAATATATTTATGCAAGAAAACACTAATTATGTACATAGAAGACATTAAAAGTAAAACACCCGACATATTATTTAAAAAAAATTATATCAATCTAATAGACATTGAAGAATTTGTGCCAGATACAAAGAGTTAGTAATAGCCCAAGTGGATCTACTTTGTTTATCTTGAAGCTATTGGTCTCTAACCATGGAACACATTTTGAGGAGCAATATGGCCCGAGATAGTTGTGCATTTACAATTTTACTGAACGAACATTGAAGATCAAACCCGATAGACCACTACGAAGAGGTAGCTGGATCAGGCTTGTCTAGCTCTATTTTGGCAGAGAGAAGGGGGATATCATTCTTCATCGAAGTCACGCATGTTGTGCCTATTGTAACTTGTGTCTTTTCCTTAACGCATTTGACTGGGCCAGGTTATTGCGAAAGCATATAAGCGAATAAGTTGCGTCTACTATATGAGAAATAGACAAAATATATACCATGTTTCTACCATTATCATATTTCCTATTCGACTAGTGACGACAATTAGGAATCACCACTAACTTTAAGAAATGTTTTGATATCAATTGAATTGTATTAAATACAAAATTCAAGATAAAAATCGTTAGAGACAAAATTATTTTCAAAAAAAACCTATATTTAAGACAGTTTGAGACAAAAATATTTTAAGAAAAAAAATTATATTTAAGAAAAAAAAAGTTTAAGACAAAAATATTTGAAGACAAAACTTTATATTTAAGACAAAAATATTTTGAGACAAAAAAAATTTAAAAAAAAAATATTTTAAGACAAAAAAAATTTGAGACAAAAATATTTTAAGGCAAAAATTTATATTTAATACAATGACAACTTAAGACAATGGAAATTAAGACGAAACTCATTTAAGACAATTAGAAATTATGATAAACCCATATCAATTTAAGACAATATTTTCTAACACCTGCCAAATTGACTCTGATACTGCGACCTAAGTCCATCGGCTCATACGCTACTACTCCCTCGCGTCTATACCGAGGATGCTATTTCACTTACCGACTCTGAAGAACGCGACACTTTTTCCTCGCAAGATTTCTCAGACGTCAATTCCTCTTTTGTCCCTTCGATCTTTCTTGATACGATTAGAGACAATTTTATGTTGTTGCATTCAACACTACTACATGGAGGGGGCTTTTAAGACGATTGTTTAAGAAAAAATAAATATTTTATCTTAAAATTTAATTTCGTCTTAAAAATTTCGATACGAGGCACTAGTAAAAAAGGTAAAAGTAAAGGATTAGGGGTTTTTCTCTATGTTTTTGATGGGTTCTTCAAGAAGCAGAGCGATGGAGGCCAAAAACAAAGGTGCTTAGTGAGAGTAGCGATGGAGGAAATTTCGCTGAACATGGATAGGAATTAACATAGTTGGAGTAATTTTCGAGGTCTCCATCGATTATGTTTTAATCTATCCTTTTTTTATTGTTTCATTTATTTTGAACACTAATTATATTTGTTGGTTGTTCCTATTAGTACATTTTTGTGTAGAAACTTTTAATTGTCATCAAAAACATGGATTTGATTCACCTGAAGGATGGTGGAGGCAAATTATAGAATATCCTTTGGCAGACAATATGTCCATTTCAAAATATCTACAACAACTTTTGCGAGAAGAAAATGCTTAGAATAAAAGATAGGATTGTGGAAGCATTAGTCACAAAATTCACAAGGGCGATAATTTTGGCTGCAACTATGGAGGTAGATGGATTAAATGTAGTGTTTGATGGTGAAATTGTTGGTGTTGTTGGGTGCAATGCGTCTAAACATAGATATCTGAGCTAGATTTATTTTTTATCCTGATTCTAGATGATATCAAGGATCTCTACTGGCTTTTCTTTTTTCAATGTACACTGATAAAAAATTATTTTCCAGTCTAGTTGTTGGTCTACTCTGTGGTCTATCTGAGACGCAATAGTTGGTTGTTTACATGGTCTTTTTTCTAAGCCTTTACTCTTGTGGATCTTCTTGCTCCTTTTCTAGTTTGAGGTGGTCGATCAGGGGATTTTCAAGGATCTTAACTGCTACATGTTGGTATTCTTTGTGGTCTATCTGAGACAAGTTCGCTAGTTTTTTTATGTGGTCTTTCTTATAAACCTTTTCTCCTATGGATCTTCATGCTCCTCTCTGGTTTGGGATTGGTCGTTAGGAGGATTTTCGAGGATATTTAGTACTACATAAGTGCATTAATTTTGGTTGGTGGGGTTGGTAACATATTTGAATTTTGAATTCGATCATGGAGTCTCTTGAGGTCATTAATTGGTCTGGGGGGTTGTTACACAGCATTTTGTCACCGTCCCTATAATCCCTCATCCTGTACATTGGAGGACTATTCCCATGACCTGTGAACATTAAAATGTCCTGAAAACACCTTCATGGCATCCTCCTGCATAACGATAAACATTCTCCTGAAGAACATGTCCTCTGAAAAACCCTAAAAACAAATGTTTTAGCCTTGGCGCAACTAGCTAGTTCATCCCTCGCGCCAGTGGGGAAAATTCACACTAGAGGGCGCGCCAACTGGCACTCTGTCCTTGTGTTTCGCTTGTGCCAAACCTATTAAGGATTTTTAAAAAAAAATAAATGGCGGAAGTTTGATTCTAACAAACTCCAAAATGAATCATCAAAAGAAGTTGAGTGGTTTGGCTCCGGATCTCCATGTATAGGAAGTGGTTTTCCACCTCTCATGGAACCTTCCTAAGAGATAGGACCTATCCCATGATTATAGGGATCTCAACTTCCCTTCATCCATATTTAAAAGTTTGCCCTTTCCATTTGCAAACTAGCTAACTTGTAGGAAGGAAACTATAGCTGGGAAACTATTGAGAGCAGAGCTGAAGAGAACCCCATAAGAGAGAAACCTTCGTCCAGATTCCTGAGAGGCTTTGCTGAGACGCGCTCCGCTACAAGCCTCACCGAAGGAAGATCATAGCGTCAGAGCATTTGGTTGTAATCTCCCTTTTTTCATCTATAATATAAGTGTCTCTGATTTTGGTTCCATTCTTGTGTTTACTCTTTTATGTAATACAACGAATTATAACTTCTCTGACTGATATATAGTTACATGCTTTAAGTATTACGTTGTATGTCATCATTTCTCTACGTGTGTACAGGTGTCCAGACATGACGAACAGAAGGATTGTGATCTGTAAAGCTAGGGACGAGGAGCATCGCTTCTTTATCGACAACAACAGCATGGGATTCGAGATAGGCTGCTTATCGCGATCTTTGTCTTTTTGTAACTAGGAACCAATATCATTTCATGATTCGATTGTTTCTATATCCAATCTAGGGCTAGTGGGATCGCCTCTGTCCACAGAGGGGATTTACGTCCACAAAAATTTGGTGACTCCGCTGGGGACTCAGTGGGGGTTAGTCCTTCCTCCTTTGGGTTTTTTTTTGGCTTTTGATTGATTTATTTTCTTTTTTGGTTCACCTTCCTTGGTGTTAAACCCCTATTTATCCCCAAGAAGACCAGATCCAGTCTCTATTTGTCCATTTTTATCATTTTTCTAGGGTAAACTCGATTGGCGCGGTTTTTCCCCTGATAGTCGCGCCAACTAGCACTTGTTGCTAGTTACACCCCCGCGCCAATTCCTTTTTGGCACAGATTACAGCCAAACAGGCACGCCAACTCTGCTTGGTGTTAGATTTTGCTTGCTTTTTGGCTCTTTGAGCTTTAGTTTTGGTCCTAGCTCATTTTTTATGATTGCTTGAGTGCTTTGAAGTCATTTTTGACTGTGTTTAGCCCCTGTCCTCTAGTTGTTCACTTTTTTCTATCAGTTTTGCATTCTAGCTCTAGGGCTTCTAGGTGCTTCAGTGTGTTAAGCCTTCCGTGGGAGTTTTGGGTCTTTGCTTTCCTGGTCAACCTCATTTTTTCTTCTTTGCATTCATCTTGCTGGATTCCATTGAATCATTGCATTAGTTGAGTGATGGTCCTTTCTTTCGTTCGATTTTGTTTTGTGTTACTCCAAGCCTAGATTACACATTTTGTTTGAGTCTCTTTCAAGTTTCTTCTTCGCTTTGAGGGATTTCATCATCGGTTTGAGTCTTGATTGTGTGCATTTGAATTGAGTGAACTTGTTTGTTTCATCTCTCTCTCTGTCATTTATGGAATTGGTGTTTTCATTAGTTTTTCATTCATTTAGTGCATTTTTCTCTAATATAGTGAAAAATACAAAAACAAAATCTTTTGCATTTTGATTGGCATAGTGAAAATTGAAATTTCTTTCACATTGCCTGTGTTATATAACTCTAGAGAGAAGTTTTCTAGTTTCATTAGCTTGCATTGGCATGTAGTTTGCATTTATAGGTTTTATGAGATCTGACATTTGACAGGGCCTTGAAATTGAAACGTAAATTGAAGATCAGCTTTAAAATTAACTGAATTAACCTAAGGAAAAATTGAAACATTAACAGAACATCTAGTAGTCTAGGGTAGAGACATGTTCCGGTGTCTTTAAGCCTAGCAGCTGTCGCTTGCCATCAGGCTACAGACAGCGCTAGTACGAACTTGTGCTCCCCGTATTGTCACGTATATAAAAGGAGACCCCATTAGTTTCAATCCTTTATCTGTAGGAAGTTGATTATGCCACATTTTACCCATGATACACCAGACACAACATTCGGGGAGATTAACTGCACGTACGTCAAGTCTTTGGTTGATTTCTTTTTCATTTTTTACCAAGGTGTGTTGACGAGGTAAACCCCCTCTGCGGACAGAGGCGATCCCACCAGCCCAGATCAGGTTTAGCAACAATCAAGTCATGCAATGACGTTGGTTCCTAGTTACAAAAAGACAAATATTGTGATAAGTAGCCTACCTCAAATCCCACACAGTTGTCGTTGAAGAAAGATAATGTTTCCCGTCCCTTGCTTCATAGATCATGATCCTTCTGTTCGACACATCTGAACACCTATACATGTGCAAGGAAACAACAACATACAACATAAAATCTAAAGCATGTAACCATATATCAGGCAGAGAGGATATAATTCATTGCATTACATAAAGAAATGAACACATGAATGGAACCAAAATTAGAGTCTCTTATATTATAAATGACAAAAGGGAGATTACAACCAAATGCTCTAACGCTATGACCTTCCTTCGGCGGAGCTGATAGTGGAGCGTGTCTCAACAAAGCTTGTCGGGAATCTGGACGAAGCTCTCTCCCTTCGGCGTGGCTCTCAAAGGTTGCCCGGCTATAGTTTCCTTCCTACAAGTTCAGCTAGCTTGCTAATGGAGAAGGCAAGCTTTTATAGATGGAGGAAAGGAAGTTGGGATCCCTATAATCATGGGATAGGCCCTATCTCTAAGGAAGCTTCCATGATAGGTGGAAAACCAATTCCTATACATGGAGATCCGGATCCAAACCACTCAACTCCCGTTGATGATTCATTCAGGAGCTTGTTGAAATCAAACTTCCGCCATTTATTTTAAAAAACATCCCTTATTAAGCTTGGCGCGAGTCAAACACAGGGACAGGGTGCCAGTTGGCGCACCCTCTAGTGTGGATTTCCCCCATTGGTGCGAGGGCTGAACTGGCTAGTCGTGCAAAGGCTAAAACATCTGTTTTTATGGTTTTTCAGAGGAAATGTTCTTCAGAGGAATGTTTGTCCTTATGTAAGAGGATGACATGAAAGTGGTTTCAGGTCATTTTACTGTTCACAGGTTACAAGAATAGTCCTCCAATGTGTAGGATGAGGGATTGCAGGGACGGTGACAAAATGCTGTGTAACAGATGCCCCCTAAACCATGAGGTCCGAGAGAGAGGGAGGGGTGAAATGATTTATGAGAACGTGCCCAACTGAAAACACTGTCGTCGTAAAACCTGCGAAGACAAATACAACTGATATCTAAAATACATGATATGTGGTATTGGCGTAGCCACCCATAATAGAGTTAACAATAACTGGGATCCAAGGTATGGACGCAGCCATCTAGTAAAGAAGGATCAACAAGTAGACTCAGGTATGGTCGCAACCATCCAATCAAATGAGTCATGTAACCAATCATGATAATCCACAAAGAATCTGCAGATTGGATTTCATCAGACAAAATCCAGGGTCTTGCACTCCATCTCGACCCGAAAAGAGTACAAGTCTCAGCATTTGAATAAGTGAGCTGAAGTCAAACATGTAAGCACATCATCTGATTACCAGCCAATAATGAAAGCCATTAACATACGTGAGAGGAACCACCAATAATGAGGATGGCCCTCAAGGTACTATAGGTACAATCCATGAAGTGTGAACAGTGAGCTGTCATCGAACACCCGCAAAATCATCCAATCGAAGGCCAATAATGAAAACCTTGTGTCGAATGTGAATAACCTGTCATTGAGGCATGCAGCCTCCAAGGTACCTGAAGGGATTCTCTAGATCAGCTTCCTGGAAAATGCGCTGAAGTCGACAGGAAGTGACCTTGATCGAAGGTGGGCCATAGTGTTTCCCACATCATCGACATGAGACAGAGGAACATGATGTTTGCAAATCATGATCAGTAGAGAATCAAAGGGAGGTTGAAAACTGCAAAGGCCAACTTCTCTTGAACATATTGGCGGCACGACAGTGGATTTGGCAGTATTTGACATCAAAGGATCTGAGGTCATGATGATGTGGTAAAGAGCAGATGAGCAGTCAAAAAGGATTACCCAAACCTATGGAGGTAGGCAGAAAATGAGATGATATGTTCCCAACCCGACACGAATGCAGACAAGTGCCATGTTCAAGAGTGACATACTGTCGACACGACGGTGATACTGGTTCCATTTTCCCCCACCATTTATGGCGAGTACCCCAATTATTTTTGGAAACAAGCTTGAAGGGGATAGCATATGCTTACAATATAAGTTTGTCCTTCAGACAAATCCAACTTAATACATTTAATGAGCCCTAGGAAGGGGGAACTCGAGTAACGTCATTACGACAGAGTCCAATGTCATCAGGTTTTAACGAGTCCGACAAAGGAAGAACTTGGCGTATTTTCATGTTTAGAGAGTTTGAAAAAATAGAAGAAAAGAAAACTCCAATAGTCCCTTTTCATAGATAGTCTCGCAGATCCAAAATTGTAGAAAACTATATCTGAGAGAACCTCCTAGTCGCGATAGGCTAGGGTATTCCTTTTTTGTAAATAATCTATCCCAGCCCGAAGAAGGGGTAAACGTATACTGGGTAGATGTCATTTCGCAGCCAATTTAACGAGCTCAAAACGACAAGCGACTCGGCAATCTTTTCATTTTTAGAGAGTCAGAAAAGAGCTGAAAGATGACTCCAATAGTGAATTTTTTGTGTTTTTACTGAGTTTGAAAAAGTATAAAATACAACTCGTGTCTTCGTCCTAGTCCCATGAAAACCTATCGTTGCACAAAAGGCAAGCGTAAAACCCATTTTTCGACAAAATATGATAAAATATTAGAAAAATAAGCTCCAAAACCTAATTTCAATTTCGAAAAGTTATAAATATGACCAAATACTAAAAACATATTTACTTTTTACTTTTTACCTCTTGTTCAGAGCGATAGTGAGTTATTTCCCTGCGATCTTGTGGTGACGATTGTGGACAATCTGGTGCATCATTTTGAATCCCGTCTTTTCCAGGTAAGAGTTGCTTCCATTAGCTATGTTTTAATCCATATTTCATATTTTTCCATGATGATTTGGCATCCAAGAGGGTAGGATTTGAAAATTTAGGGCTCCCACAGTTGACGTGGGTATGAGGCACGGACCCGTGCCAATTGAGCTCTTTTTGCAAAGGGGTCGCGCCAATCGCGCAACCTCATTTTCTGCTCAAACTTCACAAAAAATGAACCAATAAATTTAATTTTTGAATGCCCAAGGGATCTTATGATGTGCTTATGGCCAATTTTTTGAAGGTATAAAGCCACAATGGTGATTGAATGCAAAGAAAGGGAGCACAATGAAAAGGACGAAATGGCAATGGGGAATGAGAAATGCATGAATGCTCTCCAGGATTGCGGTATAAAGAAATTATTCTTGACACCATGTCTCAGGGCGCAACCTAAATTGTTACAATAATTGATAAGTATCTGGGAGGAGAATGAAGAGAAGTTTAGGATTCGAGATCAAGTTCTTGAACTCGAAGTGTCCGATGTCTACTTCATCACTGGATTGTCTCGCAGAATTCCAGTTCCGATTATGACAGGGACTAGGCCTTCTAGTGAAAATATGTCGATGGTTATGGAAAGAGTGTGCCCAGGGGCACAAACAAGATCAAGTAGTGGCAAGGTTGACATCCACACTGTTCCCGATCTAGCACTCAGAGTGCTGCTACATTCGATCATGCGGGTCGCGAGGTCGCAGGCACCGCATGAGGCTACTGAAACACAGCTCCTCTTGGCGTCAGAATGTATGAACCTGACAGTGTTTGATTGGGCTACAACTGTAACCATTAATATAAAACGACAATTGAATAAATGTAAAAAGGCCAAATTGAAGTAGTTTGGGTACGAGTAAATATTGGTATCCTTCATCCTAGAATGACTACCTATCTTCCAGGGCCACAGGGCGATAGTCGCAGATCCACGTTTGAAAGAGCCACGAATGGCTCGATGGGCAGCATTAATGCCCAGAGCAGGAAGGGGCCAGAAAATGTCATGGCGGCCTGAGTTCTTTGGATGGCTCTGGTGACAATTGATCGTCGTAGAGGACTGGCCCTATGCTGGTATTGATTTCACAGGAGACCCAGATCTTCCACTCCTGGAAGGAGAGGACTAGGATGAGGAGCTGGGTAAGAATCTTTTTGATTTTATGAATTTTATGATTTTTTTTGGTATACATGCATGTTCTAACAATTGATCCTATATGTATGCAGATGTTGGCCCATAGAGTCCCATCAGGATGTCGCCGATCGCACGAAGGACCCCTCTCGCCTATGACCCTCAAGGTGAGGGGGGCGAGGGGAACGAGCTGGTTCAAAACTTGGAGGGAATCGCCCGTGGGATTCTTGATTATGCTTGCCTAGCTGATGTCCCTATGGCTTATCAGAGGCACACCGTAGGGGTGCCTAGTTGCCTTCATCGCTTATTGGAGGCGATTGGTGCGAGCAGTAACATGCTACCATGAGCACCATGCGGATTAGTCACCTGGGCTTTTCATATGCATATTTTTGAGAGACATGTTGTCTCAGGATGTAACTAAAATAGACATGTATATTTTTGGATTCTATATGATGCACATGCTGCAAAAATTTGACATATATATATATATATATATATATATATATATATATATTTCTGCATGGATCTTTTTCACATATGATGAGGTTTTTAATATGTTATGAAAATTTCTAATACAATGTTATCTAATGCATTAGTTACATAATCTGCATAACAAATGATCTAATGGAAAAGTTAAAAGGTCACAAAATGCATCACACCACACATTTTATTTTTACGCAATCTTAAAAGCACACATGCAAACTATGCTTGGAAATGAGTTTTATTTTTATGAAAGCTTAAAACACAAATGTAAACTATGCTTCAAATGATAAGGAAAAATGGGCATGCCCCCAGCATGGTGTCTCAATTTGAGGTACATGCCCCTCAAGCTTCAGTCCATAGAAAATGGAGTGAAGGTTCAAAACCCAAGAGTAAGAGAGACTCGAATTTAATTCTACGAAATCTAACAAAACTAGAATTGAACGGGATCGTGTTTCATTGTTTTAATGAGGTTGACACACTTAAAAGAACTGTACTCGAGGGTCTGTTTCTTTTTTTTAATGAGGTTGACACAGTAAAAGGAACTATCCTCAACTACATATTTCATTTTTTAACGAGGTTGACATAGTAAAAGGAACTATCCTCATATCTGATTCATTTTTTAACGAGGTTGACTCAGTAACAAGAACTATCCTTGGGCCACATGTTTCATTTTTTAACAAGGTTGACACAGTAAAAGGAACTCTCCTCATAGCATTTTGTTTCATTGTTTAGGGAGCTTGACACAAGAAGAGGAACTATGCTTCGACGAGCTCAGAGGAGCATGTTCAGGAGGGGGATATCCAGATACAAAACGCTCAATACAATCAGACATTGCCCCTAGGCTGGGCATGAATGTGAAACAATGATGTCCATCGCTCCACGACAGATCTTAGAGAGACATAGTCTCCACGATAGCTTCGTCAGACAGAAAAACTTCTCTCAAAGGATCGGGTGAGTCTGCATCACCGAGCCAAGGAGATTGAGAATAAACATCAAGAGCCATGCTCAAAGGAGCATTTTCAGTAGGAGGAGGATCAGATGTAGCAACGATCTCACAATAATTGATTTCAACTGGGGTCAGAGGCATCGATTCTCCAAAAGAGGTAACCTGTTTAGGAGAAGGGATGATCCATGGGTCATCTGACCTGGAGATCATCTTGACTTGAACAGTGTTTGGTGGCGGAATGGGAAAAATACCCATGAGAATGGGGTCCTTGAAAAGACCAGGTGCTACACTATCAGGGGGATTAGGAATTTGATCCACGTGTGGCACGTTGTTCTCGAAGGAGGAGGTAAAGAAATACAACTGATCAACAGTAATAATCTTGCCCTCATGTGGAAACTTCAAAAGTCGAAAGAGGGTGGACAGAATGCACAACATGGCGTGGGTCCAACTGCGCCTGAGTAGAAGATTGTATTTGAGTTTTGCATCAACAACTTCCACTCCAACATTGAATATTTTACCTTGTAATGTGATCAGTAGACTCGTGAGAACGCCCAAGGGTTTTGACTCCCTTCCATCGAATGCCTCAAGGGCATTGGGAGATGAAGTGAGGGTTGGAGAGCCGATGGCTTTCCATAAAGAAGATGACATAACGCAGGTAGAGGCACCTTCATCTACAATGGCTCTATGAATATTGAGGCCTTTGATGCTGACTTGTATAACAAGGGAAATCTGGTGCAGAAGTCGAGGGACAAAATTCTTTAGATCGAAGGTGAGAAGGCTGGAATCGGCAGGATCAATTCCGCCGATTGCATTTTAACAAAGCTTTCTGTTGAGATGGGCAACTTTGAAGCACTTCCAGCGCATAAATTGTAGAGGGTGCCTGTGCCAAATCCTCAACAAAGTTGTAATGCTGAGCAGCATAGGCGTTTGGATTATAGGAATACTTTCGAAGAACACCTTTGGAAGGTGGCCGTACAACGGGTTCATTGCTGGGCTTCTCAATTTCTAAAGGACCAGAGGCAGGTGGGGGAGGCGGGACATCAACAACTTCCTTCCCAACTGCCTATTGTGATCTGGCATAATCCTTCGATCGAGTGGAAATAGAAATAAGTGCGGCACCATTCATCATGAAAACCTAAGACCCAAATGGTGCAGATGGTGAAGGCTGCTCAACCATCTGGGTCTGCTGAGATGGAAAAGGTTCCTTAAGAACTGCTAGAGTTCCCTTAGATCCTTTAAGGAGTTGACTAACCTCGGATTGTCAAGGACAATCTTTGGTGTAATGGTCCTCATCGCAGATCGGGAAAGGGTACTTTAGTTTTCATTGGGAACCATCATCAGTGCGTGGTTTGGAGGATTCTATTTTTGGGGCATCAAATTTTGCCTTGCCTTTGCCCTTCTTCTTCCCTTTGGAAGCCTTGTCCACAGGATTGGCCTGAACGACATTGACCTCCGTGGTCTTACCAGAATCTGGAGTAGCGAGAGGAGCAGAAATATTGGAAGAATTCGATTTCCGCTTCCCATTTGAAAAATTATGAGAAGTCTGAGAGGCGGAACCAATAGCACCGTCAACCGATGGGGTAGGTGGTGCTTTAGAGGTACCAGGCCACGGGGCATCATTCAAGCTATCATATAATGTGCCAGACAGAGAGTACACTAAATCGAGGTACTGGGCACGAGCGATGGCTTGTTCCTCGGTTACACATGCCCCCATAGCAATGTCCTATGCAATATTGTTGACAAAGGAGGTAGTGAACCAGTGAGTTAGAAGCTGATCAAGAATATCAAACTTGATCAGATGATGACGACATCTCCACTCATGAATATGATCTGAAATATGAGTGGCTTTGTCCTGTTTCAGAGATGTCAGGAGATGCGTCCTGACTTCATAACGAACCGGTAACTGGAAATGTGTCAATAATGCCATAGCTAGAGTATTAAAGTCTTGAAAAATACCACGAGGTGGTTCTATGTACCATTTAACAACAACGCCAGTAAGAGTGCACTATAAAAGACGTAGACGGATTGATTCATCTATCCAAGAGTTCGAAGAACACCACAAATGGTAGGTCATGACATGTGCTTGGGGGTCTTCTCCAGATTTACCTTCAAATTTGGGACAGTCACAGGTACCTTCGTCGGAACCGGAGGCCAATATAGATTAGGAAGAATCGGATCATTGGTCAACTTGGATACATCCGGTAATTCCAACATGGCAAGGAAAGGTAACTAAGGATTAAAAGGCATGCTAGGCCCCCAATAAGGACCTGTACCTATACTCCAACCTGGTTGAGCATAATTCTGCCCCCATTGGTTTTGTCCTGGAGGATTCTTACCATAGGGGGTATAAGCCATATAATTGGGTTGATACGGTTGCTGAAAACCAGGATACGGAGGTTGATAACCAGAGTACTGACCTTGATTATAAGTGGGCCCCATTTGAGCAATGTACGAATTTGACTGCGGAGTATAAGTGTAGCCTGGCTATTGAAGGTAATAACCAGAACCTTGGGGCGGGTTGTAAACCGGTCGAGACTGACCTTGAAGGTAATAGCCGCCTTAGGGTCGAACGGGCTACTGGTAAGTGGGGCCCTATTGAGCCTGATAAGTTGGGCGCACAGGCGGGTTCAGCTGTGGAATAGAATAGATCGGCTGCTAAGTAGGGTTAACTGGTTGTATAGGTTGTCCTGGTTGAACAGGTTGACTTGGCTGCACAATCTGCCCTGGTTGAATAGGTTGTCCTGGTTGATGAAGGACACCAGGCTGCCCCGGCTAACCAGGTTGGCTTTATGGCGAGAGAGAGCAACGTTGTACCTGATAACTAGGTTGACCTATTATAGGTTTTAACCCTGAACAACAATTATCTACACACGAATCTTATAACAGAAAATAAACAATAGCGAGAGCATAAAACATAAAACAGATCAACACAGAGATTTTCCCCTGGATCCCAAATCGGGATGACCAGCTTGATTTTTCATTATATTCCTTTTAGTTTTACAACACACATATATATACATGCCGAAGCATACATAAACCCCAATCCATAAACCCTGGATTAGAACATAACCGTAGTTCCCTTAACTGGATCTACAAAAATACCAGGGGCCGAAAACCATCGTACCCCAATACCATGTGCAAAACCATGCACAAAACCATGGACGTGGACTACCCGCTGGAAATTAAGGACCAAAAATTTTCGCCGGGGCGCTGCCCCAGACCCCGACAGGGGGGGCTACCGCCCCCCCTGCGACCCCCCCGTTGCACCCAACATTCTCGCACGTGTTTTTTTCTTTCCACGGGGGGCCATAGGAGGGCTTAGTCATTGGCCCAATTCTTCAACACCCATTGTTTCTCTACACCAAGAGAACTTCTGAGTGCTCACAGACTTTGTCAATGCATCTGCAACATTCTTCAAAGTGTCCACCTTTACCAGCAACACTCTTTTAGCCTCAACCATATCTCTAACAAAGTGATATTTAACATCAATGTGCTTTGTCTTTGAATGGTAAGCAGGGTTCTTAGCCAAGAAAATTGCACTTTGGCTATCACAGTCTATCCTTATAGCTTGCTGTACCAACCCCATACTTGAACACAATCTCTTCAACCAAACTGCTTCCTTGCTTGCATGAGTGGCTGCTATGTATTCTGCCTCTGTAGTTGAAAGAGCCACTACAGACTGTCTTTTACTCATCCAACTGACTGCGCCTCCAAATAGGCTAAACACATACCCACTTGTAGATCTTCTTTGGTCCAGATCTCCAGCCCAGTTTGCATCAACAAAACCATGAATGTCCAACATTCTTTCCAATCCTGGTCTTCCCTGGTAGCATAAGCCATAATCACTAGTGCCACATAAATATCTGAAAACCCGCTTCACTGCTGTCCAATGCTCCTTCCCTGGGTTTGACATAAACTTGCTCAATACTCCCACTGCATGTGCAATGTCTGGTCTAGTACAGACCATTGCATACATCAGGCTACCCACTGCACTTGCATATGGAACACGGGACATATACTCCTCTTCTTCTTGTGTCTTGGGACACTGTTCAGCAGACAGCTTTACACCTATAGGAATAGGAACATTCACCGGTTTACTATCTTGCATATTGAA
This sequence comes from Pinus albicaulis, assembly GCA_034641835.2. NCBI lineage: Eukaryota > Viridiplantae > Streptophyta > Pinopsida > Pinales > Pinaceae > Pinus > Pinus albicaulis. The sequence continues at coordinate 367,408,191 of CM076573.1, forward strand.
CCTCTGCAATATAGTCTCGACATACTTCCTCTGGTTTAACCAGAGCTTCCTCTTTGCCCGATCTCTCTTAATTTCCATGCCCAAAATATAGTTTGCAGCACCAAGATCCTTCATGTCGAATTTGGAGAACAGTTGGGTCTTCAAATCTTTGATAATTTCTTTGTCATTTCCAATCAACAACATATCATCCACATAAAAGACCAGATATATAACACGATCACCAATTAATTTAAAATAAACACAATGATCTTCCTTGCTTTTGATGAAGCCGAGTCCCCGTATATAGGTATCAAGTTTCTGATACCACATCCTTGGTGACTGTTTTAACCCATACAGAGACTTCTTCAACCTGCATTCAAGTTCTTTCTTACCCTTCACCATAAAGCCTTTAGGTTGCTTCATGTAGATCTCCTCTTCTAGATCCCCGTGAAGAAAAGTTGTCTTCACATCCATCTGTTCTATCTCAAAATCAAATGCAGCAGCAACAGATAAAAGTAATCTAATATAAGTAACCTTGGCAACAGGAGAAAAAATATCACTAAAATCAATTCCCGGCACCTGGGAATAACCTTTCGCTACCAACCGAGCTTTGTATTTCTCCACCTTGCCTTCTACATTCATCTTCTTCTTAAACACCCATTTTCTCCCAATGGGCTTCCTTCCAACCGGCAACTCCACCAAATCCCATGCATCATTTTTGTACAAGGATGCCATTTCATCAACCATGGCCTCCTTCCATAGTTTTCCATCCTCTGAATCTACTGCCTCCCTGAAAGTTCTGGGTTCATCATCACTTATAGTTAAGGCAAAACCTGAACAGAGAGCATATGGACTATACCTTTCTGGTTTCCTTCTTTCCCGAACTGATCTTCTCAAATTTGGAGTTTGTGGCTCTTCATCTTCTGAGTCTTCTTCTGTTGTAGAGTCTGATTCATCCTCCTTTAGCTCAAACTCTATCTTCTCATGTTCCTTTGGTAGGACTTCATGTTTAACAACATCTTTCACTTCTCTAAACACCACATCTCGGCTGTACACAACCTTCCTTGTTTCTGGGTTCCAAAGCTTGTAACCCTTTAAACCATCCTTACACCCAATAAAGATGCACCTTTCAGATTTATTATCCAACTTGGTCCTTTTCTCCTTTGGAACATGTACATATGCATCACATCCAAATACCCTTAGATGTGAAAGAGAAGGTTTCTTACCAGTCCATACCTCATGTGGGGTCTTATCCTCTAACACTAATGAAGGTGATCTGTTAACCAGATAGCATGCAGTCTCCACTGCCTCTACCCAGAATTCTTGTCCTAACCCGATATCACTGAGCATGCTTCTTGCCTTTTCCATCAGTGTTATGTTCATTCTTTCTGCAACTCCATTTTGCTGCAGTGTGTATGGAGTAGTCTTCTGTCGTGCTATACCACACTTCTTACAGAACTCTTCAAATTCCTTCTTGCAGAACTCCCCACCATTATCTGTCCTCAACGCCTTTATCTTCTTCTCTGTCTGGTTTTCCACCAGAGCCTTAAATTGTTTAAATTTTTCAAAGACTTTAGATTTCTTCCTCAAGAAATATATCCATGTATTCCTTGAGAAGTCATCTATGAATGAAACATAGTACACAGACCTTCCCAGTGACGGAACTGACACAGGCCCAAACACATCACTGTGCACAAGTTCTAATATCTTGTTCTCCCTCTTAGCACCAGAGGGAAAACTCACCCGATTCTGCTTCCCATATACACAATGTTCACAGAAATCGAAATCCAGAGAACAATTAGACATACCTTCTACCATACCATCTCTATGCAATATCCGAAGGCCCTTCTCTCCAATATGTCAAGCCTTTGATGCCATAGCATGGTCTTTTCTCGGTCTGACTAGGCTTTAGTCCCTTTTCAGGAACCACAGAACTGTTACACCCATCAATAACAGTGCTACCTTGTAGCTTTTACAGAGTTCCAATCTGAACTCCCCACATTAATACCAGTGCTCCCCGAACCATCTTGCGGGCATCTTTCTCGAACACTGTTTTTACACCTGCATCATCCATCTTGCTTACAGAAATCAGATTTCTGGCCAATGCAGGAATATGCAGAACACCAGGAAGTGTTCTAATCCTTCCACCTTGCAGCTTCAGCTTGACTTTTCCACATCCGACGATTCTGGCCTTCCTATCATCCCCTAGGAAGACATCACCACCATCATATTTCTCATACTCGCAGAACCACTCCCTATGGGGAGTGAAGTGAAAGGATGCACCTGAGTCAATCAACCATGACTCATGATCTACATGTATATTTGAAGAAGAAGCCAAATACACATCCCCACCTTCATCCGAGGTGGTTTTTGCCTCTGCAGAAGGAGCATCATCAGATCCCTTTCCTTTCTCAGGAGCTTTAGATATGCACTCCTTTTTGTAGTGCCCTTCCTTTCCGCATTTCCAGCACACCTTTACAAACTTTCCAGGAGATTTAGATCTCCCTCTAGATTTAGATCTCCCACTAGAAACCTTATTCTTGTTTCTATTCTGGGACCTTCCTCGTACAGATAAGGCATCTCCATTCTGACCCTCCATATTTCTCCGTCTCATTTCCTCCGACAGCAAGGCTGAGACAATGTCATCGAAGTTCAAGGTAGTTGTATTGCTACCTATTGCAATAACCAGACTGTCCCACGAGTATGGTAGAGAACACAACAAACTGATGCACTTATCTTCATCTGAGATTTTAATATCAACAGATGAAAGCTGACTTACCACAGTATTGAAGGCGTTCAGATACTCTTTCCTTTGAATCTCCCATCCTTCATCTCAGGGTTATACAACTTTTATGAACAACTTATTCACCCAGACTTAGGTGGTACAAAGTCCCTAGCTTTTCCCACAAGGTGCACCGTAACTTCCCAGATACATTCAGCTGTCTCACCGAATACGAGACACCTGGCCAGAGTATTGTGCTTTTAGCCCGATCCAGTTTCTTTCGGTCTTCACTGAAATTCTGTTGGCTTAGTACTGGATCTACGCTGATGCATGATCTTTATCCTGAGATAGCCCCTATCTTGAGCTACAACTCAAAACTCGACCACATTAAATTTCTCAGTCTCTATCTTTCCGCCGAGCTCGCCATCTTCTCTCCTTGCAGAATCGATCCTGAGATCTCCCCCTGAACGGGGTCTACCTCGGGCAGACAAAAAACCCCTTAGCGGCAAAAAGGCGTCAATGAAGCAAAATGACTCCGATCCACTTGTAGGTTTTAACCCTGAACAACAATTATCTACACACGAATCTTATAATAGAAAATAAACAATAGCGAGAGCATAAAACATAAAACAGATCAACACAGAGATTTTCCCCTGGATCCCCAATCGGGACGACCAGCTTGATTTTTCATTATATTCCTTTTAGTGTTACAACACATATATATACATGCCGAAGCATACATAAACCCCAATCCATGAACCCTAGATTAGAACATAACCGTAGTTCCCTTGACTGGATCTACAAAAATACCAGGGGCCGAAAACCATCGTACCCCAATACCATGTGCAAAACCATGCACAAAACCATGGACGCCGACTACTCGCCAAACCACTTCCTATACATGAAGATCCGGAGCCAAACCACTCAACTCCCTTTGATGATTCATTCCGTAGTTTGTTGAAATCAAACTTCCGCCATTTATTTAAAAAAAAACATCCCTTATTAATCAGCAGCACAGTGGCTCTGAGGAATGGCGTATTGGGCAGCACCCTCTGAATCTTGATCCCTTCCCCCATTGGCGCGAGGGCTGAACTGGCTAATCGCACCAAGGGTAAAACATATGTTTTTAGGGTTTTTTCAGAGGAAATTTTCTTCAGGGCAATGTTTGTCCTTATGCAAGAGGATTTCATGAAAGTGGCTTCAGGTCATTTTACTATTCAAAAGTCACGAGAATAGTCCTCCAATGTGCGGGACGAGGGATTGTAGGGACAGTGACAAAACGCTATGTAACAAGGTGTATATGGAAATTCATGGATATCTGGTACACCCATTTACCTAGATTACCAGAGCAGCCATTTTGATCTTTACTGACTCCTTAAACTTGAAAATATCATCAAGCGCTTGCCCTTTCACGCTTGTTTCCAAACTGAAAGTGATAGTCATCTTTTACCTGTTTCTAGACTCTTAAAACATGAAACAGTAAAATTTCCAATTTCAATGTGGTAAAATTAATCACCTACGATCACACACCCATTTAGAAATTGATTTTTCGACCTGTTGTTGTTTTCCTTGGGTTTTTGCCTGTGCGTCCTTGTTTTTGATCTCTTCCTCTTTTCACTACAGTCATAGTGGCAGAACCATCAATTTCGTCTACTGATAGTCCTTATACAAACGATTCATCAGAGGTCTCTTAGTCCTCTGTTGAGAATCAACAGCCCATTGTATCCGAGTTTCCCGACAGGGGACCGGTTATATCTGAACTTCCCTTTGGAGGACCAGTTGATTTCAATTGGCCCTTGTCCAATGCTTGGTTTGGATTTGGAGTAGGGAAACACTTCCCTCCTCTTACATCGGGATCACCTTTTTTGGCTGCTATCATACCTCCTAGTCCCCATCGTGTTTTAGAAGATCTTACGGCAGGGTCAGATATGGACTCATCCAGTCCTTCTCCTAGTGAGGGAATTCCTACTTCTGGTGAAGATTACCAGCTTTTTCTCTAAGACATCCCCGAACCTTCTGTCATGTCTTTACCTGGTCCTTTGCTCCCAGCTGGATATAGGTCTTTAAGTCAGGTCATGGCCTCTATTGCCTTTATGGGAGTATCGACTCCATCCACGAGGCCGACCACTCCCACGTTAGGGATGTCGCCATCAACACCTCTCACGACATCTCCTTTTGTCACATCAGCACCTGTTAGACCTATTTTCTGCATGGCTATGTCTACGCCTGTTGTCACTACTCAGTCAATTAGGACCTTGTCAGTTCCTGAAGACGTTTATATAGCCTCTGCTATTCTGGAGAATATTTCTCCCGAGGAGTATCGGCTGTCTTTACATCCGTCAATCTCTGAGGTTGGTCAGTCCTCTCAAGATCTTAACCGTCCTTAATTTTCCCATTATGGAGCGGATGGTGCCTCGATTTATGTATTTCCATATCAATATGATGAGCAATGCAACCCCCTTAGTTTCCCTGCTCATGAGGCTTATCAGTATATTAACAGTTTTCTGTCTACCCAACCTGGGCAGCCTTCCAATCAACAAGGGCAAGCCTTTCAGGGACAGCCTTTGTTTCAGCAAGGATATGCTTCTAGCCCACAAGGACAACCCTTCCAAGGACAACCTTCAGCCCAGCCAGGCTATGCGTACGACTCGCAAGGACAACCCTTACAGGGACAACCTTTGGTCCAGCAGGGATTGTTTTACGGCCCGCAAGGGCAGTGTTACAATCCTCAAGGTTGACCTCTGCACCCACACCCTGTGGTCCAACCAGGGCAACCGGGGTATCAACCTGGACCACCGTATGGTCCTGGGGGGCAAACCCATCCTTCTCAACCTTTAGTGTAACCTCAACAACTTCATTTTCCAACTGGTCAAAATGTTACACAGCCTGGGCCATCTTATGGTCCTGTCACAGGTCAACTTGGTTATCAGGAAAAACCTGGCGCTCTCCCGCCATCAGGGCAACCTCCTCAGGCAGGGCAACCTGGTGTCCCTCATCAGCCAGGTCAACCTGTTCAACTAGGGGAAACCTGCACAGCTAGGTTAACCTGTTCAACTAGGACAACCTTCACAACTTGTTAACCCTGCTCAGCAGCCGATCTATTCCATGCCACAGCCAAATCCACCTGTGCGTCCAACTTATCAGACTCAACAGGGTCCCACTTACCAATAGCCGGTTCGACCCCAAGGAGGCTATTACATTCAAGGTCAGTCTCGACCTGTTAACCTGCCCCAAGGTTCTAGTTGTTACCTTCAACAGCTAGGCTATACTTATACTCCGCAGTCAAATCCATACACTGCTCAAACGGGGCCCACATATAATCAGAATCAGTACCCTGGTTATCAACCCCCGTATCCTAGTTTTCAACTGCCATATCAACCCAATTATACAACGTATACCCCTTATGTTTAGAATCCTCTAGGACAAAACCAATGGGGGTAGAGTTATGCTCAACCACGCTGGAGTACAGGTACAGGTCCTTATTGGGGACCTGGCATGCCTTTTAACCCTCAATTGCCTTTTCTCGCCACGTTGGAATTACCGGACGTGTCCAAATTGAAAAATGATCCGATTCTTCATAATCCATATTGGCCTCCAGTTCCGACGAAGGTGCCTGGTGATTGTCCTAAATTCGAGGGTAAATCTGGAGAAGACCCCCAAGCACATGTCATGACATACCATTTGTGGTGTTCTTTGAACTCTTGGATATATGATTCGATTCTTCTATGTCTTTTCCAACGCACTCTCACCGGCACTGCTGCTAAATGGTACATAGAACTACCCCGTGGTATTTTTCAAGATTTTAATACTCTAGCTATGGAATTCCTGACGCATTTCCAGTTACCGGTTCGTTATGAAGTCGAGACGCATCTCCTGACATCTCTGAAACAGGACAAAGCCACTCATATTTCAGATCATATTCACGAATGGAGATGTCGTCGTTGTCTGATCAAGTTTGAAATTCCTGATCAACTTCTAACTCAATGGTTCACTACCTCCTTTGTCAGCAACATTGCACAAGACATTGCTATGAGGGCATGTATAATTGAGGAACAAGCCATTTCTCGTGCCCAGTACCTCAATTTGGTGTACTCTCAGTCCAACATGTTATACGATATCTTGACTGATGCCTCGCAACTAGGGACCTCTAAACCACCAGCTACCCCATCGTTTGACGGTGTTATTGGTTCCGTCTCTCAGACTTCTCACAAGTCCTCCAATGGGAAGCAGAAATCAAATTCTTCCAACAATTCTGCTCCTCCAGTTACTCCAAATTCTGGTAAGACCACAGAGGTCAATGCCATTCAGGCCAATCCAACAGAGAAGACTTCCAAAGGGAAGAAGAAGGGCAAAGGCAAAGCCAAATCCGATGCCCCAAAACCAGAATCGTCCAAACCACACGCTGATGATGGTTCGCAATGAAAACCAAAGTACCCTTGCCTGATCTGGGATGAAGACCACTACACCAAAGATTGTCCCAGACGATCCGAGGTTAGTCAACTTCTTAAGGGCTCTAAGGGAACTCCGGTAGTTCTTAAGGAACCTTTTCCATCTCAGTAGACTCAGATGGTCAAGCAACCTTCACCATCTGCACCATTTGGGTCTCAAGTTTTCATGATGAATGGTGTTTCACCTGTTTCTATTGCCACTCGATCGAAGGATTATGCCAGTTCACGCCAGGCAGCTGGGAAGGAAGTCGTTGATGGCCCTCCTCCCCCACCTGCCTCTGGTCCTCTATAAATTTAAGGGCCCATCACTAAACCCGTTGTATAGCGACCTTCCAAAGGCGTTCTCCTAAAATCTTCCTATAATTCGAATGCCTGTGCTGCTCAGCATTACAACATTGTTGAGGATTTGTCACAGGTTCCTTCCGCGATGTTCGCGTTGGAAGTACTTCAGAGTTGTCTGTCTCAATGGAAAGCTTTGTTATCTGCGATCGGCGGAATCGATCCTGCCAATTCTAGCCTTCTCACCTTCAATCTAGAGAATTTCGTCCCCCGACTTCCGCACCAGATCGCGCTTGTTATACAAGTCGATATCAACGGCCTCAACATTCACAGAGCCATTGTGGACGAAGGTGCCTCTACTTGCGTTATGTCATTTTCTTGCTGGAAGGCCATCGGCTCTCCAGCCCTCACTTCATCTCCCAATGCCCTTGAGGCATTCGATGGAAGGGAATCCAAACCCTTGGGTGTTCTCACGAGTCTACCGATTACATTGCAAGGTAATATAGTTAACGTCGAAGTGGAAGTTGTTGATGCTAAACTCAACTACAATATTCTACTCGGTCACAGCTAGACTGATGCCATGTTTTGTGTTCCGTCCACCGTCTTTCGGCTTTTGAAGTTTCCACATGAGGGCAAGATTATTACTGTCGATTAGTTGTATTTCTTTACCTCATCCTCTGAGAACAACATGCCATACGTGGATCAAATTCCTAATCCCCCGACAGTATAGGAACTGGTCCTTTTAAGGACCCTGTTCTCATGGGTATTTTTCCCATTCCACCACCGAACACCATTCAAGTCAATATGATCTCCAGGTCAGATGACCCGTGGATCGTCCCTTCTCCTGAACAGGTTGCCTCTTTTGGAGAATCAATGCCTCTGACCCTAGTTGAAATCAATTATTACGAGATCGTTGCCGTATCAGATCCTCCTCCTGCTGATAATGCTCCTTTGAGCATGGCTCTTGATGTTTATTCTCAATCCCCTTGGCTTGACGATGTAGATTCGCCCAATCCTTTGAAAGAAGTTTTTTCGTCTGACGAAGCTATCATGGAGACTATGTCTCTCGAAGATCTATCATGGAGTGATGGACATCATCGTTCCTCGTTCATTCCTGGCCTGGGGGCAATGTATAATTGTCTCGAGAATTTTTCATCTCAGGTTCCCTCTCCGCCACTCCAAACGCCAATATTGACTTGTGAAGTATTGTCGAAAGGAAATATGAGTAATATTACCCAAATGATGCCTACCGACATCTCCGTTAAACCAGGGGTCATCAAGAACATCCATTTGGGAGTCACTTGTTCTCTCGATGAGATTCAAGTGTACACTAGCCTTTTCTGCAAATTCCGTGATGTTTTCACATGGTCTTATGAAGAGATGCCTGGGATCAATCCTAGTATTGTCATGCACAAAATTCCCACCTATCCTAGTGCGAAGCCTGTGCACCAGCGTCTGCGTCCAGTGCATCCTCAGAAAGTCGCTGCTATAAAAGCTGAAGTTGAGAAACTTCTTAAAGCGGGCTTCATATATCTGAGCCCTTTGACAGAGTGGGTTTTCTATATTGTCCCTGTGGATAAGAAGCAAGGCACAATTCGAGTATGTGTTGACTATCAAGATATCAATCGGGCTTGCCCTAAGGACAACTATACCACCCCCTTTATAGATCATATCATTGATGATTGTGCGGGGAGTGAGATCTTTTCCCTTATGGATGGATTTTCAGGTTATAATCAAATCAATATCCTTCCATCCGACCAACATAAGACCACTTCCATCTGTCCGTGGGGAACATTCACCTATAAAAATCTCACTTTCGGCTTAAAAAATACTGGGGCTACCTTCCAGCGTGCCATGTCCTACACCTTTCACAACATATGTAATTTTGTTTAGCCGTACCTGGATGACCTTCTGGCTCATTCAGCTCTACGCGAAGACCATCCAGAACATCTCCGCCAGACTTTTCTCCACTGCAGACGTTGCAACATCAGGCTTAATTCTCACAAGTGTGTTTTCTACATTGACTCTAGTCGGCTTTTAGGATTCATTGTCTCTAAGGATGAAATTCGCCTTCACCCTCTCAAGGTCGAGCTATTGTTAATTTCCCCTCCCCATCCTCGCTGCATCCACTTCAGAGTCTTCAAGGGAAAGAGAATTTCTTACGTCGCTTTATCCTGAACTATGCAGAGGTAGCAAAAGGGTTTACGCATCTTCTCAAACAGGACGTCCCTTTCTGTTGGGACAAAATTTCTCAACAATCTTTTGATAACCTTAAGACATTGCTCGTCAATGCTCCATTAATACGTCCTCCAAACTATCATCGCGACTTCACCCTCTATTTGGCTGCTGCATTCAACACAATTTCCATGGTTCTGGTACAGGATGACGATGATGGTAACGAACATGTGGTTTATTATCTGTCTCGAAATCTCCTCGACACTGAAACGAATTATTCCCACGTCGAGAAGTTGGCGCTGGTCGTGGTCCAGGCCGTTCAGCAGTTTCGCCATTACATCCTGTTACGCACGGTAGCCGTGATTTTTGACTGCAACCCCATGACTTACATTTTGTCTTGAAAATTGTTGGGGGAAAAGTACTCAAAGTGGATTGTGATCCTCCAAGAGTTCAATTTGGAGTTCACTACTACCAAATCGAACAAGTCACTGGTTTTTGCTGATCTCATTTGCTCTCTCCCTACCGACTCTGTTCCATCTCAATCCAAGGATCATATCCCAGACAAAACTCTCTTTCTAATCAGCACTCTCGATCCATGGTATGGTGATATCATCATGTACCTCCAGACATCAACCTTCCGGTCCGAGTTAACGAAGGATGGTCGACGCCGCGTTCGACACTAGTCGCAACCATATCGCATTGTGGGAGATACCCTATATCAGGTCAGAGTCAATTCTGTACTCCACCGATGTTTGACCTTAGAAGAGGCTGAGAAAGTTATGAATGACTGTCACAGTGGTGCCTATGGCGGTCACATTTCCAGTTGTTCTACCGCACAGAAGATCCTTCGTGCGGGCTATTTCTCGCCGTCTATATTGAAAGACTGTATTGTTGTAGTGCAAAAGTGTCATGCATGCCAGATCTTCCAACGCAAGATGCGTGCGCCACCCCTCCCATTACATCCTATCATTACCGTGGGCCCTTTCTCCAAATGGGGCATTGATTTTATGACATGTAACCCTCACTTGGCCCAGAGGCATGCTTATATCATCATTGTCGTAGATTATTTCACCAAGTGGGCCAAAGTGATGCCTACATTGGTCGCAGATGGTAAGATAGATGCTCAGTTCATTTTCAACCATGTGATCATGCGTTTCAGCGTTCCTCAAGCCATCGTCACTGATCATGGCTCTCATTTTCGGGACTACATGATGGCAGAGCTGACATCTAGGTTGGGCTTGCCTCACGACATCTCAATGCCATATTACCCCCAGGAAAATGGCCAGGTTGAAGCTGTGAACAAAGTTCTTGTCACGATGCTTTAACGAGAAATTGGTATACACAAACCGAATTTGAATCTCCAGTTGTTTTCAGCTCTTTCGGCCTACCAAACGTCAGTGAAGAGTGCAACGGGATTCACGCTGTTTCAGTTGGTGTATGGTCTGGAAGCTACTCTTCTGATTGAATGTGAGATCCCTTCACTAAAGTTGGATATGGAATTACTTCCTGATACTTCCCCGGAAGAATAACGTCTCCTATATCTCGAAAGACTAGGCAAAACTTGCCGCTTCGCTGCTTTGGTTATTGAGGCACAGAAAAAGCAGGTTAAAGCTAATTTCGATCAAACGGTTTCTCCACGCTCTTTTATCGAAGGGGACCTCGTCCTCTTGTATGATCAAGCTCACGACAAGCTTGGGGTAGGAAAATTCCAACCTATGTGGCATGGAACCCATATCGTTAAACGTGTATTAAAAAACGAGGCTTATGAGCTAATCGATTATGAAGGTCTTCATTTCGCACAGCCCAGAAATGGGTTGTACCTAAAGAAGTATTATGCTTGAATCATTCTTGCGTAGTATATGTACATAGGTGATTTTTTTAGGTTCTAACCCTGAACAGAAATTATCTACACACGAATCTTATAACAGAAAATAAACAATAGCGAGAGCACAAAACATAAAACAGATAAACACAGAGATTTTCCCCTGGATCCCAAATGGGACGACTAGCTTGATTTTCCACTATATTCCTTTTAGTGTTACAACACATATATATACATGCCGAAGCATACATAAACCCCAATCCATTAACCCTGGATTAGAACATAACCGTAGTTCCCTTGAGCAGATTTACAAAATACCAGGGGTCGAAAACCATCGTACCCCAAAACCATGTGCAAACTCATGCACAAAACATGGGTGGGTCCGCACACCAAAAAAATTTCGCCGGGGCACTGCCCCGGACCCCAACAGTGGGGGCTGCCTCCCCCCTTGTGACCCCCCTGCTGTGCCCAGCACAATGTACAGCGCGTGGGGCTAGTCGTGGAAAGAATATAACACATACACAACATTCTCCCACTTGTTGTTTTCTTTCCACAGGGGGCCACAGGAGCGCTTAGTCATTGGGCCAATTCTTCAACACCCATTGTTTCTCTACACCAAGAGAACTTCTGAGTGCTCACAGACTTCGTCAATGCATCTACAACATTCTTCAAAGTGTCCACCTTTACCAGCAACACCCTTTTAGCCTCAACCATATCTCTAACAAAGTGATATTGAACATCAATGTGCTTTGTCTTTTAATTGTAAGCAGGGTTCTTAGCCAAGAAAATTGCACTTTGGCCATCACAGTCTATCCCTATAGCTTGCTTAACCAACCCCATACTTGAAAACAATCTCTGCAACCAAATTTTTTCCTTGCTTGCATGAGTGCCTACTATGTATTCTGCCTTTGTAGTTGAAAGAGCCACTACAGACTATCTTTTACTCATCCAACTGACTGCGCCTACAAATAGGTTAAACACATACCCACTTGTAGATCTTCCTTGGTCCAGATATCCAGCCCAATGTGCATCAACAAAACCACAAATGTCCAACATTCTTTCCAATCCTGGTCTTCCCTTGTATCACAAGCCATAATCACTAGTGCCACGTAAATATATGAAAACTCGCTTCACTGCTGTCCAATGCTCCTGCCCTGGGTTTGACATAAACCTTCTCAATACTCCTACTGCATGTGAAATGTCTGGTCTAGTATAGACCATTGCATACATCAGACTACCCACTGCACTTGCATATGGAACACGGGACATATCCTCCTCTTCTTCTTGTGTCTTGGGACACTATTCAGCAGACAACTTTACACCTACAGGAGTAGGAACATTCACCGGTTTACTATCCTGCATATTGAACCTCTGCAATATAGTCTCGACATACTTCCTTTGGTTTAACCAGAGGTTTATCTTTTCCCGATCTCTCTTAATTTCCATGCCCAAAATATAGTTTGCAGCACCAAGATCCTTCATGTCGAATTTGGAGAACAGTTGGGTCTTCAAATCTTGGATAATTTCTTTGTCATTTCCAATCAACAACATATCATCCACATAAAAGACCAAATAAATAACACGGTCACCAATTAATTTAAAATAAACACAGTGATCCTCCTTGCTTCTGGTGAAGCCAAGTCCCCGTATATAGGTATCAAATTTCTGATACCACATCCTTGGTGATTGTTTTAACCCATACAAAGACTTCTTCAACCTGCATACCAGTTCTTTCTTACCCTTCACCATAAAGCCTTTAGGTTGCTTCATGTAGATCTCCTCTTCTAGATCCCCGTGAAGAGATGTTGTCTTCACATCCATCTGTTCTATCTCAAAATCAAATGCAGCAGCAACAGATAAAAGTAATCTAATAGAAGTAACTTTGGCAATAGGAGAAAAAATATCACCAAAATCAATTCCTGACACTTGGGAATAACCTTTTGCTGCCAACCGAGCTTTGTATTTCTCCACCATGCCTTCTACATTCATCTTCCTCTTAAACACCAATTTGCTCCCAATGGGCTTCCTTCCAGCCGGCAACTCAACCAGATCCCATGCCTCATTTTTGTGCAAGGATGCCATTTCATAAACCATGGCCTCCTTCCAGAGTTTTCCATCCTCGGAATCTACTGCCTCCCTGACAGTTCTGGGATCATCATCAGTTATAGTTAAGGTAAAATCTAAACATAAAGAAAATGGACTATACCTTTCTGGTTGCCTTCTTTCCCGAACTGATCTTCTCAAAGCTGGAGTTTGTGGCTCTTCCTCTTCTGAATCTTCTTCTGTTGTAGAGTCTGATTCATCCTCCTTTAGCTCAAACTCTATCTTCTCAGGTTCATTTGGTATGATTTCATGTTTAACAACATATTTCACCTCTCTAAACACTACATCTCGGGTGTACACAACATTCCTTATTTCCGGGTTCCAAAGCTTGTAACCTTTTAAACCATCTTATACCCAATAAAGATGCACCTTTCAGATTCATTATCCAACTTGGTATTTTTCTCTTTTGGAACATGTACATATAAATCACATCCAAATACCCTTAGATGTGAAATAGAGGGTTTCTTACCAGTCCATACCTCATGTGGAGTCTTATCCTCCAACGTTGATGAAGGTGATCTATTAACTAAGTAACATGCAGTCTCCACTGCCTCTGCCCAGAATTCTTGTCCTAACCCGGTACCATTGAGCATGCTTCTTGCCTTTTCCATCAGTGTTCTATTCATTCTTTCTGCAACTTCGTTTTGTTGAGGTGTGTATCGAGTAGTCTTCTGTCGTGCTATACCACACTTCTTACAGAACTCTTCAAATTTCTTCTTGCAGAACTCCCCACCATTATCTATCCTCAACACCTTTATCTTATACTTTGTCTGGTTTTCCACCAGAGCCTTAAATTCTTTAAATTTGTCAAAGACTTCATATTTCTTCCTCAAGAAATATATCCATGTATTCCTTGAGAAGTCATCTATGAATGAAACATAGTACACAGACTTTCCTAGTGATGGAACTGACACAGGTCCAAACACATCACTGGGCACAAGTTCTAATATCTTGTTCGCCTTCTTAGCACCAGAATGAAAACTCACCCAATTTTGCTTTCCATATACACAATGTTCATAGAAATCAAAATCCAAAGAGCAATTAGACATACCTTCTACCATACCATTTCTATGTAGTATCTGAAGGCCCTTCTCTCCAATATGTCCAAGCCTTTGATGCCATATCATGGTCTTTTCTCCAGAGATAGCTAGGATTTTCGCTCCACTTTCAGGAACCACATAAATATTACACCCATCAATAACAATGCTACCTTGTAGCTTGTACAGAGTTCCAGTCTGAACTCCCCGCATTAATACCAGTGCTCCCCAAACCATCTTGCAGGCATCTTTCTCGAACACTATTTTTACACCTACATCATCCATCTTGCTTACAGAAATTAGATTTCTGGCCAATGCAGGAATATGCAGAACACCAGGAAGTGTTATAATCCTTCCATCTTGTAGCTTCAGCTTGAACTTTCCACGTCTGATGATTTTGGCCTTCCTATCATCCCCTATGAAGACATCACCATCATATTTCTCATACTCGCAGAACAACTCCCTATGGGGAGTGAAGTGAAAGGATGCACTTGAGTCAATCAACCATGACTCATGATCTACATGTGTATTTGAAGAAGAAGCCAAATACACATCCCCACCTTCATCCAAGGTGGTTTTTGCCTCTGGAGAAAGAGCATCATCAGATCCCTTTCCTTTCTTAGGAGCTTTAGATCTGCACTCCTTTTTGTAGTTCCCTTCCTTTCCGCATTTCCATCATACCTTTACAAACTTTCCAGGAGATTTAGAACTCCCTCTAGATTTGGATCTCCCACATGAAACCTTATTCTTTTTTCTGTTTTGGGACCTTCCTCTTATAGATAAGGCATCTCCATTCTGGCCCTCCATATTTCTCCGTCTCATTTCCTCCAACAGCAAGGCTGAGACAATGTCATCAAAATTCAAGCTATTTGTATTGCTACCTATTGCAATAACCAGACTATCCCACGAGTTTGGTAGAGAACACAACAAACTGATGCACTTATATTCATCTGATATTTTAATATCAATAGATGACAGCTAACTTACCACAGTATTGAAGGCATTCAAATGCTCTGTCACCGAATCTCCATCCTTCATCCTCAGGTTATATAGCTTTTTCCGCAGGAACAACTTATTCACCAGAGACTTAGATTGGTACAAATTCCCATGCTTTTCCCACAAATTCTTCATCGTAGCTTCCCCAGATACATTCAACAATACCGAATCTAAGACACACAACCGTATTGTGCTCTTAGCCTTCCGATCTAGTTTCGTCCAGTCTTCATCTGACATTTCCATTGGTTTAGTACCTAGATCTACTGCAATCCACTGATCTTTATCCACCAGCAGATTCTCCATATTGAGCTTCCACAACTCAAAACTCTAACCATTAAATTTATCGATCTCTATCTTTCCGCCGCTCGCCATCTTCTTTCACCGCAAGAATCGATCCCGCAGATCTCCCACTGAACAGGGTCTACCTCAGGCCCAAGCAAAAAAAAAACCCTCAGCAGAAAAGGCGTCCCCTTGAAGCCGAAAAAGCTCTGATACCAAATGTATGTTTTAACCCTGAAGAGAAATTATCTACACATGAATCTTATAACAAAAAATAAACAATAGCGAGAGCATAGAACATAAAACAGATAAACACAGAGATTTTCCCCTGGATCCCAAATCAGGACAACCAACTTGATTTTCCATTATATTCCTTTTAGTGTTACAACACATATATATACATGTCGAAGCATACATAAAACCCAATCCATTAACCTTGGATTAGAACATAACCGTAGTTCCCTTGACCGGATCTACAAAATACCAGGGGCCGAAAACCATCGTACCCCAAAACCATGTGCAAACTCATCCACAAAACATGGGTGGGTCCGCCTATGAGTGGGTCTGCACACCAAAAAAAATTTCACCGGGGCGCTGCCTCCCCCCTTGTGACCCCCCTACTATGCCTGGTGCAACATATAGCGTGTGGGGCTAGTCGTGGAAAGAATATAACACATACCCAACAATTGTTTCATTTTTGTGCATGTGTGGCATGGTGTGCTTTGTAAGCATTTTTCTGCTCATTGGGTCTTGCTGATTGTGAAGATGTCTATTACTCCTTATGTCAGTTTTGCAGATGGTGCCTCCCATAGTACCAGGAACCTGTCTTCAGCAGCCTGGGTAATTTACGATCCTGCTGGTGAGTTGGTTAATTTACAAGGTGTTTGTCTAGGGCCTACTGCAAATAATGTCGCGGATTATAGTGTCGTTTTGGAATTATTAAACGAGGCTGTCAACCTCGGTATCTGTGCATTACTTATATATCTGGACTCACAGCTTGTAGTGTTACAACTCAATTGTCATTATTCAGTTAGAAACCCATGAATTTTAAGACTGTATCTACGTATTTGTTTACTAGAAAGAAATTTTGATTACATTACATATCAGTTGTTACACCATTTTTTGGTCATCTAACCTATTATCATTAGATGAACCCAAGTACACCATGTAAGACCAATTTTACCCTAAGTAAAATTGTTTTCACTATGTGAAATAACTTAGTAAAACACCTTTATGAAGTTGTTTATGGTCTAAACAGGAAACACCAAAAGGAAATAATAAACAAATCTATATTTTTTTATATTTCCTAGTCATATTTAACCCAAAACAAGGGAATCAATTAAATAAATCCTTATTTATTTGACTATTTCCTAGGAATAAGTTATTTAAATCCTTATTTAAATAATATTCCTAGTTAAATTTGACTAAATCATTTATAAATAATTAAATAAATCATTATTTATTTAATTATATTCCCACCATTTCCTTAAAATAATAAATAAATCATATATTTATTTATTTATTATTAATCAAAAATCCTTTTCCCTCCAACAAATATAATAAAATATTCCTAAAGGGCGGTTCTAGAATTTGATTAATAATATTTTATTCATGTGCCAAGTTCTAGACCGCCCTAATATTTTGTTATAAATAGAAGGGTTTTCCCATTCATTAGTCACCTTTTCATTGTATTAGATCACTCTGGATCTATACTCTTGGTCTGACTTTGAGCCATTATCATTGTCACATTCTTCATCACTTGCTTTGTGAGCTCCCTTTGAGTTCTATGTTTGTCTGGGTTTTCTACACCAACAAGAGATAAATTTTACATCTGAAATGCTAAGGACTTTCAAGAACCCATCGCATTGAGGAGAATTGGAAACACCTTTATTGTTTTCCTCTCAGGTGCCCCTTTTTAATATAAAATTTCTTTCAAATATATTGTTCTTCTCTTGTCTATTGGATGGATGGAGCAACATTTTATTCTCACTGCTTAATGTCTTTTATGCTTAGATCTAGATTTGTGATGCTTTATTTGGATCACCTAACTGCAGATTTAAAGATATTGGAAGCCATAATTGATGTTAGAGCTATTTTTTATGCGTAGCTAAAGTGGTATTTTTCAGATGAAAGATTCATACTAACATCAACATATACCAAGATGAATGAATACACTAATAGATGTAGTAGCCAACATGGTATTAGACAGACATTTATGCAATTTATAAAAAACATCATCATATGTAAGCAAGATCCATGTAGAAATAGATGTATATATATATATATATATGTCGAATGTTTGCAACGCATATAAAATCCAAAAAATATACATGTTTGTTTTAATTACATCCAGAGACGACATGTCTATCAAAAATATGCAAATAAAATCCTAGGCGACTAATTGGCATGGTGCTCATGGTAGCACGTTACTGCCCGCATCAACTGCCTCAGTAACCGATGGAGGCGACTCAGCACCCCTACGGTGTGCCTCTGATAAGCCATAGGGACATCAGCTAGGAGAGCATAATATGGAACCCCATGGGCAATCCCCTATAAGTTCTGTACAAGCTCATTCCCCTCGCCCCCCTCACCTTGAGGGTCATAGGCAAGAGGGGTCCTCGCAATCAGTGACATCCCGGCGGGCCTCTCTAGGCCAACATCTGTATACATATAGGATCAGCTGTTAGAACATGCATGTATACCAAAAAATCATATAAATCATAAAATGAAAAAGAGTCTTACCCAGCGCCTCATCCCAGTCCTCTCCTTCCGGGAGGGGAAGTTCTAGGTCTCCCGTGAAATCAGTGCCCGCATAGGGCCAGTCCTCTATGACGATCAGCTGTCGTCGGAGCCATCCAAAGAACTCGGGCTGCCATGACATCTGCTGGCCGCCCCCTACCCTGGGCATCGATGCTGCCCATCAAGCCATCTGTGGCTTTCTAAATGGTGGATCCGGGACTATAGCCCCCTGGCACTAGAAGATAAGCAATCGTTCTAGGAAGAACGATACCAAAATTGACCCATATCCAAACTGCTTCAGTTTGGTATTTTTTCATTTGGTCAATTGTTGTTTGATGTTCGTAGTTACAGCTGTGGCCCAATCAAATAATGTTGGGTTCATTCACTATGACGCTAGAAGGAGCTATGTTTTGGTAGCCTCGTGCAGTGCCTACGACCCTGCAGCCCGCGTAATAGTATGTAGCACCACTCTGAGTGCTAGATCAGGAACAGTCTAAATGTCGACTTTGCCACTACCTGATCCCTTTTGTGCCCTTGGGCACACCCTCTCCATGATCATTGACATTTTTTCACCAGGAGGCCTCGTGCCAGTCAAGATAGGAACTGGACCCCTGCGTGATAGTCCAGTGATAAAGTACAAGTTTGACACTTCGAGCCCAAGCACTTGATCTTGAAGTTTGAACTTCTCTTCATCCTCATCCCAGATGCTAACCAGATATTGTAATAGTTTGGGTTGAGCCCAGAGACATGGCGTTAAGAAGAATTTTTTCAAACCATAGTTGCGGAGAGCATTCATACACTGCTCATTCCCCATTTCCATTTTGTCTTCCTCACTGTGCTCTCTTTCCTTCCATTCAATTACCATTTAGCTTTATACCTGCATCAAATTGGTCATAATCACATTATAATATCTCTTCAGTACTTAAAACAACAATTCATTGGTTTTATTTTTTTCAAATTCAAACAAAATATTGGGTTATGCGGTTAGCGCCACTGTTTTGATGACAATCGTACCACCTGGCATGGCCCCTTTGCAAAAATAGGTCGATTGGCGTGGGTCCGTGCCTGATACCCGTGCCAACTGTGGAAGCCCTAGTTTTGCAAATTCTCCCCTCAGGGATGCCAAATGACAATGAAAAGCTATGAAATATGGCTTAAAAATGGCTAATGGAAGCGACTCTTACTTTGAAAAGACGAGATCCGGAATAGTGCCCTAGATTGTCCACGATCGTCGTTGCAAGATCGCAAAAGAAATGGCTCACTATCACTATGCAAAGAGGTAAAAGGATAAAATTAAATAATTTTTTACTATTAGTAATATTTATAACTTTTCAAAATCAAAATTAGGTTTTGGGACTTATTTTTCGGATATTTTATCATATTTTTGTCGAAAAATGGGTTTTACACTCGCTTTTTGTGCAGCGACAGGTGTTCATGTGATTAGGACGATGACACGAGTTGTACTTTATACTTTTTCAGAATCGGTAAAAACACGAAAAATTCACTACTGGAGTCACCTTTCAGCTCTTTTCTAACTCTCTAAAACTTAAAAGATTGCCGAGACGCTTGTCGTTTTGAACTCGTTAAATGGCTGCGAAACGACATCTACCCAGTATACGTCTACCCCTTTTTTGGGCTGGGATATATTATTTATGAAAAAGGAATACCCTAGCCTATCGCGACTAGGAGGTTCTCCCAAACATAATTTTCTACCTTTTCGGATTGGTGGGAATATCTACAAAAAGGGACTGCTGGAGTTTTATTTTCCATTGTCTTTTCAAACTCTCTAAACATGAAAAGACGTCGAGTTCTTCCTTTGTTAGGCTCGTTAAAAACTAATGACATCGGACTCCATCATAATGACGTTACTCGAGTTCCTCCTTCCTAGGGCTCGTTAAATGTACTAGGTCAAATTTTTCCCCTTCATGCTTGTTTCCAAAAATAATTGGGGTACTCGACAGAAATGGTCGGGGAAAATGGAACCAGTATCATAGTCGTGTCGGAAGTATGTCTCTCTTGAACATGGCACTTGTCTGCATTCGTGTCAGGTTGGGGACATCTCATCTCGTTCTCCGCTTGCCTCCGTGGGTTTGGGTAATCTCTTCTGACCACTCATCTATTCTTTTCCACGTCACCATGACCTCAGATCATTTGATGTCAAATACTTCCAAATCCAGTGTCGTGCCACCGATATGTTCAAGAGAAGTTGGCCTTTGCAGTTTCCAACCTCTCTCTGATTCTCTATTGATATTGATTCACAAACATCATGTTCCTCTGTCTCACATTGATGATGTGGGAAACACTATGGCCCACCTTCGATCGAGGTCACTTCCTGTCGACTTCAGCTCATTATCCAGGAAGTTGATCTAGAGACTCCCTTCAGATACCTTAGAGCCTGCATGCCTCAATGGCAGGTTTTCTGCATCCGACATGAGGTTTTCATTATTTTCCTTCCATTGTATGATTTCACGGGTGTTCGACGCCAGCTCACTGTTCACATTATGTGGATTGTACCTATAGTACCTTGACAGCCATCGTCATTACTAGTGGTTTCTCTCGTGTTTTTTAACGATTTTCATTATTGGCTGGTAATCATACGATGTTCTTGCATGTTCGACTTCAACTCACTTATTCTCATGCTCGGACTTGTACTATATTTGGGTCGAGATGGAGCAGAAGACCCTGGATCTTGTCTGATAAAATCAAGGCTGCGGATTCTTTGTGGATTATCATGATTGATTACATGACTCATTTGATTGGATGGTTGGGACCATACACAAGTCTACTTGTTAATCCTTCTTTTCCGGATGGCTGCATCCATAGCTTGGATCTTGATTATTGTACACTCTATTATGGATGGCTGCGCCCATACCACAGATCATGTATCAGAGATATCAGTTGTATTTGTATTTGTAGGTCTTTCGACGGCAGTGTTTTCAATTGGGTGCATTCTCATAAAGCATTTCACCTGTCCCTCTCTCTCGGACCTCATGCTTTAGGGGGAATCTGTTACACATAATTTTGTCACCGTCTCTGCAATCCCTCGTTTGGTACATTGGAGGACTATTCCCATGACCTGTGAACATTAAAATGTCCTGAAAACACCTTCATGGCATCCTCCTGCATAAGGATAAACATTATCTTGAAGAACGTTTCCTCTGAAAAACCCTAAAAACAAATTTTTTAGCCTTGGTGCGACTAGCCAGTTCATCCCTCGTGCCAATGGGGAAAATTCACACTAGAGGGCGTGCCAGCTGGCGCTCTGTTCCTGTGTTTCACTCGTGCCAAGCCTATTAAGGAATGTTTTTCAAAAATAAATGGCAGAAGTTTGATTCTAACAAACTCCAGAATGAATCATCAAAAGAAGTTGAGTGGTTTGGCTCTGGATCTCCATGTATAGAAAGTGGTTTTCCACCTCTCATGGAACTTTCCTAAGAGATAGGACCTATCCCATGATTATAGGGATCCCAACTTCCCTTCCTCCATCTATAAAAGCTTGCCCTCTCCATTTTCAAACTAGTTGAACTTGTAGGAAGGAAACTATAGATGGGCAACTATTGAGAGCAGAGCCGAAGAGAACCCCGTAAGAGAGAGAGCTTCATCTAGATTCCCGACAGGCTTTGTTGAGATGTTCTCTACTGCAAGCCCTGCCGAAGGAAGATCATAGTGTCAGAGCATTTGGTTTTTTCTCCCTTTTTTCATCTATAATATAAGCGACTCTGATTTTGGTTCCATTCTTGTGTTTACTCTTTTATGTAATGCAACGAATTATATCTTCTCTGACTGATATATAGTTACATGCTTTAAGTATTACATTGTATGTCGTCATTTCTCTGCATGTGTATAGGTGTCCAGACGTGACAAATGGAAGGATTGTGATCTGTGAAGCTAGGGACGAGGAGCATCGCTTCTTTATCGACAACAGTAGCGTGGGATTCGAGGTAGGATGCTTATCGCGATATTTGTCTTTTTGTAACTAGGAACCAATGTCATTGCGTGATTCGATTGTTGCTAGACCCAATCTAAGGCTAGTGGGATCGCCTCTGTCCGCAGAGGGGATTTACCTCCACAACAAGGGTATTTATTTTCCAAGTTTGCCATTGATTATATGAGGGACAATCTATTAATGGTTTGCATCGTCATTGAATATATTTGTCAGTTTTGTGCTTGAGGGGATTTTCTGAAGGACATTGGATGATGGTGATTGGCCATTATATTGTATTTAAAGGGGTGTCCTAGTGGATTGAGCTAGCGACAACATATATCAAGTGGGCCAAAAAATTGAGAAGTGACATTAATTTACCTTGTCTACATACTTATCGAGGCTTTTTTAGACACTACTACATAAGGTATGTTTTAGTAATTCTCTCTTCCTTGGTGCACATATAAGCGAGATTGAAGTGTCGGCAATGTCCATTATACAACTGGTTATTACATCTATTAGTAGGATGTCACTTGATACTAAAGGAAACTGGGGCAATGGTGTTTCATTACTTGATGTGTTAATACATTCAACTATTGAGGTAGAGAGTCATGGCTGACCCAAGTCGGGAGTCTAACCCTTTATGAAATCGCCTATAGAGACAACTATACACATGGATTTCAATGTTTCAGTATCCCCACCGTTTATTGAACCCGAATTTGTTTCCACCATTCACGAAAAAAGAAGGAAGTGAAGGTTGATCGAGATTATTAGAAACTTTTTTTTTTCATTTTGATGTTTTTTGCGACCGGATGGTAGGATTAAAACAACGGGCTTTGATGGGTAAGTGGTTTTAGGGGTAAGTGGGTTTGATGGGTACTTAAGAATGGATGGCTCTCACATGATATCTTGGGTTAAAGAAAATTGGTACCCTATTCTTAAGTACTCTCCTCTTTTCAACATTTTATATAATCAGTGTTTCAGTTTCCACATTGTTAATGACGAAGATGTTGCGAAGACTTTGGGATCATATTGGGATCATGTTTGTGGTTTCCTCTCTTTACATCACTGAAGTATGCGCTTTGATCCATACCTATAATTTCCATGAAATAAATTCATTTCAAGCTAAACTCCCTATTTTACCCCTCGTATTATGGTCATTTGAATCACTAATGATGATCGACAATTCCATTAGTAAATTTTCTTTCCTGGAGGAAGCAAGCCTATTACAGAGAGATAAACATATCACATGGCTTATGGTGGAGGTGGACTTCATTGCTAGATTTCGCGTAGAGGCAGAGCTAAATTAGGGTGGCTTCCCTACTAGCAAGTGAATTAACTATTGGGAAACACTTTTTCACTGCATGGGTTATCATAATGTTGGACATTTTATTGTCGAGTTCCCACATGGATTTGGAAATTGATGACATGGAATATTGGATACTATTTGTGATGGTGGTCGTCCATTGACATCTATACACTCTCCGATAGCTCAGGAGATTGTTTAGCACTCTCTCTCTTGGGTAAGCTTAAAATCACACTACATATGACATTCTGGAGCAACATATTCATAATTATTTGGTATCGAGTGTTGTTTCTCTTAGTAATTCTACTTTCTGTCGTTTATGTATTGTTTCTCCACATATTCAGTTGTCACATTTTGATTGTATTGAAAATTCTCCATTGTTATCTATATGGGAAATTTCTCCTTGTTCGGAAAATTTGGAATCTACCCACACTGTATATTTTGATGTGAATGGGACGACCTCCACTATTGATGAATCATTGACTGTTAGCCCTGACCCTACTCACATTCAATTTGGGACTTTTCTATTGACCTTATCCTACTAATTCAATGGGAAGTTATATCGAGTTTCTCTTCCTTAACCCCGATATCCATCTAGAGACACTATTGATTCACTCGTCCTCCTCTCCTAAGATCTCTATCAGTCAAAATTATTGACATAATATTACCATTAGTAAGGAACGATGTTTGAAACATTTGAATCATTCAAATAGGGTTGATAATGATCTGCACAATATTTCTACAACATTAGATCCTCGTCCATCATCTTCTGGTACATCACCTTATGTTCTTTCTTTCTCATGGTAGGTAATTTTTATTTTGGATGTGCTATAGATACGGATATAGATGTATCACCATCAATTAATGGATACGTTTGTGAAGATCATTTTCCTAATTATGAGGGCGTACCATGATAATCATGTCCTTAAACATTAGGGGCTTGGGGAGTGCCCGAAAAAGCCTCGTACTCTGACATTTTATTGGGGTTAATGACCCCTCTATTATCCTTCTACAAGAGATGATGATGATTGGACACAAAATTTGGCCCATTCTACTCCTTATTTGTCCCAAGTGGTGGGTATGTGTTGTGGATGCTTTGGGTTTACTTGGTGGTTTGACGAATTTTTGGGATCATAAGGTCATGAATTTTCTTGTCTATAAATCCTTTGCAGGTATCCTTCTACCTGATTTCATCAGGGGCTCGAAGGAAAATTTTAATATTCTTAATACATATGTGCCATATTCTTCTAGAAGATACTTCCATGATAAATTTGAATCATGTGTCCTATTAAATATTGGGTCCCTCATTTTGGCGGGGGATTTGAACCTCACCATTAAAGGTAATGAGGGTTGTGGGGGTCATTGCAGAGTAGACCCATTGGCAACGTACTTCAATGATATTTTTGGCAGGAACCACTTGGCGGATATTTTTTTGGCCCCCTTTATTCCGACATGGATAAATGGTTGGGTTGGGTCCATAGGCATCGCTAAGAGAATTGATTGTTTCATGCTTCACGAAAATTTGGTGGAGTGCTTAGGGTTTGTGAAACCTTTGGTTATTCCATCCCAAATTTTAGACCATTACCCTATCATACTCGAGTGGCATGTAGATGGGGATTGGGGTGGTCTGCCGTTCAAATTTAATCACCACTTCTTAAAATTTCTTGAATTTGATTCATTAGTGTGTACTTTTTGGGCACTAGGATCAGACCCCTTGATAGCATCTTCTTTGGAAATTATTAGGATTAATTTTAGGGCTCTTAAAAAGTGTGTCGATAACTAGATTCAAGCTAAAAAGAGGAATCATATTCATGAAATTTTGGCTATTGATAAAATCATGATATATTGGTTGATCCTTCACATGCATATTATTTCTCAATGATGCATGAATTACTAGTTGTGGATTTAGAAAAGAGGAAGAATGATATTTTCAATTACAGGAGGCGGAGTGGAGACTAAAAATTCATGCTCTTTGAGTATTGGGAGGAGAAAATACTACATAATTATTTCATAATTATGAAAAAAAGCACTGCAGGGAGAGCTCCATCTGGGAAATTCAGGATATCAATGGTAATTTCTTATCTACACTTCCTCACAACCAGGTTGAGGAATTGAGATATTTTTATAATCAATATAGTTCTAGAGTGGAGGTGGATATTGTGCAATATATGGTGGTCGTTGATCCATATACGAATATTCTTGATGCTAACAAAAATACTATGTTATCTCAGCCCATTGCTAGGTAATAATTATAGGCTATGATGAAATCCTTTTCTTTTGATAAAATCCCTGGGCCTGATGGCTGACCCATTGAATTGTTTTTACACTTCCAAGGTATTATGGGAACTAATATATTGGCGGTTGCAGAATAATCTCGAAAGATTGGTTATATCCCTCGTGATATTAATTTCACTTTCATTACATTGATTCCCAAGGTTTCACGTGCATCAAACTTTGCTTGTTAGGCCTATCTCCCTTTGCAATTCCTTATGAAAAATCATTTCCAAAAACATTTCTAATAGGTTGAAACCCACACCATCGAATGGTATTGCCCAAGAACAATTTTTATTTCTTCATCAAATAAAAATTCAAGATGCAGTTGCTATTGCACGAGACTGCACATACTATCAAATATAAGAATCTTGAGGCGATTATTATGAAGTTGGACCTACAAAAATATTTTTATTGTGTAGAATGGACCTTTCTCTGGCTAGTCCTACAAAAAATTGTCATTTCTTTTCAAGTTTCAAAATGTATCATGGCCTGTGTATCTACTGAAAATTTTTTCATATTGGTTAATGGACTTCCTACAAAATTATTTTATGTGTCTTGGTGACTTCTACAAGGATGTGCCTTATCACCCCTTCTTTTCTTTCTTGTTATTGAGGGACTTAGTAGATTTCTCTTACAAGCACATATGGATCGGTCATTGATAAGTATATTTATTACTAAAAAAGTCAAGGTTACTGGAGTGTAAAAACTATGGTAAACTTTATAAGTATATATTATTATTGATAAAAGATGAGATATGATTACAATGGGGAATCACTGAGGCTTTAAATATAGCCTCATGGTGTCCCTTGGTGAAGAGGCATGATTTTTGATCATGCCCTTTCACTTAATAAAACCTAATATAACTATATCTAACTAATAATTAATAAAATATACATAACATTGCCCCTCTCTTAAAGATTATTTGTCCTCAAAGCATACGTAATAATGGACAATGTTGAGGAATGCCTGGGTTTCTCGAGTGGCGAGCTCTTGCTTCCCACATTTTAAAAAGATCGTGGAGCATCTTCTCAAGTTCAATATTTTGGTGATGTGGATAGTGAAAAGATCTGATATCGACAGGGTCAGATCTTGTCTTGACTTCTACTGGATGTTTGATTTTCCTATTTGGAGGCACTTTTATGGGTAGATCCTGGAATACTTTTTCGTGTGTCCGAACTAGTCCTTGTTCTTCTGGTGACTCTTCGTGGCTCCCTTTTGAAGAAAAAATTTCTAACTGATGACATTGTACTGTAGATGTTGGCACTCCTGTTTGAATCATATTCGTCATCAGAGAGGAAGATACGACTTGATCTTCTGGGGCTTGGAATCCATACAACCTGTGTTTCTTCCCTTTCCACCTAAAACTTATAAAATGCTTCTGATGGTTGGCAGAATAAGTACCAAAAGTTTGTAGCCATTGAATTCCTAAGATCACATCTACTCCTCGTAATGGAATGGTGTAGAATGGAGATTCTAAATGAAAGTTTTTTATCTATAGTTTGACCTTATGGCATTTCCCGACTTGCTCAATATTCTTACCATCGGCCACCATTACCTTCATATTAGGCATGGGGAAGGTAAATATGTTAGGTCTTTTTGCCATGGTTGAATCTAGAAAATTGTGGGTACTGCCAGTGTCGACGAGAACCATTACGTTGTTGTTCTTGATATGTCCTCTTAACCTTAGGGTTTGAGGTTGTGATATGCTTGTCATAGCTGATAATGACACTTGCGGAATAGTTTCGCCATCCACTTCTGGAGAGAACTCTAAGTTGTCTTCTAATCCTTCTATATATGAATCATTATTGTTAGCGTCATTAGTTGCTTCACAACTGTATAGAATTTTGGCTTTTCCATTAGCACATATGTGCTTAGGGTCCCAGTTTTCACCGCAATGCTTGCACTTGCCCTCTCTCATTCTTCATTTTTCCACATTAGATTTTTATTCTTCACGAAAATGGGGTGGGACATATTTTGTGTCATCTATATTTTCAGATTGAGGAAATCTTTGTCTCGAATATACTTTTTCTGGTTTTGATAACCTTTCAAATTTATTTTCAGCAGCTTTTGCTTTTTGCCTTGCTACCTCTACTGATGTAATTTCATGAAGTTCGAGCTCTTCTTGTATATTGATTTTAAGTCCTAAGATGTAAGACTGGATTAGACGAGATTCTGACAATCCCGGTATTCGTGTTGCCAAGTTCTCCCATTCTCTAGTGTACTCATCCACATCTCCTTTTTGGCGTAATTTGATAAACATTGAAAAAAAAAATTCTTCTTTTATGCCTTGAAACCTTTTGAAGAATGCATCCTTAAATTTCCTCCAACTGATAGCAAGCGTCGTCTTTTTCCACCACATATACCAATTATATGCTTCTCCTTCCATCTTCATGGAAGCATGCTTAATTTTTTCGTCATCACTAGTAATGACATAAATCTCAAAATATTCTTCCGCTTTATTAAGCCATGCAACGCTATTTTTTTCATTACCATCAAACTTGGGTAGCTCGATTTTGGCTTTTCGCTGATATGCTAATGGTGGAACAAGAAGAGGATATTGATTAGAAAATGCATTCCAAAGCTGCTTATTTTGAAAATCTGCATTACTATCTTCTTGATGATGTGGGGAATTGGTTTTTTCCTGATGCTCTTTTGGGTTCCCTGAATCTGCGAAATTGTTTTCTTGATTTTGTTCCATGTTAGGAAATATTAGGGATTGTGTCTGACTTAACTTATCTATCTTATCATTCAGCTTATTTAAGAGTTCTGTGGTCTCATGATGATTTAGCCACATTTTTCTTTCTATTCGATTTGTCGTGTCATGAACCTTTTTGATGTCGTTGGAGTGTCCTGCAACTGTACCTTCAAGATCGACTAATCTTTTTCCGAATTCTTCAGAATTATTATTGATTTGTTTCTCGAGATCTACCAATTTCTTCTGGAATTTGGCCATCAACATCGATGAAGACATTGAACGTGTACGAGGTGGGGAATATTTTTCTGCCAGTTTTCCCCCCTTTTTTTAAAATTAATTAATTAATTAATAATTAATTAATTAATTTAATTAATTAATTTAATTAATTTTTTTTGAAATAATAATAATAATAATAATTATTTTATTATTTGAATTATATAGATATATATATATATATAATTATGGGGAAAAAATTTGTTAAGAAAAAGGGGACAAGCCCTAATTACAAGGAGTATGAGTATGTCTTCATCAATGAAGATGGCCGATCAGATAGAAAAGGAAATAAGGCTAAAACGTATGGAGGCCAAGGAGAATTTTAACAAGGCAATGCAGACATTTAATGCCATTATGGACAAGTTAGATCTAATGCAAAAACCAATAGTCCCAAATATTGAACATAGTCAACAGAACAACTCAGCTAATTTAGATCATCATCATGAATATAACATGGTTGAAAAAGAGCAAGTAAATGAGGTTGAATTCTTTTTCAACCATGTTATATTCATGATGATGATCTAAATTAGCTGAGTTGTTCTGTTGACTATGTTCAATATTTGGGACTATTGGTTTTTGCATTAGATCTAACTTGTCCATATTGGCATTAAATGTCTGCATTACCTTGTTAAGATTCTCCTTGGCCTCCATACGTTTTAGCCGTATTTCCTTTTCTATCTGATCGGCCATCTTCATTGATGAAGACATACTCATACTCCTTGTAATTAGGGCTTATCCCCTTTTCCTTAAGAGCTTTGACCTCAAAGCTGTACTTTTTTTGACAATTTTCTTCACTTAAGATTTATCTTCTTTGGCATATGTCATTCACCACTAGTACCTTCTCTTGTAATGTTGTCTTTGAAAATTGAATTTTTTCTTTTAACTAATTAATCAATTAATTTAATTTTTTTTAAATAATAATAATAATTATTATTATTTTTGTTATTATTATATTATTTGAATTATATATATAAAACTATGAGGAAAATTCCTTTTGTTAATTTTGAAAAGTCACATTGTTGAAAAGTCACGTTGTTTTGAAAAGGGTGAATGGGTTTTAATACCATGGGAAATTACCATGGGCTCCAAAACCACGAGCTTGTAAACCACGAGAAATTACTCTTCTTATTTCTTTTTACTTTGTCTTCACATGTACGTATATGTACTTCTTTATATATATATCTCTTTTTACTTTTTCTTTTTTTCTTTTGGAACTATTTTCTTTTAAATATTTTTTTTTTCCTTTTAATTTATTTCCCCCTTTATGTTAACTTTCCTTCTCTCTTTTATTTTATTTATATATAGATATATTTATTCCTTCTTCTTTTTTAAAAAACAAATGTTGCTACCCACAAGCACTTGGTTTTTAAAAAAATTTGCAATTTTGGAATTTTTTTTGTAATTCCTTAATTCTGGGTGATCACACAGATCCTGAAGAGTGATGGCTCTGATACCAATGGAGTGTAAAAACTCTGGTAAACTTTATAATTATATATTATTATTGATAAAATATGAGATATGATTACAATGGGAAATCACCGAGGCTTTAAATATAGCCTCATGGTGTCCCTTGGTGAAGAGGCATGATCTTTGATCATGCCCTTTCACTTAATAAAACCTAAGATAACTATATCTAACTAATAATTAATAAAATATACATAGCATATTGGTTAATGGACTTCCTACAAAATTATTTTATGTGTCTTGGTGTCTTCTACAAGGATGTGCCTTATCACCCCTTCTTTTCTTTCTTGTTATTGAGGGACTTAGTAGTTTTCTCTTACAATCACATATGGACGAGTCATTGATAAGTATATTTATTACTAAAAAATTCAAGGTTACTCATCTTATTTTTGGCAATGACGTGTTACTATTTGGTAGATTATTTGTTCTGGAATGGAGACACATTTATGGCATTATTGAACTCTTTGGATTGGTCTTTGCACTCCTTATGAATATTAACACTAAATCTCATATGATTTCTTCTTACCCATATGATGCACTGGTACTCGATATTTCTCATATTTTTGGTGTTATCTGCACTGCATTGGATGCAGTTTTTAAATATATTTGATTTATGCTCAAACCTAATTGTTATGGAATTAAGGATTAGAGTTGGCTTATAGATAAATTACATTGTAAACGTTTATCATGGGCGCACAGGTGGCTCTACCTAGGAGGCAAGTCTACTAGAGTTTGAGTAGTCGTTCATAGCAACTAGGTATATTGGCTTCATCTTTTTGCTCTACCTATCAATATCATTAAAATGATCTGATCCATCATCTCCAATTTTATTTGGGATTGTAACTCTAATAAGCACAAATATCATTTGGCCAACATGGAAATTCTGAATCGAAGGAAAGAGAAAGGAGGATGGGGCATCCTTTAGCTCAAATGTATTAGTTGGGCATTACTTATGAAAACAATTTTGCGGAATCTAAATGGGAATGTCTCTGGCATAACATCATCAAATCTAAATACCTACAAAATAAATCGATTATATTGTGGAAAAAGGTTGGCGCACACATCCCACACAACATATCCTACATTTTGGAGGAGCTTTATCAATATTTTTCCATGGATTATGAGAAATATTTAGTGGAAATTTGGAAAGGAAAAAACATTTAAATTGGCTTAGATCGAAGTTGTGGATTTACAAGTGTTCACACCTTTCTACCAGAACTTCTACAGAAAATCAATAATTTTGGCATTCACTATTTTAGTCAAATATTATACAAGACGTATTTTCCAATCCCTATTGGATCATGACCTCCGAAATTGGATTATATTGGGACCTTGAAGGTAGATAACATATCTACATCTGAGACCTTGCACTTGTGAGCATATTACTCACTAAAACTGAGGATAAATACACATGGAACAAAAATTTGGTAAAGTGTCAAATAAAGGTACAAGAGGCATACTTGTACACTTCGCCACTTATTCTTTCTTCCACCAACAAACTTTTTATGCAAATATGGAAGTGGAAGATTCCAACAAAGCTACAAGTCTTTTCTTGGCTCATTTAGAAAAATAGAATCTTGACATGGGACAATATGTGTCGTGAAGGACAGAGTGGGCTTGGTTGCTCTTTACTATGTTGGAGAAGATGGAAGACCCAACTCGTCTATTTATTCAATGCTCCTTTGAAAAATAAGTTTGAAATGGTTTATTTAAGATGTTGCATATACAAGTGGATTGGAACTGCTCTTATGTGTTGAATTGTATTCGAGACTAGATTATTTAATATATAACATTTAGACCACTTCCTATATTCATTTTGTGGGGAAATTTGAAAATATTAAATTATCTCATCTTTCAGAACAATTTGCCTAATATTTAATATAAGTGTGTTTACATCATGGCATATTACAAGGAAGCATATTTTGGTGGGGGGCACACCTACTATGAGATTGATTTCTCCTCCACTAACTTTAACACTTTTTCTATGGGGTTACTTTGATGCTGCAGCTAAGGATGATATTTTTGGTTGTGGTGAATACATCATCATTAATTCAAGAACTATGTACCATATATATTGGAATGGGTGTAATGTGTCAAATACACGAGTTGAAGTTCTGGAACTTTGGGGCCTTATTTTATGTGCATGCAGCTTTGGGTTGGTACAACTATAAGTCTTCGGAGATTCATGAGTGGTTGTGGGGTGGGTTTCTAATAGATCTATTTTTTTCCCTCCACTCCTTTTCAACTAGTTGGGTAGAATTTGTAAAATCATGGAACACTTCACTGATCTAACAATTACACATACTCACTTCACTGATCTACCTTTTGTTATCTTACAATTCAAATTCTATGCAAATTCCATCTTTCAGCACAGTGGAAAATTTTCAATTCACTGAGCATTGGTTCATGTTTCTGCAACTCATGGACTCTCGCGTTACGATATGTTTATTGACAAGAGGAATATGTGGAACACTGATGATAACTACCTTTTTTATTTTAGGATTATTTTTGGTTAAGATATAAGTATTGATATACTTTCCTAAATTGTGGAGGTATTTTGATGCTTTTTTTTTTGCAATAGAACATTCCAACTGAATGTGGATGGACATGTGACCTATGATATATGTAAAACATCTTTTATATATAATATAATGTTTTTGTTTTTTTCTCGTGAAAAAAAACGTAAAAGATTTATTTCAAGCCAATTTTTTTAAAGTCAATTTTTTCTTAGATTATTATAGTGCGGATACAAGGCACTAGTGAAAAAAGGGTAAAGGGTTTATTTTAAGATACATTTTTAAATACAAAATTATTTCTTCATAAGTATTAGGTGATAAATTTAAAAAGTGTTTAGATAATCTTCTATGGAGAAGCGATTCCTCTGTAAAACTCTCTATAGAAGGGATTCCTTTGCTAGGATAAAATGGAGGAGAAGCGGGCTCTCATAAGGGAAAATGAAGGAGAAGTGGGATCAAAGCCACTACCAGATACATTGTGTAGACAAATAGCCCAAGAATCCTAGGAATGGGTTTCAACCACTACCAAATATGTTGCACAAAGGTAGGGTGCAAAGAAGAAGGAGATGGAGAAGGTGGGAAATAGAAAAGCTTTAGTGAAGGTGCTATGGGGATAATTAGAGGAGGAAAATGAGGATTTGGACTTCCTACTACTACCTCCTAAGGTGATGTGCCCTGATGATAATAACGTGAAGAAGAAAATTGAGTACAAATTCAACAATGAGGGCCAAAATGTTTACTGAGATCTATAATCCTAGCATTAGAGAATGGGAAGGGGCCTTAAGGCCTCATGGCATAGGGGTTAGGGGGCCTAGATGGAAGGCACCAAGATAAATTGATAGGGGAACCCCCAATAGTTATGATAAGGTGTTTAAAGGCCCCATTATCACAACCCATAGGTCCTTAGCCCATAATTAGTAAATTCCCTATGCCCTTAACCCAAAGGACATAATCCCTTAACCCTAATATTCATAACTCACAACCCATTAACCCCTTGATCCCTTAAAAACTAAGCCACTAACCCCTTAACCCCTAACTATTAACTTAGAGTCCCTGAAGCCCCTAAGCCCCAACCCCTTATCCTATTAAACCTTAGCCTTATCCCTTTATCCCTAACCCCTAAACCCATTAACCCCTAACCCCTTAACCCATTGACACCTATATCCTATAACCCTTAAGCACTTAATCCCTTAAATTCCCTAACCCCTAAGCCCTTGGTGCTTAACCCTTAACCGATGAAGCCCTTAACCACTAATTAATTAGCCTCTAACCCCTATAGCCCCTAGAGCTCAAACACTCAACCCGTAAACCGCATATTACCTAACCCTTACCCTTTACCCCAGATGCCTAAACCCCTAGACCCCTTAACTCCTAGAACCCCTAAGCCTTTCTCCTGAATAATAGTTTTTCAAGGAATAATATTCTTCATAATATTAGGTTTGTGTCCACTAAACCCTCAAATGCAACCTCCAAGCATTACTAGGGTCTAAGGAAAAGAGCCACAAGGTCCCTAAATTTGATCTACATTTTATGGACAATCACATTTCCCCCAAATATCCTCCACACATCTCTTTCAAAGGGAAACAATATGGTCTTCTAATGTCCCCAAATACATCCAATTCATAGGAATATGGTAAGGTTCATCTCAATGAATGACCCAACATAATTCATGTCCCCTCAAAAGAAAAAAGAGGATATAAGGATGTCTCTTTAGCTATCATCATGGTTTAACACTGGTCCATTCTCTAATCATATTAATGGGTAACAATCACATACAGGTCTACAATATTTCTCAAAGGTTATATCCACAAAATTCTCACAACAACATTCAAATTCCCTTAGTTTTCTTGAAGTAAATTTGAAACTGACATAAGCAGTCCTCAACTACATGAATGGTGCAATCTCCAAGCTATACATATCTAGGTTCATCCCCTTTTGACTCCCTGTTTTGTTCCTTCAATACAAAGTTGACCAAGGTCATCTTACAATTGGATCTTCCTTTTTCATATGGTGAGAATACTACCTGGTTCTTTAGGAATGGCTTGCTTCTAAAAATAATACACTAATACTCTCAACATATGTGGGGCTAAAAGATACGTTAAGAAGAGAAAACATATGTCAAACTCAACCGTATTGTCAAAAGTAGGTTAAACATATAAAAAAAAATTAGTGTAATGTAATTATTACATTGTTGGATGGTTTTTTGTTAACTCCACCATAATATTTCCCCATCTCCATGGTATCTTTTCATTCAATAATTCTTCAACAACTACTTTCAATTTTCCATATTCCTTGTCTTTTTCTTTCAATTTCTCTTATGTATCATGCAATTGAATATGATTGGGGAACCCACAATAGTTGGGATAAGGGGATTAGGGGCTACCTTATCACAACACATAAACCCTAATGCATTTAATCCTTTAGCCAAGGGAGCCCAAGGGTGTATTTTTAAAGGAATTGGGACCAAATTGTGGAGTTCATAACATCAAGAGAAGTTGAAGGGTATGACCAAAAAGGTGGTAGGGGTATCTTGTTGTGTATTGAATGTGGAAAAGGGAGGTCAAAGCATGGATTAGTAAGATCTATAATCCTAGCATTATAGAATGAGAAGGCAGCTTAGGACCTAATGTGATATGGGGTAAGCCTCCTAGAGGGAAGGTAACAAGAGAAATTGATAGAGGTACCCTAGATAATGGTGAAAACAGGACTAAGGGCCTCATTATCACAACCCGTAAGTCCTTAACCCATAAGCAATAAACTCCTTATCCCCTTAACCTGAATCTATACACTAGTAGAAAATGATGAAATTAGTGACTAGGTGACTAAAAAATTCAGTGACCACAATTCTTTCAAGTGAATTACTACTAAATTTGATCAATTTTAAGTGACCGAACTAAAAATGACTAATTTAGTCTAGGGATAAAATATACAACTAAATATTAAGTGACCAAACTAAAAAAGACTCATTGAAATGACTAATTTAGTCCATGACTGAAATAATGACTAGAAAATACATGACAAAATTAATAATGTTTAATGTATTGACTACTATAGTCCAAGAATAAAAATATGACCAAATAATAAGAACAACAAATTTATGAATTATTCATTTATGTTAGTAATTTTTAATTGTGTCACTCTGAAAATGGAAAATTGAAATTTTGATGCTAAAGTGTTTCATTTCACTACAAGGGTCTCTGAATCCATATGCAGTGTTAAAATTTAGAGACAAAGGGGTCTCTGAACCCATCTACAACATTAAAATTCATAATACCCTTTTGTCTCTAAATTATAACACTGTAGATGGATTCAGATATTCTCAAACTCAATTTGACCTTCCTTTGTCATCGAGGAAAGTCTCTCCTTCACTAGTTCATCCAAGGAGGGCGAGGCCAATGACACTTAAGATGAAGGAAAAGAAAAAAAACAAATCGGAGAAAGCCATAACTTATGAAACTTATGAAAGCCATAAAAACGGCGTAACCCATTGCCTGTCTTTCTACGATCTCTATAAGAATGAAAGGGAAAAAAATCAGAGCTAGATAACCACAACAAGAGTTTTGTGACCCCTCACAAATGGCCTCAAGCCCTCGGTAGACAAAACTAGAGGACTCGAACAGTGCACAATTGGAGCAGGGGTTATGGCCTCGAAATCACTAGATGAATGCCCTATAAAATTATTAAATTTTCTTTCTAAAGACCTCGTAGGCCTGAAAACCAAAGCATGGTGACTTTTCGATCTAGCTTCCAAATGTGAATGCATAAAATCCTTGCGACTAGCCCAAATTTATTGAAAACCCCCTCCTCTGATGCATAATCCACCAAATCCTCCTCCTTCATGTGGGTCCGATAGTAAGAAATGACATCTCATCTGAAAAAAAATATTTTATGAGTAGTTGTGTCTTCAGAGGGCTTATCACGGCGACGATCTATGTCCTTAAAAAAATATACATCATGTGAATAAAAATCTCATGGTTATCGTTTAATCTTATTTTTCATTTTGACAAGGATATGAGAGTCTACTCTTTGTAGAAACTATGCCTCGCTCTAGTCAGAAACTCCACACTCCTTTCTCCACCTGAAATTTTTCCATGGGCCTATAGGGTTTCTCCATAATTATTGAATTCATCTCCCATGGTATAGATGTTGTGACGTCCTCTTTAACATTTTGACTCTGTAAAAAAGAAATAAAAAATAAAAAGAAATTATAACTATAACTATTAATAATAATTAAACCAATATAGATCTATCTTAACTCCAGATCTACCAACGGGAAGAATAAAATCTTTCTTAAGGTGAAAACCTCTCTTTAGAGTGAAAAAATATTTTATCCCTCTTGATATAAAGTTAAAATGGATCTAGACCGGTCATATATAATAAGAAAAGTAAAGAAATTGAAAAAAACAAAATAACTTGCAAATTCAATCACTTTTAGTTTTGAAAAACATTAAAACATTTATAAACTTTAATAACATAAAAAGTATAATATCTAACATTTACGAACTTTAACAAAAATTAAAATATTTATTATTATGCAAATAATATTTTTTTTGCATA
Source organism: Pinus albicaulis (assembly GCA_034641835.2). NCBI lineage: Eukaryota > Viridiplantae > Streptophyta > Pinopsida > Pinales > Pinaceae > Pinus > Pinus albicaulis. The sequence continues at coordinate 367,445,777 of CM076573.1, forward strand.
ATAATTATGATTATTGTAAAAGTTTTGGGATTTTCATTGAATTTCATTTTCCCACTGGCGGGTATGGCCAAGGAGGATTGGTGGGAAAAACCATTTAATTTCATTTTCCCATTCATTGGTATGGCCAAGGAGGATTGCAGGGAAAACCAGTTAATTTCATTTTCTCACTCGCAGGTGTGGTCAAGAAGGATTGTTGGGAAAAAATATTCAATTTAATTTTCCCACTCGCGGGTATGGCCAAGGAGGATTGGCGGGAAAAACCAATTAGATAATACTCACAAGAGTTGATTGTACACGATTTTCTACATTTTTCTTAATCTAGTCTCTATACACAGCAGCACAACCAAGTAACAATCACAGATAACTATTCCATAGTATAATTTTGTAGCCTAACCTCAAAAATATTTTCCCTCGCTTCGATCTGGTACACTTTGATTCAAGTCCCACTTCATACTACGTTAAGAATGGTTATGATGGCTAAATATGTTAGGCCTAGGTTTGCATTAATAATTTTCAATCCTTGCAAATTGCAAGTCTTAGTGCACTGCATATTGTGAACATTTTCCCTATTCGACTCATTCAAGGTATTCATTACATTTGATTCCAGAGGTAAATATTATAATTTGTTTCTTATTAATTTGCCACAACTTTGTTATTGTTTACCATGTTTGTATTTGCAGAAGTGGTCTTGACAAGTCATGGGATGTATAATATCCACATCAACATATGATGGGGGCACAAAGAAGAAACCGGGGCAAGGTGGATTAATTCTTGTTTTTGTACCAGGTCTACGCATTCCTAAAAGTTTTGACTTTGGAAAATCACTTCAAGGTTACCTATCAGCAAAAATGGTTGAGCACCTGTCAGCACTTCGGACACGAATAGTTTCCATGGCAGTAGGGAGGGTCCCGCTACAAGAAATAAAATAAAGACAACAACACAACATGGTAACATTGCTTCATGATTTTTTTACTCAGAAACTTATTTTATATTGTCAAAGCATCTCAGTGAAAATATGTTCAAAATTTTGAAAAACACAATTATTGTTCATCAACATTAGGTTATTTTGAATGATAGAATGCAGGATATAGTGTTCATCAAAGAAACAATGAAAAGACTAGGAAAGTGGCATACAGGGTGGTTGATATTAGTTAAAATTTATGGAAACAGTTTATGTGAGGAGTTTAATAAATGATACAACATGCATTGTTCAAAGACAAAAAAGGTTGCAATCTGTGTGCATGTATTCTAAGAAAATTACTGTGCTCTCAGAGACAATAAAATTTGTAGTACTCTAGTGAAGATAAGTTTGCTCGGCTGAGAATGTACAACTTAGTTATATTATGGTATATTAATCCTAGAAACTCTTCAATATTGTTTTTAGGTGGTTCGAAATTGGCTGACTTGTAGCAGGCCCTTGATGATTATCTACCTTTTTTTCTAGGATTAATAAAAGGTAATTTTAACAGGACTTTATTTTTCTAGATATTGACAATGTAATTGTGAGTGAATGACTTCATGACCAATACTAAGCATGGAGGATATTTAGAATGGAGGAGGAATTGATTAAAGAAAAAAAATGTAGGTCTTTGTATATAGCATTAGGGATTATGGAAGACATTGGAATTGCGAGAATGAAGATGTGTTTGAAAACTGGGCAGAGCTTGATTAATATTCTATTTCTTTATTTTTTATGCAGGAATTCAACTACAAGATTTAGTGGAATATTTTTGGATCAAGCAGGAGGATGATTAACATGTGCTTGTTCCATAGAAGAATTTTACTTCCAGTAGAATTAATGTTTCAGGTGTTTGGTAGTGTTTATTGAGGATTAAGATAGTTTTCATTGAAAAACACAACTAACGGATATTTTTCTTTTTAGGAAACAACAATATCAAGTGCTTGGTATGAGGTGTTATCATGTTCTACACGTGATGTCTATGATTTCTTTATCACAAGAAAAATCTTTGCTGATCCCAAAAGCTTTTGTTGATGGATACTTGCCAAAGGTGACAGAAGGTTGGTTTGCCACATCTCAACTGTAACTAAAATGATTTTTCAATGATTTTTCCTTACCAGGAAACTTTGTGCCTGTCTGTATTTATTCATGAATTTTCATCCCTTTTATCTGTTTAATTTCTTAAATATTTGTTGTTTTGATTAGCATTTCTAATCTGGAATTTGTTTATTCCAACAATAAGAGAACAAGAAAACAACAATTGACATATTTCTTAAGGCAGCCGGATATTTAGAATTTGCAGTTCAATCTGCCTTGCCTCAAATGCGAGAGGAAGTGAAGTATACCATTTACTTGTTCAATGTCTCATATCCTATGTTTCTTGAATATGTTACCAGTTTCATAATCATGTTGACTTCTTAAGATTGTATTGATTTCTTCTTATAAGTCAACCATGTTAGTTGTTTTCACAAAGAATAAATATGTTTTGATTACAATGTTCTTGTTTGTGTTTTTGTATGTGAAATATACTTGTTTTACAGGGTTATGACACATCTTTTATTTCAATATATATGATATATCTTTTCCTCAAAGGAGGAAGCTGCCACTAGACCTGAAGGAAGGCGTATTTAAAAATCTTTCAATCCAAGCATTAGGCCAGGTATTTTACACTTTACCTAGATTTTCCATGCTCACAACTCAAAATTTAATTTCATTTTATGTGGCCACCAAATTCAACCTGGTCATCAGTGTATTGGAGATACCATTGTTAGTGATATAATATATGTCAGGGAACCTATGTACTACAATGATAAAAACTTACACTAGTGGGTTTTCATCTAAGTATGATAGTTTTTTAAAATATCCCATGTTAGTAGTGAGCATTTTCAGATTTTTGAGTATGCAAGTTCCAATGTGCCAATATGATAATTCCAAATTTTAAGGAGGGAGTATTATGATGAGTTGCATATATGATCTGCCAGTTTATATTATATTTATTTTTCTTGTAACATTGTTTGGTTGGCTTCACGATTAAAACGTATCTTTCATTCCTTTAGGTAACGAGGCATGTGTGATATTCTAGGTCATCATCATACTGTATATTCTTAAATGAAACCAAATAATTGGATCACATATCAGATCATACTTAGCTAATCTTTAGCTCTTTCACTTTTCAGAACAAAAACAAATTCAAATTTAAGTTATTAATTGCTAAAATGACTACATAAAGGTCTGCAAAGTTGGGAGCTTGAACTTCTTGTAGGGGTGACAAACATTCTAAATGTATACACATTTTGGAAAATGGCTGGTATTTTCAAATTGTTGCAAACCAGCACTTAGAAAATATTTCCATAGATTTACAAGAACAACACCCCAACTATCCAATTTCCATGATGGGTGAAAGAAACAAAACAATACCAAGTGTGCCTTTGTACATACATAATAGACTTGCTTCATCTCAACACTTTTAAAATCCAATGCTACACCAAGACTTCAGGACAAGGGGATGCGGTTGTGAGGAGACACACTGGGGGAACCTGTGGGAGTACCCTCAAATTTTGGGGAAATTTATGGGGGACGGGGAGACATCACGGGAGACATGAGAAGTGTGGGGTGCATGCACCTCATCTTGGGGGACGTGTCCCCATGGAACACTGTTGAAATCTGAGAATCATCTGATTTCTGAAAGTTATCCTTTATGGTTTCTTCTAATGATTGTCCTTCTGATAAAGAAATTGGTGCTGCCAAATCAAAGGAAAATTTTGGATTCCAAATGGTAAAAATATTCTAAAACTAGAGGGCCTTTTCTTTCCCATTCTTCACTTCAACACTTTTCCCTTCTGGCAGGGTCTCCCCATCAAGAATTTTACTGATGTTTGAGTGAGCCTGGTGGTCTTATGCTCATAGAGTTGAACTTCCTTGGTCTGCCCAGGATTATACCTCTGTGGGGGAACTTCATGCACCATCCCATTCTCATTGTATAAGGAAATTCAACGAACCATATGATGGTGTAGTTTTGCACCATTCCATGAAGTGATCTTGCATTTATTATTACTTTTAATCGGTGCCTTGAAAGGGTGGCCTCAAAAAACTTGCTCAAGGAAAGATGTAGCTAGGGCACCAATGTAAAAACAAGATTTGTACTTGAAATAAATTTTTTCATAATTTGGCTTCTGGGTCTATATTTCTCCATAAAATTCTAAAAGGATTTACTCTAGGAGACCAAGGCCTGAAACCACCTTCACATAAATTTCTTGAGGATAAGTAGTTGGAAATGTACTTCGGGGGGATCAAGGTAGATATTATGACTCCTGAGGCTCCCTCTAATTTCCTGGAGGGAATCCTTACTCTAAAAATGCCAAGGGATATTCATATTCGTTACATAAATTTGAAAAGAGGACAAGGCCTCTTAGACGGGATCAAATTATTAGTTGCAAGGCTGCATAAATAGTCCATCATAACCCCAAAACCAGATACTTTTGCAGAGGACCTCTTTTGAATTGTGGGGTTTTAAAAAATTGAATGATGCAAAATCCATTTATACATTGGTGAATTATAGAAGCCTCACTGTCCTATTTTTTATAATAGGTTTGTAATTTTTGCAAAAAATGAAAAGATTAACAAGAAAGTCCTTTGATAAGCCACCCAAAAGTGTTGGAACAATTCTAAGTCTTAGGTAAAAGGGTGGAGAGGTTAAAATACTAAAATATATTCATGTTAGACCACCTTTAAGCCTTGGAGCTGCTATAAAATTGAATTTCCAACAAAGGTAGAAAAAATATTTTGGAGGTCTTGGGGTCAAAACCCCTTAGGTATGTGTTTTTCTTAGCACTTAAAATTAAATCTAGCTGAAGATGAGTTGCATGAAGACATTTAAAATTTAATTATCCATATCATTCCATCATGATCAACAATATACATAATAGTAATGCAGTGTAACAGTGCGGAGAAAATAGAAGAAAAGTGGAGACAATAAGGACACCAAAATTTAGGTGAGAGACCAGGGAAAAACCCCACAAGGGGAAAAAACCAAACTCAATTCTTCTTATTATTCGATTAATATCAAGAGTTCAGCTGAAATAAGTACAATGAGATGTGATACATCACGACACCTAGGGCCAGCAACACATGCTTGCCCTGCAAGCCCAATGAAGGTCACTGTCAATATGTTGATGTAGAATCACTGTCCAACGACCATAATGGTCCTAAAATAGTCACTTTCATGTATATTAATACTGATAACATCCCATGTAATCAAGTGAAGGTAGTTACTATCATGTAATCTCGTATTTCATCATGTCAAGACAATTATCTTCTATCCAAAGAAATCCACATTGTAGTCTTATACTTAATGCATCTTTGTGTTACTGATGCATGACATGTTGCATATCATGTTTTCAATCTCACCATACATACTATAGCATATATGTCCTCATCCTAATAGTATGTAACCTCAGTCAGTTACCTTCACAGTATAGTCTAGATTGCATGAAGCATCATAGTTTTGGGAAACCTATTGAATTATAGGTTCAGCCCTTTCTTCATACTATATAACTTAGGACGTGGCATTTTATTCACATTGCATTATGTTCCAATATAATAATTACTCGCATGTTGTGACATATACGTATACACTTGGATAGTTACTTAAATACCCTTGGTCTAGATATAGTGCCACTGTAACCATTACATAGATCTAGACTATTGCAACTATGGAATATGGCATCTACCTTAGATTTATCTAAGACACAGTCCATTGTGCTATAGAGTGTATAAAAAGTAGATATCTCACTTCAATGATGGCACAGGCTATTGAAATAGAACACTATCTATGTAGTCTTCCTCGGACTATTTAATCCTAGAAGTAGGCCTCAGAGTACTTAGAAATTTATAGTAACAATATCATTCAACAAATAATGTAACATACCTTAGGACTGATGTTATTTATCCGAACTGTGCTTATATGAAATTCAACAGAGGATGGAACTAATTCCACTGAGATCTAAACTTGTATCTCGAGATCTGAATTAGTACCATAGAGATCTGCACTTGTTCACAGAGATCAATCCAAACTAGCCTCAAGAAATCTAAGCTTGTAGTCTCCATAATAAATAGAAATCGTAATATTCTCCATCTAAGACAGTGATAGAAACCTCCAAACTATGCCTTCATAAGCCTCCATGAACCCCAGAAACATCAGAGAAGACTGAGATAGTTGTTTGTAAGATGAGAGAATGACAATGCTAATATATATATAGGATTTCTCCAAGGGATGTGAAATTTTATATTCTGCATATGAAGTCCAATAAGGTTGGAAGAAATCTCAAACATCTTGAAACAATTAATGGTAATGTTAAAAATATAAGTAAAATGATTTTAATCCTTTACTTTACGAATTTAACTTTACCATTGATTGCAATAATTGCTAGCTTTAGGAGTTAGGTTTTTAGTTTAGGGTTTAGGGTTTAGGAGTTATGGTTTTATGACCTGACTAGTTCGGGACAAGACCAATCGGTCCAGACCACTGTGAACCGGTTTTGTACCAAACTGGTATAAATTGGTCCACTTGACTAGGTTGGTGGTTCATTTGACCCCAACCATATCCAATTGGATAGTTTGACAGGTTTTGGTTTGGACTAGGCCAATTTTAAAACTGTATTTAAGCTATGGATTCATAAGAACAAAGACACAATACACAGGGCCATAATAGAAATATAACAAGCTTGAAAATTACTAGTACCATTGATTATGAGGAGTGATTAATCCTTTATAATTCTGATGTACATTGTGTAGAAATATTAGTAAATATATCTCCATTTATTATAATACTTTTCTAAATAGAAATTATGCTTATATTTTTAAAACTAACATTTTGAGTGGACCTAACACCTACCTCTCCTTTTCAAGGCTTACTTATGCCACCCAATTAGGTGGCACTCTCTCATGGTCCTCAGAAATCAAATCTCTCCTTATAAATTCTAGTTCATTGGCCTTGTAGTTCATCGTCTTGATTACTTTTAATTCATATTGTTACAAAGCTCCTTATTTAATTCTCTTGGTAAATTTGAACTTGGGGTGGAAAATTCACTACATTTTGATTTTCAGATTGTAGGAAAAAAATAGGTGACCAAAGTGGAGGATAGAGAAGCTGGGTTTGTAAGTGGTCTTTACAACACCATTAAAATATCCTCAAGGTATATCTTTGGTTCCAACTTACTAAGTATGTATGGTTACTACATGTTCAGTTCTTGTAGTCAATAGACTTCTAATCTGTTTTATTAATTAAATGTTTGCTTCATGTTCTATACCACTAGAGGGCCTCTTTTAACTTTATTTAATTTCAAATCTTGTTGAACTCATCGACTTGTCAATCACAGTAACAACATTAGTCAACTCCATAACTGTAGATATTTTTCCGAAGATTGTTCACACTTCCAATATAAACCCTCAACCGCTTTATAAGAATAAGAGACCTTCTGCTGTGTTTCTTCCATCCACAACTATTAATACTACTAATTAATTATGTGATATGTAATTTTTTAATTATGAATGCACTGCACAACTATCTCATGCCTTGTTGCTTCATAGGTTCTTCTAAAACATCAGTTGACTCCATCAGTGTGATCTAGTATCTGCAGACACTACAATGCCAAGACATGAAGACAAGCATAAAAATTGAGGTAGAAATCACTCAAAAGCCTATTTTGTGGGGAGAAAAACTAAACTATTTTAAACTAGGGTCTAGCCTCTCAAAATCTACCACCAGGATCCACAAATTAGATGGTGCTCCATAGGTTTAAACCCACATTTTCAGAATCCTATAGAGCCATTTCTCTCTTTCCTCTCTTTTCACTTTAATTTGATTTAGTTTATCCTTTTATATGAATTAGGATATATTAAACAATAGCATTAAGGATGCTCTAATCATTAAGATCTTTATTTTTAGTAGGTCGGTTAACTATTTTTGTTATCCACGGACATTAACATAAATTCTTTCTTCTCTCTATTTGTCTACTATAAATTAGAAAACTGATGTTGTATATTTCTCTTTATGCCTATGATCGTCTGATGAAAGCCTTTTGAGAAGGTAATAAGTTATGTGTATTGTTTTCATTTTATTGTATGGTAACTGCAGAAGCACAAAAAAAAAAAAATCACCTTTTTGAAATGGATAGACTTCATGCCATGCCCCTGGAATGCGATAATTTTTAACGCTATGTAGTGCATACATCATTCTCATCATTCTCATACAACCACAATGATACTTGTATATATGCATACATCATTCTCATCACACCCTTCATATGCATAGGTTTCTGACTCATACTCCCTAGCATCATGTATCTTGTGCTCTTACTGTATTCTCACCATACATACGTTACACTTGCACATTCATCACACTTCAAACTAGATTACATCCACTACTAAATCACTCATGACTTCAAGCTACCATTGCATTACCAATTACAGAGGTAACTTGATCCAATGTTTTACACCATAGACAGACAAACACACCAATTGATATTAAACTATAGGATGATATATTTAATCTCACATGGGATCTCATACATGCATTGGATAATTTCCATACTCACTCCATGTTTGGTTATGATATCATACACTTACTTTGGAATTCTAACACTCCTTCATTATAATGCTCAATGATAGTATCTAATATTTATTTTCTGCCACTATGGGATTATATATATGCTCATAACCACACTAAGATATCAGAAGTAATTATCAAGACAATAAAAACTTTCTCCCTTTCTGATTTTTCTAAGAATGGGCTTGTAATAGCACTCTGATCCGAGTCTTTTGTCACAGAACAATGGATGGAAAAACATGAAATTATCATCCAATATCTCTGTGGAAGTGGGACATAAAAGAAAGGAGAAATACCCATGGAAAGGACTATAAAGGGACTCATTTGAACCATAGATATACATAAAACAATGTTTATGCGATCACAGGGAGTCTAGCAACACAATCAATAGAAAAAAATGAACAAAGCAGGTTATCAAGAAAACTATTTTCTTCCTTTTTCTATTTCAAATTAGTGGGCATAAAAATAGCCCATATATAGTAGAGAAAAGGGTCGAACTGTCGAAGAATACAATCGTATAATACAATTTTATTGACAAGGATGTACATATAAATGCATTGTGTGACCCCTAGTTTCATTTTAATCAAAATATGCATAAACAAAACATGATGGCATCATTATTCATGAAAAAGGCATAAACTATCAAACCACATAAGGACACTAGATATTAGTTGGAAACCCTTCTAGGAAAAAGGTCATTGAATGATTTTATTTTTCGTATTCATAATTAAATATTCTTTTACATCAATTATTGATACCCTTTAGTATGCAAGCACAAAATTTCTAGATATGCGGACACCCACTCACTCTAGGCCATGGTGTGATGGAAGTACCCACTTCCAAAAACTATATGTATATGTCGATCTGTTAGAGACACCAACCCCCAAATAGTTTCTTAAGCCGACACATGAATGAAGCCATCACTCCCTAATCTATAGGCCACCACTTGCCCTGAATTCACCAACCTTCAAGCCTTTGCAAATCTTGATTCTTTTCATACTAGATACACACCTACATACTATCAACATAAAAACATAAAAACCACCATGTTGACACAAACCTAAGCTCAACAACTAGCATTGTTCAAATATTTATCATCAACTTTGTTGAACTATAACAACATACTCTAACTCAACATGGCTTACACATCCATACCCTCAACAAAAGAATAAATAATCACACCATACAATATTTAGGAAAAATATATCAAACCCATCATGATCAACCATACATTACTACCAAGTTCAACAATCCTAAATAACTAGGAAATACTTCAACATTCTACTAGAAACAACAACTCTAATATAGGAAGTATGGAAATACATCAACTAATCATAAACATTACAAGGCTTATGAAAATGAATGGAAGCTATATAAACTCTCTAAAAAAAACTCGGAAAAACTCTAAAGTATCTGCTACAATACAAGATACAAAGGGAACTACAATGATACTTTGTTATTACACAATCCAATCCATGAGCTCTACTCTCTTTAATAATACACCTTAATATGTATTAGACCATCCTTTCAATATTTGTCCTATACTGCAATATAATGATACAAATGCGAAAAAATATCCTTTCCATATTATCTCTACCCAGACTGGTGTTACAATTTCTTCCAAAACTTACTCAATGTACATGTAATCAGGTGAGCATATTACACTCTGTCTTGTATGTAGGTAGCCACACAAAATAGTAGTAGCATATGAAATATAATCACAACCCTTTGGGGAGAATCCACAACTACAATGATACTTGTATATATGCATACATCATTCTCATCACACCCTTCATATGCATAGGTTTTTGACCCATACGCAGTAGCATCCTGTATCTTGTGCTCTTACTGCATTCTCACCATACATAGGTTACACTTGCACATTTTTCACACTTCAAACTAGATCATATCCACTACTAAATCACTCATGACTTCAAGCTACAATTTCATTACCAATTACATAAGTAACTTGATCCAAGTTTTTACACCATATACAGGCAAACACACCAATTGATATTAAGCTATAGGATGATATATTTAAGCTCACATGTCATCTCGTACATGCATTGGATAATTTCCATACTCATTCTATGTTTGGTTATGATATCATACACTTACTCTGGCATTCTAATACTCCCTCATTGTAATGCTCAACGATAGTATCTAATATTCCTTTTAGGCCACTATGGGATTATATATATGCTCTAAATCACATTAGTTCCAACCTAAGATTTAAACATGGCATAAAAAATAAAAAAATAGTATGCCCGACAATAAATAAAACACCATCAATGCACCATATTTACATTACACTTCGTCATGTTATTTTGGAAGAGATCAAGTATAGATAAGCATGAATAATTGAAATAATCTCCAATCACTGCAATACATTGGGAAATTTCCATGGGAAATCCCATGGTTTTTATTTCCCAAGTACAAGTTCATAAACAAGGTTTATCCATGAATAATAAAGGTTACACTCACAATATGGGTTGTGAATACTACAAATGTAGATTGCTTAAACTAAAATTTCTTCACCAATATCTATAAATATCTTCATCACTTGCTTCATTACAATTGTAACCATTGCAACACCAAAACACATCAGTTAACCATCTCCATCATGTACAAGCCTCCACAACCTTTTATACAAGCATGAAATAAAATTCAATTCATTAGATTGTAGTTTTTTTTTATTAATAAAATTATGTACAAATTTTTAGATAAGAAAAAAATCATAATATACATATCACATAAAAAATATAACATATAAATCATAGCTATAAATTAAGATCCATTTTACCTTATAAAATAAAACAAGTGTCACAACCCTATAGCATTGCTTTTGAACGAGGCTAATAAATTGAGATTTGAAGTGGATAAATTAATTGATCCTTCAAGCACAAGGAATTTCTTAATTTTTTTGTATAGTAACCAGTAGTAAGTATACACATTTAAAATTTTACTCCTACATAAGTGTTAAGGGAACATAAATAATGGTGGGAAGTGACTCATGATAACTATATTTATTTAGATCTTATTTCTATGAGAAAGTACTTGCCTAAATTGTGGTGGAATGTAACATATGGTAGATATGTTATTTAGGTGGACATGGACTATATTCAAGGATTTTATTTTTGGATTAACAAATACTACACAAATATCTAAAAATCAAGTATGAATATTGGAACCATATCCATAAAATATGGCACAAGGATACAAGAACTTCTTCAAGTTATGGCACCATCAAATATTTGATATTTTTTTAATAATATTGGAACATATTTTTTTTCAAATTTAAACATTATATGTTCCATTAATCAATGCTAAAATAATAACTTTGTGCAGATAGATTCACGGAGCAAGGACTAATAATGATTTTGTAACAATATTTAAATCTAATTAATAAGAAAATAAAAAATTAATACTTACAATAAAACAACATCATTAACAATGGATATTCACCCTCACTTTACTATTGATATTATTAGCTTGTAAATATAACATACACCAATACCATGGCTCATCATACCAGATGCCCAAAAACAATTTTTAAGTAAATCTAAATAAGCAAAAAAAGCTATAATTACTTTTGAGATATGTTTAAATTCTCTATCCTCATCTCCACTAAAACTATTTATTAGATATTCCACAATATTAAATCAAGGTTTTAATAAAATTAAAAATGAGAGTAGTTTTATATATGTAGATGTGAATGAGAGAGCCTCAGAGAGACAGAGAGGGATGTAGGTTGGAGAAATATCAAAAGAGAGGAATGAAGAGAGATAGGACGAATGAGAGAAAAGGAGAGATGAAGGGAGAGAGATATGGGGATGGAGGGGGAGAGAGGTAGAGAAGAAAAAATAAATAGAGAAATAAGGTGGTGAGAGAGGGGGGATGAAAATGGAGAGAGGAGAGAAGAAGGGAAGAGATAGAAACTGAGAGGAAAGAGGGAGGGAAGGGGAAGAGAGAGGGATGGATACATAGAGGAGGGGGGGATAGGAGGATAATGAAAAGTAGAGAGAGAGAGAGAGGGGGTGGAGAGATAAATGGAGTTGAATAGGAGTAGAATTAGAGATAAATCGTATTTACAACTTTGAATTCTCTTACAATTTTCCACTAAACCATTCATCATATACATGGCTATTGTTGTTTTATAGATGGAGCTTTTTGGTTGATTTATCATAATTCTAGATCCAATAGGTGCAATTTTTTTAACTCTAAAATAGGTTTGCACCTTAAGAAATTTGATCTATCTCTTCGCTTGGTAGTGATATGGCATGATAGCCTTATCCATTATCCTTATACTTATCCCAATTTTTCTCCTAGGCAATTGTGCAATTATTTTTATGTAGTTTGTCTTATTCTTGGAAATCCAATCTCCTTGGAACTTCAAGATATTTTTTTCAAGTCTTGTTGTGTTTCCTATAGTCTATCTATATTTCTAGGAATTAGAATTATGTGCACTTTTAGAGACTATTAATAGCACTTATGGCATCATAACACACTAGCATGACCTTCTCTATTTCTCTAATTATAGCATAGCTATCATTAATAATTTATTTTTAGCGTGTCTAGAGAAATAAAATAAAGAAATATATGACCTGCTAACATAGCATTATCCATTTTCCTTATTTGTTAATCTTTTCCATAATCCTTATCGTTATCATTACCCTCCCATTAGAAGTGTGCAATTGTCTTTACTAACTTATTTCCTTATCATTATTCTCTTATAAGACAAGTATGCCTTTATTAGACAAGTGTGCAACTATCCTTACCTAACTTATTTCCTTATCAGTATTCTCTTATAAGACAAGTATGCCTCCTTAAAACTTAAAGCTAATTTTGAAAATCTAGTTGTATTTTTAGAACATAAAATTTTATTATAACTTTGAATGAAGTAAAGCATAAGTTTATCCTTACAAATATAAAAAAGGAAAGTGTTAATCCTTAGAAATACAAACAAGGAAATAAAGCACTTTGTATTTCTACAGAAATCCAAGAGGTGGCTCAAAAGAAATCCCTCTAGGTGGGTTAAACAGATCTCCCACACCTAGCTATCCTTAGAAAGTGCCCGATGAGGGACTGCAACAATGTATGAACATACAATGGAATAACAACGTTATTTTTCAGCCATGAACACATGAATATATAAATAGCCAAGAAATTTATAATATCGCTGTAAGTGAGTAAAAATTCTTGAGGAAAGAATCACTCAAGCAAAGCAATGTAAGCCTTAGTAACACATGTACAAGGAAATGAAGAACTCTGCTATATAGACATAAACTAAGGATATGATTGCACAGTCTATGATGGGAAACTGCTGAAAACTGAATAAAATCGAAACATATGACAATGAGCCCAAGAAATTTGGGGGAGCAAGCTCTCAACCCATGAAAATAGCTATACAACAATCCTTAAGAATATTGGCTGAAATATAAGTACAAATGGAAAATATGTAGAAATTATGGAGTTGCTGGGAAGTAGCTGCTACTCAAAAAATAAATGGAGATGGTTGAGGATGATGTACAATCAGAAATAGAACTCCTCGAATAGATCTCTCAAGTGATAGGTTGATCCCAACACTGAAGATCTTACCCTCCAAAATAGTGGTGCAAATCCCCACTGCAGATACTCTATGAAATGACACATTCTGGAGAAGGGACTGCGCTATTGATGATGGGAAATTCTTGGCCTGATGCCAATATCAGCTCAAAAATTACCTTCACTAGCCTCCCGGAGTAATAGGATCTCCCTCCTCTGAAATATGAGCCAAGGAAAGGTGTTGCGGAACCTCCACTGCAACAGCTAGCAACACTACATTATACTTCAGCAGAAATAACGCAGTGACTAATGGTAGTGGCTTTGGCCTTGAGCCAAGATGTGGAGAAATGAAGTGCAATCCTTCAATACGCCTCTCAAGAAGTAGAGGAAATCCTAAATAGGAATCCCTTGTGCTAAATAGCATTGCAACTCAGCTGAACAGTCGGAGACCACAAATAGTCTACAAGACCAATAATCCAATATTCAAAGATGTCTCACTCTGGCTGCCTCATCCTAATTTTATGCAAGTGAATGTCTCTTTGCCTTTGACCCCACACATTAGGGCTTCTTCCACAATAAATATTTCTCCTTCTCCAACTGCATTGTCTTCCCAAGCAAGCTACACCTCTTAGGCAGTGTTGTTGACATGGTCAAAATTGACCTTGTCCTCATGCAAATTGCCCCATTTCACACTGGAAGGTGAAAAACAAGCTTCTCTAATGATCCCTTTCATGCTTATGTGGGATTTATTCCTACTTATGGGTCTCTTTACCCATTTTATTCATCTCCTAGATGATACAAGAAAAAATTAATATTCCATTTTGCTGCACGCAAATTTTGGAATATTACAATCCTCCTCTCTCAAAGATTGCTTCTCCTCAAGAAAGTGCAAGGATAGAATGAGTTATTTCTCCCCTCCCTGTAGCATCCATGTATGATGATATCCTCCAAGTGAAGTGATGCTATCTCATCAATCAAGCCTCCACATTACTCCTCCTCAGCATGCAAGTCAGCTATCAAGCCATCATCATGTAAAGGTGAAATACTCAAGAGGATAGCAAAGTGATGTGTAGAGGTCCCTTTGAGGAATGGGATCTGAAATATAATGGGAACTATCTCTCCCATATGGATCCTCCATCCCCAAGATATAATCCATGAAAACTAAGTCACCTCCCAACTAGGAAACTCCTGGAAACTGTCCTCCACCTTTGGCTCCGACAAAGTAGGTGGGATGAAAATATGCATATGGTAGACAATGTAGCCTACCCCACATTGTCCATCTCTCCACTCATGATAAGTGTAGAGTGTTGGCCGATCTTGGGCTGTAATCAGGTTGCCTTCAAGTGGCAAGATGAGAACTAGATCTCCAAAGATCTCTCCTCTAACGCTACAAATCATGCTAGCCCAAATATCCCCATATATGTTGAGTTGGAAGTCATCATCATATGGCATCTCATCCATCATATGGCTCACCTCATAAAGTGATAAATTTGTTGTTAAGGTGACCATACCATATCCCATGCTCCCCTTAGAACATGTAGTGCAACAAGTGTGGGAGGATTCTCCCTCAAAGGACACATTCACCCAATGTGTCTCTCTCCGAACCATGCTCCTCATAAAAACAGAGACAATAGAACCATAGGGAGAAAAAATGAGAATCATGCTTTCTACCATCTATAAAAAATGAGAGGGATAATGGTCCCTTAAGTGAAACCAACGCAGCTTGACACACCACTGCAACAGAGACTGATTAAATGTGTGGCTTCTCAACCACTTTCTTGTTGCTCCAATATCCTCATAAGTATGGAGGAAGTGAATGATACATGATGTAAAATGAACATGTCCTACACAACACACCTCTTCCCCAAGTCCTCCTAGGGAATGACTATCAAACATGCTTATGGCCTTAAGTAGACCATGAAGCCTAAGAGAAAGAATGCTCCTCCTTGGAGCAACATCCTGCATATATATGGTTAAGGGATATATACATACATCATATAAATAATCATGTAACCAATCAACACCCTCACCATATGTTCTGCTCATACAAATGGAGTGGCTCATAGATGAGTCTCCTCTCATCCTCAAAGAGAAAAGAGGTGGCTATGCTAACTCCTCTATCTCCATATGATCTATGCATCTCCTCATATGCTGATATATCTCCTCCTCAAAACCCCTCCAAAAATACCCCTCCATGATGGTGTGGTATGATCTCATAGAACAAGTGGTGCTGAAAAGGAAATCCTCATGAGCTACTTGTAGAAACTTCTCCTTGAGCTCAAAAGCTCCAGATAAGAAGATCCTACCATGATAGAAGATGACCCCATCTCTAACTGAATACTCCTCCTCATGCAATTGGCCATCCAATATCATGCAAGTGAAGATATCCTTGGAATAATCCACCAATAGATGGGAGTTCCAATATGGATCTATCCTCCATAGTGACAGCGCTGATGATCTCTTATGAAGAACACCTGTCATATGGCTGCCTTCTTCTTTGACATCTCCCATGTCAAAGATGCAAGTTGTAAGGTTGTTATCCTTCCCCTACTGCTTCTGCCATGGCACAGAATCTGAAATGGAAGTGGGTAATGATTATGTTTTGAGAATGCTTCCTCTCTCCTTGAGTCTATCTAAGACTCCCAGCACTGTATCAGGCTCTTCCGAGGGCCCCACTCTCATGAAACCAAAGAGTGGTGCCTCAAATGGTGAAGCATCCATCCTCCTCTGTTGATCCAGTGGTCTCCTTGGCAAAATGTCTCCATGCAATGAGACATTATCATCAAGAGATGATTGTCTATATGAATGGACAAATGTGCCCATGCTATCACTGCGCAATCCAGTCTCCATCCTAGGTGTAACAACCTCCAGAAATGGATAGGGATGTGTATTCCTCATCTCATGATGTTGGTTCTTCTCCCTACCTCCTCCTTGTGTCTCCATGGTTCCACACCTCCTCAGCAATGACACATGAGTTGTGCCTTGATATCCACACCTGAGATTCTGGGGACTTCCTTGCAAAGATGCAAGAATCCCTCTACTTGGAGCAAGATCTCCTCCTTCCTCTGCATGAGGCACTAGATAATCTCTAGATGAGACAATGTTGTTGCCCTCAATCTCTGCAACATGAATGGGAAACCTCCCAATGATTGGATCCCTCTTTGAAAAAGAGATCTCCATGCTTCTCTGCTCAAAGGTGTGACATGAAAATCTCTCTTCCGGCAAAGTATGGTGCAAGTTCTCAGCCTCCTCCATGATTTTCTGAAGTGGAATTGTGTTCTCATGTAAGGGTTTTGTTTGAGTACCCTTTTTTACCTCTACCATGTGTGTCTCATGAATCCTCCTATCAAATATTTTCACTAAGGCCCTAGTGAAACTTGCATAAGATGCAGTGTTTACATTTTTCAAAGAAAATGATTCAAAGATCCACCAAGCATAGGCCTTACCTCTCAAATGCAGTGCTGCAACTCTGATGGCTTCATCTTATAGCATTTGGTGCTGCTGCAAGAAGGTATCTAACTCCTCCACCTAATCTTTGGCTGAATATGTAGGTGAAACATCAAAGGTATATAGAACAAATCTATCCAGCTGCTCTCTTCCCTTCACCTTGATCTTGCAAAACTCTGAAAAACTGAGATGATCCTGGCATTTCTGAGTTTGAGACTCATAATACTTTAGGAAATCACTAAGATTTTTCCTCATAGAAACCTCTTCTCCTCTTTCCATCTCTCTTATGGCAATCCTCGGCATGTGACTACGCTGTGGACCATAGGGTGTGGCTGCATGCTCACACTCCTCATATATCAATCTATATTTTTCGTTAGACTCAAACTCTTTTGGGGATTCTTTAGACATCTCCCTCCTGATCTTCTTGAAATATTCATGAATATCATGTATAGATTTAGGAAGAAGCTTTGTGAGCTTATCCCCTTTTTCTCCTCCAAAAGATGGAGTATTTTTCCTGTTTATTTCTCTGTCTCCTTTTTTATGAGAATAGGAAGTGTAAGGTTCTTCCTCTTCCATTTTATTAGCCTCATTGGGGAGGATCTTCATGGATCTGAAATATGATGAGATAAAACCCATCCTCTTCAATCTTCTAATCTTCTTGGGCTAAGACTCACAGGTTGAGCTAAGAAAGTTGCTTTGATACCACTATAATATCCCAAAATGGGAACTGTTAGTAAGGCATGACTGGAAAACGCATTTTCCAAGAATGACTGCTACAGGATTTGAAACCAGGACCTGGATCCCTTATATTAATGCATCTAAGACTGAAATCCAAGATTTGGCTCAAAATAAATCCCTCTAGGTGAGTTAAATAGATCTCCCACACCTAGTTATCCCCAGAAAGTGCCCGATGAGGGACTACAACAATGTATGAGCATACAATGGAATAAAAACGTTCTTTTACAACCATGAATACATGAAGACATAAATAGAAAAAAAATGTATAATATAGCAGTAAGTAATTGCAAATTCTTGAGGAAACAATCACTCAATAAAATGTTGGAAATGTTGTCATTTATGGCAAAGGTAAAGACAGGAGCAACACCTAAACTATCCATGAGGCAAAAAGAGACAGAGAGGGCAAGCAGAGGAAGCAGAAGCAACGAGAGGAATTAGAGACGAGGCGGTGGAGTTGAAAGGGCCTGAAGGAGAGTAATACAAAGGTTTATTTATGAATTAGGTCTAATATCTAGCTACATATGAATTATTGAGTAATTATTCATTAATTGAGTTTGTATGAGCATAAACTAAAAATCCCGTGGTAAAGACTTAATATGCTTGAGGATGATTTGGAGCATTTCTTAAATGGAAAAAGGTGATGGCAAAGGACAACGCATAGAAGACAACGTCAATTGGAACCGCAGTTGTCCAAACGATGGAAACAGATTGTCCTCTTGTTTTCATGAACAAGAGGGTTTTGTAAGTAATTTCAATTAGCACAAATGAAGAATGCATTTGAGTGGCTCGAGGAGATGAGATAATTGATATAAGTTCCGCTCCCATATTATTCGAAAGGATCGATCCTCCAAGAGAAAGCGGAACTATACCATATCCGTATATTTCTTGTGAAAGCGAGAGTTAGACCTTCAAAGTTTTTGAACATTAAGAACCCCTTTGTGCAAAAGGGTCGATTTGTAATTATGTGCACGATCGAGCAAACCGATGTGAGTTCGTAAATAAGGGCTTATATATGTATCAATATTAGATGTGCTCCGAAATGTTAGCCCCTCGTTTGGAATGGATTTCTCGCAGCCCTCAGTGTAAGTGTTACGGAGTGGAATGCAATAAATATTACGTAATCATGGAATACGAATGCGATAAGGATGTAAAGGAGCGAAGAATTAGAAGCAAGAACTCACAATACGAAACTGCGAAAAATGAACAAGAAAAAATGGGTTGCCGTTAATAACCTGGATCACTGCAAGGACGTGGAACCTTGAGCGAAGGTAAGGAACCACAAGGTGTGAATAGTGGCGACGAACTCGGAGTATAGGGGCGTAACCATGAAGGAGGAACATTGGATGCGCTTAGAGCAAACCTGTGGTTTTCATCGCACCACCATCGACGAGCAAGTGGTTTTCAAGGAATCGAAGCGATTCCATAGAGCGACCGACACGTGGCATACGGAGGGGATCCCAAAACCACTCACACTCGCGCGCCATCGTGCGTTATTGTTCACACATCTTTTTCCGAGCGATATCCGTCCGATCACAGTGAGGCGCGCGCGAAGCGATAACCACCGTCGATGGAGACGACCGTTAGTGTTGGGGCCCATACGCATGTATTAATATTTGTGGATTTAACAAAATGAAATTAAGTGGGTCTATTCAAAGGTTGCCTCGGCGTATGCCCGGAGCATTGATGTTTATTTTAAACCATACACGGTTGAATATAAAATCCCAAGTCGAAGATTTAGATATGAATTTTAGAACAAGTTAAGTTGGTAATATTTTCCATGGTCGAGCTCCAGAAATTGTAACCGCAGTGCGGACTAAAAGAAGTGTTGTTAATAAAGGGAGAATTAAGAAAAAAATTCACCATATATGTGATGTGTGGAAACCTGGTTATTTAACCAATGCTAAATTGATTGGTCCTTGTTGATTCGACTATGGTTTAAGCCATAGATTCTTCAACGAGGTAAACTTCAACATAAATTCGAAACTACTCGTATTGGAAATTGGGTTAAGTACTAAATTGAGTGCGTAAAGAGGAAGTATGATACACGACGTGAGGTAAAAAAAGATTGCGGACATTGAAGAGATGTACAACAAAGGGATTCAAAAGTACAAGTGAATGGTGGAATATGCGAAAGACAAGGAACAAAGTATGCGGTGTCGCGCATGACCGCTACGTAAAAGGACAAAACCAAATAGCCAAAGGCCGAGTGAATTTTATATACTCGTAAATGGAAATTTAAATGTTTTATTTGTTTTATATTGTTTCGTGATTCAAAGGCAAGTATCCTAAGGAAAAATAAAAACTCCAACTCGTAATTTGTACATATTGTTATATTTTTTTTAATAAGTTGGATAAAGAATTGAGAAGGCAGAAGTCAAAGAGTCATGGCCGGTCACTCAAAATTCCTTGTGAAATACAAATAGTCATGTGAGGAACTCTATATATAATTTGATATGTATAGAGAGAGAGAGAGAGAGTATGATAGAGAATGAAAATCATAGAAGATTGAGGCAGAGAAGATAAGGAAGAGAGGAGCGCGTAAAAGAGATGCTACCGAACAGAGCGTGATATCCGAAGTAAATCGACAAATATTTTCTTGTGATAAATTCGGTGAAGTTGGAGCTTCCCTATCAATTTGAAGCTTGATAGCCGTCAGCTGTGGCCGAATGAGGTTGAGGCCTCCCTCGTAGGTTGGTGCCTGCAGAAAATTGAAGGGAGTTGGAGCTTCCTTGCAAGTTTTAGCTTGCGCACTGAGGTTGGAGCCTCCTATGGGTTGGTGCCCGCAGTAAAAAATAGTAGTGGTGGAGAGGGAGTTGAGCTTGCTCTTTGCATCACAACAATAATAAGATGTGGTTTTCTCCCTGTGGGTTTCCACTTATATCCGTTGTCTCTATATCGTGGCTTGTGTGCCGAGATGATTTATCAAACCTCGCTTAATGTTTGTTGCTCTCATAATAAGTTTAGTGTCACATTAATTTAATACTAGCTGCAACATATTAAGACTGTTCATATACTAAGGTTGATCATAAAAGTAAGCTATAAATAAGTTGATGAAAAATTGAAAAAATTCGCATGTATGTATTGAATCGATTCAGCTCTCGCTCAATTAAATTTCAACAATTGGTATCGCAGACAGGTTCCTTTATACCGCTTAACAACCGAAAGGAGATTCTAGGTTCTCGGGATGGCTAGTAAAGAAGGATTCTCAACCAATAAAGCCCTTTCTTTACGAGGTGAAAAATATGCTCTTCTAGAAAATCGTGATGAGGACATACATAATGTCTCTAGGAATAGAAGTTTGGGGTGCCGTGGAATTAGGATATGCCCCAAAGACAACTAACTCGTAGAAAGAATCCAAACAAGATTTTGTAGCTAACACAAAAGCCATGAATTCCATCTTGAATGGATTGTGTGAAGCGAGTTCATCAAAGTAATGCACAAAGACACCGCCAAAGAGATGTGGGATACTCGGAAAACATCCATGAGGGAGACAAGAAAGTAAACACTACCAAACTTCAAGTCTATAGAGCGAGTTTGAGAACTTAAAATTGAATGATGATGAAGACATTTGCGATGTTTCTTCCTAAAAGTTGCATAAATTGTTAACAATATGAAAGCTTTTGGAGAAACCATGTCAAAAAGTATAATTGTGCAAAAGATTCTAAGATCTCTTCCATCCAGAGCTTTAATCCCAAGGTGTCCGCAATAGAAGAAACAAACGTGATTGGGAGACCTCGACCATGAACCAACTACTTGGAAATTTAAAAGCATACGAGATGAGGCTCCCACGAAGAAGCCAAGTGCGAGGAGGCAAAACTTTTAAAACGAAAAGAAGAAAGAAGAAGAGGAAGACATATGCTCTTTCTGATGAAGAAGAGGCAAAATTTGTCAAGAAATTGGATAGAGGCTCAGGGTAAATACAAAGGTAAACTTCCTTTCAAATGCTCTAGCTCGATGGATGAGTTCGACACTATGTCGCTAAGTGTCCTCACAAGAAAGTAAGGAATCAAAGCTCAAGAGTTAGAGAAAAAATACATCAAAGAATTGGCGGAAAAGAAATAAGTTCAACAGAAAATCGTTCTCATGCTCAACAAGACAATAGTACATCTCGAAGATCTAGATGAACTCTCAAGTGAATATGGAACCTCCGAATTTTTATCGATGGCTATAGAAGAACTTCAAGGTCTCCTCGCTAGAATATGAAGAAGAAAAAGGTGAAGTCGACCTTGAGGGGGAGCTAAGAAGTGCTCGAAGAGATCGATAGACTCAAGCTGAAAATGCAAAAAACAAAAGGACATTCTCCTAAAGTATGTATGAGAAGAACACAATTCGCAGGTCCTCGATGCAGCTAAAGATAGAGCTTGAAGAAGCCAAGAAGATAGAGGACATGTTACTTAAGAAAATCAAAGAAAAACTCAGGGAACAAGAAAATTTGGAAGAAGTAGTATGTCTCGGGAAGAAATTAGAAAACTCTCAAAGGAAAGTGGTTATAAACTCTTCTCAAACAACAAGCTCTAGTAAGTTGAATGAAATTTCGGTTACTCAAAGATCGCCTATGATAAAAACTTGAATAGGCTATGAAGGAGAATCAAGTAAAAACAAAGAAAAGGAAAACGAGAGAGATTATTTTTTGTAAAAGAAAAGAAGGATGATGAAGCAGCTCAAATAGTGCCTACAAAAGAATAAACTTGTAAGGAAGGAGAGCGAACCTAAAAAAGTCCTCTAATAACAAAGAATGAAAGAAATACTCGTACAACAAAGAAAATATTTATATGTCCCCGAGTATGTCAAATTTGAAAGCCATCAAAGGAGATTCTTCCCTCCTACGAAGAATGCCACATGTTATGTCTCGCCACAAGCAAGGACACATTGATGCATATTTTCATGCAATGAGAGTAATTTAAACCAAATAAAGATGCAAACAAGGAAGAGACCTTGCCTCAAACAAACAAATGGAGAAAACAACCTTACATCGGTATGCACATAATTTCTATGGTTATTGTTTTTATTGTAAGGAATTTGGCCATAAAATTATTGAATGTAGAAATTATGGACAAAGATTGATGTTCAACACCTCAAGGAGGTTTATGAATCAAAGAAAATTTGTTCATACTCACAATTTTGCAAAAACTATGATCAAATGTTGTATATGAAATCAAGTTGGACATATGCCTTCCAAATGTCCTCTGAAAGGATGTGATTCATCATCTCACAAAAATTACCAAACAAAAGGATGCCTTTAGTGGAAAAATAAGGAGAATAAGTGTGACCTGGCTCTAAATCGCTCAAGATCCGAAAAGCCAATGGTATCCGGACAATGGGTCAGTTCAAAACATATGACCGGAGATAGGAGAAAATTTATAACTTTTGATGAAAAGAAAATCCGGTAAAGTTACATTTGGCAATGATAAATAAGGAAAAATCAAGGGAAAGGGCTCTTACCAACTTAGATAATGGCAAGAGGTAAGGCCCAAGATGTTCTATTTGTAGATGGGATGAAGGCAAATTTGCCGAGTGTCGGCTCGCATGTGTGATAAAGGTGCCGCGGTTCTTTTCGCAGCACAAGACCGCGAATTCGTATCAAGCACTACGGGTAAGACTCGCTCGAAAGGTGTTCAAAGAAAGAGCAATGTTTACGTCGTGAAAGAGGAAGATGAAGCATGCCATATTAGAAAACTTGAGGAGTCATGGTTATGGCATAGAGATTGGGACATCTCGACTCTCGATCATATCATTAGACCGAGAAAGAAGAAAGCTGTCGAGACACATGCTAGAAATAAAAAGACCTTCTAATACCATATGCAACCTCGTCAATCGGGTAAACGAGACCCGCACATCCTTTAAGGTCAAAGATGAGTTATCAACAAGAAGACCACTCCAGCTTGTGCACATGGATCTCGTGTGGACTCGCAAGAACTAAAACACCAAGTTGGAGAATCCTACTTTATGCTTATAATAGATGATTTTCCATAATGAAATGGGTTTCTTTTCTCAAGAATAAATCCGAAGCTTCGGGGCAAATTTAAAATATTCAAAGCATTAGCAAAAAATCAGATAGGATGCAAGCTAAAATGCATCGTATCTTATTAAAGGAGGAGAATTCACAGTTATGACTTTGTGAGATCCGTGCAATGAATATGGCATAAAACAACAATTTATTATTGTAGGGACACCTCGGCAGTAATCTTATAGCAGAGAGACAAAAAAATATGTTCAACAAATTGCCAGAGCCATGATGCGAGAATAATATTCCTCAAACCTTCGTGGTAGAAGCAAGACATACATCGTGCATATCCTTAATAAAGCTCACTTAAGGCCGTAGCAGATGACAAGACTCCCTATGAACTATGGCATGGAAAGCCGCTTCAATTAAACATTTTGGAATTTTTGGAAGCAAGTGTTATATAAAGAATAATGATGAAAATCTTGGGAAATTTGATACAAGAGCAGGCATGAAGGGATTTTTCTAGGATATGCTTCCAAAAGTAAAGGTGCATAGTGCTACAACAAGACTCTTTGAAAAATAGTTGAAAGTATTGATGTGAGATTTGATGAAGAACTTCCAAAAAATACAAGAGATACAGAGATTGTCATAGTCCATCGACAACCATGAAGAATAAAAACGAGTAATGATGATGAAACAAGAAAGACAACAGAAGATGCGTAGCCGAGCTCGAAAGCTCCCCGAAGATATACTCGTAAGAACCATCTCGAAGATTAGATTATTCGAGACAAGAGAGTAGGGGTCCAAACTAAAAGGCAAGCAACCTATCAGACGAAGGGGTTATACATAGCCATGTTATCACAAATAGAGCCAAAGAGATTTGAAGAAGCCAGAAAGGACAAGTATTGGGTGAATGCTATGAATTAAGAATTGGACCAAATTGAGAAGAACAATACCTGGGAACTAGTTCCTAGACCAATTGATAAAAATATCATTGGCTCAAAATGGGTATTCAAGAAAAAACTGAATGAGCAAGGATAGGTAATCAGGAATAAAGCCAGACTAGTTTGCAAAGGATATTCACAAATGGAAGGAATTGATTATGATGAAACATTTTCCCCTGTAGCCAGAATGGAAGCCATCAGAATGTTTCTGGCCTTTGCCTACTACCAAGACTTGAAGGTATATCAAATGGATGTGAAATTTGCATTTTTGAATGGAGATCTAGAAGAAGAAGTCTACATGGAAAACCAGAAGGTTTCTCTTTAATAGACAAAGAAGACCATGTGTGTAGACTGAAGAAGGCTCTATATGGACTAAAACAGGCTCCTCGTGCTTGGTACTCAAAACTGGATAAATATTTGCAAAAACAAGGCTTTAAGAGAGGTGGAGTAGACAACAATTTGTACATAAAATCCCATGAAGATGAACTCCTGATTTTTGTGGTATATGTTGATGACATTATGTTTGGAAGAAATGGAGAAGAACTAGCAAAAGGGTTTGCTGATGAGATGAAAACAGAGTTTGAGATGTCTATGATTGGAGAGTTCAGTTTCTACTTAGGACTTCAAATTCAGAAAAATAACAAAGGTACATTCATCTTACAAGAAAAATACTTAAAAGAAATGTTGAAAAAATTCAAAATGGAGGACTGCAAACCTGTGTCAACTCCCATGATCACGGGACGTACGCTGTGTGCTGATGATGGATCTGCTGACATAGATCAAAAACTCTACAGATCCATGATAGGAAGTATATTGTATCTGACAGCATCAAGTCCAGACATCATGCTAGCAGTAGGACTAGTGGCTAGATATCAAGCAACACCTAAACAAAATCACCTTCTTGCAGTAAAAAAAATATTCAGATATCTACAAGGAACAACACTGTATGGGCTTTGGTATCCTAAAGGCAAAAAATTCACATTGGCAGCATACACAGATGCAGATTGGGCCAGCTGTGTGGATGACAGGAAAAGTACAAGTGGAGGTGCATTCTATCTAGGAGAAAGTATGGTGGCATGGTTAAGCAAGAAACAAACATCTATCTCTCTGTCTACAGCAGAAGCATAATATATAGCAGCAACAGCATGTTGTACACAAGTCATGTGGACGAAGCAAACCCTCCAAGACATGAAGGTAAACATTGATGAACCTATCTCAATAAAATGTGATAATACAAGTGATATAAGTATATTAAAAAACCCTGTGCTTCACTCAAAAACTAAACATATCCTAATCAAGTATCATTTTCTCCGCGAACAAGTGGCTCAGAAGGTAGTAAAGCTAGAATATGTACCAACAAAAGAACAAGCAGCTGATATATTTACCAAACCTCTTGCTAGAGAACCATTTCAATATTTGAGAGATAAACTAGTGGTAGTATCTGTAGATGCTACTCTCTGATATAAAGAGAAAGCTCAGTTTGAGGGGGAGAACAGAAATGAAAATATCATTCCAGGGGGAGATCAACCAGCACGAAATAGGTCCTCAGGGTCAAAGGATTATGGAAAGAATACACCCAATTTAAAAGATTTAAAGAAAAGGCTAAAGGGTCACAATTTTAGAATTAATCCAAAGTTTAGAGCAGCAAGGTACAAAGTCAGAAGATCTCAGAGAGAGGAAATGCAGAAAGAAAACTAAGAAATGAGAAACCCTTTTCCATTGATGTCAAAGGGGGAGGAAAAGAAAAAAGGGGCTTCTATAAGGCAAACAGAGGAAGAGTATTGCCATCAATGCCAAAGGGGGATACTGTTGGAAATGTTGTCATTGATGGCAAAGGTAAAGACAAGAGCAACACCTAAACTATCCATGAGGCAAAAGAGACAGAGAGGTAGCAGAGGAAGCAGAAGCAACAAAGGAATTAGAGACAAGGCAGTGGAGTTGAAAGGGTCTGAAAGAGAGTAATACAGAGGTTTATTTATAAATTAGGGGTCTAATACAGTTTACATATGAATTATTGAGTAATTATTCATTAATTGAGTTTGTATGGCATAAACTAAAACCCTGTGGTAAAGACGTAATATTCTTGGGGATGAGTTGGAGCATTGCTTAAATGGAAAAGGTGATGGAAAAGGACAACAGCAGAAGACATCAGTGAATTGAAGCAGAGCTGTCCAAACAACACAATAGATTGTCCTCTTGTTTTCAGGAACAAGAGGGTTTTGTAAGTAATTTCAATTAGCACAAATGAAGAATCTGTTTAGTGGCTCTAAGGAGATGAGAGAATTGATATAATTCTGCTCCCATATTATTCGAAAGGATTGATCCTCCAAGAGAAAGCGGAACTGTACCATATCTGTATATTTCTTGTGAAAGCGGGAGTTAGACCTTCAAAGTTTGTGAACATTGAGAACCCTGTGCAAAAGGGTCGATTTTTAATTATGTGCACGATCGAGCAAACCGATGTGAGTTCGTAAATAAGGGCTTATAAATGTATCAAGATTATATGCACTCTGAAATGTTAGCCCTTGTTTGGAAAGGCTTTCTCGGAGTCCCAGTGTGAGTGTTACGGAGCGGAATGCAATAAATATTACAACATCATGGAAAACGAATGCAGTAAGGATGTAAAGGAGCGAAGAATTAGAAGCAGAAATCAGAATACGAAACTCTAACAAATGAACAGTGAAAACAGGTTGGCGTTAATAACCAGATCACGGAAGGACATGGAACCTTCAGCGAAGGCGAGGAACCATGAGGTGTGAACAGTGGCGACGGAACTTGGAGTAGAGGGGCAGAACCACTAAGGAGGAACATTAGAGGCATTTTAGAGCAAACCGGTGGTTTTCAGCGCACGACCATCGACGGGCAAGCGGTTTTCAAGGAATCAGAGCGATTCCATAGAGCGACTGACACGTGGCATACGGAGGGATCCCAAAAGAACTCACACTGCGCGTGATCGCACGTTATTGTTCGCGCATTTTTGTTGAGCGATATCCGTCTGATCAAGTGAGGCGGCATGACGCGATAACCACCGTCGGATGGAGACGACTGTTAGCGTTGGGGCCCATACGCATGTATTAAGATTTGTGGGTTTAACAAAATGAAATTAAGTGGGTATATTCAAAGGTTGCCTCCACGTATGCCTGGAGCATTGATGTTTATTTTAAACTATACATAGCTGAATATAAAATCCCAAGTCGAAGATTGAGATATGAAGTTTAGAACGAGTTAATTTGGTAATATTTTCCATGGTTGAGCTCAGAAATTGTAACCAGAGTGCGGACTAAAAGAAGTGTTGTTAATAAAGGGAGAGTTAAGCAAAAAATTCACCATATATGCGATGTGTGGAAACCTGTTTATTTAACCAATGCTAAATTGATTGGTCCATGTTGATTCGACTATGGTTTAAGCCATAGATTCTTCAAGGAGGTAAACTTCAGCATAAATTCGAAACTGCTCAGATTGGAAATTGGGTTAAGTACTAAATTGAGTGCAGAAAGAGGAAGTATGATACCTGACAGAGGTAAAAAAATATTTCAGAATTGAAGAGATGTACAACAAAGGGATTCAAAAGTACAATGAACAGGTGGAATATGCGAAAGATAGTGAACAAAGTATGCAAGTCAACTGCATGACTGCTACAGAAAGGAAAAAACCAGCTAGCCAAAGGCTGAGTGAAGTTTATATACTGTAACTGTAAATTTAAATGTTTCATTTGTTTTATATTGTTTGTGATGCAAAGGCAAGTATCCTAAGGAAAAGAAAAACTCCCACTGTAATTTGTACATATTGTTATATTTTTTAATAAGTTGGATAAATAATTGAGAAGGCAGAAGTCAAAGAGTCATGGCTGGTCACTCAAAATTCCTTGTGGAATACAAACAGTCATGTGAGGAACTCTATATATAATTTGATATGCATAAGTAAAGAGAGAGAGAGAGAGTAAGGATAGAGAATGAAAATCATAGAAGATTGAGGCAGAGAAGATAAGGAAGAGAGGAGCAGAAAGAGATGCTACTGAACAGAGCGGATATCTGAAGTAAGTCAACAAAATTTCTTGTGATAAATTCAGGAAGTTGGAGCTTCCCTATCAAGTTGAAGCTTGATAGCTGTCAGTTGTAGCTGACTGAGGTTGAAGCCTCCTGTAGGTTGGTGCCTACAGAAAATTGAAGGGAGTTGGAGCTTCCTTGCAAGTTGTAGCTTGCAGAATTGAGGTTGGAGCCTCCTGTGGGTTGGTGCCTGCAGAAAAAAAAGTGGTGAGAGGGATTTGGAGCTTGCCTTTGCATCACAACAATAATAAGATGTGGTTTTCTCCCTTTATGGGTTTCCACTTATATCTGTTGTCTCTATATTTGGCTTGTGTGCTGAGATGATTTATCAAACTTGCTTAATGTTTTTTGCTCTCATAATAAGTTTAGTGTCACATTAATTTAATACTAGCTGCAACATATTAAGACTGTTCATATACTAAGGTTGATCATAAAAGTAAGCTATAAATAAGTTGATGAAAAATTGAAAAATTCTCATGTATGTATTGAACTGATTCAACCCCCCCCCCTCTCAGTTCAATTAAATTTCAACAGAAAAGCAATGTAAGCCTCAGTAACACATGTACAAGGAAATGAAGAACTCTGTTATATAGGCATAAACCCAGGCTATGACTGCGCAAACTATGATGGACAACTGCTGCAAACTAAATAAAATAGAAAGATATGACAATGAGCTCAAGGAATGTGGGGGAGAAAGCTCTCAACCCCTGAAAATAACTATACAACAATCCTTAAGAGGATTGGTTGAAATATAAGTACAAATGGAAAATCTGCAGAAATGCCAGAGTTGCTAGGAAGCAGCTGCAACTTAGAAAATAACCGGAGATGGCTAAGGATGATGTACAATATGAAATATACTTCCTCCAACAGATCTCTCAAGTGATAGGCTAATCCCAACATTGAAGATCTTACACCAAAATAGTGGTGCAAACCCCCATTGCAGATATTCTCTGAAATAACGCAGTCTCGAGAAGCGACTATGTTGTTGATGATAGGAGATGCTTGACCTGATGCCAAGATCAGATCAGAAATTCCCTTCACTAACCTCCCTGAGGAATAGGAGCTTTCTCCTCTGAAATATGAGCCAAGGAAATGTGTTGTGGAACCCTCCATTGCAACACCTAGCAACACTACGTTATACTTCAGCAAAAATAACGCAGCGACTAATGGTAGTGGCTTTGGCCTTGAGCCAATATGTGGAGAAATGAAGTGAAATCCTTCAAGAGGCCTCTCAATAAGGAGATGAAATCCTAAACATGAATCCCTCATGCTAAACAACATTGCAACTCAGCTGAACAACCGGAGACTACAAATAGTCTATAAGACCAATAATCCAATACTCAAAGATGTCTCACTATGGCTGTCTCATCCTCATTTTATGCAAGTGAATATCTCTTTGCCCTGGACCCCACACATTAGGGTTTCTTCCACAAGGAATCTTTCTCCCTCTCAAACTGTGTTGTCTTCCTAAGCAAGCTACACCTCTTAGGCAACGTTGTTGAATTGGTCAAACTTGACCTTGTCCTCATGAAAATTGCCCCTTTTCACACTGGAAGGTGAAAAATAAGATGCTCCAATGATCCCTTTCACACTTATGAGGGATTTATTCATAATTATGGGTCTCTTTACCCATTTTATTCATCTCCTAGATGATACAAGAAAAAATTAATATTCCATTTTGTTGAATGCAAGTTTTGGAATGTTACAGTAAGGAAGGTAAATGGGTCCAGGAAAAAATAATTAAGCTTGTAAACTGTGAAACTAGGGTTTCATTACATTGAACATGAAACAGAGGTAAATGAGGGTTTGGCACCAAAAACTTGTGATCACAAGCTTAACGGAGGATCTTAGGAGGTGAAACTTACTTGGAAACAAGTGTAGAAGCCCTGAACTTGTGCTTAGAACCTTTGGAGAGAAGTTTAGAGGTTGCGTCTCTCTTCTGAAAAAAGCACAGTGTAAAGAGGAAAAGTGCAACGACGGACAGTGAAAAGCGCAACACCTTTGGAAAAGTAGCAATGTCCCTCCTACGAAAAGTGTTGCGCCTTTCAAAAAAGCACAACGAATGACCCAAAATTCAATTTTTTAAGGGAATACTCGAATTTTTGCTTCAAGAGGTTGACAACTCGATTCTTTGAGGTTGAAAATGAATGAATTCTTGGTCTTTGGGAGCCTTTATACTTGGAGAAAGGTCATTAAACAAACTGGGACCCAATTTTCCTTTATTGAAATTGACTTTACATTTCTTCTTTACCTTTAATTTTTGAATCTGATCATTTGAAGTTCATCTTTTTATGGCTTAAGAACACTGATTGAATTTTCGGAACATTACTCTTTTGCTGATGGAATTTTGAGTGTGCAACTACTTGTAACTCTGTTAACTTATTACAAATTAGGAACATAAAATTACATTTTTCTCTAAAATCAAATTTACAAATCAAAATTACTGATGAAATTTCTTTATTGGCACTCTTTCACTTGCTAGCCTTTATGCATGAAATGGTGATTTGATGACCTTGGAAACCCTAAGACCTAATGGAGACTCTGACTAAATTAAACCATGATGAAAATGACTGAAATTATGGTTACAACTCATAAATGATGGTACACTCAACAAAGTAGTGAAATGAGCCAGCAAGTAGTAAAATTTTGTAAGGAGTGAGATTAGGCCTAGATCTACATCCAATGACCAAATTTTTGCATGATGACCTAATGGAATGAAAAAAAATTCAAAATGGGAACCTAATATGACATGATAGAGTCTATTTGATCACTAGTGGAAGGATGCAAATACTGACACTGACAAAATGGACATTAAATTTGAAAGTACGGGTCCACGTGATTATGACAAGTCACATTATATCGGGACGTTACATCAATGATTTGATAGTCGACATGCTTTAGTGATTTAAGAAATCTACGAAATTCGAAATGCAAAACTACGATTGTGAGATGGTTTTAAAAGAAATGTGATATCGATATATGTTAATCGACGAGATGTGATATCAATGTCTGCTAGATAACATATTTCGGTGTTTCCGCGCTGTAGGAATTTGCTTGCTTTGCAACTCGAAGTTTCGGCATTTCGTTTATTAGTTGCTTTACAATTCGGCACTTGACAATTCACTACTTCACCATTCGCTTTATCACAACTTTGTCCCGTCATAGGCTTTCGCTTTGAAGTTTTTTAGTTTTAAGCGTTTTTTTAGTGATTTTCTTTTTTATAAAAGAAAAATTAAAATATTAACCTAAGAAAATGATAACTTAAGTTTTATTTCTTGGATATGAATATTAATTCTAAAATTTCAAAGGGTCCCCAATATTCCTTCTAAGTTACTATCTAGGATAAAATAGAGTTTTTGTAATACTACAACAATTAGCGAGACACTAGATGAATATAGAATCTCTCACAAAGAAATTGAAATATGTTTTTTGATATAAAAAGATTTTAATTTAAATAACCTATTTTTACTTGAAAAAATAAGTAATTGAAATTTCTCTTTAAATGAAAAAATAAGTAATTGAAATATGTTTTTTGATATAGATAGATTTTAATTTAAATAACCTATTTTTACTTGAAAAAATTCCCAAAGAAATTTCTCTTTAAATGAATCAAACCTTAAGAAGTTGAAAAGATAAGTAGAAATTTATTTGAAACTTGGTTATTAGATAAACTTATTAGTCACTAGAAGAGGCACTGCTGCAGCAGGCGTTCATAGCCTCAACAGGGTTACTATTTAACCAAAAAATGAACCAGTATCCCATTCATAACATAATAGATATCTTGAGGTAACATGATAGCCTATTTTATTTTTTAGAATCTTCTTCCTTTTTTGTCACTTTAAAATCATTGTCCTAGTTTATTAACTAAAAATGATAATTTCATTCACTGGTTATAATAAATTTGAACAAGCTGATTCATGATGATATCCCTTGTCTCAAGGTCTTTGTATACCATGAGCCACTATCTTGGTTTGGTAGCCACTTGATAATGTCAATTTTAGTTTCGTATGAACATGATGAGTCGACTCGTGATGAGATATCTCAGCTTTAAAGTTTTTTATATTTTTGAATTACACTAAGAATATTTAATACATAAATGAATGGGGAGGTTGTCATTTTTCTCTTTATGAGCTTTTGCAAGACTATTTCAGTTAAAGATGCTAATACCTCAAAAAAAATTCTCACTCCCTAAAAATAACTTTTCAAATTTGATTCATGTCAAAATAATTTTTCAAATCACATAAATTGGAAGAATTCTTCTTTTTAATGACTATTTTTATCAAAAATTTTCTAAAGAAATAGAGAATTCAATTTATGTTTTATTTCCTTGTTTATATTTGTAAAGATTAACACTTTCGTGTTCTTTAAGAAATACAAAGTGTGCACTTGTCTTTACTAACTTGTTTCCTCATTATTCTCTTATAAGACAACTATGCCTTTGTTAGACAAGTGTGCAATTGTCCTTACCTAACTTATTTCCTTATCAGTGTTCTCTTATAAGACGAGTATGCCTCCTTAAAACTTAAAGCTAATTTTGAAAATCTAATTGTATTTTTAGAACATAAAATTTTATTATAACTTTGACCGAAGTAAAGCATATTCAAATATTCTATCTTCCATTAACGTTGAAATATTATTTTCATTATTCATATTTTTATTTAACATGAAAATCATTATCTAATGAAAAATATAAAATCAATGTCACCCTTTTTATTATATGAAATTTTGCAAATTTAAATGCTGTTTCGATGAATGTATAATTCTGATATTTATCGCTAGTTAGATGTATTATTTTTGAAAAAAATTATGAAGTTGATTTAGTTTCATTAATTTTTCATAATTACGAAATAGGTATACAATAGTTATAAATTTTTTGTCGGTAAAAAATAATCATATTTTACAAATAATTCTATAGGAACTCAGGAATGCAGGGAGGAACAAGGACGTACCTGCATGTTTTTGAAAGTGATGAACCAGAAAAACATAGATGACAAGGTAAATATCAGAGTTGTGGGGCACATTTTGGTATGGAAATCCGAGACATATAAATTTAAAAATCATTAGAGACTGATTTAATGGTTGCTCGAATCCATGTCGCGGTTTCTTTGTCAAATTTAAGTTCCCATGTAGGCCAGTAATGTAGGTCTTGCTTCAATGAGAAAACATGGCGTTTTCCATCTAAATTTACTATCTTAACACGAACAAAGTCCCCGTGTTCCAGCTCTTTTATTACATCTACAAAGGTCTGCAAATCAGGCGTAGGCTTATCATTTACTTGAACAATCCACTCCTGCGAATTATCTCCATATCTATCAGCGGGGCTTCCCAAATTATATTGTGACAGGTATACACCATTACATTTGGGAGGCCAAAATCCCAACGAACGGACAGCTGAGTGCGTCTCCTGTATAATATAGCCACACCATTTTACCATGTGCATTGTTTGAAGTCCACTTCTTACATCTGTGCCCACGAGAACCTCAATTTCATTACCCTGCCGGAAAACTGTGAGTCTAAGGTGTCCTTGCTCACTATTGCTCTCATCAAACAACTGGCAAGCATTCTCAACATCCCTATAATTGGTAACTACCTTCCCATCTATCGCCAACAGCATGTCACCAGCTTCCAACTTACCTGCTGCTACTGATCCTGCGAAACAACACTTGACTTGCAACACTTGCTCTCTCAAAGGATCCTTGTTTGCTAACTCACTAATCCACTTGTCACTTAACCCAAAGCTGCGCGCCTTTGAAAGTAAGGTTGTATAAAGTTCAACCTCTAAAACGCGGACAAGTGGCATAGAGATTTTCATTCCGTTAACCAGCAAATGTAAACTTGCAGTTCCTTGAATAATCCTCTCTAAAACCTCACTGACAGCATAAATTGGAATTCCAGCCACAATCGGAACATTTTTCCTCATGGGCATATAGAAGGTGGCCCATAATGCCTGAAGCCTTCCGTGACCATCGACTAATACACCAGCAAATGCATTCCCTAAATGTGACTCTAATTCGATTACGTCCATGTTCATTGCTCTATACCGGGGAGTCTCAGTTGGAGAAATATTCAATGAAACTCGCGGGTTTGTTACAACGCACTTGCGTGATAGAGGTTGTAAGCTGCTACTCAAACCAACAAGATGTACAACATCACCTTTAACCAAAGCAGGTTCCGGAAGAAGAGAAGCTGCACGTACAGCTGCAGCTCCGGATGGACCTAGTGCAACAGGATCATATGCCACTAATGCATAGTTGTGTATAGGGTGTAGAAAAACAACCTGCCCAGGGATTTCCGCTTGGTATGCAGCAAATGATAACATGACATCAGCCACAGATGAGCCCACTGTATTCCTGTCAATTGCAACTATTCCTAGGGTTTTAGAATGATAGACCACCACCCCTGTCTGAGAAAAGGGTTTAGTCTGCACATCATCAAGCAGTAATGATGGTGGTATATGGACCTCTACCATGACAAGGCTTGGTTTTATGACTTCCTCTGCAGATGGAGCTTTAATTTCCAGTGTTGTATATGGCTCATCTTGATCATTCAACAATCTCTTCTTTGCCTCGCCTCTGTCAATAACAACAGGGTCTGAAACAAAAGACCCGGAATGTGTCATATCGCCACCATCGCTTACATTGCTGCCAAAACCTTTCAACCCTGGACTGGTAATGAGTTTTGTTGAATACACTTCAGTTGCCCCAACATGATCATCTCCTGAAGACGGGATTGGCAAGATTGCAGGCATCTTTTTCCACAATCCAGTTTCATCATTTCGAGTGTAGAGTTGAGGCTCTCCAAACCAATCATGCTTGTCAATAGTGACAAGGACAACCATGGCTCGATGGTGATTAAGATGTGTCACAAATTCTAGAGGAACCCGTGATCCTCTATGTAATTCTGACAAAATGGATATAAATTCTTCAACGTTTGTAGTTTCCTTCCCTGCAATTTTTTTAATGATAGCACCACTGGGAACACCTGCTTTTAACAACATATAGCCTGATTGTGCAACATATACTAGACCACAGTTGAAGGAGAAATTCCTAGCCTGTTGGTAGGATAAAGGATGAATTATGCCATCACTTAGTTCCAAAAATTTGTTTGGAGTTATAGAATGTAAGTCTTGGACTTCCAAAGTAACCTTTATAGCAACACCACCCCTCTCAAAATCTAAATCTATGGCCTTTCCAACATTGTCATCCAGAATTGTCTCCAACTTCAAGAAATGAGTGACAATCTCGCTATTCACGCGGACAAGTAAATCCCCTGGCTCTAAATGATTCTCAGCAGGACCTCCTGGCACCACAGAATCTATAACCAAAATTCCCGTCTCTGCAGGAAAAGTTTTTCTCACTAATTCTTCAGTCTCTGCCTGAAGACCTAACCGACGTGCCTGATCGAATCCTTTGTGAAGAAGAGTCATCTGGAGTGTGCCTCGAGGAATATGGACTCCATGCCATCGAGTGCCTGACTCATCCTTGCACCTCTGTAAAATTTGCAAAGTTCTTACCACTCGATCCAATGGAAGATAATATGCACAAGAACTTTTCTGTCTAGCCCCAGCATTTAATCCAACTGCTTGTCCCTCGCAATTTATGACTGGAGACCCGCTTGAGCCTCCTTTTGTCCCTGAAGCTGCCTGCATATAAAATGTATTGAAGTCATTGTACTTAGTCTGCGAGTAAACAGGAGCGGATCGATCCAGTCGGGCTAGGGTTCCTGCAGAAACCGAAAGCTTTTCACCACTGTCATTACCCACCACCCGAATCTCCAATCCAATAGCTGCAGCTTGTGGTGCAAGAGGGATTTCCTCAATTTCCATAAACCGAAGTGCTGCAGGATCGAAACGGAAAAATCCAAAATCATGAACAGGGTCACGATACAGAGGATAAACAGGAATCTCCTCGTTATTGAGAAACGTAGCATCGGCCACAGCAGGTCCGGGATGAACGACATGGCGATTTGTGAGGATGAGCCCGCGTTTCTTATCTACGATGAAACTGGTAGCTTTAAAGACACCAGCGACCTCAGTATCGAAGTAACGAGTGGCAGTGACTGTTAACACTACCACACCCTTAAAAACCTTGCTTAACGCCTTGCTCCATTTCTCTTCGGCTGCAACACTCTGCCTGTCTGCTCCAACAACTTCCATTGTCTACAATTTTCTTGAGATTTCTCAATTCTACGACTCAAAGGCGCGTAAATGCGTACTGTATGATTGCTGCACCACCAGATTATCCCGTGATGTGAACAAAGAATGCGTGAATGTCTTGGGTGACACCGAGGGTGACATATACAATTAACTTTGTTAATTATAAATGGAGAGTTGTGTCCGACAATGAACGCTCCCTTTTCAATTTGTTGTTTAAGAGGGAGATACTATAGGATAGAACACCTTTTTTTTTTGAAAAAAAAATTCCTAAATTTAAGGGTTTTGATATAAATTTTAATCACAAATGACATAAATCCTTTAATTTATTTTAAACATTTAATTCTTATTGCGTACGGAGGCATTCTATAGTTTAGTATCGTGTAGAGGCGTACGTGTAAGGTAAGTATGTAAACAATTAAAAATGTCGGCTTAATTAAAAATTGATAAAAAATTAAAAGTGATATTAAGAATGAGTGTAAATATTTTAATATAATTTTAATTAATAATAAAATGAAAATAGTAAAGGAAAAGTTAAAAGTAATAAATTAAAAGTTAAAATAATAAACAAAAAATTAAAAGTAATAAATTAAAAGTTAACTTTGGATGCGGGTGACATTAGCGCCACGCTTGAACATAGTCTCTGCTAGGCTTGAGAGGACAAAGATCTGCAGCGCAAGCCTTCGCACGACGTGGATCATCACTCCTGCAATCATTCACATGAAATAACAGAGATCGGGCATTATGAACACACGCAAATACAACATCATCCCCTCAGGTGCACCATTCTGCCACAATCTCTTGAATGATCACCTAGACGGATATGATGTGAGGCCATAACTCTATGCGCATGCCTACTCATAAAATCAGTTGCAGAATGCAGCTGTGAGCGAAGCATAATAATGCTCAGCATCTTCGCATGTGTCACAACACAATAAAAGGAGAGGACATGCAGCACAAAGCCATTCATAGTCTGCTCCTTCTGGTATTTTTTATTCAACCCCTGCCCTCCTGCGTGCCCAATCTACTGCGCAGCCTCCCCCCTAGTGATGCGCCGCGTTGAATCCACTAGGTTGTGTACTCCCCTTATTGTGCACCTCTCATCGGCTTCCATTGCCTTGCCAGTTTCGCCAGTCTGTGTGCCCCCACTATCCTGCGCCTCTTACTCCGCACCCTCCTTAAACACACCTCCCTATCCAATATCTCCGTGCTATCTATGTCCCATCTCGAGTCAGAGCTGCTCCTCACCTCATCTCATATCCCCATCTTCTCCCTGCCTCATCTGAGCATGGCCCCTAGGCTACACCAATGCACCATTAAAGGGGGACAGAGAGGTGTGCTCCGTGGTCGCTATCACCGAGGGTCAGATAATCGCTCGGAATATATTGAAGGCTCCTCCTCCTCAGGCAGTCACGTTAGAGAGGACCCCCAGAGTCCCGAACTCATCTAGGAAGACGAGGCACCCACTCAAGTAACACAGAGAGGAAAGCGCAATCTGCGAAAATCAACAATTGCGCACTAGGAGCACCCCTTGGCCCGCAAAACTGAGCGGCTCCTAACACAGGAGGATGAAGGGGATGACACTGATGTTTGTAAAATTGACTCGGAAGGTACCTGGACATGAGTCTCGGATGCCGAGTACCCAGTGGCTCCCATTCGCTGCGCACCCGCTTCCAAGCCTCCACGTCAACCTACTGTTGAAGAGGATGTTGACGTGCAGGATTACGCCTATCCCATTGTGGAGGAAGATCCAAACAGCGATGATGATGCAACAGACTCATGACTTCGTAGCTGCTCAACTCTTCACAATTTTTTTTCATGCTTGTTATTATCACATAACTTCTAGTTTCAGTAGTGCTACGACACATTTTGTAATTTACTGTTTGATGTCATTTTCAAGTTGGTTTCCTCCATGGAGGCAGCCCCATACTAACGAAACAAAGGATGGGATTAGCTAAGCATAGTTTACCAACTCTGTAGCATATGTACTGTTCTGTTTTCAAATTAATATAGTTTAGACTCACTTATCAATATATATATATATATATATTAAAGTTAAAATAATAAACAAAAAATTAAAAGTAATATAAACACCAATGTGAGAAAAAAGTGTAAATATTTAAATGTAGGCTCAATTAATAATAAAATGATAAAGTAATAGAAATAATAAAGTTGAGTTTTTTATATTTTGATTTTGTTATTAACTTATGAATGACCTTTGTTACAATACCATGGGCCAATACCATGGGTTATCAATACCACATACCCAAAAACCATAACTTATTTCACAATTACAATATTTTATCATGTTATGACAAGATTCTTAACCAATGATATTCACCCCTACTTTACCATGGATAATATTAACTTCTAAATAGAATTTGTTACGATACCATAGGCTAATATCATGACTTATCAATACCACATGCACAAAAAAATATCTTATTTTACAATCAAAATATTTTATAACAATATGAATAGATTCTTAATCATGGATTTTCAACCCCATTTTTCCATTGATATTATGAACTTGTGAATAGACTTTATTACAATACCTAGGGCCAATACTATGGATTATCAATACCACATGGCCTAAAATCATAACCTATTAACAATATGGCAAGATTCTTAATCATGAATATTCATCTCTGTTTACCATGGATATTATTAACTTGCAAATAGACTTTTTTACAACAACATAGCTTGCCAATACCACATGCCAAAAAACCATAACATATTTCACAATCAAAACATTTTAAAAATATTTTATTTTAATTTTATTTTATAACATTTTTCAATTAAATCTAAAAGGAAAAAGCTTATAATTACCTTTGAGATATATTCAAACTATTTCTCCTCAGTACTACTAAAAATATTGCATAGAAATAAAATCAAAGTTTTAATGAAATAAAAAATGAGAATACTTTTATATATAATGAAGTGAAATTTATATAATAATAATAATATTATTAAGAACCATCATAGATCTATCTTAACTAAGGATCCAAGTGAGATGAGAAAGCAAAGTGACTAACAATAATAGAGGAAAAATAGTGCATGATTCTTTCAAGTTTTTCTTTATTGTATTTTTTTGACATGATTGATCCAAAATACAGGTTTAATATTTTACAACCAAATGAGTTTTTCTAATTTAGATACTTTCTTAAAAAAAATACAATGGGATCAAATTTAAGAGAGGGAAAGGGCAGGGGGTGTGGGGGAGAAAGGGAGGGGAGAGGTAGGGAGAGAGAGAGAGAGAGATGAGGCAAGAGAGAGGGAGGTGGGAGAGAGAGGGAGAGAGAGGAAAGAAGAGGGAGGAGAGGGAGATATAGAGGTGGAGAGAGAGAGGGAGAGATGGAGACAGAGTGAGGAGAGAGTAGAGGAGGGAAGAAAGAGAAGGGGAGAGGAGACAGATATGGAGAGAAGAGGAAGAGAGAGAGAGAGAGGGATACATAGAGATGGAAGGGAGAGTGCTGGATCGAGATAGTATAGAGTTGGAGGGAAGAGAGAGAGAGAGTGAAAAATATCAAGGGCAGAGATACAGTGAGGCGGGGGAGAAATGGATAGACAGGAAGGAAGAGAGAGATGACTCAAGAGAGAGAAGGAGGGAGATTGAGGGAGAGTGAGATGGAATTGGAGGGGGAGAGAGAGGGATGGAAGAAGAAAGATATAGAGGGAGAAAGGTGGAGAGAGAGAGGGAGTGGAAAGGGAGAGATGAAGATGGAGAGAGGGGGAGAGGAGATTGGTAGGAAGAGTGTTGAGTAACAAGCTCCAAAAATAGAAGAAAAGAGATATCAATGCCTTAGAAATAAGCCACTTCGAGGGGGAAACCTCCAATACATTACATAAATGAATAATTCTTTGATGATACAATTTACAAAACCTCCTTTCTATATATAGGAGTCCATGTGGCCATAATGTAATCCTAGAGGGCCACAATGTAATCCTAGCCGGCCTAACAATAATAATTTAGGGGCACAATAATAACAAAATGGGAGTTACAAGGGTAAAATAATAACAATAAGAGGGTTACACTAATAACAATAAGGGACTATACTAGTATTATAGGGACCTAACATGCCCCTCTCCTACAAAAAAGTGTTGTCCTCAATGCTTGAGTAGCTCTGGGTGCTTCTGTATAAATTTATCATCCTCCCATGTAGAATCTTCAGTGGATAAGTTCTTCCACTTGACGAGATACTCTGAAATTGATCGATTCCGTAGCTGTCGAGTTATTGTTTCCATGACCGCTTCAAGTTCCAATATGATTTTTCCTTCCTCATCCAGTTCTGGAAATATTGTTTGAACTGGAAGATTTTCACCTATAATCTTCTTTAAGAATGAAACATGGAAAACTGGATGCACTCGCGAAGAAGCAGGAAGCTGAGCTTCTTCCTAGCCTCCAATTTGTATGCCATAATATCAATCTTTTGCAACACCTTGTAAGGACCATAGTACTTTGGCGATAATTTATTATCCTTCTTAGCTTGCTTGAGGGACATTTGTTTGTATGTTTGTAGCCGTAAAAATACCCAATCTCCTACAACAAAACTTCTCTCACTGTGATGTTGATTTGCCTATTTTTTCATTCGATTTTGTGCCAAATTCAGGTTATCCTTTAAGAGTTGGAGAACTTCTTGCTGATGCTCGATCTGATCTTCCACTGCTTGAACCTTCGAATTTTCCCTTAAATATGATGTGATGGATTGTGGATTATATCCATAGAGTGCCATAAATGGGGTCATTTTTACTGCAGTATGGAAGGAAGTGTTATACCACCATTCAGCGAGAGGTAACCACTTAACCCATTGTGTTTGTTTATCAGATACAAAACAACGAAGATATCCTTCCAAAAATTTATTTACTATCTCAGTTTGACCATCAGATTGACGATGATAAGATGAGATATGAGCTAATTGAGTACCCAAACAAGAAAATAACTCTGTCCAAAAATTTCTAGTAAAAATGGGATCTTTGTCGCTCACAATAACCCTTGGGCTTCCATGTAGCTTTTGAATTCTGTCCATAAATGTAGTAGCAACTGTACTTGCTTTAAATGGATGAGATAATGCACAAAAGTGTGCATACTTGGTAAGTCTATCAGCTACCACCATGATGACATTCTTTCCTTCAGACTTAGGTAAACCTGTGATAAAATCCATTGAAATCTCCTCCCAACGCTGACTTGGAATGGATAAAGGTTGTAGAAGTCCCGGGGTCTTAATTGTCTCCAATTTATTCTGCTGGCAAACCAAACATTCCGCCACAAACTTTTGAATATCAGATTTAAGGCCATCCCAAAAAAATTCTTTCTTCACCCTGTGGTAAGTTTTTAAAAATCCTGAGTGTCCTCCTAAAGGAGAAGTGTGCAATTCGAGAAGAATATTTTGTTTTAGTTGGGAATTCTTACAAAGATATAAGTGATCTTTGTACCATAAGGAATCATTTTTCCAACTAAATGTATCAGATGTACTAGGATCTTGCTGCAACTTTTGAATGAGTGTCCATACATCTTTTCCCTTCTTCCATTCATCTCTTGCTTCGGTTATCCAATCTGGTTGGATAATAGAAATGGCACAAAGCAATGCTTCCACCTCTTCATTCTTTCTTGAGAGTGCATCTGCAACAACATTAAGCTTTCCTTTTTTGTAGATTATTTCAAAGTCATAACCCAACATCTTTTTGACCCATTTTTGTTGCTCTTCTGAAGATATTCTTTGTTCCAAAAACTTTTTAAGACTACCATGATCATTTTTTACCTTGAAGTGTCTTCCCATTAGGTAAGTTCTCCATTTCTTTAGTGCATGCAATATTGCTAACATTTCCTTCTCATAAATAGGTTTCTGTAAATCCTTTCCTTTGATTGGACGACTTTCAAAAGCAATGGGTCTTCCTTCTTGCATTAAAACAACACTAATTCCATTTCCTGAGGCATCACATTCCACAATA
Source organism: Pinus albicaulis (assembly GCA_034641835.2). Taxonomy (NCBI): domain Eukaryota; kingdom Viridiplantae; phylum Streptophyta; class Pinopsida; order Pinales; family Pinaceae; genus Pinus; species Pinus albicaulis. The sequence goes on from CM076573.1 coordinate 367,489,105, forward strand.
AAGGTTTTTGTGAAGTCTAGCGTAGCTAAGACCGGTGCTAGGCACATTGCCTCTTTAAGATGTTCAAAGGCCTTAGTTGCTTCACGAGTCCATGAAAATGCATCTTTCTTCAATAATGTTGTTAGAGGTGCTGCTATTCTCCCATAATTCTTAACAAACTTGCGATAATACCTTGTTAACCCAAGAAATCCGCGCAACTGCTTTATGGTTGTGGGGACTTTCCATTCCTTAATGGCTTTAATTTCGTTAGGGTCTACCTTAACACCCTCGTGAGATACAATATGACCCAGATATTCCACCTCTTGTACTCCAAAGAAACATTTGGATGTTTTTGCATATAATTGTTTCTCTTGTAATAGTTTGAGCACCTTGTCAACATGTTGAACATGATCCTTCCAAGACCTACTGTAGATTAGTATATCATCAAAAAATACTAGCACAAATTTTCTAAGGAAGGGTTTGAAAATGGAATTCATCAACCCTTGAAATGTAGAAGGTGCATTGGTAAGGCCAAAAGGCATGACAAAAATTCATAATGACCCTCATGAGTTCGAAATGTTGTTTTTGGAATATCTTCAGTCTTCATTCTAATTTGATGATATCCTGAACGAAGATCCAACTTGGTAAAATAAATTGCTCCATGTAATTCATCCAACAATTCATCAATCACAGGAATGGGAAATTTATCTTTAATGGTGAGCTTATTGAGCTCCCTATAATCTGGACACATTCGCCATGATCCATCCTTCTTGTGTACCAATACTACAGGAGTGGAGAAAGAACTTTGACTAGGTTGAATTATACCCGCCTTTAACATTTCTGCAATCATATGTTCAATTTCGCTCTTTTGGATGTAAGGATATCTATAAGGCCTGATGTTTGGAGGAACACTTCTTGGAATCAGATGAATAGCATGATCATGATCGCGAATAGGTGGGAGTCCTTTGGGAGTTTCAAACACCTTGGAATGATTGTCCAAGACTTGTTGGAGATCTGCAGAAATAGATGATTTTGATGTTGGAACTTCTAGTGAGCATAATTGTGCAATTAAACCTCGTTGTTCTTTCTTTAGAAGCTTTGTCATGACATTAGAGCTTATTATCTTTCCCAGCTTCCTTGCAATACCCCGTAGTTCGACTTCCTTTCCTTTTGAAAAAAAATTCAAGAAAATTTCTTGAAAATTAAAAGCTACCGTCCCCAAAGATTGTAACCATTGTACTCCTAGTACAACATCAACACCTCCCATAGGAATGGAAAGCATTGGACTAGTCAATACATATTCCCCCATAGTTAGCTTGATATTATGGCATTTTCTAGAGCAATTTATAGTTCCTCCATTTGCAACCATCACTTGACATTCTGGTGCTGGGTATAGGAAATAATTTAATTCCTTGGCTACCTTACAATGAATAAAATTATGGGTGCTACCTGAATCAATCAACACTATTACCTTTTTCTTCTTGATTTGTCCTTCTATCTTGAGAGTTTGAGGATTGGTAATTCCTGCCAGTGCATTACATGATATGGTCGGATTCATTTCTTCCTCTTCTAGGGCTGGTTCCTAGTGTATATCCTCTTCTTGTTCATTTTCTTCTTCCTCTTCACAATCTACGTAAAATAATTTCTTCTCAGCACACTTATGACCTTTAGTGTATTTTCTATCACAACTATAGCAAAGACCTTTTTCTTTTTTTTATTCCAATTGTTGTGGTGTCAACCTTGTAGGTTGTGGAAATCTAGGCGTAGCAACACTTCCTTCTTTATAGAATTGAGTGGTAGTCTTCCTTGTCGCCATTATTTTACATTCAACTTTTCTTGCCAACCTGAATGCCTTCTCCAATGAATTCGGTTCCAAAACACAAACTTCATGTTGGATGTTATCCTTTAAAGTGCCTATGCAGATATCGATCCTATGTTCCTCTGGAATATCAGTTACCCTTATATTCAATTTTTGGAAGTCCTCAATGTGCTTCCCCACTAAACCCTTTTGTTTGAGATTTATCAATTGGCTAAAGAAGGTGTTTCTCTTTGTATCCTCATAATGTGCTATCATTTCTTCCATAAAAATTGACCAAGTGACAATTTTTTTTTGGGAGCAAAGCCATCGATACCATACAAATGTAATTTGTTCTAAATGTAAAGTTGCAATGCGTACCTTTTGTGTTTTTTTCACGTTATGGAGATCAAAATATTGCTCCTTCTGTAGTATCCATGTTACAGGATCCTTTCCATCAAACTTCCTCATATCCATTTTTGGAATATGGTGGTTCTTCCTGCCAACATTAGAGTTTATGAAATCACGATTAACATTTATTTCGTTCTCATCATGAGGTTCTTCTACTATATTTTCACCATTAGGAAACATTTCTTGTATCAACTTTGTCAAACCTTCGATGTCTGCTTTGAGATCATTCTTCATGTTTTCAATGTTTTCTTTCATGTCATCCATCTTAGCTTCCATGCCAGCTTCCATGCCATCCATCTTAGCTTCCACGCCATCCATCTTAGCTTCCATGCCTTTCTTCAAACCGTCCATGTTCACTTCCACACCTTTCTTCAAAACTTCCATTTCATTTTTTGTTGCTCTTTGCAAGAGTGAAATTTGTTGCACTTGCTCTAGTAATTTTGATAGATCATGTTGCAATTCTTCATCTTCATTAGTCATAGTAGAGCATTCCAAAGGCTTAATGGGTGTTGAATTGTTTAGACTCACTTATCAAAATATATATATATATATATATATATATATTAAAGTTAAAATAATAAACAAAAAATTAAAAGTAATATAAACACCAATGTGAGAAAAAAGTGTAAATATTTAAATGTAGGCTCAATTAATAATAAAATGATAAAGTAATAGAAATAATAAAGTTGAGTTTTTTATATTTTGATTTTGTTATTAACTTATGAATGACCTTTGTTACAATACCATGGGCCAATACCATGGGTTATCAATACCACATACCCAAAAACCATAACTTATTTCACAATTAACCAATGATATTCACCCCTACTTTACCATGGATAATATTAACTTCTAAATAGAATTTGTTACGATACCATAGGCTAATATCATGACTTATCAATACCACATGCACAAAAAAATATCTTATTTTACAATCAAAATATTTTATAACAACATGAATAGATTCTTAATCATGGATTTTCAACCCCATTTTTCCATTGATATTATTGTTGGTCGCTTTAATTGCTTTCACAATTCAAGCTCCACATAAATTGTCAACCCGAGGAAGTCTTTTTATTTCAAAGATAATCACGCACTGTATATGCTCAATTTCAAAAGCAGAAACAATGTTGTAGTAAAAAGCCACACAATTATCAATCTCACAAATCTACTTATTCACACTCTGTTTAATCAAAACATTTACACACAGTAATTTGTCTCCGTCCCTACCATTTCCCGTCCCGCACAATGGAGGACCCATTATGTGACCTGTGAGCAATGTCAAGCCTTGAAAATACCTTCATTGCATCCCTTTCCATGAGGACAACATTTCTCCTGTTTATCATTTCCTGAACAGACCCCTAAAAACACATGTTTTTTCATTGGCGCTGGTAGCCCGTTATGTACTCGCGCCAATGGGGGAAAATTAACACTGAGCCCGCGCCAATTGGCGCTCTGTCCCAGTGTTGTACCCGCGCCACTCTGTTTATGGAAAGTTTTTAAAAAAAGAGGCGAAGTTTCGATTACAACAACTTCGTGGATGAGTCATCAGGAGTGGTTTCGCCTGGATAACCACGGCCTTCCTCCTTTGGCCTCTTGTTTTAACCATATGGGAAACCTCCCAAAGGATAAGGCCTCCCTTCCACTATTGTAGGGATCCCAACCTCCTCCTCTCCTCTATAAATATAGCCTTCATCCATTGATGAAGGGGCTGAAGGGCTGATAGTCTTGAAGTGTTGAAGCTTTGCATCTCCCTATTCCCAAGTGCCTTTGTGCTGTAAAGAATCCTTTCTTTCCCTTAAGGCCCATTCAAGCGAGGAGACCATTGTTACGAGACTCTGGAGAGGTTTCCCTTTCCTTGGCGAGCTTTGCGAGACGTGGAAAACCGGAGACCCGTTCGAAGGAAGCTGCGACGTCAGAACTTGGTTGTAGCTTCTATTCGTTTATCACTTTAATAGATGACTATGATTATGGTTCCACTCCTTTTTCTATCATGTTAATGCGAGTAATATCTTTTCTGACCGATGTTTAGTTACGTATGTTGGTTCCTATGCATGTATCTGTTTGTTTCTTCTGTGTGCAGGTGTTCATCCACGGAGATCGTGGAAGGATTGTGATCTGCCAGGGCTGAAGGACGGGGACATCTTCTTCTTCAGATCTAGCGTTGGAATTCGGGTAGGCTCTTATCCCAAGTCTTTCATTCGTAACTAGGAGCTTGCGTCATAGCATTGTTTGTTTGTTGCTAGACCCCTGCTGGGCTAGTAGGGATCGCCTCTGTCCGCAGAGGGGATTTACCTCCTCAACAAATTGGCGACTCCGCTGGGGAGCATCCGGTTTTCCTTGTCCCGTTTATGATTGGTTCGCTTTGATTTTTTCTCCTTGCTTGATGAACCTTTTGGGTTGGATTCTTTCATTATTTTAGCCTCTTGGTTTGCTTAGCTTGTGTTGGTCTCTTTTCAGATTAGCTTGTTTTTTAATTTTCATTGAAGAACTCGACTGGCGCGGGTTTTTACCTGACAGTCGCGCCACTTGGCGCGTGTTGCATTTGTCTATCTCGCGCCACTCGGCCTCTGGCGCTAGTTTCAAGGCCACAGTCGCGCCACCCCTGTGACTTTTTTGAGTTTCTTCAATTTTTGGCTTTCTGAGCTTGACCAGTACTTTTCTTCTTGATTTTCTGATTGTTTGAGTGTATTGGAGTCTTGTTTGACTGGAATTCACCGCTATCCTTTGGTTGTTTGCCTCTATCTATCGGTTTCACGATTTGAGCCCTAGGGCATCTAGTGGCATAGTGAATCGAGCCCTCCTTGGGAGTTTTGGTGTCTTGATTGTCCTGTCAACTTGTTGATTGATTCTCCACGCCCTCTTAGCAGTATTTGGTTGTTTTGTTGCGTCTTTTGAGTGATTGTTCATTCTTTCATTCAGAATTCGTTTGCCCTTGCTTTGGACCCAGATCACACGGTCCATTGGGTGTTTTTGAGTCTTTCTTCGATTTGAGAGACTTTGGGTCGATTTAGAGATTTGGTTGCTTGCTTTGTTGAGTGAATGTTGTTTGCTTCGCTCTCTTAGTTATCATTTCTCAAAATTGTTCCTGTTGTTTTCAGTGCACATTAGCCATTAAACATTGAAAATCAAAAAAAAAAATATATAGTCTCTTTTGTTTTTTTTTAATTAGTGCAAATTGTCATCTTTTCCATATTACTAGTGATTAGTGTTTGTATGAAAAGTGTGCAATTGCATTAGTTACATTAGAGACATTCTTGTTTGTATTCCGTTCATTTCGTTTGTATAAAAGCTCTCAACTCTCATTTAGCTAGTTTTCATCAAACGAAATGTTGCATCGTGGCATATAGCTTGCATTTAGGAGACACTACATACGATAAGGCCTAGAAATTGAAACTTAATTGAAGATCAACTGTAAAATTCATTCAATTAACCTAAGGCAACATTGGAACTTAACGCAACATATTTAGAAGGTCTAGGCTAGAGACGTGTTCTGGCGTCGTTAAACCTAGCAGCTGTCGTTCGCCTATTGGCTTTAGACAGCGCTAGTACGGACTTGCGCTCCCCGTACCGTCGCGTATATAAAGGGAGACCCATATAGGTTTTCAATCCTTTATCCATAGGAAGCCGAGTCTGCCGCCTTTTACCCGTGATACACCGAACACAGCATTCGGGGAGACTACCTGCACGTACGGAAAGTCCTTGGTCAATTTCTGTTTCATTTTTGAAACCAAGGTGTATATTGCAGTTCACGGATATTTGGTACACCCTTTGTGCCTAGTTTTTCCTGAGCAGTCATTTGGTCTTTTCTGACTCCCTAAACTTGAAAAGACCGTCAAGCGCTTGTCCTTTCACGCTTGTGTCAACTCCGAAAGAGATAGAGTCATCTTTTTATCGTTTCTCGACTCTTGAAACATGAAACGGTAGAATTTCTTACTTTCCAATGTGGTAAAATTAATCGCCCACGATTTCACGCCTGCTTAGATATTGCTTGTTGACCGTTTGATCGTGTGCCCTTAACTCTTTTTCAACCCGTGTGTGGTTTTGAGTTTGATGGCAACTTTTTCAGAGTTCACCAACCAAGAAATCCCCTCAGAAGGGAATCCTGGTCATTTTCCTCCTTTTGGAAATGTTGGTGCTCCTTACATGGCGACGTTGTCCCTTCCTGGGTTAACTGTTGGGTTGCCTGTTTGGTTGTTCTCAACCTCTGTTGTCCCGAATGTCTCCACTACTGTTCAATCAGTTCCTCCACCTGAACAACCTCATGTTGATTCCAAGGTGGACCTCTCCCCTTCTTCGCCTGTTTCTGCGTCCTCCTCTTATACTTCGCCTGGTGAAAGTCTGGATTCAAGTAACCAGGTGGCTAAGAAGAAGAAGAAGAAGACAAAGAAGAAGAAGTCTGATAAGCGAGAGACTAAATGTGCAGCTACTGCCTCCGAGATATCTCCTCTTGATAAACCTTCCAACCCTCCACGAAAAGTCAAGTTCCCTTGCTTGTTGTGCACGGGAGACCATCTTCTTCGAGACTGCCCTGGCATTCCCAAGGTACTCGAAGTATGGTCCAACGGTCGCCCACCGTTGTCTTTGGCTTTCGGGAGTCAGGTTGGGGGCACTGGTAAGGCTCCTAAGAAGCAGGGTAAGATCACCAATCCCTGTAAGTTGTGTGAAGGGCACCATGCTATTCACCTTTGTCCTTATATGGATGAAGCCAAGTGAGTCTTGGACAACCTGACTGTTTCTACACCACGCCTCCCGGCTGGTTATAAACAGCTTTCTTTGAGTCCTCCACCAGCTGATCCTACGATTGGTCAAGAGTCATCCTTGGTCGATCCCGCTCCCTCAGAAATTCAAATTCAGGAATCCATTCCCAACCAACCATTGGTCGTGGGATCGGTTGAACTGGCCCCGTCCGCGGTGCACCAGGTCTTTTCTGTCGAGATTGGATCTCCCACCCCTCATGTCCTTCTGGTCTCTTCAGATTCTTGGTGCGCATGGTGACAACGTCCTGTGCTAGGAAACCTCAGCCTCCCAGATGGAAGGCTTGGAGGATATTCCTCCGCCTTCGAGATGGAGTCATGGAGGAGGCACCTGCCTTCATGCTATCGGGGAAGACCTTCGCATTTCGATGGCGCCCCTCAGTAGTTTAGTCAACACCCAACGTTTGGAACCGTTGCGGGATTTCGCTGCCGTCTTATGTGCCTTTCGAGATCACAGTACAGGCTCTTGGTCTGGTTGTACCCAGTGCCATTATAGACGAAGGTGCATCTGTTAGTATTCTGTCTTCAACTACCTGGCAAGCTTTCGGTTCGCCACCGCTTGCGCCTGTTACGCAGAATCTGTTGACATTCAATAGAAGGACGAGTCAACCGTTGGGGATCCTTCCAAGGTTACCTGTTACTTTGGGAGGTAAAACCGTCCATATGGACGTGATGGTTGTTCCAGGCCCCTTGGATTTCAATCTGCTCCTGGGGCGAGATTACACTTATGCCATGGGAGCGCTCGTCTCCTCCCTCTTTCGTGTGGCATGTTTTCCACATGAAGGAAGGATCGTGACCATTGATCAGCTGTCGTTCTTTGGTCCTAATGTGGCAACTGGTCCACCATCACCCCCTCCGGGTTTTTATCCACCCGTTGTATCTGCTCCACCGCAGGTCAACTATGTGGCTACTTACCCCGTGCCTGTGCTTAGTGATGATGCCGTTGTGCATAATGTGCTGAGGGCATTGGGTCCTGACTTCCAGGATGTTTTCCTTCCATCAGGAGTGGAACTCTTGGAAGCACCGCCTTCTTGTTCATTTTGATGTAAGTCGGTTAGAGCACGGTTTCCTCCCTGGGTCAAGCTCTTTAAAAAATGAAACCAGGATCTCGGAGCATAGTTCCTTGTCTTGTGTCAAGCTCCTTAAAAAATGAAACAAGGTCGTCGGAGCAGAGTTCCTTGTCTTGTGTCAAGCTCCTTAAAAAATGAAACAAGGTCGTCGGAGCATAGTTCATTGTCTTGTGTCAAGCTCCTTAAAAAATGAAACAAGGTCATCGGAGCATAGTTCCTTGTCTTGTGTCAAGCTCCTTAAAAAATGAAACAAGGATGTCTGAGGATAGTTCTTCCTCGGAAAGTCAAGTTCCCCTGCATGTTGTGCATGGGAGACCATCTTCTTCGAGACTGCCCTGGCATTCCCAAGGTACTCGAAGTATGGTCCAACGGTCGCCCACCATTGTCTTTGGCTTCCGGGAGTCAGGTTGGGGGCACTGGTAAGGCTCCTAAGAAGCAGGGTAAGATCACCAATCCTTGTAAGTTGTGTGAAGGGCACCATGCTATTCACCTTTGTCCTTATATGGATGAAGCCAAGCAAGTCTTGGACAACCTGACTGTTTCTACACCACGCCTCCCGGCTGGTTATAAACAGCTTTCTTTGAGTCTTCCACCGGCTGATGCCGTGATTGGTCAAGGGTCATCCTTGGTCGATCCCACTCCTCCAGAAATTCAAATTCACGAATCCATCCCTGACCAACCATTGGTCGTCGGATCGGTTGAACTGGCCCCGTCCGCGGTGCACCAGGTCTTTTCTGTCGAGAGTGGATCTCACACCCCTCATGTCCTTCTGGTCTCTTCAGATTCTTCGGACTTGGAGAAAGATTCTCCTGTCCCTGTACTTCAAGAAGTTGCTCCTCCGCCTCCCAAGATGGAGGCTACGGAGGATATTCCTCCCACCTTCGAGATAGAGGTCATGGAGGAGGCTTCTGCTTCCGTAACATCAGGGGAAGACCTTCGCTTGTCGATGGTAGCCCCTCCGAGTAGTTTGGTCGCTTCCTTTGACTGGAATCGATTTGCAGGATTTCGCCTTCCGTCTTATGTGCCTTTCGAGATCACGGTACAGGCTCTTGGTCTGGTTGTACCCAGCACCATTATAGACGAAGGTGCCTCTGTTAGTATTCTGTCATCAACTACCTGGCAAGCTTTCGGTTCGCCGCCGCTTGCGCCCGTTACGCAGAATCTGTTGACTTTCAATAGAAGAACGAGTCAACCGTTAGGGATCCTTCCAAGGTTACTTGTTACTTTGGGAGGTAAAACCGTCCATATGGACGTGATGGTTGTTCCAGGCCCCTTAGATTTCAATCTTCTCCTGGGGCGCGATTACACCTATGCCATGGGAGTGCTTGTCTCCTCCCTCTTTCGCGTGATGTGCTTTCCACATGAAGGACGGATCGTGACCATTGATCAGCTTTCGTTCTTTGGTCCTAATATGGCATCTGGTCCGCCATCACCCCCTCCTGGTTTCTATCCACCCGTTGTATCTGCTCCGCCGCAGGTCAACTATGTGGCTACTTACCCTGTGCCTGTGCTCAGTGATGATGCCGTCGTGCATCGAGTGCTGGGGGCATTGGGTCCTGACTTCCAGGATGATTTCCTCCCATCTGGTGTGGAACTCTTGGAAGCAATGAATTCTTGTTCATTATGATGAAGTCGGTCGGAGCACAGTTCCTTTTTTTGTGTCAAGCTCCTTAAAAAATGAAACAAGGATGTCTGAGGATAGTTCTTTTAATGTGTCAACCTCGTTAAAACAATGAAACACGTTCCCGTTCAATTCGAGTCTTTGATAAGATCTCGTAAAATCCCAGTCGAGTCTTTTCTTTTGATCTTGTAATTTGAACCTTCACTCCATCTGCTTTTCATATGGACTGAAGCTTGGGGGGCATGTACCTCGAATTGAGTCACCATGCTGGGGGCATGCTCACTTTTTCAAGCATAGTTTGTTTCCGTTTCAAGCTTGTGTAAAAATGAAACCGGTTTCAAGCATAGTTTATCTTTGTTTCAAGCTTGTGTAAAAATGAAACCAACTTCAAGCAGAGTTTCCTGATTTCAAGCTTGTGTAAAAATGAAACCTTGCCCATTTTACCCCTTGTGATTGTCATCTTATCAGCCTATTTTGCCAGATGAGCCTTGGTTTTCTCGCTCCATCGTCATTATCTGCTTGGCCGATCATATGCCTTCACTTGGTTGTTTTACCCGTTCCTGAGGAACCGCTGCTATGAGTGGTCTTGTTAGCCAACCTCTCGACCTTTATTTGTTCAGAGTAGTTACACCATTACCGGAACCAGTTGCTACCCTTTATACCACTCGTTCCTCCAGGAGGAGTCATCTTTCAGCTCTTTTCTGACTCTCTAAATATGAAAAGATCGCCGAGGCCCTTGTCGTTTCGATCTCGTTAAAATGGACACGAATCGACATTCACCCAGTATAAGTTTAACCCTTTTTCGGGCTGGGATGGATCGATTACGAAAAGGAATACCCTAGCCTATCACGACTAGGAGGTTTTCCCGGATATTGTTTTCTACCTTTTCGGATCTGGGAAACTATTTACGAAAAGGGACCTGTGGAGTTTTCTTTTCTGTTGTCTTTTCAAACTCTCTAAACATGAAAAGACGCCGAGTTCTTCCTTTGTCAGACTCGTTAAACCCTGATGACATTGGATTTCGTTGAAATGACGTTCTCCGAGTTTCTCCTTCCTAGGACTCGTTAAATGCACTAGGATGGATTCGCCCGAAGGGCGGACTTATATCACAAGCATATGCTATCCCCTTCAAGCTTGTTATCAAAAATAATTGGGGTACTCGCCAGAAATGGTGGGGAAAAAATGGAACCATCGTCGTTGTCGTCGGCAGTATGTCACTCTTGAACATGGCACTTGTCTGCATTCGTGTCGGGTTGGGGACATCTCATCTCGTTGCTTCACTTTGCTTCCATGGGTTTGGGTAATCTCTTTTGACCTCTCATCTGTTCACCGCCTCGTCGCCATGACCTTTGATCTGTTGATGTCAAATACTGCCAAGTCCATTGTCGTGCCGTTTATATGTTCAAGAGAAGTTGGCCTCTGCGAATATCAACCTTCCTCTGTTTCTCATATGGCCCCGATTCACAACAAAACATTATGTTCCTCTGTCTCGTGTCGATGATGTGGGAATCATTATGGCCCACCTTCGATCAAGGTCACTTCCTGTCGACTTCAACTCATTATCCGGGAAGTTGGTCTAGAGACTCCTGATGGTACCTTGGAGCCTGCATGCCTCAATGGCAGGTTCGTCGCATTCGACGTGAAGTTTACATCATTGACTTCCGATCGGATGATTCTGCGGGTGTTCGACGTCAGCTCATTTATTCACACGCCGTAGATTGTACCTGTAGTACCTTGAGGACCATTGTCATTATTGGTGGTTTCTCTCGCGTCTGTTAACGGCTTTCATCATTGGCTGGTAATCAGACGATGTTCTCGCATGTTCGACATCAGCTCACACATTCACATGCTCGAACTTGTACTTGTTTGGGTCGAGATGGAGCGCAAGACCCTGGATTGTGTCTGTTGTAATCCAGGCTGCGATTGTGGATTATTATCATTATGTACATGACTCATTGATTGGATGGCTGCGACCATACCTGAGTCTATTTATTTGATCTTAGTTGGATGGCTGCGCCCATACCCTGGATCCGGATTATAGCATACTCTGTTTCGGATGGCTGCGTCCATACTACTTATACATCATGTACTTGAGATATCAGTTGTATCTTTCTGCGCAGGTTTTCCGACGGCGGGCCTTCAGTTGAACATGTTCTCGTAAAGCATTTCACCCCTCTCTCTCTCTCTCGGGCCTCATGCTTTAGGGGGCATCTGTTACACAGTAATTTGTCACCGTCCCTGCAATCCCCATCTCGCCCATTGGAGGGTCGTTTCTATGACCAATAAGCAGTGTCATGCCTTGCAAACACCATCATTGCATCCCTTTCCATGAGGACAACATTTCTCCTGTTGATCATTTCCTGAACAGACCCCTAAAAACACATGTTTTTGCATTGGCGCTGGTAGCCCGTTATGTACTCGCGCCAATGGGGGAAAATTAACACTGAGCCCGCGCCAATTGGCGCTCTGTCCCAGTGTTGTACCCGCGCCACTCGGTTTATGGAAAGTTTTTTAAAAAAAAGAGGCGAAGTTTCGATTACAACAACTTCGTGGATGAGTCATCAGGAGTGGTTTCGCCTGAATAACCACGGCCTTCCTCCTTTGGCCTCTTGTTTCCACCATATGGGGAACCTCCCAAAGGATAAGGCCTCCCTTCCACTATTGTAGGGATCCCAAACTCCTCCTCTCCTCTATAAATATAACCTTCATCCATTGATGAAGGGGCTGAAGGGCTGATAGTCTTGAAGGGCTGAAGGGCTGAGAGTCTTGAAGTGCTGAAGCTTTGCATCTCCCTATTCCCAAGTGCCTTTGTGTTGTAAAGAATCCCTTCTTTCCCTTAAGGCCCATTTAAGCGAGGAGACCATTGTTACGAGACTCTGGAGAGGTTTCCCTTTCCCTTGGCGAGCTTTGCGAGACGTGGACGACCGGAGACCCGTTCGAAGGAGGCTGCGACGTCAGAACTTGGTTGTAACTTCTATTCGTTTATCATTTTAATAGATGACTATGATTATGGTTCCACTCCGTTTTCCATCATGTTAATGTGAGTAATATCTTTTCTGACCGATGTTTAGTTACGTATGCCGGTTCCTATGCTTGTATCTGTTCGTTTCTTCTATGTGCAGGTGTTCATCCGCGGAGATCGTGGAAGGATTGTGATCTGCCAGGGCTGAAGGACGGGGACGCTTCTTCTTCAGATCAGAGCGTTGGAATCCAGGTAGGTTCCTATCCCAAATCTTTCATTCGTAACTAGGAGCTTGCGTCATAGCATTGTTTGTTTGTTGCTAGACCCCTGCTGGGCTAGTAGGGACCGCCTCTGTCCGCAGAGGGGATTTACCTCCCGATCGTTGGGTAACATCATGTATTTAAGTCATTTTACGTAATGAAGACCCTCCAGTGAGAAGAAAAGTAGAAAGGGTGCAGACATTGCCAAAAGGAAAACACTACAAACTTTTCGCTACAAACTTGCTTTAAAATGCTATGTTTTTGCAGTGAGGGGAAATTTTGATGTTTTTGTAGAATTTAATTTTTTTTGGGAGCACATGAGTCATCAAAATATGTTGAAGTGTATCAGTAAAGATACCTGTTGGTAATGCCACTCAACAAGGAGGTGATTGGGATGCTAGCTCATCATTTTTACCACATCATCAAACACAACAACACATCCTAAAATTTCGCGCAACAGAGCCTAGATTTCAGTGTGGTAGTTCATCACTTAGTCATGGTTATTTCCACCTTAGGAAAAGTTATTTGATTCGATAAGCATTATCATTTATGGGTTTTAATGAAGTTAATAGTGTTAGAGTCCTATTAGGTTTCAAAATCCTTCTAAACATAAATATCTATATATTCTCTCCATGTAAATCAATTCCTTTTTTGATTAGATAACTTCAGCAGTTTCGAGAGTCTAGTACAGGTGGTAGAATTCATGTAAAAGGAGTTTAAATCTATAAATAGGGATATTTCAAAGTTATAGAGGGTTGATTGATGTTATGAATTATGCTACTATTGTAATATTTTCTATTGAGTAATATACATTTGCAGAAAGCCTTTTTCAGACGTGAGATTCTGTATGAACTCTTATGTGTTTGTCTTATCTAACTTTTCAAAGTCAATTCAGTTTAATTCATGTATAATCACATGGAATTCATAGTTGATTATTCTCCAAATTCCTTTATACATCTTCTTTGTTGTCCTAGTTATTTTTATAAGAGTTCACATGCCTCAGCTTCCATGAAAGATGTTTTTTTTATGCAATTTATTTTCACACTAACTCCATGCCCAATGGTAGAAATTAACACACATCCTTCAACTGCAAAAAACTACCCGAAAGACATCTAAGGGTTAGCCATCTTATTTCTAAGCTTTACTATTGAATATCATACATTTTCTTGAGAGAGACCTCTCTGGTTGGAAGGGCTAACTTCCAACCATAAGTGGTTTGAAACAGTTACATGAATTGACTGTTGATCAGCCCAATCAACCTTAGTTTGTTGATAACAGTATCATCCCACAATATTGAGAGGAGTAATGACTATTTGATCTCATAAAATATTACCACCAAAACTAGTGTGGTTTTGGCTCATGGTATTGGCTAAGGCTCAAACTATATAAGGAGGTGAAGATCAAAGTGCTATGTGTGCATGAGTAAGGGTTTTTTATGAATACTTCAGTCTAAATTATATTTCCATTGTTTGGGATATAGTTGACAAGTTGATTTGAAATAATTATGCACCAATAAATACAATGATGGATCAAGATCATGAGACCTAAAATGAATTTCCATTGTATGATCTTCTCATGGATTGACTAGACATATGATTTGATGCATGTTTAATGATTGAATATTATTATCTAGGACTGTCTGAAGTTTTGAAGGGTTGCATAATTTTAGGTCAAAATTTGCAAATCTATACGCAGGTTTGTCTCGGTAAAGTTGCGTATACATGCAGGTTTGCTTCATCAAAGGCACTTACATAAGGAAGGGTTTCTTCATATAACATGTATGATCAATCTAATAAGTGTTGTTGTGTTTATGTTTTCTGTCAATGATGTCTTCATGTTGATCTGGGTTTATTAGAAATGTCTAATGTAGTATTGTTTGAATGATGAAGTTGAAATTGTTTGCATGTTGATTGGTTGAAAAGGATGCTTTATACTACTATCTATATGAGGTTTCATAGATCTATAATATAACAGAATAATTCAGAATATCTCTATGAAATTCTGTGACTGATTCATATTAAAAATTTCTAGAACATGGTATGTTGATACGTTTACGCAAGTTGGTTTCCAGAAAAGTGCGTATACACGCGAGTTTCCTTAAGTAAAGTCACACATATATCTTGTTAAATGAATGATCAGGGATGTATTTGATTTAGCATGTTGATTCAGTATTTTGGGTTCATGTATGATAATATGTTTACAATAATCTCACTGTTCTTTTTTAATTGAGTTGGTGTTTGGTTAAGTGACTGTTTGCTTTAGTGGTTGGTTCAATATTTGCATGGTTCAGTGATTGATTGGTTTAGTGGTTTTTTTCAGTAATTGGGTGAATTTTTTAGGTACAGTGATCAATTTCAGTTTTGATATTGGGATTCTTGATGTTAATGGGTTAAACATGAATTAGTTGATGAAAAGTGGCCTACAAATTGTGATGTATTGAAGCAGGTGGATCTAGTGTGAAAATTTATGAAACGTGGTCCACGAATAGTGCTGAGGGTTGGAGCCTTTAGGGAGGAATTCTAACCTTCCTTTCAGTTGTAAGTAGTGATCATATCAGGGGGTTGAAGCTTGCTTCCACTGGGTGTTGGTAAACAAGGTTGGAGCTCCCTTCTAGTAGGAGCTGGAGAAAAAGTGAAGGTTGTAGCCTTCAACATGTGGGTGCCTACATACTGGTATTAATATGAACCTATACAAGAATGTAATAAGTTTTCATAATAATAATATTAAATAATGAGATGAAAACAATGGTGGTTTTCTCCCACATTGGGTTTCCACCTTAAATCTTGGTGTTCATGTGTGTTACTTATGTGTGATGCTTTATTCTATTTTTACTACATATGATTACTTCTTATCAAATGTCTGATGAACCTTTGATATACTGGTTTAAGTTAAACATATGAAGAATTAACTAAATTATAAGTTTATTAGGCATATGATAGGTTCCTTTATAACAATTGTGTACATACACAAGTTTTCTTCTTTCAAGTCGCGTACAAAATTCAGAAAATAAAGAGTAAATGTTTCTGTGATTTTTTAAATACTGATTCACCCCCACCCCCTCTTACCATTTCTCCCAAAACTTCTGCCCCTGTAGGTCTATTTTAAGATGTACAAGTACATCTCACCAACAAGACTATGCTCATTGACATTGAAGTGTTAGATGCACAGATAGATTATAACATCATTATTGGACGTAAGTATATGTATTCAATGAATGCCTTAGCATCCTCCGTATTCAAAGTGATGGTTTTTCCTCATGAAGGGAAAGTCATTGCTATCGACCAACTCACATATTATGATAAGAAGCCAGTAACTGCCCTTGACGGTGTTCTACCATATGTAGAGTCGTCTATCGAGTTGGTTACAACATACATGAAGTTCATTCTCAGTCAATTCAAACTATCCACCCTCCTTAGAACATACCCAAGATAACCTCTAGTATTTCCCAGAGAAGCTCCAACAACTACCCAAGCTTTGGTGTGCATGACGAGGTCATCAAACACCCAAATGATTAAGGAGCCAGAACCTGACACCACGAGTGTCGTCGCTTCTGACTCATCATTTATCCCATATGCCATCATTCAAACCCCCATTTTATACCCCCGCCTATTCTTTTTTCGTACCAAGTTGTGGAAATCCTTACATTGCCAGATATGGCTCTCGTGATACCAGTATGGTATTTGGCCCCACCGACCATGTGTGGAAACTTATGTATCACATATACATGTTCCATTCATTTTACCTTCATGGAAGCCATCATGACTCAGGAATCACCCATAGCGACACCAACTAGTGCTACTGAAAAGGAGAAGAAAAAAGGGAAGAAGGTGGAAACTCATAAGATTCCAAGAACAGCTCCACCTTGTTCTTAATGCAATGTAGTTGGCCATCCTATCAACACTTTCCCGGAGTTAGAAGAGTTGAAATCTGTTCTACATGCTGAAATTACGACCATAACTCCAACTCCACCTACTAGAGAAAAGTTCACAAATGTAAAAAGTAAGGAATTATGTACCAACCATGCATGCACCATATGTGTGGTATACAGGAATTACACACATCATTGCCAAGAAATTCATCAATATAGAGATTCATTACGAGCACTTGTGCAATCCAATTCCTAGGATCCATCCACAAAACCCATGCAAATATGGGAGAACGGATACAAGACAATCATGTATGTACGAGAAGAACTAGCGGCATGCTTGTACCCACCACGCATAACCCCACAGGCATCAAGGAGACAAGCAAAAGCTAGAAATCATGTCCAATTTTGCACCTTGTTTGATGAACATGATCATTTGATCACTAAATGCTCAAAATTTAGGGCATTTAATCATTGGCACGCAATCAACCGTGTTTCCCAAAAAAACTTATCTGGGCACAAATGTCGTACTTTTTATATCTGTGGAAGTAACCATCATGTGAGACATTGTCCCCATATTTACCAATTAAGCTCTATGCTACACTTCACGCATTGGTTCATCATTGAAAACTATGACTTAGTCAGTTCAAACTCAGAAATTTCGAACAGTACCACAACTTAAGGGAATGAAGCATCTAGGTTCACCTTGTGCATATTTGAAGAGAAAAAAGAAAAAAGAAAAAATCCTGGCCTCTTTTCACCATCAGAGACATAGATATGGGAAAAATACCAAATGCCCCAAGAAATCATGGTCTAAACTAAACCTCCCATGTTCCCTATGTGATAAACCTAGCGAACTGGTTAACCAATGTCGGGAGTTGGTTAGGTTTGTTAATATTTTTCACATAGTAACCCCTATCACCCAAATTCATATCTCCAACCAAGGGAAAACACTCGTTGTTGTTGTCGCATATGATCTACATTTCATCACATGAATAAATCTCAATATCTTCCATGATTGCGAGCAACCAGAGCACCACTAAACCAAAACCACCGAAGGAAGCCACATCACACTAGAACTAAGACCCGGAGATGTAAAGCACACAGAAATTCCCCATCTCACGACCCAAACCAAGCATCGTCGTCTTACACCATGAGTAGTATGGCTCGCATACCATTTAATCAGTAAGTACATATCCTTTGTGTGACAATTGCACTTGTAGCTCTCATGGTACAGAAGCATTCCCTATGTTACAAATATTTCGACATCTTAAGATTCAACGCCAATTTCCTATTGAATAAACCATCCATTGCGAAAATTATTCCACCACCTAATTCTGACGAAATGCAACATGACATACAATTCTTCTGATCATCCGTGGTGTTGGCCTGTGGCCTCACATAACATGGAGAAGTGGTCCCTATAAGGAAAACACAGGGCAGAGTCCTAAATGAAATTGGGTCGAGTCGTGAATGCTAAAGCAGGTCAAGTCGTGAACGCGAGGCAAGTTTTCCACGAACAAATAAGAAATGACTGGGCAAACCCAAAGAGGCAAGGTTGGAAAACCATAGCAAGGGAGCAGTGAGGACCATTGGATCTAAGCAACGATTAATGAATATTCAAATCGAAATCGTAGATCACAATTTTTTTAGGATGGGCACAAGGGTAAATGTTAAAATGAGCGAAATGCGATTTGCGACGGGGTGAGACCCATCCAACCTTTGTACATCACCCAAATCCACATGCAAACCCTTGTATTCCACATTTTCCTTAAATTTTTCCTCTTCACACTTTGTAGTGTCTAGTGCGTCAAATATTGCATTTCGCACAATTTATAAGTTATCGCTTAAGCGCCCACAAAGTATTTTGTGTAAGTTGTGATGTGGTTGGCCCCACCATAACAGCTCCACCCCCCACTTCTGGCCACTTGCAACATGTGTCGTATAATATGAAATATCATACACTTACCACAGAACCATTTTTCGCGTTATAACTCCTCCAATGCAGTGGGCTCCACCCTCCATGTCACCTCCTTTCTCCCCGCACTTCGCACTTCGCGGATCTAAGAGTTTACCTCCGCGCTTATAAAATAAAACTTAAAGTTTTCCATCTGTAGGCTGCGGTCGAGTACCACTTCCCCTCCACGTCACTTCCCTCCTTCCCGCACTTCGCACCGTTTAGATTTTATCTCTACTGTTTCATGTTAGAGTTTGCGATTTGCGATACAGGTGGGTCCCACTTTCCCTCCACGTCACTTACCTCCCCCAACGCTTCACACTTCGCATTTTTTGGTGTTTACCTCTTCCCCACTTATACCAAAAACTTAAAGCTTGTGATTTGTGATACGATTTGGTCCCACCATGCCTTCCACCATTTCCATCCAGTATTCGTACATCCCATCACCGCTAAGCCCTCCGCATCTCTGTGTCACCTCCGCTTCACCCCAATGCATCTGACGGTCCTTAACACATTTCAGAACCCCCTGGCCTTTGAAATTTAACCATGTGGGGGAGTCAAAATAGGTGGTATTCATTACCACCCACTCCTCCACGTGTCTTTCTCTCATCATTTCGCACCCCCCTTCCCCAATACCGCTTACCACTTAAGACCCCCTCCGAAATTTGATTTCCAGTTTTCAAATACAACAAGATTTTTTAGTAGATCACTCGATTATGGTTTATTAAATCCCTCCAAGAGCTCCCAACTAAATAATTCAGCATCCACAACACAACCGACTGTTTCGCAACAGGAAGTTAAAATCATGAGAGTTAGGGAGTGGAGGATGTTGAACATCAGATGGAATTACATGATGAAGTCCGGATAGCTCACCGATTCTTAGCCACTTCTCGCCACTCCTTTGAATATTATAGAATTTGGCCTCCCTGGTTAACTGTTTTGTTTCTTTTTACTGTTAATATAGTGATGGTTTGCTGGTAAAATCTCGATTTTACCTAATTCTGTTATGATTTTTCTGTTTCAGGAGTGATTTCTTGATGCACGCTCTAATAGTTTGTTAGGATATTTTGGTTTCACCTGTGTGGGTCGATCATGCCAGAATATTTGATCATAAAACCTAAAGGATAACTCTATATGTATTGAGTTCTAAGATGAAAGAAAGGTTTTGGAATTTTGAAGAAATCTGTTGTAGTTTTGTATGATTGTGCTCCCTGTGCTCTGAGACACATATTTGGGAGAGCTGTTTAAACTTAATATGATACAGAGCTGTTATTTGGATTCCATATGGTGCAATGAGTAGTATGTATCTGTTTCCTTCTGTTATCAGTAATCTCCTTTTTATGTGTAATCATCTTTCATGCTATGCTGCTTTGATGGTTCGTGTAATGTAGCTGCCGGTAGTCTACAATATTATTCATGAATTCGTATCTATATAACGCTTATTTATTAACACTCATGTATTAACCTTGCTGAAATCCCTTAATTCACACTCCACAAACCTCTGTTTTTGTCCATATCTCATTCATATTCGTTTCCTTTGAGTTCACAGGGGGCAGATTCTTAATCCTCTTAAGCCTGTCTCTTGCGGGTTACTTCTCCGTTCTTTCTCAACACCTCTACATATTTTTAAAGTTTCTACTCATTGTTTTATACTTGGTCCACTTAAAATCAATCTAGCCTCATAACCTCTCGATCCCTCTCACAGTATAGGGAATTCAAATGAATCAAGCTCAAATGGTCTCCTCCATTCCTGAATTACCAAAACCATTTTTCTTTTGACCCATTTTCTGTCAGAGGAATTTATACAGTTGTCCATATTTAACCTCTGATTTTAAGATGTCCTAGGCACTGGTATTTTGCAACTAAAGGTCATCTCTAGGAGCTACAACATCATTTTGGTGCCATTTCCAGGGAACAAATTAGAAAACCTTTCCCTGGGATACAACATTGTCTTCACCCTTCAATCAGGTGAGCATGAAGAATTGAGAGTTGCATAGCCCTCACCTTGGCGACTCCACTATTATAAAAGTTCCAATAAAGTGTAATATTGGGTTACACTAGGCCCCATACCCAATGAGATACTTTTCAGCAGAGAACCCCTTCTATATCTGGTCATGAAAATATTATATTTAAGAGAATCTGGAGGGAGAAGCAGCCCATCCAGGCTGACCTACCCTCATTTTCTCTAGAAGATTCGCCTTCATCTTCTTAGAAATCTAATATCTATGGTCCTAGATCCACAACATGCGTACTTGAATATCCTCTAGAAACCTATGCATTAGCCAGTTCAGACGTAAAATATGAAGCCGAATCCACTGATACTTCTTTACCTCCCTTGCGTCCTACTCCAGAGGATAAAGAAGTCAAAGAAGTTACAAAACTTAAAATCTCATTACAAATAAATATCGTCACCTCTACTCAGCATATACCTATTGTACCACAGCCAAATAATCCTTAGAACTTACCACCACCACCCCTCATGGTTGTACCTGGCTTTCTCCTCAACAAATACGCTCCATTGGCTTTACCTCAAGTATTGCATGAAATGTCTCAAGATTACCTAAAGCTCTTGCCTTGGTTCACCAGGGAAGATAGAACTTCTGCGTAGAAAAATATTGAAGAATTTTGTGCCTTCACTGAGAATGTGAATGTGGATCACCTAGATGTGGTGTTGAGGCTTTTCGTCCAATCCTTGGATGGAGAGGTTTGAAAGTGGTTCAAATATCTTGCTAATAATGTAGTCACCACTTGGGAAGAAATGGAGAATTTATTCACACTAAAATGGGGAGAGAAGAGGGACCATGGATGTGTTCTCACAGAGTTCTATTCTCTTAAAAAGAGACATAATGAAGATATAACAGATTTCATAAATAGGTTCAATAAGCTCTACAATAATATCCTTGCCAAGATAAAGCCTCCCCAAGCAGTTGCTAAGGTGGTTTTCGCAGGAGCTTTTGAACCTGAGTTTGGGTTCACCCTAAGAGAAAGAAATTCCACATCTCTGGATTAGATCTGGACTGATGCATTGAAGGTGGAAGCAAAATTTTCTTCTACTAGTAAATTTAAAGAGAAGATAGAGCATGAAGCAAGAAGAAAGAGCAGGGAGGAAGCTTCTACATCTAATTAGGAGAAGGAGTCACAGGAGTACAGAATTGAATAAATTAATAAGTTGATCAAGAACCTTTTGAATAAGCTGGTGAAGCATGAATTGGAGACTAAGAATCCCTCTCCTTGTCCTAACCAAATGATTCCAAACTGTGGGTTTAATTCCCAGTACCGGAAGCCCCCTCTAGAATTGTTTCAGCGGGAAAGGAAGGAGCAGCAAGATCACATCCAACCTCCTCTATACCTGGAAGGGGAAATGGAGGGACAAGCCGAGGAAGTCATAAAGAGCCAAGAAGATCAATTCCTCGCTTACTCGGAGGATGAAGAAGGTGAACTCACCCTGCAAGAAGAGCTAGAAGAGAAGGAAGCCCCCCTAAGGGATCGAGATATTGATAATTACTGCAGGCAGTTTGTGGATTTCATGCAAGCTCAACTCCAAAAGAAGTATGAACTTAGGTCCTCCAGGAAGAGAATGAAAAGTCAATACTAAGAGAAAAAACATCTTCTAGTTCTTCCAATAAGGGGAAAAATCCTTTAGAAGAGTCTGCACATCATAAAGTCGCTGCATCCACTTCCACAAATCAGGGCTCTGATCCTCCTACAAACTAGAAATCATCATCTGTAGCCTTGAAATTTCCTGACCACCCTAAACAATATCCCAAAGAAGTCATTGCAAAAAAGATCCCATGGCCTTTAACCTTTAGAAATAACTGGAGAAAGTCAAGATCCCGGTTCCCCTGATCAAGCTCCTAAAGCAACCTTCATACAAAGCCCAAGTGTCTTGATTCATGTTTCCCCATGGAATAGGCCCTCTCCCTGACAACATCAATCTCCAAGAGGAAAGACCTATGGTATTCTTTGGACCTCATATAGAAGTGTTGGACTCAGCCACTCCCCCATTCTATGTGTCTCTAGTTATACATGACTTGTTACTACATAACTACATGCTAGAATATGGGGCTTCACATAATCTCTTGGCATTATCTGTCATGGAGAATTTGGGGTTGTAGATTAGCAGACCTTATAAATATATATATTATTTTTATTCCAAGAGGGTAAAGTGCTTGGGCATGATAAAATATCTGGTAGTAAACTTAGCCCATATTCCGGCCAAAAGTGTAGTGATGGACATTGTTGTAGCTGATATCCTAGCTTGGTTTGGAATCTTGCTGTATAGATCCTGGGGATCCAAGTTTGGAGGGTCCATAAAACTAGACCTCACTTATGCCACTATTCCAGTTTTCGGTGGGGAGGAAAGAAGGTCATACCATGAATCCAGATTTGTGAAGATGGTCACCAAAGCCAATGGTTCCACAAATTCTCTCGTATATGGTAAGGAGGGAAAATTCTCTTGTCTTATTCCCGAGGAGGACGAAAAGTTCCTGCAAGAAACAAATATCTACCCTCTAATATAGAATAATTCTATGAGCAGAGAGGAGAATAAGATATGGACCTTGCAGTTCAACGGAGTTTACTCTTGAGAAGGAAACATGGTCGGGGTACTCTTGATATCACCTGAAGGATGCTTGATTCCCCTCTCCTTTAAGCTAGAATTCGAAGCCACAAATAATGTGACTGAATATGAAGCCCTATTGTTGGGGTTGCAGACAGTACGAAACATGAACATACAAAACCTCAAGGTGTTTGGAGATTCAGATCTTGTAGTGAGGCAAGTCAAGAGCCAATGCCAAAATAAACACCCTTGGCTCACAGCTTATAGGAATAAGGTATTGGATTTAGTTGAGAACTTCTTCTCTGCTTTTAACATTTAGTTCATGTCGAGGGAAAAGAACAGAATGACAGACTCACTAGCTGTGGTTGCTAGTAATTTTCGCCCCCCATAGAATCCTTTTCTCAGATATGAGGTGGAAGTGTGATATCGCCTCTCCATTCTGGACAATGTTAAGCATTGGAAAGTCTTCGAATATGAAGAATAGGTCCAGTGTTTTACGAAAACAATGGGGAAGTTTTTAAATATGGTGATCGATTCAATCTTGGAGGATGACAGTGAAAAGCCAAAAACCAGGTGGGAAGAGACACTGATTGGACACCGTGTTTTGCAATTAAAGGGAAATGTCATCCCGAGGGGGCTTGTGCCATTGGAGAGATTGTTTGAAAATAATGAAATCCCAGTAAAAACCAACAAAATGACCCTCGATGAGCCTATCAGGGATGTGAATATTAGGACAAAATAAGATCCGAAGGTGGTGAAGTTGTCAAAAGGGGTTCCTGAAGAATACCAAGGTCAATATCTCAGTCTGTTCCAATAATATAAATACATCTTCACCTGGTCACACCAGGATCTGAAGACTTTTGACATAGACATTATACAACAAAAATACCTCTAAAAGAAGACGCTAAGCCTCATAAGCAGAAGCTGAGACAGATCAATCCCCTGCTCCTCCCAGCTATCGAGAAGGAAATAAAGAAGTTGTTGCAGGACAATATCAGTTTCCCTTTAAGATACTCCAAATGGGTGGCGAAATTAGTGCCTATAAGAAAGAAGAATGGTGAAATTAGACTTTGTGCGGACTTCTGCAATCTGAACAAAGCCTCACTCAAGGATAACTATCCCCTCCCAAAGATGGACCACATCTTGCAATAAGTGGTGGGATCCTCCCACATGTCCATGATGGATGGATTCTCAGGATATAATTAGATGCCAATGCTCCCGGAGGACTAAAAGAAGACGACGTTCACCACGCCTTAGGGAACCTTCATGTACACCCGAATTCCCTTTGGCCTGATAAATGCTAGTGCTACATTTCAGCGTGTGATGGAAATTGCTTTCATAGGAGAGCATGACAAGTTTGTGGTGATTTAACTGGATGACATCATCGTATTTTCAAAGAGTGACGTTGAACACATAGAGCACCTTCAATGAGCCTTTGAAAAATGCCACAGGTATGGCCTATCTTTGAATCCTCAAAAAGCCATCTTTTCCTTGGAGGAAGGAAAGTTAATGGGGCACATAGTAACTAAGGAGGGAGTGAAGATCAACATAAAGCGGGTCGAGGTGATAGATGGAATTCCCCTACCAAGAAATAGAAAGGAAGTATAGGTGTTTGTGGGAAGAATAAATTTCCTCAGAAGGTTCATTCCCAAATATGTCGAGATTGTCCGAAACATAACCGGGATGCTAAAGAAGAAAAATGAAGTTAGATGGACCCCCAAATCTAGGGACTCCTTCAACAGATCAAATAGGCCTTCGCGTGTTTCCAGTGCTAGTTGGTCCAGATTACGAGAAGCCCTTCCGCTTTTCCATGATTTTCTCTTTCGCATCTCCTCACACAATAGTTGCGGTACTTTTAAAAAAAAATTCCGAAGGACATGAACGACCCATTGCATTCTTCAACCAAGTCCTACGAGACACCAAGCTAAAATATGATATCTTGGAGAAGAAAGATTATGCCTTAGTCAAATATCTAAATTCATTCCGGGTGTATGTGTTACAGTCTTCCATAACCGCTTATGTTCCCATTGCAGCGGTGAAGGATATCTTAGTATAGGGCAACAGTGAAGGAAAAAGGGGCTAGTGGATAGCCAAGATTCAGGAGTACGAATTGGAGATAAAGCCTACCAAGCTCATCAAAGGCCAAGGGCTGGAAAAAATCTTTTTTGAATCCAACTGTCAAGCTTTGGGGATAAATCTATCTATGATAGGAGGAGAGGCACAAGAAGACACAGGTACACATCAAGGCATAAAATCTTCCACTCAAAAAACACATGTAAATTACCTTCTCTCCTCATGGTATAAATATTTAGTGGAATATATTTTAACGCTGAGATGTCTTCCTAACTATGATAAGGCCAAGTACCGCACCTTAAGGCTGAAGTCTCATAAGTATATCATGGAAAATGGGAGACTTTATTGAAAGGACTCGGTGGGAATCCTACTATTATTTTTAACAGAGAAAGAAGTTGACCAAGTGATGACCGAATTCCACGAAGGGATATGCGGTGGAAATTACAGCTAGCGATCCACTGCACACAAGATCCTGAGGGTAGGTTTCTTCTGGCCTAAACTATTTGGTGATGTACATGCTCATGTTCGGGCCTGCGATAAGTGTCAAATGTTCACTGAAAAGAAAAGGTATGCACCTCTTCTATTGATCCTAGTACATGTTGAAGAACCTTTCAAGCAATGGGGAATTGATTTCATAGGAGATATTCACCTGACCTCTAGCAATCAACATCGATGGATCCTCACTGCTACAAATTACTTCACCAAGTGGGTAGAAGCTGTGCCTGCAATAAATTCTACAGATTCAGTGGTGATCAAGTTCCCGAAGGAGAACATAATGGCCTGGTTTGATGTCTAATTAAAATCATTATAGATAATGCCCAGAACTTCAAGTCAGCTAAAATTGTAAATTTTTGTCAGCGTTACAACATCTCATTGGGACACTCCACTGCGTACTACCCACGGGGAAACGGGCTGGAAGAATCATCTAACAAGACATCGATGAGTATTTTGAAGAGGACTGTTAATGAAAATAAAAAGAACTGGGATTCTTAGCTCAAGTTCGCACTCTGGGAAAATCGCATCACCACTAAAATATCGACAGGAAAGTCCCCTTATGAGCTGGTGTATGGCAGAGCCACAATTTTCCCGATTCAGCTTGCTTTACCTGTGGCCCGATTCTTACAAGAAAGCAGAGAGAAGCCAAATGACCTTATCTGAAGAATGAATCATTTGGTGGAGTTGAATGAAAACCAGGAACAGGTAAGCCTCAGAATAACATAGTATCAAGAAAAAAATGAAAGGCTTATTTGACCAAAGAGCCAAGGATAGAGAAATCCAAGTTGGGGATTTGGTGCTGCCATGGGATATCAAGCAAGTAGAAAAAGGGAAACATGGGAAATTTTACCCCCTCTGGTTTGGTCCATTCAGGGTGGCAGAGGTCAAAGGCAACAACACTTTCGTGTTGGAGAACTTAGAAGGAGACATAGTTGAGGCATCCGTGAATGGGAAGTTCCTCAAATTCTATTTCCATCACTGATAAGGGCTAATCCAGCTCATTGTATATTTATCACTCCACTGTCTATACTCCATTTTGTATGCATTTCTCTCATTCCATATTTTGCATCATCTTCCACTGTTCCCATCTCACTCCATCCATTTTTTGCATTTTTCCATTTCATTTTCCATATCATCCTTCATTTCATTGCTCATTTTTGTGTCCACTCGATCGTTGGTATAAAACTATGTCAAGTCAAGTATGCACTTGTGACTCCATGAGCCCAATAAGGCACAGGAATTAAGGTCCATAGGTTCTCAACGTACTTAAAACAACACGTTTTCCCAAGATGGAGCCAATGTTGGCCTATGGCCTCACATAACATGGAGAAGTTTTCCCTATAAGGAAAACACAGGGCAGAGTCTTGAATGAGATTGGGTTGAGTCGTGAACGCGAAAAAGTTTTCCATGAACAACTAAGAAATGACTGGGCACACCCAAAGAGATAAGGTCGACAAACCATAGCAAGGTAGTGGTGAGGACTGTTGGATCTAAGAAATGATCAATGATGAAGATTCAAATCGCCATCGTAGATCACAGTTTTTTCAAGATGGGCACAAGAGTAAATGTTAAAATGAACGAAATGCGATTTGTGATGGGGTGGGACCCATCAAACCTTTACACATCACCCAAATCCACATGCAAACCCTTGTATTTCACATTTTCCTTACATTTTTCCTCTTCGCACTTTGTAGCGTTTAACGTGTCGCATATCTCATTTGGCACAATTTATAACTTACCGCTTAAGTGCCCGCAAAGTATTTTGTGTAAGTTGCGATGCGCTTGGCCCCACCATAGCAGCTCCACCCCCCCACTTTTGGTCGCTTGCAATACATGACGTATAATATGAAACCTCATACACTTACCGTATAACCATTCACCGCATTATAACTCCGCCAATGCAGTGGGCGCCACCCTCCATGTCAGCTCCTTTATCCCCACACTTCGCACTTCGTGGTTCTAAGAGTTTACCTCCACACTTATAAACTAAAACTTAAAATTTGCGATCTGCGGGCTGTGGTTGGGTCCCACTTCCCCTCCATGTCACTTCCCTCCCTCCCACACATCACATTTTTTATATTTTATCTCTACTGCTTCATGTCAAAGTTTGCGATTTTGCGATATAGGCAGGTCCCGCTTTCCCTCCATGTCACTTACCTCCTCCCGCGCTTCGCACTTCACATTTTTTGGTGTTTACCTCCTCCGCGCTTATAAAAAAAACTTAAAGCTTGTAATTTAAAATACGGTTTGGTCCCACCAGGACTTCCGCCATTTCCATCCAGTATTCGCACATCCCATCACCATTGAGCCCTCCACATCTCTTCGTCACCTCACTTCACCCCAATGAATCGACGATCCTTAACACATTTTAGACCCCCTGGCCTTCGAACTTTAACCATTGGTGTAGTTCGAAATAGGCGGTATCCATTACCACTCACTCCTCCACATGTCTTCCTCTCATCATTTCGCATCCCCCTTCTCCGCTACCGCTTACCACTTAAGACCCCCTCTGAAATCCGGTTTCTGGTTTTCAAATACAACAAGATTTTTTGGTAGAGCACACAGTTACAGTTTATTCAGTCCCTCCAAGATCTCCCCACTAAATAATTCAACATGCACAACACAACCGACTATTCGGCAACGGGAAGTTGAAATCATGAGAGTTAGGGAGTGGAGGATGCCGAACAACAGATGGAATTACATGATGAAGTCTGGATAGATCACCGGTTCTTATCCACTTCTCACCACTCCTCTGAAGATTATAGAAATTTTCCTCCTTGACAAACTGTTTTGTTTCTTTTTACTGTTAAGACAGTGATGTTTTGCTGGTAAAATCTTGATTTTACCTAATTTGGTTATGATTTTTCTATTTCAGGAGTGATTGCTTGATGCACGCTCTAATAGTTTGTTAGGATATTTTGGTTTCACTTGTGTGGGTCGATCATGACATAATATTTGATCATAAACCCTCAAGGAGAACTCTATATGTATTGAGTTCTAAGATGAAAGAAAGGTTCTTGAATTTTGAAGAAATCTACTGTAGTTTTGTATGTTTGTGATCCCCGTGCTTTGAGAAACATATTTGGGAGAGTTGTTTAAAATTAATATGATATAGAGCTATTATTTGGATTATAGATGGAGCAATGAGTAGTCTGTATATGTTTCCTTCTGTTATCAATAATCTCCTTTTTATGTGTAATCATATTTCATGCTATGCTGCTTTGATGGTTCATGTAATGTAGTTGCCAATAGTATGTAATATTATTCATGAATTTGTGTTTGTATAATGATCAGGTGTTAACAATCATGTATTAAACTTGATGCATTCCCTTAATTCATGCTCCACAAACCTCTATTATTGTCCATATCTCATTCATATCCATTTCCTCTAAGTTCACAGGGGACCGATTCTTAAGCCTGTCACTTGTGGGTTCCTTCTCCATTCTTTCTCAATGCCTCTACATATTTTTAAAGTTTCTACTCATTGTTTTATACTTGGCCCACTTAAAATCCATCTAGCCTCACAACCTCCTGAGCCCTCTCACAGTATAGGGAATTCACATGAATCAGGTTTAAATGGTCTCCTCCATTCCCGAATCACCAAAACCATTTTTCTCTTGACCCACTTTTTGTCAAAGGAATTTATACAGTTGTCCATATTTAACCTCTAATTTTAATATTTCCTAGGCACTGGTCGTTTGCAACTCAAGGCTATCTCTAGGAGCTACAACATGTGGGAACCATGATTTGTGATGTATTCTCATGATTATTTGGTGTCGAGGCCACCACAACTACTATACCAATAGTTATACCATCGACGGTGTAGACCCATTCTATCTGTGATTTTTCAACTTCACTTGGTTCTATGGTACAAAATACTGAATCATATTCTTACTTGTCAACCAGCGCTGCTAGGCTCGAATTCTCTCCTCGCAGCCTCACGCAAACAAATTTACTTTTAGATAATATTTTTTCACTTAGATGAATATATTTCGGAAGCCATGACGGAACCTAAATGTCCATGGGACACCATGCACCATCATTCATTTTTTCTACCTAAATAAAGTGTTTGTGCCTAGTAGCACACCAACGCATGATATTTACACATTTCGGCCATCAGGAAAAATAGATTGGTTCAAAAATATATCCCAGTGCTCGACGAATTTGAGGAAGGAAACATGTAAAATATTTCACCTATTGTTAAGGTGAATATTTCAAAAAAAAACTAGAAAGATTCGAATAAATCTCCTTGGGGGAAGTATGCTCTCCAGAAGAAGTAGCCTCTTACACTCCTTATTACTAGAATATAGGTATATGTTTGCATGGGATTACTCGAAGATGCTAGCAATCTGTCCCACCATTGTGGAACAATATATTGATGTAAGGTCCCACCTTACCTACCATAATTATCATAGAGAAATATATTAAATCAAAATGTGATATGTTTTTTTTATTTTTTTTTATATAGAAGTTATTGGTGTCCTTTACACTACACCCTAAATTCTACCAACTTATCTTCAAAGCTACAAAGTTCAAGGTTTATCAAGATCCAAAAAAAATACAACCATAATACTTGCTTCTCAAGACTAAAATCACCTTTAAAATATAAATTATTTAGTGGGATGAATAAATGTCAACCTTTATGAACCACAATTTACAATAAACTAATTGTTAATTCCGTTGTAATTAAATGTGTTCAAGAGTGACTAATAACATGCTTATGAATTATTTTCTTAAAAGGATAATTTAAATTATATAGAGTTGGCATATCATAATTTAGGAATTCATATGTGAGCTGATATTGCAACAAATTACTTACTGCAATTTTGAATTTTCAGCAAGACCCTTTAACTCAATGAGTTATTATACTAGAAATACCTTGATTGCAAATCTTAAATTAACTTAAGCCTTTTGTTTTATGGATGGTTCATAAACGTAATTAGATGCAACCATTGAACATTATGAAAACCAATTTACAAGCATGAAATGTACAGCTATTGAGGCATTTCGTCAAACACTTACAACCATTATCTCTTTAAGGTGTTTTCACAATAATTAGCTAACATGAATCCAAAGTTGCATGACTTCTCTTTTTTTTGTAAGTAGTGCCAATAATTGAACTTAAGATATTAGTAGACTATCAGCCATATTCATTGTTGAATCTATACCAATGAATATAAATATTTAGAAATTTCAAACATAGCTCACAATGTTGTAAGGTACAGCCATTGAGGAATTTTGACAAATAGTTGGCAGTCATAAAACAAGTTGCCATATGGTTATTTAAATTTTCAAATTATTAACCATTTATACTTTAAAAAAAAATTCCAAGTGGTTAGCCTAAATCAGATTCATCACTATAAATTATCAGGCAGTTCCAATATAAAAAGAACCAAACAGCAAGACAAAACAACAGGCGGTTCTACATGCAACAGCAAATCTGCAAAACAGAGCAGATTTGGGAATTGATGTCCGAAACCTTGATTTTTGGAATCAAACTTGGGGTGAAATGGTCTATTGGTATGGATACCCCCTGAAGTGGAGCTGGATCGCAACAGGGATGCCCAGAAATGCGATTTTTGAAAACAACAACTACCCAAGAGTCCTAAAATCTCATTTATGACTTCTATCAAACACATAGTATGAAAACTTATCCAGAGCTGTAAAAAGAGAAGGAGAATAGAAATTAAGCTATTAAAACATTTTCATCCAATTCATAACAGCCTACAAGATTCATCCATTAGGACTTTCTTTCAATCGACTCAACATTATACAAGAAAATACTTCAACAATCATTACGAAAATTTCCTCACATTTGGTGCAACACTTCATATACATGTAAGTTTCAGAAAACAACCAAACAAGCAAAATATTATGAAATAAACTAAAAAAAAATGCATAATATAATTTGACCCACATACCTGATAGTGAATTTGTACACTCCAAGAGGATGGATGTATGCTCCAGCTCCAATAAGAGTATGCTCCAATGCCAATATCCTTACCAACTCATCATGAACCACCCGGTTTTCCTCCCAACCATATCCAAGAAGAACTTCTCCCCTTGGAACCCCCAAGCTGCAAAAGCTCACAACCAGTATCACAATACAACAGTAGAGAGAGAGAGATGCAAGGCAACTCAGGAAGGTAGTTTTCACTTCCTCTAAATACCACTCATGTTCAACCTCAATAGACACTTAGTAGATTAGTAAGGAATCCAGATTTGTTTTGGAAGAAATTGGATACTCTCCATATCTCCCACAACCTTCCTCAAGTCTCTCCCACTCTTGGCATCACCCTCCTTCTCCCCAAGTGAGAATACAAGAGACTCATATATAAGAGGAGAAACCAATTCTTGTCATAAAGAAGGAGTAATATGCATGCATTGTATTCCTTTTAGAGGAGTGTAACATGCCATTAAGGAGAGGTATGCATGCCTTATTTAAGGAGAGTGTAACTTATGCATTAAAGAGAGTGTAAGAGGAATATTTTATGACATATCTTTAATGAGTGTAAGAGGAATATGCTATTCCTCGATGAGTGCATAAAAGAGAGTGCAATGTAATATTTAAAATAGAGAGAGTTACATAGAGCCATGAGAGTCATGAAGGAGAGAGGTGTGAAGTGATTGAGGAGATATAATTTCCTTTTTAATAATAATATCATAGTCTCATAAAAGATAAGAATAATATTAATAATATTAATAATATTTAGGATTAAGTCGAGATTGAACTATTACAATTGATTAATCATAAGTTAAGTGATTTTCCTTCAAGTATACTTGTTTACCCATTGATTGGAGGTGATTTACTATTTTTGGAAAGTCATACTTGAAATGGTAGACATGAATTTCTATTTTTAGAAAGTCACTCCAAAATTGTTAGGAATGAGATTATTAAGGAAATTCATCTATGAGTTGCCCATGAGTGGTATTTTTCTTCCAGATAATAGGGATTCCACACCCCTATTGTATGCATCTTTGTGCCTTAGTAGATTGAGGACTCCGCGCCCTGATCTACTCTAAAGATCCAAGATTCCACACCTTGATCTTTTTAAATATTTAGGACTCCGCGCCCCAAACATTTCATTATAGATTCAAGACTCCGCGTCTTTATATTTCATGGATTTAGGAGTCCGCATCCTAATCCTTTTATCATATATCCAAGACTCCACGTCTTTATATTTCATGGATTTAGGACTCCGTGCCCTAATTTCCATGGCTTCTCATCTACTGTGCTTTGAAACTCCACGTTTCTCCTTATGATACTGATTGTGAGCTTTTACCCATTTGATGGTTCATTGGTAAGGCCTTGTTTGAAGACCTGACATACATCACAATCTCATAGATCAAAGGAATCATATGAATTTCATAATGAAATTAACTTAACCACATTTTACCATGAATGGTGCATGACTTCCACAGTCATTTGGGTTTTGAAGAAATGACTTCCACAGTCATTTATCCTTGTTGGAAAATGATCAGGTCCCCTGCCACATCATGCTTAGTACGATACTACGCACATATAATCATACAAATAATGTGTCACCCATAAATCATAATTAACCATATGTTCCACCTAACCATGATCATCCATGGATTTGTGTCTCAATTTTGAATCACCATTCATGTCATACACCTATGTCCAAAATTGGATACCGAAAGATAAAACATCGCTAATATGCTCTTAACCAAAATCAATTCTTGTGCACGCAAACATAGATGTTATCATAAGCACACAACAACCAAGTGACCCAAACTAGGTCATAGCATATAAGCATGTACATAAGTCTTTCATACATAACATTATATCATTATATCAAAATCACCATCTCTAAGTGTCATCAAAACTATCTCACTAAGAAGGGACACTACAATTGACACATGGCCCGATGCCCTTCTCGTCTGGTAGAAACAACGTCAATTACACCCTTCAAAGGCAGAAGAAATCAGATAGGAAATAGATAAACTCCACAAAGCAGGGTTTATCTACCCGATCACATACACATCTTTTGTTAGCATAAATTATTAATGCAAGTGCAAGAAAAGAGCTCACTTTAGTTGTGTGTGACAAACAGTTCTAACAAAAAATATGGTTGCTTAAATTATTTTGATATACAATAGATAGTTAAAAAAAATGCTGCAAAAAACCAGATCTATGTAGTAAAAGCAATTAAACAGTGAAAATAAATAAGTATTTCTCCACGCATCCAACAGACAAGACAAGATTTAAAGAATTTTGAATATATTATAAAACCTGGGAAGGGAAAAAAAAATAGCATTACTAGTCCCCCTCAATGGGATGGGTCCTTGGTTTTCCTCAACGCTTGAGATCCAGAAGTTTCTCTCTCAATGGTGCAAAAAACCGAAAATGTGTTCAACTCTATGGGATATCAAGAAGCAAAGAAAATAGTAGAAGCAATGAGAATGATAAAAGCACGATAATGAAAGTGATAAAAGTGAATAATGAATGGAAAACCCCTCATATTTATAACAAAATATTGAGTTATACTCGATAATGATGAATAATAAAATATTATTAAACAAGATCTAGATCTAACTACTTGGAATATTTTATTATATTTTGTTGGAGGGAAAAGGTATTTAAATTGGTTAAATACCTTTATTTAGAAATAATAAAAAAATAAATGAATTATTTATCATTTCAATAATGTGGTTAAGGAAAAATTAACAAATAATGATTTTTTTAAATTATTTCTAGGCGATTTAGTCAAATTTAACAAGGAATAATAACTAAATAATGATTTAATTGATTATTCTGAGAGAAAAATAAGGTAAATAATGATTTATTTAATTATTTATAATAATTAGGTTAAATATGACCAAGAATATTATTTAAACTTTGGTTTAATTAATTATTCCTAGAGGAAAATAAAATAAATAAGGATTTGTTTAATTATTCCTCATGGGGTTTCTTGTTTAACCATAAATAACTTAATAAAATATGGTTTATTAAATTATTTCTTATAGTCAAAGAAAATTCAATGTGGTAAAATTGGTCTTACATGGTGTACTTCAATCCATCTAATTGTAAATGGTTAGATGATCAAATTTTGGTGATAACAGATTCCCCCCCCCCCCCCAACGTGCAAGCATTAGGAGCTAATTGCATGAACAAAGTACGTTGTAAGAACACAATCAATAGACACTGAAGGGGAGTTAGAGAGTGAGAGATACATAGATGGAGTGAAGTGAGAGAGGACCATGACCTAAGGGGCGAGACGTACAAATGATATAAGTATCCTTTAATGTTTGGGTACTTGTTCTTAGTGAGGCAGGGGAGGCATACCTATGACCACCGAGATGACAACGTACAAAGAACGATAGTGCACCCAGTAAAATAAAATTGAGAAATAAAGTACATGATAAATGGTACATGACATGTTGGCTTAAAAATGGGTTAGAAAAAAATATAATGTTATGAAACCAGCTCCAAAAATAGAAGAAAAGAGAGATCAATGCCTTAGAAATCAACCACTTCGAGGGGGAAACCTCCAATAAATTACATAAATGAACAACTCTTGGATGATACAAATGACAGAACCTCCTTCTATATATAGGAGTCCATGGGGTCACAATATAATCCTAGCCGAGCTAACAATAATAATGTAAGGGAACAATAATAACAATATGGGGGTTACATGGGTACAACAATAAAAATAAGGGGGCTACACTAATAACAATAAGGGACTACACTAGTAATATGGGGACCTAACATGCCCCTCTCCTTCAAAAAAGTGTTGTCCTCAATGCTTGAGTAGCTCTAGATGCTTCTGTATAAAATTATCATCCTTCCATGTAGAATCTTCAGTGGGTGAGTTCTTCCACTTGATGAGATACGCTGAAATTGATCGATTTTGTAGCTGTCGAGTTCTTGTTTCCATGACTGTTTCAGGTTCCAATATGATTTTCCCTTCCTCATCAAGTTCTGGAAATATTTTTTGAACTGGAAGCTTGTCACCTATAAGCTTCTTTAATCATGAAACATGGAAAACTGGATGCACTCGCGAAGAAGAAGGAAGCTCCAATTTGTATGCCATAGTACCAATCTTTTGCAACACCTTGTAAGGACCATAGTATTTTGGCGATAATTTATTATCCTTTTTAGCTTTCTTGAGGGACATTTGTTTGTATGGTTGTAGCTGTAAAAATGCCCAGCCTCCTACATCAAAACTTCTCTCACTGTGATGTTGATCTGCTTGTTGTTTCATTCGATTTTGTGCCAAATTTAGGTTATCCTTTAAGAGTTGGAGAACTTGCTGTTGATGCCCGATGTGATCTTCCACTTATTTCACCTTATAATTTTCTCTTAAAGATGATGTGATGGACAGTGGATGATATCCATAAAGTGCCATAAATGGGGTCATTTTTGCTACAGTATGGGAGGAAGTGTTATACCACCATTCAGCCAGAGGTAACCACTTGACCCATTGTGTTTGTTTATCATATGCAAAACAAAGAAGATAACCTTCGAAACATTTGTTCACTATCTTAGTTTGACCATCAGATTGAGGATGATAAGATGAGCTATGAGCTAGTTGAGTACCCAAACAAGAAAATGATTCCGTCCAAAAATTTCCAGTAAAAATGGGATCTCTGTCACTTACCATAATATTTGGGTTTCCATGTAGCTTTTGAATTGTTTCCATAAATGCAGTAGCAACTGTACTTGCTTTAAATGGATGAGATAATGCACAAAAGTGTGCATACTTGGTAAGCCTATCAACTACCACCATGATGCCACTCTTTCCTTCAGACTTAGGTAAACTTGTGATAAAATCCATTGAAATCTCCTCCCAACGTTGACTTGGAATGGATAAAGGATGTTGAAGACCCGACGTCTTAATTGTCTCAACTTTATTTTGCTGGAAAACCAAACATTCTGCCACAAAATTTTGAATATCGAAAATAAGGCCATCCCAAAAAAATCCTTTCTTCACCCTGTGGTAAGTTTTTAAAAATCCCAAGTGTCCTCCTAAAGGAGAAGTGTGAAATTCCAAAACGATATTTTGTTTTAGTTGGGAATTCTTACAAAGATATAAGCGATATTTGTACCATAAGGAATCATTTTTAAAACTAAATGTATCAGATGTACTAGGATATTGCTGCAACTTTTGAATGAGTGTCCACACTTCTTCATCCTTCTTCCATGCATCCCTTGCTTCGGTTATCCAATCTAGTTGGATAATAGAAATTTCACAAAGAAATGCTTCCACCTCTTCATCCTTTCTTAAGAGTGCATTTGCAACAACATTTAGCTTCCCTTTTTTGTAGATGATTTCAAAGTCATAACCCAACATCTTCGTGACCCATTTTTGCTGCTCTTCTGAAGATAGTCTTTGTTCCAAAAAGTGTTTAAGACTATTATGATCATATTTTACCTTGAAGTTCCTTCCCATTAGGTAAGGTCGCCATTTATTTAGTGCATGGAGTATTGCCAACATTTCCTTCTCATAAATAGCTTTCTTTAAATACTTTCCTTTGATTGGAGGAATTTCAAAAGAAATGGGTCTTCCTTCTTGCATTAAAGAAACACCAATTCCGTTTCCTGGGGCATCACATTCTATTAGTCATCAATAATTTTTTCTATTTGTAGATGACCAAATATTTGTCCTAGATTTCTAAAAACAAGATTCTTGAATATTGTGAGTTTTAGAAATCTCATTGCCTTCATTATCCTTAAACCAAAATTTTCACTATTTCAATATTTTGTCATGTCATGGTCAACCTACCACTCCTAAATGACCCCTCATGGGCTTATGCCACTCACCTACATCCTATTTTCCCACCTATGTCCTCAACACTCTTTTTTGCCTTTGCCTCACTCCTCCACTTGCTATCTAGGATTACCAACCAGCCTACTCTTTCCCATGTTCACCAAATGCCTCAAGCACTAATGGTCTCAAAACTATCTCTATATGATCTTTAGATAAATCAAGTACATTGGATTTTGGATCTTCCATACATCAATTTTTCAAAAACTTTGTTTCTTACACTTGAAGACCCCAAGTCAAGCTTTTAGTCAAAGACCAAGCCAAAGGAGTTTTCTACTAGGTCATTAGGGTTTCATAGGTTGTATGGTTATCCTTGGTGTTTTAAAGCACTGTTTTTCATGTGCTAGAAATTGAATCAGATGTGAAAGAAGGTCAACACCTGTTTGTACAAGATAGATTATAAAAATCTCCAAGGAGGACTGCTTGGTCAAGTTAAAGTTCTGGAAAAGGCATCTGTTCATTTTGACATTTTTGCAGGAGTGTCAAGGTGACTATCAGAAGAAAAATTGGTAAGGTAAGAGGCTTGATCCTCATTAAAGATATACATAAGCAAAGGAGGAGGAAGCAACTTATGTTTAAGAAAAATCAAGGTTCCTAAGACTGATTGGGCTACAAGTGTGCCAAGCAAGGATCTAATGCAACAAATCACATGGGTAGAGGCACACCAGTAGAACCAAGCATGAATTGATGATTTTTGGAAATCATAGATGAAAAAGGGAAAAAGGTGAGGTGAACTGAACAAAAATGAATGAACTTGAAAGGGCTATAGAGAACTTAGAAGACAACACTAATAATTTTTCTCAAACACACTAGAAACCTAAGGTTTTGGAAAGATAGTCAAAGGAGGTGAAATGAAGATGATAGGCCTCCATGATGACAACAGAAAGAAGGTTTGAAGAGGTTGTTGTAGGTGACTTCCAGAGTTTTCCAAGGTAAAGTGTTTCACTGCCTCAAAAGGAAAAGAATGCAAAGAGGATCAGTGAAAGAAAGGTCAAACTCCCATTTTTAGTCATTTACACTTAATTATCAAAGGAATAAAAACATGGGATTAAGCTCCAAGATGGAAAGCCGAACCGATTATAAGGTTGCTACTGTGTGACTAAATATGTAAAAATCCAAGAGCATTAGAAAGGGCTAAATTAGTATGTCATGGCACCTGCAAATCAGAAGTGGCCAAAAGAGGAGATAGCATACATGATTATGAAAAATATGGTGCTTGTCAAATGTGGATTTATCATGCCTAAGGATCAATGAGAAGGATGAAAAAAGTTTTTTCAATCACCCATCAAGCACAAGGCAATTTGATCTCCAAGGTAAGAACAAAGAAGTTTTAAAGAAACTGCCACTATGCAAGTGCCTAAGGTTGTCAAAGTAAATTTAACAGGTTCCAAAGATCAGAGGGAAGAGGGCCACCTCAAGGTTTTCATGGCACTTATGGAATGAGAGTGATTGAAATACATGAATAAACCAAAACACAGTCAATCATGTGATTGAAACAAACATCTGCAGAAAAAAGAGTTAAAGGCATAAATAGGCCATAGGAAAGTCAATTTCACCATATCAGCAACCTGCAAAGAAACAATAAAATGGTTAGAAGAGAAAATACCATTTGAATGTTTTTTAAGCCACCTACTCAAAAAAGTCAAATAGAATACCAGTGAAAGTGACAAAGGGACTAAAAACATTGGAAAGTGGGCCTACGAAGGTTAAATTTATTTTCCTTCGACTATAAAGGGTCATTGTGTTTGTCACTTGGCTCAGTGTTCACTTGCAAAAGAATCAAAAACCTTCAAGGAGAAAATCTAAGTTTTCAGTCAAAAATTGAGCAAGTTTCCCAGTGCTGCGCGTTCGTGCAGGCGCTACGCATTCAGTGCCCGACGCTACGTGTTCAGGAGGTTTTCTAGTGTAAATTTACACTGCGCTGCGCATTTAGGGAAACACACCGTGCGTTCAGGCAGGCGCTAACCGTTCGCCCAAAACAGCCTAGCAAGCCCAGAAAATGTTCTGGCACTGCACGTTCGGGGAGCCCGACAAGCCCAAAAGAGCGTTTAGCGTTGTGTGTTGGAGGCTCGACAGGTAGGAAGACGTGCAGGTGCTGCACTTAGGGAGCATGACACCCAGAAACGTGCTCGGCACCGTGCCTTGGAGGCCTGACACACATGAACACATGCAGGCACTATGCGTTGGGCAGAGGGGACCTGACTATGCATGCAGGCACTGTGCCTTTGCCAGAATCCCTTCCTCCACCTACAAATTACCAAAAAACGACAAAAGGACTCCTCCAAGCCGCATCCAAGGACCTTCAAAGACATTGAAAGTTGGTAGGTGGATATTTTTTTTCCTTATCCTCCAAGTGAATTTGATGATTTGATGATTAAAGGAAATTGACTAAACCGTAAGGACTAGAAACCCTACATCTTCATGCTAAACCCTGTTTAAACCTCCAAGCAAGATTTGTCAGTCAAGAAGGGTGTGAAGTAGGGTAATTATAGTGAATCAAAGTTAACTATTCATCAAAGCTTAAAGGGCTCAGTCATACACCTACACCTTCCTATCACTCACTTGCAAAGGCTGCCTTTCACCCTCATTCCAAATCAGGCCTCATATCAAGTTTCAAAAGTAGAGTTAGGGTTGTTTAAAGACAACATAAATCAAAATGTCAGGAGAAGGAGGGAATGTTAGCAGTGAAGAAGGCCAAGTGCCTATGAGGTATAAGCACAAAGGTGGGAAGGTTAATAGGTTTGAACCCCAAGACACTTTGGAGCTTAAATCCTCTCTTATGATCATCACATGCTTTCAAAATGTAGGGTGTTTCCAGTTTTGTGAAAAGGTCCAACAAGTGCAAAGTCACCCTGAACTCACTAGGTTGTTCATCCTCAACCTACTCAATAAACAAGTAAATCTTGCAAGGATAGACTTTGAGCTGTCATCATATGCCATTTCAAGTGCCACTGGAATACCTGATGTTGGTGAAAAATGGTTCAAAAGAGAAAATTTGGACATGAGCTGCTACGAGCCATTTCTTAAACCCAGATATAAAGAAGGCTGCAAATCTATTTTCCCTTTCTCACACTTGTTGGAGAGGTATGCATCCTTGATGAGGGTCATCATGAAATATTTTACCTGTGAGGGAAGGTACTCTGGAATCTACTCCTATCATATCAGATCGCTCATGCACTTTACTAGGGTGAAACTGCTTCATTGACCCAACTACCTCTATAGGAGTATTGACAAGATGTCTTTTGTTGTCCAAAAGAGTAACTATTCCTAGCAGATGAAAGTTTTGTTTCACCACTCCTTGATCAAAATGGTTGTGCTACATTAGTTGGAGCAAAAAGGCATACCATGGGAGGTGTTCATTTATCATGAAGTGTTCACAAACCCACAGCCCCATCATCAACCAAATTTTCCCTCATCATCTCATCCTCCTCCCTCTACTCCTCCATCACCTCCTACTGATCATGCCTCATCATCTAGACATGTCTCCTCTACTCAAAGAAACCTCCATTCCTCATCCTCTCCCAATGCAAGTGAGGAAGAAAGCAACAAGCACAATGACAATGTTGAAGATAAATAGGCAAAGGACATCATGGACACAAATGAAGCAAGTGACAAAGAGACAGAGGATGATCCTAAGGATAGCAGTGAGTCTAAGAGCCATAATGACAGTCATGAAAACAGTGAAAA
This sequence comes from Pinus albicaulis, assembly GCA_034641835.2. Classification (NCBI taxonomy): domain Eukaryota; kingdom Viridiplantae; phylum Streptophyta; class Pinopsida; order Pinales; family Pinaceae; genus Pinus; species Pinus albicaulis. The sequence goes on from CM076573.1 coordinate 367,530,387, forward strand.
CAATGAGCCTCATAGTGATAATGATGATGATAACAGCAATGACACCAAGGACCGGACTATCAATGAAGCTGATGATAACAGTGATGAAAATGAAGAGTTTGATGATAGCAGTAAAGATCACAGCCATGAAACTCCTAGCAGTAATGATGAACAAGATGAAGACAGTACAAAGGACAGTGAAAAAATCAGTGAAGAAGCAAACAATGAGGCTGATATTGAAGATAATGAGGTAAGAAACATCCAAGGTAATGAAGAGGAGGACATGGTAACAGATGATGACAGCCATAAAGGCCATAAGGTTAGCTTGGATACCAATGAGCCAAAAACAGATGGCAACCATGATGAAAACACCAAGGTGATCACAATTAAACCTCTTCCATTGACATACCACAAAGGAGAAATACATGTGTTTGTTGCCTCTAAAAGGCAATGGACCATGCCTTCCACATCCACTCGGCCACTAGATAAAGGAAAAGAAAAGGTAAAGGAAGAAGAAGAAGATCAACATGAGGTTGAGAAAGAGTTTGAACTCATCCATGTTGACAGTGATGACGAAAATTAGGAGAAAATCACTAACATACTTCTTCAGATAAAAAATGCCCAAATCAAAGACTTGGAAGCCAATTTGGATAGGGCCATAAATGTTATTCATTTTTATGAGATGGAAAACTAACAGATGGGAGCACAAAATTCCATCTATGAGGCCAGGGCTATCAGAGCCCAAAAAGAAGCTCAAAGGGCACAAGTAAAGCTAGAAGAGTTCGTGGGCACCTATGAGGAAAGTTAAGATGAAGAAGGGTAGTTTAGGAGAAGAGCAAGAACCATGGGTTTAAAGAAGGCCTTGGCAAGACAAAGAGAGCAAGAATCAGCCTTGGCAGAACAAATCCCTCTAAATGAGATGCTTTCCATGGAGATAGAGTATGATCGAGAGCCTTGGCTAGAAAGAGAAAACACACACATGGAGGCCAAATTGGAGAAAGCTAATAAAGGTCTTGATCTCCAAAGGAAGATGACCAAGCATTATGCCTGTAGAAATCAAATTGCAAGGGTTAAGCTCAAAAGAGCCCTTGCCAAGATACAAGCACTCAAAGAGGAAAAAACCAATAAAACCTTGTAATTTTGGCTAAAGCTTCTCTACAAGCCTCCCAAACCTCATAAGGAAGATATCCACAAATTTTGGGAACTTTTTGACAAATTTTGGTTTTTGCTAATTTTGAGGCCTGAAGGCACAACACCCTTGGCGCTACACTTTCACCTAAAGCATCCTCAGGAGGGAAAATTTGAATTTTTGGAATCCTCATATCAATTACAGTATTCTCACCAAATTTCAGATCATTTGGAGTTGATTTGGTCCTCCAAAAGGGTAAAAAACACCCCAAATTTCACCTTTTTGCCTCATTTTCAGGGTAGGCGCTGCAGCTTGAGAAACTTTGGGAATTTTAATTTTTGGATAGGTTAGTGGAGCCCAATCAGAAAATAAAGCGTATTTTTGGAAAGTAGACTCAACCGGCTTTCTAACGGCCATCACGGACAAAATTCCGACATCGAGAAGGTCATCAAAGCTTGGCTTCAAGTGGACCCAGTTTTTCCTATGCAGGCACTACGCGTTCAGACCTCTATGCTGCGTTTTTGGCCAAAAAGTCAACAAAATACACTCATTTATGGAAAAATGATATTTTAGTGTTTTTTGGGGCAAATCACTCCAAATTTAGGTTCTAGGATTTATTTTTTCATTTATTTCATGACATATTTTATGCCTTGGGCCTTGCATGGTCTCTTAGGCGTAAATGACATTTATGACTATATATGAAATTTTCAAACCCTAGTTAGGGTTTTTGCCCTCCTTTGCTAGATAAATAGAGAATGAGGGCCTTATTGTAAAAGGTTGGAATTTGATGACTCTTGAGAGTATTACATATTTTTGGAGATTGAAGAGAAATTGGGTTTTTGGTGTTTGTGGATGGCTTGGCTTGCTTGCAGGATCCATGAGCATAGTTAATGGTGATGTGTTCCTATTTAGTTCATTTTTTCCTCTGTTATAATTATGTTTCATGTTTCTATGTTACAATAGGACAAAAGTTTTAGATTAAGAAATGTTGTTCACAGGTACCTTAGCTCTGTTTTTCCTCTATTGCCTCTATGTTTTCCTTTGCTAGGTCAGTTTAGAGAATTCTCAGTTTCTCTCTAGACCCACTTATGATTGTTTATTTCATGAATGATTAAATACAGTAGATGTCAAATATGTTTTATGGTTAGCCCTACTTGTTTGATGTTACTTAAATATTGTTCTTGAGATCTTTCTTTGAAGTATCACTGATTAGGTTTAGCCAAAGAGGTTATGTTTTGATCATGTCCTTTGTCCATTCTTGAAAGGTTTCTTTAAAGGTCTTTATAGCTTGATCAATGATGTTTATTAGTTCCCTCTTGTTTGATCTATGTTATGTATAAATTATATATAATATGCATGCATATATCCATATTCTCTTGATCTAACAATATTTAACTTCTTGCTAAATATAGAATCCTTCCATTGTTAATCTTTTGCGGAAATTAAAATCAATTGCAAACACATGAAGCAATAAAAAAAATCACACATAACACAATTTTTTAATGGGAAAACCTAAAGCTGAAAACCCCAACTATCATATATTATGTATCATGGAGATCATGTAACAATCTCATACAAAGCTTATTACATCAAGCTTTAGTACAATCAATCGTCACACACTAATCAAAATAAATCTGCAAATCCATGCACTGATTTCTTGCCACCTACTAGCCTGCCTCCACTATGCAATCCATGCTGGATAATATCTCTGAATGAATTCAAATTACCCTTTCTTTCATTGTGCAATTCTCATTGGTAACTCCAATGTGTGTGTGGTGCAATCAATGCATCACTATGGTCACAACGGATAGTCCATCTTGCCCTTTCACCTACCTCTCCATTGGGTCTCCACTGAAACTGAAATGCATTGTAGTTAACTGCTGTACTTTTTTAGTTGATTAATGAGTTATTATTTGTGAATTAATTAACTAATTAATTCACTCCACTCTCACTAGTGTATCATTTAGTTAGACTAGATACAACTAGCTCAAGTGAGTTTAACTACAATAATTGAGTTAAACTGAAATCAACTCCATGAACTACTCTTCCAACTCTGTCATAACTTTGCCACTTCAGTTCTAACTGAGTCCTCCATGCATGAATCACCAGTAAACCCTAGGAATTGCGTAATTTCTTCAGCCCACTGATTTTCCAAATATGTGTACTGAAATTAAGGGCTCCAAAATAATAAGTTGTTGTTTATTGTCGGATTATTATTAAGAGCTAATAATAATCGACACTTCTATTTTTAGATCGATGATCTATAAATATACTTCACCCAATATTCTAAAAATATAATTTCATCTATTTTTCCAACTTGACCAACCATCCACAAATAGCATCCTGAAACTTCTAAAATATGATCACCATGTCTAAAATTAGACATAGTCTAAAAATAGACTTACACCTAAAAATAGCCTACGGGCCCACTTAGTGAAGGTGACTGATTTTCACTAAGCTCATCATCTTATTGAATCTCAACATGTTATATGTCTATCTTAAATTTTTTCTAATCTTAAAGGTGAAATCACTAGAAGTTTTACAAGTTTCTTGCCTTGTATAGTTCACTGGACTATTTGTCTTGATTGCTTATTTGCTTGAGTTTAATCAAAGAGTTATTGGTTTGCCCTGTATTATGATTATTTCTTCATGCTTAGTAGTATTAAAGACCATTCTTGTTTAAAGGTATTTTTTTAAGGATTCTTAACTTCCCTTTTACACCTACTATGTTCACAAACTTGATGTTCATTTCATCTCACAAAAACCTTGAGGATCCATTTGACCATGTTAGATTTTCCCTGTGATGCACCTTGATTCATTGTTGAACTTTCCATGAACTTTTGTAGATTCCATAGCTCAATGACTTGAAGATATCTCACTCCATCTATTCTACTTGATCATCTACCCAACCCAAACAAACAAACAAACCCTAAACTTAACAACTAGCCTAAAATCAAACCCTAAAAGCAAGCAAGTTCAAATCCTTTGCACAAAATAGAGAGAGCCATCTCTGAGTCCAGGAAGGTTAGGTCCTAGGACTCCAAAAACTGGTCTGATGTTATCCCTGTTCATTTTTTCTCACCAATCTAACAAATTATGGGGACCTAACACATTCCACAATAAAGGTTTTTGTGAAGTTTATCATAGCTAAGACCGGTGCTATGCATAATGCCTCTTTAAGATGTTCAAAGGTCTTAGTTGCTTCAAGAGTCCATGAAAACACATCTTTATTCAATAATTTTGTTAGAGGTGATGCTATTCTCCCATAATTCTTAACAAACTTACGATAATACCCTGTTAACCCGAAAAATCCTCGCAACTACTTTATGGTTGTGGGGACTTTCCATTCCTTAATGGCTTTAATTTTGTTAGGGTCCACCTTAACACCCTCGTGAGATATAATATGACCTAGATATTCCACCTCTTGTACTCCAAAGAAACATTTGGATGTTTTTGCATATAATTGTTTCTCCTCCAATAGTTTGAGCACCCTGTCAACATGTTGAACATGATCCTTCCAAGACCTCTATAGATTAGTATGTCATCAAAAAATAATAGCACAAATTTTCTAAGGAAGGATCTGAAAATGGAATTCATCAACCCTTGAAATGTAGAAGGTGCATTGGTAAGGCCAAAAGGCATGACCAAAAATTCATAATGACCCTCATGAGTTCGAAATGATGTTTCCAGAATATCTTTAGTCTTAATTCTAATTTGATGATATCCTGAACGAAGATCCAACTTGGTAAAATAAATTATGCCATGTAATTCATCCAATAATTCATCAATCACTCAAATGGGAAATTTATCTTTAATAGTGAGCTTATTGAGCTCCCTATAATCCAGACACAAGTGCCATGATCCATCCTTCTTGTGCACCAATACTACTGGAGCAGAGAATAACTTTGACTAGGTTGAATTACACAAATTCTCTAACATTTCGCAATCATACTCAGTTTTTCTCTTTGGACATAGTTGAGACTGGTATGCCAGATGTTGCAGGAAACACTTCGGAATGAATAACATGATCATGATCACGAATAGGTGGGAGTCCTTTAGCAATTTCAAACACCTTGGAATGATTGTCCAAGAATTTTTGGAGATTTGGATAAATAGATGGTTTTGATGTTGGAACTTCTAGTGAGCATAATTTTACAATTACACCTCATTTATCTTTCTTTAGAATCTTTTTCATGACATTAGAGCTTATTATTTTTCATTTCAAGGAGCTACCCCATACTCCACTTTTTTCGAAAAAATTCAAGAAAATTTCTTGAAAATTAAAAGCGACCATCCCCAAAGATTGTAACCATTTTACTCCTAGTACAACATCAACACCTCCTATTGGAATGGAAAGCATTGGACTATTCAATATAGCTCCTCTGCATGACATGGAATTTGTAGAAATTTATAGTTTCCACCCCCGGTTTTCAGTTTTCACCTATTACTCCAAAATAGTTAAAATGCCCTTTCCCATAACCATACATTCAACAACCGAGCCACTTACCGAAAACACAAATAATGTTATACGGGAAAATGGAAATAAAACAAAGAGTAAATAAACAAACATTAAACACATCATAACACAGAATGGCATTAAGGTGACCGGAAAACCTCCTTACAACTTGGGAAAACCACTGGTAAAGTTCTTTATTATTTCTGGAAAAAATGCTTTTTACAAGGAGAGAAATATTCAGAAAAATCAGCAAGTAAACTTTACAACTTATCTCGTTTTCCATGCTTAACCATCGCCTGGAAAAATGTGCAAAAATAAAAACAGAACAGCATTAAATGCTGTATGGCCTCCTCGATTTTCGTGCCCAGAAAATCTGCAATAACTGCAGCTGTAAGGCCTCCTCGATTTCTGTGCAAAACAACAATAAATGCCGGCTGCATACCTCTACCAGGCCAAAGACAAGCGCGTAAACTTGTCGGGTACGAAATCGGCTTCGATTTCCTGCATACATCCACTTGCTTATCTCCTGAAATTCGTGCCAAATAAAACAACCCCTTTGCTGCCTCGAAATCTGTGCTGAAACTGCTGTACGGCCTCTTGGAAATTGTGCCAAAAGGCTGTTGTACGGCCTTCTAGAAAATCGTGCCAAAATCTGCCTTGGAATGTGTGCCAAACTCTACTGTACGGACTTGCTAAACTGCTGCCTTGGAATGTGTGCCAAGCTGCTGTCTCCTTCTCCTCACTGCCCAGAAATCTCCCTTGCTCTCTTTCTCTCCTTCTCCCAATCTGCTCATGAAAGAATGAATGACCTTTTCCTCCTTTTCCTCCTTTAACCTAACCCTAAGTGACTTTTGGGGAACCCCTAAATCCAATGGCTGAAATAGATTGAGATCTAGGGCTGAGATTAAATGCTCATTTAAATCTCACTTTCTATTTTTTAATTCACCCCACTTTAATAAAGACCCACTTAGTCTTTTATTTCCAAAGTTACTTTTTCCTTTCTAATTTTATATTGACTTTATTAAAGTCACTTTAAAATTAGACTTTAGTAACTTTATCACTTAAAGTCACTTTTAAATTAGATTTGACTTTATAACTTTATAAAGTCACTTTAGTAACTTTATCACTTAAAGTCATTTTTAAATTATATTTGACTTTATAAAAAATTATAAAGTCACTTTAGGAGAAAAATTAAATTCTTTTGGACACTTTTACCTAGGCCAAAGATCAAAGCCCTAGGGAACCACCTATCCTCCGGTACCAAATTTCAACAGAATTTTCTAGAGAAATTTATAGTTCCTCCATTTTCAACCATGAATTTACATTTTGGTGCTGTGTATAGGATACAATTCAATTTCTTGGCTACCTTACAATGAATAAAATTATGGGTACTACCTGATTCAATCAACACTATTACCTTTTTCTTCTTGATATTTCCTTCTATCTTGAGAGTTTGAGGAGTGGTAATTCCTGCCAATGAATTACATGATATGGTCGGACTCATTTCTTCTTCTTCTAGGGTTGGTGCCTGGTGTATATCCTCTTAGTTTGAAGTTTCTTGTTCATTTTCTTCCTCCTTTTCACAATCTATGTAAAATAATTTCTTCTCAGAACACTTATGACCTTTAGTGTATTTGCTATCACAACTTTAGTAAAGCCCTTTTTCTCTTTTTTCTTCCAATTGTTGTGGTGTAAACCTTGTAGATTGTAGAAGTCTAGGAGTAGCAACACTTCCATCTTTATAGATGTGAGTGGTAGGCTTCCTTGTCGCCATAATTTTACATTCAATTTTTCTTGCCAACTTGAAGGCCTTCTCCAATGAATTAGGTTCCAAAACACGGACTTCATGTTGGATCTTATCCTTGAAAGTACCTATGAAGACTTCAATCTTGTGTTCCTTTGGAATATCAATTACCCTTATATTCAAACTTTGGAAGTCCTCAATGTGATCCACCACACAACCCTTTTGTTTGAGATTTATCAATTGGCTAAAGAAGGTGTTTCTCTTTGTATCCTCATAATGTGATATCATTTCCTTCGTAAAAATTGGCCAAGTGAATTTTTTTTACGGGAGCAAAGCCATCGATACCATACAAATGTATTTTTTTCTAAATGTAAATTTGCAATGCATACCTTTTGTGTGTTTTGCACATTATTGAGATCAAAATATTGCTCCATCTGTAGTATCCATGTTATGGGATCCTTGCCATCAAAATTATTCATATCCATATTTGGAATACGGTGGTTCTTCGATCAAATATTAGAGTTTATGCAATCACAATCAACATTTATTTTTTTCTCATCATGATTTTCCTCTACTATCTTTTCTCCATTAGGAAAAATTTATCGTATCAACTTTGTCAAACCTTCCATGTCTGCTTTTAGATCATTCTTCATGTTTTCCATGTTGTAATTCATTTTTTCTTCCATGTCATCCATCTTAGCTTCCATGCCATCCATCTTAGATTCCACACCTTTCTTCAAACCATCCATCTTCGCTTCCACGCCTTTCTTCAAAACTTCAATTTCATTTTTTGTTGCTCTTTGCGAGAGTGAAATTTGGTGCACTTGCTCTTGTAATTTTGATAGATCATGTTGAAATTCTTCATCTTCATGAGTCATAGTCGAGAATTATGAGGGATTAATGGGTGCTGAATTATTTTTAGGGGTAATTTTAGAACCTAATACTGATATCTATGCTCAATATGCCCTTGGAATCACTTAAAACTGTTTTTTCAAACAAGACTTATGCAATTTGAAAAAAAATACACACCTTTTTCTTGTTTTTGAGGAGCTTGATTTGAAACTGAATTATCTCTGTAATTTTGGATCTTTAATATATGAAATTTAGTCCTTTAGTATCCCTTTGAATCTTCTTTTGAATGCCACAGGTCTGACTTTATTTGGATACTTCAAGGAAAAGTTATGCTTAATATTCCACATTGACCTAATTATGGACTGGTTCAGTAGATCACACTTGTATGGAATGCCACGTCTCAATATTTCCTCCTTCGGCTCTAAAATTGATAAAAAAAGAAACTACTATCTCTGTACTTGTGGCCAATTTTTATAGAATTCAAATCCGATGCTCAAAGAGAGAGTTATGATGATTTTCCCAAGGTAATCTCTTTGAGATGAAATTCGAGAGCCTGAAACAACCCTAACTTCCACAGATCATATATTTGAAAATGTTACGAACCAAGATAAAATTTTTTTACAGGAAGTTCCTCAGGATTTTGGCTTCTCTCTGTAACAATTTAAGCTTCTGAACCTTCGTAGTTTAGAGAAAATAGTACGATGACATGTTTAGGTGAAATTCGGGATCCTGAAAAATCCCTAACTTCCACAGATCATATCTCCGAAAATATTGCAAACCAAGATCTAAAATTTGTACACGATGTTCTTCAGGATTTCGGCTTCCCTCTGTAAAATTTTAGCTTTTGAACCTTCTTAGAAAAAATTTTATAGCTAAAATTCCACGATGACCTTTTTAGAGCAGCGAAACCTAGAATCCAAAGCTCTGATACCAAATTTTATGAAACAAGCTCCAAAAATAGAAGAAAGAGAGATCAACGCCTTAGAAATCAACCACTTCGAGGGGGAAAACTCCAATACATTACATAAATGAACAATTATTGGATGATACAAATGACAGAACGTCCTTCTATATATAGGAGTCCATGGGGTCACAATATAATCCTAGACAAACTAACAATAATAATGTAAGGAAACAATAATAATAATATGGGGGTTACAGGGGTACAAAAATAACAATAAGGGGGCTACAATAATAAAAATAAGGAACTACACTAGTAATATGGGGACCTAACATATAATGGATCCCACATACATACTACGCCTCGAGAAACATGAGCCAGGACTGAAACCAATGACATATGAGTACATGAGACATAATAAAAACCAAACAAGCCCTTATAAAAAAGAAAGGGATATGAAAATATGAATGGATCATCTAAATGATACATGTGTGCTATGGGTGCTGCAAGTGGCTAAAACCAAATCCATCAAATCTGTAGAGCTTCATCTGAGGTTGTAGCATAATCTGAGGTCATCTAGGCATGTGGGGGGCTACCTCAAGGGCCACCCCCTCATGAGGTTTGAAACATATCACACACACCCAGGAATCATTGGTACAATTTGTTGAATCATCGAGCCATCAAGTATATGAATCTCGATAATGGAATAATGATCTAAAGCTAAGCGAATGAGAAACAATCAAGTCAAAGGGAAATAATGAGTCCCTTTACCTGATCCGAGGCACTGAACAAGAATGGAAGATGGAACCAAGGTACACCGCCTATACCCCTGTCTTCTGGAATGAATGTGCTGATGTCAACAGAAGGAGGTTCATCATAGGTGAGGCAATGAGAATTCCTCAACTAAGGCACGAGGGATCATATTAAAGTGATTGATGGAATGACACTAGGGATGATGATGGAATAGGGGATACTGAGTAGCGGATGAGCGACTTCCCTTGTTAGAGCATAAAAAGCATGGATGACTTGGCGGTGACTGAATTGACTCTGAAGGGGATGGGGGACAATATGACTAGAGGCAAAAATGGGCGACACGAGAGAGATAAGGAAAAAATGGATGGAATACTACAACAAGAGGCAAAGGGACTCAGGATAGATTTCATGAATGCGATGATGACTCAACTTGGATGCTCTAAACAAGGGCGACTCGATGATGCTGCCACACAGAATATACCCAGTGGGGACCATAAAAATATGAGAAAAATATGGTTACTCATGACAAAGATCAACGCATGTGTTGACAAGTATGAAGGAAAAGTGGTGCCCCAAGTACAAGCAGCACAAGTGAAGAAATATGATTTTAAGAGGCGGAAAAGTGACCCTTTTTGGAAAAATAGCTTCCTAGTGAAGTTTCAAATTACCAAAAAAAAAGGGATACCTATTATAGCGCTCGGTGAGAGATTTCCAATGGTGTTGACGGTTCGTCAAACCGAGCTACAGTTTGGTCGCAATTGGCAAAGGAAAATTTAGGGTTTTTCCTTTAATGGGGTGATTTCCCTCCAATTTGATTCATTTGCTAGTGGAGCTGTGGTGAATTTGGAGAGGAGGAGAAGATCCTACATCTTGCGGTGTTTGTAGCGGACAAACCAAGCATTGGAATGAGGATTCCTCAGTTGCAGGTAGGCAGGTTAACCTTAATCTACATTTTTAGCAGTTTATTTTATCAGATTAGGTGCTCGGGGCTTAGTAAGAGACCCCTACCTGTCCTCACAGTCGGCTCGCACTTTCTGGGGCCTCTACTACCACCTAGCTCACAGTTTCTAGAGGGGAAGACTATGAGCTCACAGTTGTAGAGCCTAAAAAGTGTGAGTTGGAGATGGAGGGGAGATTTGGTTAGCTTGTTGGCTGAGGACCAGGACTTGATATTTGATGATACAATTTTCCTTCTCTGAACTGAAAAAAATGATGGTGTTGTGCAGGTATGGAAAATTTGAGGATCAACTGGAGAGAGAGCTATTTGGATGCGCTTCATGCTGAGATCCAGGGGGATCAGGTGGTACAAGGAGCACTTGCGACATATGGGGTTCTCAAGTTGGTTGAGAACCCATTGATGAGGGAAGGTGAGCCCTTAATATCGAGGATAGTCATCTATTGGGATTCAGACGAGGAGGCCTTTATGGTGTAGGGGCTCGATCCCTTGAGAACCCATTGATGAGGGAAGGTGAGCCCTTAATATCGAGGATAGTCATCTATTGGGATTCGGACGAGGAGGCCTTTATGGTGTAGGGGCATAGGATCGAGCTGTCACCGCAACAATATTACAGATCCTTGGTAACTAGGCGTTCCATCACATCACTGGGGGAAAGATGATGTTGGTAGAGAGTGTTTTAAGTGGGAACTTTTATGGGTGGGCCTATATGATGCTTACATCGGTGAAACAATAGTTGTAATTGTGCAAGAGATAGGTGAATCATGACTGTGCTTTCGGTACAGTGTTGTGCTTGTTCTTCTTTGAGAAGATCCCCACACTTCAACCTCATGTGAAAATCTAGGATGGGGGTCCACGGGAGCCCACGATGCACTATTGGGGGTAGCTACTATGGAGAGGAGGAGGTGGGAGAGTCAGTTGGGTGTTTCGACCCAAGATTTTTTCACATTGGGCCGATTAGATGCCACTGTACATAGACGAATATATATACAGTTGTATGAACTTTCAAGGGGACCCTGGTTTTCCACTTCTGCCAAGTCGAGCATGCGGACTAGATGGTAAGTGAAAGTTTCTATATATTATGGTGCATTTAAATTTTTTAGAATATATATGTGGTATTGATTCATGAATTTTTGTATAAATATATAGCACCGGTGAAGCCGATAGGGTATATGGGACAACACACAACACTAGGGGCTATGAAATCTAGTGGAGCGAGAGGAGACCAAACACCTGACTATGAGGCTCTGCTGGAGGATGTCCATCGTAGGTGTGATATGATGTTGATTGGTGTATCAGAGCATAGGTGGCATGATATTGAGGACCGGTACTTTAAGGGATGCATAGGGATACCCTATGTGTGGTGAGGGGTCATGCGGCGCATGACGATGGCTGGACAAGAAGTTTGGGATTTGCGGGCTGGTGGAGCCGAGCCATTGGCACGGGACCCTACAGATAGTGATTAGATGTAGGGGCATGTGGTACCCCCAATTTTTATTTTTGTAACATGCTATGGGAATGTCAGATGTATTTAGAGTATTGGAATCCAAAAATTTATGATTTTTTCGATACATAATATGTATATGCATTTTTTTATATATGAAGAGTATATGGCTCACAATTTGTTTTATTATTGTCTTGTGTTAAATGCATGTGAAAAGTGCTAATCTAGAATATTGTTTGAAATGATATCTACATAGTGATTTTGGGCTCTAGGTACATGACTGAATGTAATGGTTTCAAATTCATGCACTAAAAACATCAGTCGTAAATATATTCTAAAAAGTACATGGTTATTCACACGATACATGCCATTCAATTGCATGACAAGCAACAAGGAATCTAAACGAACATGAAGATGAAGGATGTGATGATCAAGGGCATCAACTAACAACATATCAATGCATCATATTTAGCCTGTTTATTGGTGAAATATCCAATGCATACACCGTTGGAGAGGACCAACGAATGCACAGGGGTAAAAATGGCCCCCAAGTTTCCGAGGCTAGATTCTGGGAGAAGCGACTTGCACCATCGGCATAGCTAATATATGGTGTGGATGATGGATCCATCTGAAAGGAGCCACAAGACAATACATGATATGATGATGAAAAATTAAAGCTACCTAAATTCATGACAAAAATAGATACACACATGTCGATGGGAGATGCTATGGGTAAAATTTTTTGAGGTAAAGTGAATTGCGAGGGTTAGGAAGGATTTGGCTTTCGAAATCCTCTAGAAGGTATGCCCCCTTTCCCAAATCCTTACTAATGAAGTAAGGTCCTAGCCATAATGAGTCACACTTCCCACGACCAAGGAAATCATGAGCTTGGTCATACACTAGAACAAGATCGCCTTTGTGAAAGGTACGAGGGTGGAATTTTCAATCATATTCAGCTATGGTGTGCTTCTTGGAGGCTTCAATGGTTTTCAATGCAACACGACGATCTTCGGAAGTGCTCAAGCATCATAAGTATTTGTTCTAAAGGTTGGGTGTCAGGGAAAATTTTGATGGCTAGGTGAAGGGAGGGGATTTCACACTCGTTCAGTAAGACTTCCTCCTCACCAAAAACAAGGTGGAAAGGAGTAAACCTAGTAGTGGTTTTAACAGAAGTTCTATAGGCCCACAAAGTAGGGAAGAGCATAAGGTGCCAATTTGTTTTGTGCTTATTCACCATCTGTTGAGGCATAGTTTTAAGGATTTTATTGACCACTTCAACTTGAACATTACCTTCAGGATAATAAGACGATGAATATTAGTGCTTAAAGCCCAACAAAGAGGATAGCTCATGCCATATCACATCTTAAAAATTTCAGCCATAGTTAGAGACCAAATTTTTTAGAACCCCAAATCGAGTGATAACATGATTAAAGAAAAAGAGAGCGCCTGTGCTAGCTGATGTGTTATTGAATGTTGGCATCGCCTCAACCCATTTGGTGAAATAGTCAACTACCACAATGATGTACTTCTGGTTACCAGTATATGGAGGTCGAAACTCCATAAAGTCAATGGCCCACTTACATAAGGGACTGATTGATATGCCAGGATGGAGAGGAGCAGGTGGAGCTCGTGCCTTTGGGGCGAATAGCTAGCAATTGGAACAATGTTTGATTGATTCAATGTAATCACCAAAGAGAGAAGGCCAAAAATACCCAGCGCGCATGAATTTCTGGGTAGTGGCCACCACAAGCACCACTATGGAAGGCATTAAGGACTTGCTCAGCTTCAGTGTGCATGAGACAACACCGAAGGACAAAATCAACACCACGATGATAAATATCGTCACCAATGAGAAGGTAGCAGGGGGTTTGGTGTCATATACATCGTCAAGAATCATGATTGAGACAAAAAGATAAATTATGGGTTCACAAGTAAGTAAGGATGTCACCATACCAAGGATCATCCGAAGTAATGGAAAACAAGTGCTTATTGGGTAAATCATCATTAGCCGGCGGATCACGCGTACCAGTAGGAAATTCATAATTGAGTTCACCAAGGGCTAAACCTTTCTTACTCTTGGGTGTAACAAATTCAAGATCAAATTGATGAAGGATAATGATCCACCAGGCGTACTTCCCATTGATGATCTGTCGACTCAATAGGAAATCCATGGGGTTGGAATTGGACATGACCTTGGTGGAACATGTAAGGATGTAATGAAAATTTTTTTGGACCAAGAAAATAATGGTCGGCGCCAACTTATCTTCATGCGAGTAGGACACAGGGGTTACCACAAGGTTATTACTAACATAATAGATAAAATGTTCATTTCTAGTGTCATCTTTCTGAATGAGGACCACAACGACCTGGGTGGAAGCAGAGATGTATTGGATGAAATCCCTATCAAATTTAGGAGGAATAATCAAGGGAGAGCAAGTGAGAGCATGTTTCAGGGAATGAAAATAATGTTGAGAATACTCATCCAAAAAAAATGGAACGTTATATTTAAGGAGTCTGAAAGCACATGTGCATTGGTGGCATATTTAGGGACGAACCGATGAAGGAAGTTGGCTTTGCCTTGAAGGCTTTATAACTGGTGTAAGGTACAAGGAATGGGAAGCTCAAGAATGGCTTGAACTTTGAGGGGATCAATATTTATACCATCTTTGCACACAATGAAGCCCAAGAGACGGCTGGCAGGAACGCAAAAGACACACTTCAGCGGGTTGAGGCAGATATTATACTTTTGACATTGGAGAAAAATAATATGCAAATCATGAATGTGTTGGGCCCAATGCCTAGAACAAGCAGTGAGATCATCAAGGTAGGAAAGGATAATATGAGCTAAGTCATGGAAGCATTATGACATGGCACGCTGGAAGCTAGCTCCGATATTTTTTAGGCCGAAAGGCATGACCCTATAAGCAAAAGTTCCCTACAAACTAATGAACGCAGTCTTTAATTGATCAAAACGACAGATATTAATATGGTTACACACAGAGAAACCATCCATAAGGGATAGAACCTCATGCCCCACACACTCATAAATTATTTGGTCAATAAATGGTGTGGGGAAGTTGTATTTGGGACAAGATTTGCTCAAGTCGTGAAAGTCAGTACATACATGGATGGTGCCTTGTTTCTTGAGAATGGGAACCAGGTTGGAAACCCATGTGGTGTATTCAATGTGATAGATAAATCCAACCCACTTGAGCTTATCTATTTTGGCTTTGATATCCTCTCATTTGGAAGGATTGATGGGTCTCAAATTTTGACAGATAGAATTGGCGTCGGGCCATGTATCGATATGGTGTTCGACAATGGCGAGATCAAGTCCGGGCATCTATGAATAGGAATAGATGAAAAAATCACAAAATTTCTTGAATAGCTTAGTGTACACCTCAATTTCTTCGAGAGTGAAATGTGCCCCCAAGATAATGTTTTATTCTACCCATGGTTTATCATAAATGTTAATTTTAATGGTAGGAGAGATATTGGCCATGTTTCCTTCTTCGAAAGCATCTGGTGCAGGAATGGGATTTCTAAGCCAATTGACTTCATCATGGATTAAGTATTAAATTATAGGAATTTTGAGGTCTAAAATGGGCCTCCTAAGGAAATTATAAAATAATAGTGGAAATAATAAAATAAGATTTGATTACAACATCAAATTTTAGAGGAAAACAAGAAAAATTTACTTTTTCAACTTGTATTTTCAGCATTTCAAAGTAACAAATGAAATGAGATGTTGCATTGATTTCATCAGTGAGTACCCATGTTTCATGCTTTCTATGGACCTCTCTACACGCAAAAATGAGAAATACATGAAAAACGTGATTGTAATCATGTTTTTTCGTGTATTTCTCATTTTCATGTAGTAGGGTCCATAGAAAGTATGAAACATGGTACTCCTTGGATGAGGAATTAAATTTTGCATCCAACAAGTACTCCCTCTCAAAATTTGAGTAAAACCTTTGGGAGATAACTTGAAAATATGAATTGAAAAAGTATTTTTATTTTTTTATTATTTTTTAATATTTTTACCCTTTTACTTAAAAAATGGTGAATCATCCCCCATGGCTGACATCATCATCTTGAATCCTATTGGTTCTAAAAAAGTTTATTTTGGTTGTACATTTTTCTTAGGAGGTCCATTTTAGACCTGAAAATTCCCCTAATGAGACTCCACAACATACTGGTCATAGGACTGCTGTGGAAGGAAGTACACGCGATGGTGCATATTATCCCAGGGAAAATAAGGGGTGGTCATGGCTTCCATAATTTATTCATCATAATGGAAGATGGGAGGACTGGTGGAAAGGATACCACATGACGCGATGGGGCTACCTAATGCATCGTCATGAGAGATATGGTTCACATACACATTTCTATGGAAGGTAGATGAATATCTAGTAGATGAAACATCTACCAATGTTGAGACCAAGGTGTTCACCGAGGGAGGTTCGATCGAAAGAGAAGGGGATGCCCCATAGGGGTCTTCCACCATGGATCTCATGGATGATGAAAAATAGATAATATTGACCGAAGAGTCCATCATCTCGACATCAGGGGGAGGTATTACAATGGGTGCAAAGATGTCGTCAGGTTCTACCGAAGTGAAACTCACAAGTAGAGGGGTACAAGATCCACTATGAGTAACCTCTATTTCGTGAAATTCCTTAAGGGTATCATGAAATTCGTCGAGATGGGGACAAAGATGAGAATAGTGGCCATAAATATTGCACAAAGCATAGGGGTGTTTCTTGCACAAAGATTTGAATTTCTTGGCTGACTTAGGTAAGGTAACATGGACCTTCGGGATGTCAGATTCAGGAAATGTTTCATTGACCACAGTTTTGAGATGGGGAAGTTCACGATAGTTATAGGTGGCATGCCAAAAAACATCACACAAAGTGCACATAGGTGACTGCTTTGGAGGCTTAGGAGGAGCATGAGATATTTGGGGGGCCTTGTCCTTAGGTTCATTCTTTTTTATTCCCCCCCCTCACTGGATGCTTTCACAAAATGAGTAGGTTCCTATTTAGGTGGCTGTGGCATTGAAGCAAAGGGAGGGGTCATGGCGATTGGTTGAACTAGGGTCAAAGTGGTATATGGTTTGAGCTGACCAGGCATAGTGTTTTCTGGGGGATCAATGCACCAGACTGGGATCCCCAAGTTTAAATTGGGAAGACTCAACATAGCCATAACAGGAACCAAAAAGACTCAGGAGGGGGGAGCTAAATACGGTATCTGACCGGAAGGGTAATGGCTTGGCGAAATGGCTAACAAATGGTTAAGGCTTGGGGGAATTGTTCTTGGTTGAAAAAGGTTGGGAGAGACACTAGCAAAAGGAGAAGGTCCTTGAGGAGAAGGTACTGAAGGTTGTGTTGAGTGAACAACGGTAGGTTGCGAAGGTGATAACTATTGGCTAGTCAAATCAGGTCGCTTTTGGCTAGCCCGAGACGCTTGCAACATGAAAACACTCGATGAAATGGGCTTGGTGATAAGAGGGTGGGGGGAATAGGGAATGAACCAAGTAAGGTGGAATATTTATAGACTCCTATTGAAACACTGATGAGAGTACGAATGATTGGTTATCAACCATCAAAGATATGATGGGCTTAGGGGAGGTCTGAGAATTCAACTCGTAATTTGTCAACTGATTGACAATGATGAGCTTTCCATTATGGGGAAAGCACTACTTATGGTGAACCATAGATGTGACAGCTGACATCGCATAGGTATAGCTACGACCCAAAAGGATATTGTAAACCAAGGGGGCATCAATGAATTTTATGTCAATACAAATAGTCTTGCCCACAAGTGTGACTCAACAATTGCCAAACATGCCAAGGGGCTGAGAAGTGTGACTGTACCACCCATGCAAATTGATGGTGGATGGGGCTAAGTCAGGTGATTCGAGCTCATTCCAAACATATGTGGACATCACATAGGTGGATGTGCCCTCGTCAATGATACATCGAGGAACATGGGCATTACGGATCTTGACTGTTATTTGGAAGGTGACAAATTAAGGTAAAGGGGGATGTTCTGATTTGTCAACATCAAATACGATCAAACGATCATCTGAAGGATCCACATCACCCAAAGTAGATATCAGATATTTTCGTTGAGATGGGAACGACTGGAGGACATCCAACGTTGACATGTAAATAAGAGACTGCACCAAGTCATCTACTATGTTGTAGGTGTGGGCAGCTTTGGCGGAAGAAGCATTTCATTGTAATGGCCCTTTGGGGATCTTGTGAATGACCTCTGCCTTAGGATGAGGGATATGTAATGGAAAATTTTGTGTCAAAATGGACTCTGTGGAAACTTTGGTTTGGGACTCAGTTGCAGACATAATGGGTTGCTTGTCATATTGGCGCGACCGATTCTGAAGGTTGACATGTAATATTCCAAATTTTCCATTATCATGATTGGAATATTAGAGTTCTTACTTTTCTTATTTAGTTAAGTAAATAAAAGGGTGGAGGGACCCATAAACTTAGTAGATGAATAAAATCCACTTATATAGTGTGAATGTGGGTTAATTGAGTAGTGGAGTAGCATTATGGAGTAGGGGAGCAACATAATAATGAAGAAAGAGTGGTCATATAGCATTAATGAGGAAGATGATGGAGATAGTAGAGGAATAAATACAAGATGATTGAGATATTGGAGAAGAAATTACAGAGATGATGGAGGTAGCTGTGCTTTAAATGCACCCATGATGGAGGAAGTGAAGAATAATTGTAGCAATGATGGAGATCATGGAGGACAACATAGTCTTTATGGAGGTTAGTGGCCACATGTGCAATGTAGTTATGAGGTGGGACAAGGCTAGGGAAGGCTCACAACCATAAAAGGAAGATGAGGGCAGCAAAGGAGGGAGTTTGGATTTTTATTTTTGAGTGTCGTAAGACATTTCTTTTCACGCTTAAGCTATTTATCTAAGTTTGTTGTGCTGTTTAGCACTGGGTGTTGCCAAGTAGGAATCCCACACTTACCCACAAGGGACTTAGAGTGCCTACTTTGGGAATGTTTTTTTGGGCAGAATTCATCATTAGGAAATCAGTGCCACTTTTAGCCACTCTCATCTACACTTTCAATTACAGGAATTACGGATTCCTGAACTTGGGTTTGAGGGTTGGAAGGTTGTTCTCAGTACTTCAGGTGAGAAACCTGTGGAGGAATCAACCCTTCACACTGTGGATCCATTGTAGTCTTCCAGGAGTTTCATTTTCATATTCAACATCATGCCATCCCTCTGATTCTCCTATGCAGCAACATTTCCTGCAGGAATTGCGTAATTTTGCAGTGAGGGTTTGAGGAGAAGAGGAAGTTCAAAGAAATTAAATTGGAATCCTGCGAGGGATTAATCCTTCACTTCGAGGATCAATTTAGTGACATGGGATCAATATAATTGTATTATCGATGAGCAGGCTACATCATTAGCCCTCCTAGACAACACAGTATTACCCAACAGTTGCGCATGCAATAGTTGCATATTAAGTGGAGGATCTAGCTCTTAAGTTTCTTAGCTTGGGATCGGGAGAAGGGACCAACCCTTCAGTTAGTGATCTGAGTGGGTGATATTGTAGCAGATAGATAATTCTTTCAGCCCCATATCAACATTTTTTTTCCAGGGAGTGCGTAACTTAGCCTGCAGGGGTGCAGTATGCAACCCAAAAAGGGCCAAATTCCAAACTCAAAATCTGGCCAAACCATATGTGGGGTTTTCTAGGTTTTTCGAGTAGAATCCATGGTTAAAAACCCAGATCTTTCTGAGCACTCCACCAACCTCTCACACATATATATTATTCCCAGCAACATTAGTTTCTAGCAACAATAGTTTATACTTTCCAGTGCTAGGTTTTAGTAGTGTATTCCAACCATCTTGTGGCTTGAGTGCATTCCTTTTGGAGCACTGTGTACTTATATTGTTTTTGATACAGAATTATATGTCTCTGTTTTTTTTGCTAATGTTTTATTGTCTTGATGTTATATTATAGCATATCCAACATTATACAGTTTTGTGCTTACATTCTAGTTATTTCCTTGATTAAAATGTTATAAATTTTCTATATTTATGTATTTCCCATTTTGGGATATTACAGTGGTACCAAAGCATGATCTTTGGCGCAGCTTGTGGGAATTTCATGACATCAAAGGAATAAGAAGAAGAAGAAGAAAAATAAGAATCCTAAAATGGCGGAAGGATTGAATTTTCACACTTCTCTTCAGATCTATGCAAGATGTCACCATGGAGATCAAAGAAATGAGAAGGGAAAGGCAAAATGAAACCTCAAGAGGGTTTCAGAATGGAGAAGGTCTAATCAATTCCTATCAGCAGTGTAAGCAACTGGCGGTGCATAAATTTCCACAACACCCTACTATGCCCACTTTCCTTGCAGAAGGAAATGAATGACATGGAAATGGAGGATATTTGGACCATGAGACTCTGAGTGATTATCATTTAGAGTGAAAATATCAATCTAGAGCATTCAAAGAGAATTTGACTTTCCAACAATTTTTCCAGATTAAAGAGAACTGGAGACCCCGCAGCAGAAATAGAAGAAGAGGGCATATGTAGTATAGATTATTTTTGCCAACATTCGATGGGTCATCCAAAAGCATGGCAAAGGCTTGGATGGAGAAGTTAGATGATTTCTTCTAGCTACACCTAGTAGCTAAAAGGGAAGTGATTGAGATTGCAGTGTTGCACCTTGAGGGTGAAGCAAATGATTGGTGGTTCGACAGATTGAAACATGCGAGAGTGACTGTGTATGCATATTTCACTCAAAGGTTGGTAAAGAGGTTTGACAGAAGAAAAATGGAGGCACTTTCCATTAAGACATTTTTTGACATTGGTGAGGAAGTATATGAGGAGAAAAAGGAAGTTTTCAGCGTGGATACTCTGGGCGAAGAAAAAATAGCACCACCACCAGCTGTAGTAGAGGTACTTGCATCAATGGGAGGAGTATGTGCATCTTTGCAAGATGGAGGAGTTAGATGATTTCTTCCAGCTACACCCAGTAGCAGAAAAGGAAGACATTGATATTGCAGTGCTACACCTTGAGGGTGAAGCAAATGATTGGTGGTTCGGCAGATTGAAACATGCAAGAGTGACTGTGTATGCATATTTCACTCAAAGGTTGGTAAATAGGTTTGACAGAAGAAAACCGGAGGCACTTTCAATTAAGACATTTTCTGACATTGGTGAGGAAGTATATGAGGAGCAAAAGGAATTTGTTAGCACAGATACTCCGGGCGAAGAAAAACTACCACCACCACCAGCTGCAGTAGAGGTACTTGCATCAGTGGGAGGAGTACTTGCATCTTTTCAAGATGGTCCTGAGAATTCAACATTGAGAGTCCGAATCATGATTTAGGAGGTGCATGAGAAAGAGGAAACAGATACCAGCACTGGTGCAGCAGTAGAGGAGCAACCAGCACCATCACCAGCAGTTGGAGAATAAATTGCACCATTGGATGAAATCTTGTAGCCTTGCAAGATGTTACGAAGCATCAATTGATCCAAGGCATGCAAACATTTCCACCCCATGTTATTTCTACACATCAGATGGATATTTTTGGGGTCATTCCATCAGGGAAATTGGATGACCAAGGGTTAGAGCACATTGCTGATTTGGAGAAGTAGAATATCACTACACAAAGGACCCTTGACTGGATCAAGGAGAACATGTATAGCTATCCCATTTTGACATTGTTGAGCTGCACACACTACTTTTTGTTGGAGTGTGGAGTTTATGAGGATGAGATTATCATATTCATAATGCAGGGAAGCTATACAATAGATTTTGAGAACCAGAACTTATTTTCGCATGAGATGTTGTATTCTATTAATGATAAAGAGATATTGGCCATTATGCATGCATTGGTAAAATTCTGACAATTTTTTATTGGCTGTAGATTTTGAGTGAAGACCAACCACCATAGTCTCTGAAAACTTTTTGAGGAGGAGCAGTTGCTGCAGAAGAGGCAACAATAGTGGATCAATACAATGCAGGACTATGATTTCAACATTGTGTATGGAGAGGGCCATGAGATAGAAAATGTACTATCATGGAGATCAACAACGTTGTCATTGAGGAACAATGATGATTTGAAGGCCTAGTTATTATTTGAGCATTCCTATGACTGCTTCATTTATGCAACATTGGATGGGAAGATGGTAGATGATAGACATCATGTAATGGATAACATCTTCCATTATCAGGACAAAGCCTATTGATGAGCACCTCACATCTCAAAGAGAAGTTTCTGCATGTAGCATATTCAGAATCTCATAGGTTCTACCAGGACATCGGAGAGAGGTTCTCATGCAGAGACCTCAAGGAGGATGCATTTCGACATATCATGGAGTGAAAATATTGTCATTAGATTATGGAGGATGGTATTGTTAACATTGATCCACTGTCAAGTTCTGCACTTTGATTCGACATTTTCACACAATACATCTCTTCACCCATGACCGGATTATATTTCTGGTATGTATGCATGCTTAATGGTCTTCCCAAGGCCATAGATAGTAATGGGGACAATTATTGTATGAGAAAATTTTGGTGGGAGCTTCTCCATTGGGTGGATACTGAGCTGGTGCATGATATGAGTTATCACCCATAGTTTAATGGATGGATGGAGATGATGAGCAAGTGGCTAAAAAGATACTTTCAAATATATGACTCGGGGCAACAGGAAACAGGGCTGTGATGGCTGCCCTTGGGTGCATATGGTTACCACCTGACATTTCAGATTGGTATGTTCCATGCCTTGCACAATAATAAGGTGATGCAACAATAGGATGCATGGCTGTGCTGGCTACTCTTGGGAGAGTATGGCCAAGACATTGCATTTTATATTTCCATTGACATATCATTGTTTCCTACCTTCTACAGTAGTGATGAGATGCAACAGCTGGAGGCATGGTTGCGCTGGTTACTTTTGAGAGAGTTTGGCCATCACATGACATATCACATGTCAATGGGGATGTTATTGATTGGTACTTTGCATGATACTCATATGATGTGGCAGCAGGAATCCTAGATATGTTTTTCTGGTGTGACATTCTACATGTCAGTCAGTATATCATTGCTTCATGCTTTGCATTATGATGATGTGGGGTGGCAGCAAGAGTCATTTTTGCACTGATTAATCTTGGGAGAATATGGATTGAAATTCTCCCATAACTTGCATAATGATGATGTGGGATGGCAACATGAAGCCTTGATGCGTTGGCTTCTATTAGGAGAGTATGGCCACCATACTCGGTATGATGATGAGGTGGTGTGGAAACAAGAGGCATTGCTGTGGTGGCTACTATTGGGAGAGTATGGTTCGACATTTCACATGTCAATCCATATGTCTCTATTTCCTACTTTTCACAATGTTGAGATGATGATTAGATCAAACAAGGCCACCAGGGTCAAGGATTGGAGCATGGAGAGACACAACGTACTCCATGTAGCATGGGCTGGAGAAAATATTTATGAGTTGGGACTTTCCACTTGGGGAAGGAACCATTACACTTCACATATTTCATGCAGAGAAGAGGCTCCTGGACAAGAGATGGTTTCCACTTGGGAACTCATTGATGAGGAGAGGCATCTAGCTACATAGCTGGAGGCCATTCTAGACATTCTAGAGAGGCATCTATGGAGCTGGGCATTCATAACACATTGGAGAAGATGGGGAAACCTTCCATACGAGGATGCCACTTGGGAGGGAGATGGATTTCTGCAACATCCACTTTTGCAGTTGCTTGAGGACAAGAACCATTTTGTCGGGGAGGAATGTAATATTCCAAATTTTCCATCAGCTAATTGGAATATTAGAGTTCTTAATTTTCCTTTTTAGTTAAGTAAATAAAAGGGTGGAGGGACCCATAAACCTAGTAGATGAATTAAATCCACTTCTATAGTGTGACTGTGGGCTAATTGAGTAGTGGAGTAGCATTATGGAGTAGTGGAGAAACATAATAATGAAAAAAGAGTGGATTTCATAGAGAATTAATGAGGAAGATGATGGAGATAGTGGATGAATGAATGCAAGATGATGGAAATAGTGGAGAAGAAATTTCAGAGATGGTGGAGGAAGTGGTATGATGAAATTCACACATGATGGAGGAAGTGGAGAATAATTGCAACAGTCATGGGGATCATGGAGGACAACACAGTCTTTATGGAGGCTAGTGGCCACATGTGCAGCACATTTATGAGGTGGGCCAAGGCTAGGGAAGGCTCACAACCATAAAAGGAAGATGAGGGAAACAAAGGAGGGAGTCTGGATTTTTATTATTGAGTGTTGTAAGACATTTCTTTGCACACTTAAGCTGTTTAGCTAAGTCTGCTATGTTGTTTAGCACCGGGTGTTCCTGAGTGGGAATCCCACCCTAACCCATGGGGGACTTCGAGTGCCTACTCTGGGAAAGTTTTCTTGGACAACATTAATCATCCGAAAATTAGTGCCACTTTCAACCACTCTCATATGCACTTCCAGCTATAGGAATTATGCATTCCTGAACTTGGGTTTGAGAGTTGGAAGGTTGTTCTTAGTAATTCAGCTGAGAAAAATGTGGAGGGATTAACCATTCAAATTGTGGATTCATTTCAGTCTTATGGGAGTTTCATTTTCATATCCGACATCAGGCCATCCCTCTGATTCTCCTATGTAGCAACATTTCCTGTAGAAATTGTGTAATTCTATAGTGAGGGTTTAAGGAGAAGAGGAAGTTACAAGGAACTCGGCTTGGAATCCTATGAGGGATGAATCCTTCACTCTAGGGATCACATCAGTAGGCTGGGATCAACATTGTATTATCTATCAGCAGGCTACATCATTAGCCCTCCTAGACAACACAATATTACCCAGCAGTTGTGCATGCAACAACTGCATATTCAGTGGAGGAGCTAGACCTTAAGTTTCTCAGCTTGGGATCAAAATAAGGGAACAATCCTTTAGTTAGTGATCTGAGTGGGTGCTATTAAAGCAGATAGATCAGTCTTTCAGCCCCATCAGTTGTCTCCAGGGAGTGCATAACTCAGCCAGCAGGGGTGCAGTGTGCAACCCAAAAAGGGTTGAAATTCCAAACTCAAAATTTGGCCAAACCATTTCTGGTTTTTCTTGGGTTTTTTGAGTAGAAACTGTGGTTAAAATCCTAGATATTTCTAAGCATTCCAGAAGCATCTCCCACATATATCTTCTTCCCAACAACAACGGTTTCTAGTAGCAGTAGATTATACTTTCCAATGCTAGGTTTCAGTAGTGTATTTCAGTCATCTTGTGGCTTGAGTGCATTCCTTTTGGAGCACTGTGTACTTATATTTCTATTGATAAATAATGATATGTCTCAACTGTTTCCACTAATGTTTTAATGTCTTGATGTTATATTTCGACATTTCTAGCATTTTACAATTTTGTGCTTACATTCTAGTTATTGTCCTGATTAAAATGTTATAAAGGTTCTATATTCTTGTCTTTCCCATTTTGTGATATTACATGACATCAGTGGTATTGAAATCTTCAGAATTCATCATGAGAATATGGTAATCATGGGTACCAAAAGGCAGAGGTTGAGGAGCGGCTTGACCTTGAGGTGGTTGGGAAGCAACATATCCTTGCTGAGGGAAAGGATTGGTGAACATATCAGGTTGAGTTGGTGCAATTTTTAGAGGAAGTGAAGCAGTAGCTTTTTTCCTTCTAAATGTTGCTTGTGCTTCCCAAAACTGGCGCATCTAGGGTAAAAGGGGACAATCATGAGTATAATGGCCATGGACACCACAACATGAACAAGGCTTGTTGGTAGGAAGAGGCTTGTTCTGCTTGGGCTGATCGCCCTATTGATGGTTTGTAGTGTTAGGTTGGTTCCCTTGGGTTGCGTTCGGTTGATTACCTTGGCACCATTGGTTACCCTGCGCTTGTTGGTTCTGGTTACCTTTCCCCTTATTATTTTTCTTCTAATTAGGAGGATTAGTCACACTCTACTACACATACACCTGACCTAAGGAGGTGGTGGCTTTTGTGGCAGAGGTTGAGATGGCACGGGAGGCTGGGGTGCTGATGTCAAAAGGGTTGGAGCCCCAGGCTGTGCATAAGGATATAAATGAGGTTGGGAAAAATTTGGGTAAACAGGTTGAGCAACAGCTAGCCCTGGCATCGGTTGATGCAGTTGGGAAAATGCATAAGGTGTGCTTTGACCTGGATACATGTTGTCGGGAGGGGGATAAGTGCTGGAGGAGTTGTTCCCCCACTGGGGATAACCATAACCCATGAAAGGATGAGTATACAGATTTTAAAGAGATCCAAATATACCATTGGTGGCATGAGATGCCCCGAGTGCATTGGCACCACTAGGTCTAGGAAGATTCTGTAAAATGGTATAAACATAACCAGACTGGGCATAGATCAAGTCATATTTCAATGCAACTTGGAGAGATTATTCCTCTATATGAGGAAAATGAGACGTGATATATTTACCAATGGAAGGAAAAAGCATTCTAAGAAACCTATCCATATAGACACGATCGTCGAATGTAGGAGCTCGACACAATATCCTCATTCTATTCCATTCTTGGACATGGTTAGAAAGATGGGTGGCAGAAGTTTGACGGAAGGCGGTCAAAAATTTGGTTCCAGTATCTTAGCAGAGATGTAACTGGAAGTAAGACATAAAGTCTCTAGCAATATATGTAAAATTCTGGTCAACATACCACTTCACAACTTCTCCAATGAGCGTATGTTGGAACAACTGAAGGCTAATGGAGTCATCGGTAATGGAATTGGATGAACACCACATGTGAAAGGAACGAACATGATTAGTAGGGTCCTATACAATTTTTCCTTCAAACTTAGGAATGTCAGAAGGAATCTTAGTTGGCACAACAGGACAACCTAGATCATGGAGTATAGGGTCGTTGATTAACTGGTTGAAATTGGGAAGGCTTAAACCTACCATGAAAGGTAGCAAAGGAGTAACCGAAATGGTTTCGGTAGCGGTTACGATAGTATCGACTCCAACATGAGGGATGGGGGCACCACTAGCTTGAGGACCTACACCTGCATTGGCGCTTAACATGATGACGATATGAGGGTGAGGGGAACTGGGTTCGAAATTAGAGGAAGAACCTGATGAACCAGAATTAGAGTCAGTATGGGGACTTGGCGGAGGAATAACTCAGACCCTACGCGGTGGAGTAAGTATTCCTAATGGAAACTGAGGGTGAAGGCCACAGAGTCTTTGAGATAAAGGCCTTGGGGGCACAATGATGGCAATTCACAAATGACACGAAATGGTTGAAGAGTGATAAACAAAGGCTTTGTGAGGAAGATTAATTAATTATGATGTTTATGTCTTCGCTTGGTGGTGTAAACCAAGTGCTCTTCGCTTTAGGTGTGTGTGTGCAAGTTGTGTGTTAATTTTAATTAAGCCCAGATGGGTTTGTAATGAAAAAAAATGTTGAAGTACTGTAAATAAAACTAAAATGACAGTAAAATATATAGCTACACATGCATAAATTCAACCCAAAAAAAGGCTTCCCAAACAACTAGTCTAAAATGTGGACGAAATTGACTCAAAACACACAAGACACCCAAAATATCTAAGGTTTAAGGGACAAGGATATAATGACTCATATCTGCTGGAAATGATGCAGAAAACAACAAGAAACTGAGAGGAAAACTGCTGCAAAATGGAAGGTGAAAGGTTAAAACCTTAGGGGAAATAAGGGTACCCTAAGGTAAAGCCCAATAAAAACTCAAGAGAGGGCTTTGGATGGAATAATATTCTATCAAAAGGGATTTGAAAGAAGGATAAATTGGACCCTGAAATAATGGCTGAAAGCACTGCAAATCTCAGAATACCTACTCTACTAAACCCCTCCTAAAAAGGTGGAAGGGCATTGAAACCATAGGGGGATTGGTTCCACTTCAAGGAGATAAACTGAGCATTTCCATCCCTAAGATGGGTTGAGACAGAGGTCAGATAACCCAAAACAGTGCTCTTGGAAAACCTTGATAGACATAGAAAAAAATCAAAAAACGTCTCGGCTCACAGGTACTGACTTGTGGGATGTGGAAATCACATTTTTTGGGAAGACATGTGCGATTTTTGGCAAAAATTGCAGGTTTTGGCTTAAAAAGTGCGAGTTCCTGTTCCTGAATCTTTGGACCACAGGTTGTAGAAAAAATGTAGTCTTTGGTGTGGTTGATACCTGTTACCTGCAGAAAACACCCAAAAACAACTGGAAGTTAGAATTTTTATTGATTTAGGGCATAAAAGTTAAAAAACAACATCAAGAGACTGAAAACTGTTGAAGAAAAATTGTAGTTACTGAAGCCGCTAGTCAAGCAGGAATCTAAATTACAACAGTGGAGTCACCATTTGTTCATGCCAATGTGTAATTAAAAAAGAAGCGGAGTCACCATTTGTTAGCGTCAATTCTTAACGCAAGTGTACAAAAACATATCAATTTAGCTGTGTGTGACAAGAAACCCTAACAAAAAATATTCTTGCTTAAATTCTTTAGATATACAATCGATAGTTAAAACAAATGCTACAAAAAACCATATCTATGAAGTAAAAGTAGTTAAACAGTGAAAAGAAATAAGAATTTCTCCATGCATCCAACGGACAAGACAAGATTTAAATAATTTTGAATATATTATAACACATGAGAAGGGAAAAAATAATAGTGTTACCAATCCCCCTCAATGGGATGGGTTCTTGGTTGTCCTCAACGC
Organism: Pinus albicaulis; assembly: GCA_034641835.2. Taxonomy (NCBI): domain Eukaryota; kingdom Viridiplantae; phylum Streptophyta; class Pinopsida; order Pinales; family Pinaceae; genus Pinus; species Pinus albicaulis. Next base: position 367,559,361 of record CM076573.1, read on the forward strand.
TTCAGATCCAAAATTTTCTCTCTCTCCAATGTGCAGAAAACCCAAAATGTGTTGAACTCTATGGGAGCTCAAGAAGCAGAGAAAATAGTAGTAGCATTGAGAATGATCATAGAATGAAAATGAAAGTGATAAAAATGAATAATGAATGGAAAACCCTCCTATTTATAACAAAATATTGAGTTTTCCTCGATAATGGCGAATAATAAAATGTTATTAACCAAGATCTAGATCTGGCTGCTTGGAATATTTTATTATATTTTGTTGGAGGGAAAAGGTATTTAAATTGGTTAAATACCTTTATTTAGAAATAATAAACAAATAAATGATTTATTTATCACTTCAAGAATGTGGTTAAGGAATAATTAAAAAATAATGATCTTTTTAATTATTTCTATGTGATTTAGATAAATTTAACAAGGAATAATAACTAAATAATGATTTAATTGATTATTCCAAGACAAAAATAAGATAAATAATGATTTATCTAATTATTTCTCATAATTGGGTTAAATATGACCAGGAATATTATTTAAACAATGGTTTAATGAATTATTCCTAGAGGAAAATCAAATAAATAAGGATTGGTTTAATTATTCCTCATGGGTTTTCTTGTTTTAACCATAAATAACTTAATAAAATATGGTTTATTAAATTATTTATTATAGTGAAAGAAATTTTACTATGGTAAAATTGGTCCTACATGGTGTACTTCAATCCATCTAATTGTAAATGGTTAGATGACCAAATTTTGGTGATAACATATTTGGTTGCTAACCTTGTACCCTTCATGAAAAAATAAGGCACCATTCGAATTTGTATCGATTTATCAGATCTAAACAAAGCTTGTCCCAAGGACAATTACCCCACACTATTCATTGAAAAAGTCATAGATGTTTATGTCTGTCATGAGGCCCTATCATTTATGGATAGATCCTCTAGGTATAATCAGGTCCATATTCACCACACAAATCGATAGAAAACCACATTTACCACCCCTTGGGGTACTTTCACATATCAAGTTATGATATTTGGCCTTAAAAACAGTGGCGCCACCTTCCAACGTGTCGTGAACTACATATTTCATGGTTTGAATCATCTCATCCTCACCTATTTGGATGACCTTAGTGTAAGATCCAATAAACGTGCTGACCATTTGGAAGACCTATGCCTTGTTTTTCAACGATGTTGAAAATATATCCTATGCTTGAACCCTCTCAAGTGTGTGTTTTGTGTTAACACTGTAATATTACTGGTACTCATTGTCTCCCAACAAGGTATTAGAGATGAACCTCTCAAATTCCATGCAATCAAAGAAGTACCACCTCTAAGAACATTTAAGTAGTTACAAAGTCTGCATGGTAACTCCAACTTCTTATGACACTTTGTCCCCAACTACGCCACTTGCGCATAGGACTTCCTGCATCTCTTTCTTTAAGACATCCCTTTCCAATGAGACGAACAAGCCCAGAAATAATTCAAAGCTTTAAAAGACACAGTATCTTCATCTCATTTGATCATCCCACCCTACGAAAATAAGGATTGCACCATATATTTATCTGCATCAGATGTAGCCATTATAGGGATGATAGTTCAAGACGTACCAACCAATAGGGACCACGTGATTTATTTTGTAAGCAATAACTTAGCTAGGCTTTCATTGAAGTATGAACCCAAAGAAAAAACAACCTTAGCCCTAGTACATGCAATAAAACATCTTTGGCACTATATCATCCTTCGAACCACCACTGTCGTAGCAGCTATCAACCCGATGCGATATTTTCACACTCGTAATATGATGAATCATAAATACACCCGATGGATAGTTATACTACAAGAATTTGATTTGAAATTTAGCTCCCCTAAAATAGAAAAGGCACTCATCCTCTCTGAATTCATCACAGAACTCCCAACAGATACCCAAGGATCCCCTGTTAATGATGCACTACATGATGAAAATATTTTATTAGTGCCAATAGAGGGCCCTTGGTATGACAATATCCTACTCTTATTATGAACTCAAAATTTTAAACCTCAACTCACTCGTGTTGACTGAACACGCACATGCCATCAATCTCCCTGATACCTTATTTTAGGGGACTTCCTTTACCGACAAGGCATCGACACCATCCTTTATCGATTCCTGACTCACGACCAAGTTGATTAAGTCCTGAATGACTACCACAATAAGGCTTGCAGCAACCACTCTTGAGAATTACCACTACCAAAAAATTCCTACGTGTCAGGTACTTCTGGCCCACCCTTTTTCACAACTACATCCAAATAGTCAGAATAAGCGAGTGATGCCAATGCTACGCTCATAAGATGAGAGATCCTCTAGATCCCCTACACCCCATCATCATAGTAGGACCTTTTTGTAAATGGGGCATATACTTCATGACATGAAACCTCACATCATTCAGAAACCGCAAATACATATTTGTGGTGGTCAATTATTTCACCAAATGGGCATAAGCCATGCCCACATACAACAGCACCACATAAACCACTGAATTTGTTTTCTTTAACCATGTCATCACATCAATCCACTCATCAAAATAATAACCTAGAAGGTTTGAAAGCATATAAATTATGTGTTTGGCTTGATCAAGGAACATGGAAGAATCATAGGGTGGATTATTCTTGGGCAATTGGGCATTCTCAAGCAGGAAAATGTCAAAAATTTGTGTTCTCTAGGAGAAATCTAATTTTTGATATAGTTCATTCAAGGCTTCTACAGAAAATGGTGCACTGTCTTCGATAGGAGGGACTTGCATCATTTGGTCAATGGTTTTGGAAGTGATGGTGAATATGACTTATCCATTTGGGGCTACAATGGCTTTTTGGTTTTGTAAGTAACATGCATGACATTTTATAATGAATTCTAGGAAATGATGGGTCTGAAAGAAGATGTAATGAATAAATTGGACTCCCAGAGACCAATTTCATCAGTTTAGTCACTAAATTTATCTTTGAGCCAAAAATAGAGTTTGAAAAGGTTGAACTCACACTTAGTCTCTACAATTTTGTAGTCCATGTCTGCAAGAGGGATATGATCAAGATCAATATGGGGAGGAAGCATCAAGTTGATTAAATATTCATTATTATTCTTCTTAGGAGGCATCTTGCTAGTTTTAATCACAGTAACATGAAGGTAATGGTGAATTACCAGGGATTTTATCTGTGACTGAAAATCAGTGGCAATGGTGTCTTTTCCGCTTGATCAGTCCTTTGTCGGGTATGATGGTTGAATGCAATGAGAGAGTTTTGGAAATGAAGGATGTGTGAGCAATATACAAAAAAAAGGAATTAAAATGGTGGCGAAAGGGGTTTTTATGGTTACAGAGTACCTTCCGTTGGGGGCGCGGGTCCATTGAAATTTCGAACGGTTATCCCAGGAATGCATTTAATTTGGTAACGGTTTATGCCTGGTGTTAGGTGATTAACGGAGGGAGGCGCAGGGTAAAGCTAGAGGGAAATGATGGTAGAGAAGTATTTTTCGGAAGGGGGTCGAGACGGTTAATGGTTTATGAGGTGGGGTACAAAACATTGTGGTGTTGACACGTTAGGTGGGTTCGACAGGGGGGAAAGCCACTTTTTGGACCCCTCCCCCCGCTGGTAAAGGGAGGATGGAAAGGGGGGGCCAAAAAATTCTGTGGAGCATTGATTTAGTGGAGGAATGATCTGACAGCTGGGAGAAGCTCAAGGTTTAATCACATGTGACAAGCCCTTTTTGTCGTTTACCAACCTTAATACATGTACGATGAACTTTGATTTAAATCATATGCCTTCCAAACTTTGGATAACACATATGAACATAATATTTCGGGCTATAACAAATATATTAAAAAGCTTTCTAACTTAGGATAAAGACATATAATGTAAAATTTATCCCATTTTATCCCTTTGACTCTTTTGACTTCAATTTATTCCTAACCTAAAACTAGTTTTTTATCCAACAAAAGGGTGCATTTGAACTAGCAGACCCTCATTTTATTTTCTTTGAGGAGAAAACACTTACTCTATCCTATCTAATCAATTCTTCATTGATTCAACTTAAAAATTTGAATCAAATTATTCATTTACCTAATTGACATTAGCCGAGATTGGACAGTTTGGCTAACTTTATTCTCTAATCTAATTGACAAAAAATTAAACGTGTTTGACCATGATTAAATTGTATGGTTCAAACTGATGACTCAGGGTTGTGGAATTTTGAACAAGCTACATGCAACATCCAATTTATTCAACAAAATCAAACTATCTATCAAGTAGTGGCATTTAGACTTGCAACACTTTCATTTCCATTTTTGTTTTATTTGGTTTTCATCTTTATTTTTATTCTTTCTTTGTTTTTTCTTTTCTTTTCCTTTTTTTCTTTTGTTTGTTTCATTCTATTTTTTATTCAAATACCCTCTTTTCATTTTTATTTTATATTTTTTTGGAAATAATTTGAAGCATACAATATTATTTACAATTTCATATAACTGAGACAAAAATATTCAATCACCTTGTGATCCTATAAATTATAGGAGCCTAATACGTCCCACATATAAACCCGCAACCCCCAGTGTTTCCGAAGGGGGGGGGGGGGTTCCGGGGAAAGCCATTTCACCCAAACCACCACCGCCTACATGCGGTCATTTCATTCAGACCACACTCCCCGATCAAACCTACTTAACATCTGCCCCCCCAAAAACACGTACAGTCGCGGGTCCACTCATATATGTCTCGCATATATAATTTAAAATATTAAAAAATATAAAACTCCCTATTATTTGGACAGGGTTTAAGGGTTACACCGGAAGCCCACCTATGGGAGCCCGTGGCCAAACTGTTTCCCAACTGAAAAAAAAAAAAAAAAAAAAAAAAAAAAAAAAAAAAAAAAAAAAAAAAAAAAAAAAAAAAAAAAAAAAAAAAAAAAAAAAAAAAAAAAAATTGTTTTGAGGAAGTATAAATACACCTCATGGGAAGGCCTAAAGGGAGGAGAGATAGGTATTGATACTATAGTTTGTTAAGCCCAGATCAATTCTGATTATTCCTGTGCCTCTTACACTTCCCAGGTTCAGGAAACCCTTGTTTCCTTCTTTGAGATGTTTGGTGAGCCTTGGTATTTCACCAAGAGTGCTGCAACTCCCAGCGGCTGCCCTACTTTACTTTATCAACCCGGGGTTTCTTACAAAATTTGAGGTGAAAGTGCTATATACACTGCAGATGAATTCTATTCATGTCATATTGAGTCTGCTTTACGAAAGGGTGCTATTTCGTAAACTATGAGAACATCTGGATATTAAATTGCAGGAAGGAAATGACAAAAAGGAAACTAAACTAAACTGCTAAAAGGAAATTACAAGAATGAAACTAATTTAATTGGTAGAAAACAAATAGTAGAAAGGAAACTAATTATGAACCACACTTGACTTGGCCAAATGGCCAAATGCACTCTACTAATCCTATGATCTATGTTACAGGTCAAAATACCTCCTCATCAGCTCAGAGGGGAAGATAAATATGGAAGAAGTACAAAGACCTAATTTAAACCTATTTTTCCCAGGGTAACACATATATAGAACAGAACAAGAGCGTTATAACGCAGACAATCAGTACATTGGCCGCGTTAGTGGCTAGGGCAACGCTCTGTTTACACTAGAGGGACGCGTTACCCGTGTTTTAAGTTTGAATTGGGAAAAGAGCACGGAGAATGATTTGAATCTCCGACTTTCCCTCACAAAGGAGTCAGTTCACAAAGGAAACTGCAGAAGCACCAGTTCATTATTGGTCATTTCCATGGAAGACTGAACTCCAAGAGAGGCAAAAGCATGGAGATCAAGGAAACATCTAAGCCTTTTCCATTCCAAACTAGTGGAAAGAGAAGGGCAACAATGGCCTTCTCCCTCTCCTATAAGAAGGAGCTGAAGGCTCTTAATTGAAGGTCGAAGGATTGCTCAAAAGTTCTTGTATACTTGTGGAATAGAGAGTAGTGTGACATTGTGAAGGCCAAGAGTCAAAGAGGCTCCTAGAGAGCTTGTTGGCTTGGACTTCTTCACTTGATAGAGAAGAGAGATTGGGAGACTGAGGAGGGCTTGGTACAACCGATGGTTGTAATCCTCCTTCTTTCAAAATCAATAGAACTATGTTCGTTTTGTCCATTCGATGCTTAATGTTATATTGTTGTTTAAATATTTGCTTAGTATGATATGAATGGCTCAGATGTGTATAATCTATTTGTTTATTGTTGATTTAATTGATAGAATACTTGTTATATCAGAAGTTACGTGGGTGCTTTGACTGATTGTAGGATTCAGATTTGGAGCCGGCGAAGAAGGACTCTTGCTTTGCTGCGTAGCGCTCTCCAAAGGATTCTAAAGCTATCAAAGAGGTAATTCTCTATTGTATTCCTTCAAGTTATTTCAAGCTAATATTAACATGCTCATACCATCTTTGTGAACAGCATAGCTAATCTGACTGTCTGCCTCGGGCACCGGAAAGCCCTGAGAGGGATATACGAAAACCAACCACCCAAGAAGTTTACCCTATAGCAGAATTGGCGACTCCGCTGGGGAGTGTCCCCATAGTTTCCGGACTATTTTTCCCTTCATTTCTTCTCTCCTCTGTTTAGTATCCTTCCGACCATTTTTTGATGCCCAGTAGACATACCAAACGCTTGCAGAGTTCAATCCTGTTCCTGTCTGGCCAACTGAAGAGCTTTTCCCTGGTTAACGCGACCTATGCAGGCTATCCAGTGCATTATAACGCGGTCTATGCTTAAATACAGTGCGTTATAATGCTGTATTTTCTCACAGACAGAGCGTTACTCAGCCAAAAACCTTGTTGTTCACTGCTGTGACTGTGTTTTAGCTGTAGAGTTTTTTGGCCATCAGTACCTTTCACCGACTGAATCCCTGTGCTTGTCTGCTAAACTGGCATTTTTATTTGTTTCTCTTATTTAGTTAGTGTGCAAAACATTTACTTTTTAAAAGAGAAAGTTTTTTTTTATTATTTTTCTGCATCTAGCTGAGTTTATTCTGAAAGTTTTAGTTCACAGACTGTTAAAAGAGGTAGATAGAAGTCTGAATCTTCAAAAGTTGAGCTGTGTTATTTACATGTTGATGCATGGATGATTGAAAAAGAAACCTCTCCCTGTAGAAACACTCTTCATTGAATTTAATATTTAGAGCATGTTTTGCATGGTTTCTTGAGTCAGAGTCTCACTATACTTCATACGTCCATTCCCCCTCCGCAAGACTAATAACAAAGTACACTAAAAATAAAGCGACACTAAAATCAATCTAATTACTCTTTTTTGTGCTCACACAAACAGTAGTTCAGGCTAGGATTTTGGGTTAGGAAAGTGAGAAAACTACCCAAGATCTCAAAACTTGAAAACTAGAGTCATTAACGAGTGAAATCCTGCTGCACTCACATTATCGGGACAGTTCCTTTACCGGAGCTCAATGCGAGACAACACTTGGGTGCACTAGAAGGTAGCCCGCCTTCGACTGCATCCCGTGGGTGTGTTATATATTAGGGTTCCCTTCGGGGATGTCGAAACTAGATCGGGGATCTAGGTATTCTGCCCATATAGCACACTGTCCTTGACCGTGGACCCCCCTGATGATGTCTGTGATTTGAGGTATCCTTAGTGGCCATACTTTTAGGGACTTAAACAAGGTGACTGGGACGAGCTGTCCTGGTACCTGAAACAGACAGACCCACTATGTCTTTGTTCTTTAGGAGGGTACTCGTCTTCACGAGAGTGCTTACACCTATCGTCTGAGGTTCGGGCGAAGCTCTAGAGTGACCGTAACTGTACTTTCGACCAACCCTCTCTGTATACTATTGCGATACTGGATTTCATCACCAGTTAACGGTAGTACTCAGACATGACACCCTATTATGGCTACTTGCTGATTGATTTTAGAAAGTCCTTTTTCTTTTTGTTAAGAGTGTGGTTAATGTCATTTGAGACTTCATAATAGATCACAATTTAATAAAATTTGTTAAAATTAAACTGGTCACCGTGGCATCCCTTGACCCACGCCGTCTGTCTTGACGACAGCAAGGTCTACCTCCTCTCAACCTTGAGGAAGAACTGAACCTTGGTGAACTCGGGCCTTCTACGGAAGGGCAGTCTCCTTTGACTAATCTTGATTATCACATAGACCCTTATCAGCTGGAACTCCCGGAGGACCCTTTCACTGAAGGCGTTGTACCTAATTACAACCCTCCGCTCACTGATCCGTTAGGGCCTGTGATAATCCAAATTACACCACGCCGAGATATGTCTGCGGTAGCACCAACATCTATTTCTCCACCGGCATCCACAGGGTTGATACCAATGGAAACCATTCCTGGTTCGCCACCATCCTCCCCGCCGGTGGTTAGTTCTATGCCATTACTGGGCAACCCCAGTAGTCAACATACGCCTACCCCCAATCCTATGGTCAACACAACTGTCAGTAGTTTACCGAACCCTTCGGCATCTACTCCTACCGTAACCATGTTGGGGACCACGGTAGCTCCTCCCACGAGCATGAATACTTCGGTGCCCTTTAGCAACCCTTTCGGTTGGAACCCTCTGTTGAGTTCAAACCCCCTGGCCACTATACCAGGGGGCAGTGTTATTAGTACGCAGGTAGCAGGGAATATTTCTCTTCCTATGCAATCCTTAGGACAAATGGGACAACCCATTGTAAATACTATCCCCTTAAGTGGTTCAAACATAGGTGTAGGATCTATACCGTTGCCAAATTATGCAAGTACTAGTATGCCTCCGGGAAACTCTATTGCATCCATTTGGACTAACCAACCCCAACCTCCATCTGGAGTGGGAGGGCACTTTTAGGCTGGGGGCAACCAACCGTTTGCCCCTCAATACACTATTCCCTATGGACAGAAACCGTATGTTCCTAATCCTCCACCTATGGGAGGTTTTTATCAAAGTCCCACTTACCCTTCTGGTAACACGTGGATGGGAGGATCCTATGGTCCAAGTAATTAGCCCATACTGCCTTGGTTAGACTCGGGGGCAAATCCACAATTGCCTTTCTTGGCAGCTTTGGACATACCCGACATCCATAAGCAGACGAATGACCCCATCAACCACAACCCGCTTTGGCCTCCAATACCGCATAAGATTCCTTCTGATATCCCGAAGTTCGACGGGAAACATGGGGACGACTTGGCCGCACACATCACTACCTTCCATTTATGGTCCATATCCAATTCCATGGTAGATGATAGTGTCCGACTTCGACTGTTTCCGCGCACCCTTACAGGCAATGCCGCTAAGTGATACATTGAATTGCCACGCGCCGCCATCAATACGTTTGGCGCTTTAGCGACGGAGTTCTTAAAGAACTTCCAACTGCCAATTAGAGTGGAAATCAGAATAGAATTGTTAACATCATTGCGAAAATACACCGCCACCCACATCTCTGACCATATTCATGAATGGAGACGTAGGAGGAGGCTCGTCAAAGCGCCAATACCGGACCATCTCTTGGCCAATTGGTTTTGCAAGTCTCTTTTACCCCACATCTCTAAAGACATTGGCCTTTCAGGTGCGGTGACAGAAGATCAATGTATTCGTCGTGCCCAGCACCTGGATTTAATCTATTCACAATCCGGCACACTTTATGATCTGCTCCCCCATGCCCCTGGTAACCCAAACCCTCCGGCTACTCAGAAAACCAGAGCTCATGCCGATGGTATCGTTGGCGCGATCTCTGGTGTAGCCACCAATCAGTCTTGGGGGAAAACCTCCCAGCCATCCTCGGCTACCACCGCCCTCCATCAAACGACTCCTCTTCCTCCCGCTGAGATAAATTCGGTGCAAATCTCACAAAAACCTAGCGGGAAAAATAAGAAGAACAAGAAGAAAATGTCTTCTTCGGAAGAGCAGTCGAATAATCAGAATAACCCCAATCAGAAAAATGCTGCCAGAAATGACAGGGGAAAGGATAAACCCATGAAATTTCCTTGCAAAATCTGTGCGGAGGATCACTTGACATACAAATGTCCTCGGCTGCAGGAATGCATCGATTTTATTGCTAATAAGGATTCTGGGCGAACACCTGCCGTTCTTCACAATCCTTTCCCCAATCAACCGCAGCAACATCAACACATGGTTGACAATCTGCCACAACCCCATCAACAGGGCAACGGTGGTTCGTATCCTCCCGACGAAGGACCATCTGCCATTTATGGCATCGCGAGTGTTGACCTTCAAACTCGTGCCAAGCTTTATGGAAATCCTACCATAGATGCTCAGGAACCTGGAACTAGTTCCAATCCATCGCCGCCCAACGATTTACATATTGAAAGGCCTACTGTTGAACCTGTAATTCGTCCCCCCAAAGGGACACTTCGACGCATGACTCATAATACCTCTGCACGTGCAGCCCAAAAATACAATATTGTAGAAGATTTGGCGCAGGCACCGTCAGCTATGTCTGCTCTTGAATTATTACAAACCTATCCAACACAAAGGAAAGCCTTGCTTTCGGCCATCGGTGGAATAGATCCCCAAGATTCCATGCTAGCAATCTTTGATATGGAAAAGGCTAAACCTCGCCTCTCACATCAACTCGCATTCCAGGTGTAGGTTGTGTCGAAAGGGAGACCAATCCATCGCACTGTCATAGACGAAGGTGCTTCGACCTGCGTTATGTCACAAGCTTGTTGGATCCATTTAGGTTCTCCTACTCTAACCCCGCCATCGAATTCCCTCAAAGCTTTCGATGGCCACACTTTCCTACCAAAAGGTTACCTTGATAGATTTCCCATCACTCTGAGTGGGAAAACGGTAAACGTGCACGTTGAAGTCGTAGAGTGTCATCTAGACTATAATCTATTGCTCGGTCGCAGTTAGTCTTATGCTATGACTGCCATCGTGTCTTCGGTCTCCCGACTCATCCTATTTCCATTGGATGGGAAAATAGTCACGGTCGATCAGCTATCCTTCTGCACCCCTGATTATGCCACTTTACCAAGTAGCTCTATACCCCTAATAGGAGGTGTCCCTGACTCTTACGTCAGTATCGGTACCGGTCTTCTGAAGGCATCTTCCCTACTGGGTTGTTTTCCTCTACCGCCGCCGCAGATCCCAAACACGGTTGCAATGATATCCACCTTTTCAGATGGCTCTATCGACCCATGGATCATCCCGGCACCTTCAGATATTGATTCTTATGGAGATCAGATGCCGCTTTCGCCGGTTGAGTTGGCTTATCAAGCCATCCAAAGCACATCTGAACCCTCCACTGATATGGTTTCGACCACAGGTACAAACCTCTCTCCCATAACAGTTCTCTCTAAGGATCTCCTCAATGAAGTCTGGCCTACAGACGAAGCTCTTCAAGAGATCATGTCATTAGAAGAATGACCTTGGGGAGAGTTTCACCATCGCACTTCAACGATTGATTCAGAGGCAATAAAAACTGAAATCCCGTCTTTTGACCAACCTGAGATAGTTCCCTCCTCTTATAAGACTATTCACACTATCGATTCAGAAGGGAACATGGGTAATATTTCCAAGACACTGCTCATTGATATCTCAGTCAAGACAGGTATCATGGAAAATATTCCGTATTGCTTTTCAAATATCACACCTTTCCAACTTGCTTTCGGCCTGGAGGCAGTACTTCCGATCGAGTGTGAAATCCCATCACTCAAACTTGCCGTTGAACTCCTGCCTGGCACCACCGCCGCAGAAGAGCACTTGCTCTCACTCAATCATTTGGACGAAACTCGTCGAGATGATACACTAGCACTCGAAGCTCACCAGCGCTGAGTTAAAGCTCAATACGACAAATCTGTCAAGCCTCATTCTTTCGAAGAGGGCGATCTCGTTCTACTGTATGATCAAAAGCACGATCTCTTGGGGGTGGGAACACTCCAAACATTGTGGCTCGGTCCTTACATCATTACTAAATCCCTCTCAAAAGGGGCTTACGAACTACAGGACTGTAATGGCATTCCACTTGAGGAGCCCCGCAACGGGCTCTATCTGAAGAAGTATTTTGCCTAGTTTCGCACTAGGCATATGCTTTGTAATTTTATGTATATAAGTTTTGCCTATTTTATTTTGATGCTTCTGGATTTTTGTTTTTGGTTTAAGGTGTTTTTCTCATGTAATCTTTTTCTTTCGCACAGATGTCATCACATTTGTTATCATTCGTCGGATATGTGGACGGTGCTAGTCGTCACACTAGACACATTGCTTCAGCTGCTTGGGTTCTCTATACTCCTGAGTCGGACCTTCTTGGTTCCGGGGGAATTTTCCTGGGCAACGCCACCAATAATGTTGCCGAGTACATGTCAATGATCCAAATCCTCATGGAAGCGGCATCTCGTGACATCTCTGATTTAGTGGTCAGGTTAGATTCCCAACTCATCATTATGCAGTTAGACAATTATTACCGTGTCCGCCACCCTGTATTGCTACGTTATTTTTTACGAGTGCGACTTTTAGAACGTCAATTTCAAACAATCACATTTGAACACGTTCCTAGAGAATTTAATGCATTAGCCGATTCTTTGGAAAATTATGTGTTAGATTGGCATTTATCGCATTTATTGTAAAATATTTACTCATGAGTACATATATTTTTATCACATAAAAAATACATAAAAATTTAAAAAACACAAATCACCAAATATATCTATATATATATATATATATGTCATGTCTAGTACATAGTAAACATCAAAAAGAAAAATCTCCCAAAACTTGGGGTGTTTTACAAAATTTGGCTACACTAAGCCATGCTCTGACACTAATACATCTACTCCACCAGCTAGGCCTGATGCTCATGATAGCATACAACTGCTCTAGCTATCCTCCTCAGAGGGACTAAGTATCTCTCTGGCACACCCACAGTATGCCGTTGCAAACGAACTGGAACCTTCCGCATAGGAAGCGGTGGTATCCCCATACTCAGACCCTCCAGGTTCCTGGAGATTTCATGTAAAATTTGGGTATCATCATCGTCGCCGGCTTCCGCATCCTCCACTGGTGCGCCAGCCCCGGGTAGCTGCAATCCTCACCGTGCATAGCGAGGGGCCCCAACTGGACGGACAGGTGCCACATCTGTGTCAAGCAAGCAAAAGCTTCATGTCAAAATTAAATTTTCACCCCTTTTTAAACAATTTTTTTTTTACATAAACATTCAAAAGCTAAAAACACAAAAAACTTCTTTGAAAAAACACTGATCATTTTTTCTTACCATCGGGCCCCCACTGGGTGCCAGGGGGCAAGACTAACTCGGGATCGCCTGTGAAGTTCATCCCTACATAGGGATAGTCCTCAATCATGATGATTTGAGAGTCTAGCCAATCAAAAAACCCCTCATCAAAACAATGACGGACGTGACCCTCTCCAGTCCGTGGAAGCAAAGTGGCCCACCGAGCCTGCCTCGGCTCGCGTGGACCCAATGGCACTGTAGGGATCCTGGGTCTCATCAGTGGTATCCGCTCTAGTATGAAAGAAAAAATCAGTGTACCGTACCGAAACTCCCTTTGAGTACGGGTCTTGCATGCAGTAAGCTCTGCTCGGACCCGACGGATCACACCGTCACACCAGTCGAAAACCTGAGGCTGCATGCAATCCAAGGCTAGGAGCATCTGAGCCTTGGTCGCCACATGCTGACTCTTGGCACCTGCCAAGCGAACAATCATCCATAGTATAGATCGCAGAGGTCTCAGAGTCACCTGTGCAATAGGTATCCGGTTACTCATAGCCTGGGTGCCACGTATGCAGTGCGCATGGATCAAATCAGTAGTGGAACGAGGGTCAGCTCTGGACCCTGTCAAATTGGGCCTCGCCCCACGACATGACAAGCCGGTCAAAAATTACACATCATCCTTTTCGATGGCGAGCTCATTGCCACCAATCTGAAAGAAATGATGCCGTTCGTCCCACTGCTGGATCAGCCACCTTAGGAGGTCCTCTTGACCCCTCATCAGTTCCAAACGGGTATACTTGAGTAATCCACACCTCTGGAGAGCCATTAAGCTCACTGCATCCGTCACCATCTCTCGTTCTTATCGCTCATGCTCTCTCTCTCGCCAGATACTCATGATTAACAGATGAACACCTGCAAATGCAACATTTTCAACCAATTAAAACTTGCCTGGACCACTTCAAAAATGGAAAAATTGAGTTGTTAGAAAGCACGGTGCGCCTAACGTAGGCACTAGTACAAAACAGAGCGTTCTAACGCGCAAGCCCTTCACGGGTTGTGCATTTAACGCGGATATCATACTCCTGACCCGCGTTAGGTGCAAATATTTTTCTAGAGCCTCAAAATTTCCTAAATTTGAACCAGCAAAAGCTAACAAATCAACAATTAAATGATAACAGGAGGTTCTAGCTCTTACCTAGATCTCGCGGAATAGAAAACTGTTTCCCGGATTGACCGTAATCGTCAGCTGAAATTTTCACCCCTTTTCCACTCCAAAGCTTCTTCACAGCACTCAAAACAGTGAAAATGAAAGTCTTCTGACCTTCTTATAGAAAATTCTGGGGCATGACTCTCTTAAGTTAGTCGGCAAAGTCGTGATTTCTTGTTGTACACATTTCACAACTCATGAGATTTGGTACTGATGTTCTAATTAGGGATCAAGATTTATGAGCAGACATACTCATGTTTTATCGAGCATTATTTTTACGGTATTTTTCTTGCTCGTTAATCCGAAAAACCTCGAGTTATCTTCTTCGGACTCGTTAAACTTATACGAAGTTGGCATCGAGCGTTCTTTTCTTTGGTCTTTTCTTGCTCGTTAATCCGAAAAACCTAGAGTTTTCTTCTTCAAACTCGTTAAAACTATGGAGAAGTATTGAGCATTCTTTTTAGGAATCTTTTTCTCGCTCATAAAACCGAAAAAATCCCAAGTCGCCTTTGTCAGGCTCGTTAAACTATCACGACAAAGAACAAGGAGCCATTCTTTTCCTCTTTTTTCAAAGCTCTTTAAACTGAAAAAATAATCGAGTTTTCTCCGCGTGACTCGTTAAAATTTCACGGAGGTACCGAGTTTTTATTTATTGGACTCGTTAAAATTTCACAAAGAATATTGAGTTTACTTCGTCTCCTCGTACTCATAACAAAATGAGGTAGACGTCCATTGAACATAGATTTCTCACTTTTCCGGATTCGATGGACTAACTTACGGAAAATGAACTGTTTCAGGCTTACTATTATCCCTTTGCCGTGCCCGGTTATCAAGACATGACAAAGGTACCCCAATGGAGTCGTCTTTTACAATGTTTTTCAGACTCTCTAAACATGAAAAATTCACCGAGTTTACTCGTCTGGACTCGTTAAACCTAATCAGACAGGACATGGAGTTGTCTTTTATGACATTTTTCAGACTCTCTAAACATGAAAAATTCACCGAGTTTGCTCATCTAGACTCGTTAAATCTAATCAGATGGGGCACAGAGTTGTCTTTCCTGACATTTTTCAGACTCTTTAAAACACGAAAAATTCACCGAGTTTACTCGTCTGGACTCGTTAAACTTAATCAGACGGGGAAAAATTTGGACAAAATGGATACTACCTCTGTTACAAAAAGGTCGATTTGGCAGCAAAATTCTTGAACATGGCACTTCCCAGAAAACTCTTTCGTAGTTAGCCGAACCCTACCATCTATGAGTATTAGCCTTCAAATCCCAGTGTCCCTACACTGGTAAAATCCTAACACACTCTTTGGTGTTCAAACACGCTTCAGCTGCCTAGTACCCTGCTAGAGTGCCTTCTATTGTTCAAGCAGATCTCACTATCTACTGCTCATGTTATCAACCAAACCGTTCATTATGCCAGAAATTATTTGTCGTCTGACGTTCCCATTTACTCTTCTTTATCTCAAATCATAAAAAAAATCAGTTGGTTTCCATTTCGTGTTGACTGATGTAGGACGCTTCAGTGCCTACCTTTCGACAGATCACTTCCTATCGACTTCAACATCTTATCTAGGAAGTTGATCCAGAAACCCATCAGTACCCAGATACTTGCAGACATCAGTGGTAGGTAGTCTTGTGTTTGATCAAGGGTCTTCATCATTGGCTCTTGATTGAATGATTTTACGAGTGTTCGACTTCAACTCCTTTTATTCACACTCGCTAGATTGTACTGGGCATCTTAGGGACCATCATCATTATCGGTGGCCACCTTCACGTCTGTTAACAGTTTTCATTATCGACTGGTAATCAGACGATTTCTCACATGTTCAATGACAACTCCTTCATTCACATGTTGAGAAATATGCAGTTTAAGTGAATCGGCGGTCAAGACCTTGGGGCAAAAGGCTGCACCATTAAAGTTGTGTTCCCTTCCCCAAGCTGCGATATTGTTTATGGAGACAGCTTCTTCAGCCTGATCCTGTTATGACAGACACTTCCACATTGTGCCTATTGGTGGAAAGATTATTCATATCTCTATTCTAGAGAAATCATGTTGTTTAAGCTACTGGGCATGGGACATGCCTGACTCTAGGAAAATACTATATTTTCTGACATATTTTGTTCTTTCAGGTTTTCCTCAGTCTTTCAATCTCTCTATCTTTACAAATTGTAAAGTATTTCGGCCATCGTCTTCGTCTCTAACCTCACACTTTAGGGGGCATCTGTTACAGGTCAAAATACCTCCTCATCAGCTCAGAGGGGAAGACAAATATGGAAGAAGTACAAAGACCTAAATTAAACCTATTTCTGCCAGGGTAACGCATATATAGAACAGAACAAGAGCGTTATAACGCAAGCAATCAGTACATTGGCCGCATTAGTGGCTAGGGCAACGCTCTGTTTACATTGGAAAGATGCGTTACCCGTGTTTTAAGTTTGAATTGGGAAAAGAGCGTGGAGAAAGATTTGAATCTCCGACTTTCCCTCACAAAGGAGTCAGTTCACAAAGGAAACTGCAGAAGCACCAGTCCATTATTGGTCATTGCCATAAGAGACTAAACTCCAAAAGAGGCAAAAGCATGGAGATCAAGGAAACATCTAAGCCTTTTCCATTCCAAACTAATGGAAAGAGAAGGGCAACAATGGCCTTCTCCCTCTCCTATAAGAAGGAGTTGAAGGCTCTTAATTGAAGGTCGAAGGATTGCTCAAGATTCTTGTATACTTGTGGAATAGAGAATAGTGTGACATTGTGAAGGCCAAGAGTCAAAGAGGCTCCTAGAGAGCTTGTTGACTTGGACTTCTTCACTTGAAAGAGAAGAGAGATTGGGAGACTGAGGAGGGCTTGGTACAACTGATGGTTGTAATCCTCCTTCTTTCAAAATCAATAGAACTGTGTTCGTTTTGTCCATTCAATGCTTAATATTGTCATTATTGTTTGAACATTTACTTAGTATGATATGAATGGCTCAGATGTGTATAATATAGATGTTTATTGTATATTGATTTAATTGATAGGATACTTGTTATATTAGAAATTACGCGGGTGCTTTGACTGATTGCAGGACTCAGATTTGGAGCCGGTGAAGAAGGACTCTTGCTTCGCTGCGCAGCGCTCTCCAAAGGATTCCAAGGCTGTCAAAGAGGTAATTCTCTATTGTATTCCTTAAAGTTATTTCAAGCTAATATGAACATGCTCATACCATCTTTGTGAACAGCATAGCTAATCTTACTGTCTGCCTCGGGCACCGGAAAGCCCTGAGAGGGATATACGAAAACCAACCACCCAAGCAGTTTACCCTATAGCAATCTATCTACCATGCTCCTATCCATGAAACTAAACTATCCATGACTTAATTATAAGTATGAGGGGTTTCCGCAGTGCATTATATTAGATATCATTTTTGGGATTCAACTGCGTTAATTTAGTCATTCATCTAGGACCATTTCCATGAGAGGTACTCATAACTGACTAATTTCTCATGATTTTTTAATAGTCCACTTAGCACTCATTGCATCAGGTGATGCTCACAGGGGTGAAGAAGTGGGATTGAAACTAGTGAAATGAATCACATAGCGTCAATCATCACTTTCGAGGCTTGCACTCAGTAACCAGGACTTCCCTAGAGGTCACCCATCCCAGAACTCCTCTGGCTCAAGCGCACTTAACTATGGAGTTTTTCCCACAATCAAGCCCACTTAGCTTGCTACCCAATTTGCAAAACATTAACAACTATTGTGCCTCATGAACCATTCAAGAAGAGATCCCTTTACTCTTAGTATTTTAAGTACGAGGGGTTTTCGCAGTGCATTATATTAGATATCATTTTTGGGATTCAACTGCATTAATTTAGTCATTCATCTATGACCATTTCCATGAGAGGTACTCATAACTGACTAATTTCTCATGATTTTTGAATAGTCCACTTAGCACTCATTGCATTGGGTGATGCTCATAGGGGTGAAGAAGTGGGATTGAAACTAGTGAAATGAATCACATAGCGCCAATCATTACTTCCAGGGCTTGCACCCGGTAACCAGGACTTCCTGGGAGGTCACCCATCCCAGAAATCCTCTGGCTCAAGCATGCTTAACTGTGGAGTTTTCCCCACAATCAAGCTCGCTTAGCTTGCTACCCCATTTTCAAAACCTTAGCAACTATTGTGCCTCATGAACCATTCAAGAAGAGATCCCTTTACTCTTAGTATTTTAAGTATGAGGGGTTTACGCAATGCATTATATTAGATACCATTTTTTGGATTCAACTGCATTAATTTAGTCATTCATCTATGACCATTTCCATGAGAGGTAGTCATAATTGACTAATTTATCATGATTTTTGAATAGTCCACTTAGCTCACAGTGGTGAAGAAGTGGGATTGAAACTAGTGAAATGAATCGCATTAGTGTCAATCATCACTTCCAGGGCTTGCACTCGGTAACCAGGACTTCCTGGGAGGTCACCCATCCAAGAACTCCTCTGGCTCAAGTGCGCTTAACTTTGGAGTTTTCCCCACAATCAAGCCCACTTATCTTGCTACCCCATTTGCAAAACCTTAGCAACTATTGTGCCTCATGAACCATTTAAGAAGAGATCCCTTTACTCTTATTATTTTAAGTATGAGGGGTTTCCACAGTGCATTATATTATATATCATTTTTTGGATTCAACTGAATTAATTTAGTCATTCATCTATGACCATTTCCATGAGAGGTAGTCATAATTGACTAATTTCTCATGATTTTTGAATAGTCCACTTAGCACTTATTACATCAGGTGATGCTCACAGGGGTGAAGAAGTGGGATTGAAACTAGTGAAATGAATCACATAGCGTCAATCATCACTTCCCGATTACTGGGTGCAAGCACCGGACGTGATGATTGACGCTATGTGATTCATTTCACTAGTTTCAATCCCACTTCTTCACCCCTGTGAGCATCACCTGATGTAATGAGTGTTAAGTGGAATATTCAAAAATCATGAGAAATTAGTCAGTTATGACTACCTCTAATGGAAATGGTCATAGATGAATGACTAAATTAACACAGTTGAATCCCAAAAATGATATCTGCCTTAATTATAATTAAAAAGAGTCAATTTTCAACTTGGAGGGAAGAAAAGGGCTAAAAGAGGCTAATGGGGGGTTTAACACATGAAACAAGGTTTGGAAGTGGAAATATGGGGTTAAACCCTTATAAAAATTTATTATAGCACGAGAAATAACTTTGGAGCAGAAATAATTCAAAAGTGCAATAGCGGAGTGTGATGGAGGACAAAAGTTGCGATATGCGATGTCACAATCGCAATATCACAAGTTTAAAGGTATAGTGGTAAATATTAAGGAGAACGAAATAAAATGTGTGAAGTGCCAAGAGTGACGTGGTAGAGTGCGATGGAGGACAAAAGTTGCGATATGCGATGTCACAATCGCAATATCACAAGTTTAAAGGGATAGCGGTAAAGATTAACAAAAGCGAACTAAAATGTGGGAAGTGCGATTTGTGATGCGGTAAATGTTGCGGGTTGCGATCTGCGATGTGGTAAGTTCTGCGAAGTGTGAAGTGCGACGAGTGACGTGGCAGAGTTATCACATCGGTGGAATGTGCGATAAGTGTTATGTGAAAAAGCTAAATGGTGCGATTTACGATTTTCAATTTCGCAATATCGCAATCGGCAGTTGGAGCGGTAAGTGTGAATGGAACAAGCTAAATGATGCGAAGTGAAATTTTCAATGGGCAACGTGGCAGTGGGACCGATGGTGGAGCATGATCACAATATCGTAATCGGCAAGAATGAGCATTAAGTGTTAAGGGAAAAAGGGAAAAGTTGAAATTTGCGAAGTGCAATGTACGGTGGCGGGAGACTCGAGGAGCAAAGGCGGAGGTCACATTCTAATGGGTTTGAATGGTTTTTCACCTGTTTTGCGTAAAAAGGGTAAGGCAACCGTGAACGGAGAAAAACAAATAAATAAGGCTCGAAGGGCATAAGTGTGTTAGGAAAAAGGGTAAGTACAACATTAAAATGAGAAGAAAAGGAGGGGAATGGAGGTGTAAGAGCAGTGCTCAGAGGTGTAACACACATGTGAATTCATGCACGGGAAACTAACAGAAATGCGTGATAAAAAAATGGAAGAGAGACTCAGAATTGGTAATTCAATTTCTTCCCGAAACTCAAACATAAAGCAATTTTGGCCCGTGGGAAGGTCTACCCTGCTCGAAATCTACTGACAGAGATGAGAGGGGGAGGCTTAACCATATTTTTTGGAGTTTTTCCTCTATTTTACTATGTATAAGCAATTAAAAACTACAACAACACAAAAACTAAACAACAATGAAACTATCAGAAGCAGATCTAACTTAAATGGAAGAAGAAAAACCAGCTAAGTGACAGAAAGGAAAAGATACTAACTGCAGAGAAGCTGAGGCACACGGATTGGGCCCTAACCCACGAGCCTAGCCCTCTAAAACTTAAATCAGTCGGATGAAATCAGTCTGCTCATTTCATAAAGGAATAATTGCATACATATCTGAAATTTTTATCCCTGAATAAAACAAAAAGCTTAATAGCTCATAACAAAAGTTCTGAATGGAATCGACTTCCTGACTAGAATAGACTAACTCTTCCTAGGTCTAGCTCTGCTCTATTTATTCTACAGGGAAACTACCAACAACTCCCTAGAAAATGGTGATTAAGTCCACTTGAATCCCAGTGAACAAGTATTGAGTTCACTCCTCTTTGAGTTGCTTGGCAGCCTTTGGAATTCGAATTGCTAGAGAGAATCCTTGGGGATCCTTTGGGATCCTTTGGCTGATTTTGGAATTTGAATTTCTAGAGAGAATCCTTGGGATCCTTTGGCTGATTCTAATGGTGGAAAATCCTCTTCTAATTCCTCTTTGCTATCTCCTCCGAGTCTTTATGATAAAATCCTTATAAAAATGATTAATAATTCATGATTTTCTGTACTCAACCTTATATTAGGCACTCAGAGTATGTTAGCCTTAATCACCACCTATACTAGCATCATAAAACAAAATAATAATAAAAATGCAAGAAAAAGAGATCTAAGAATGCATAAAGGTGACTATTAACCCCTCCAAATATTTCTAATGATGGAGCTCGTCATCACCCCCTGATTGAATGGTTTCTCATCCTCTGAGTAACTAATCCTCCTCCTGCATTTCCTTTAAGGCTCTGACAACGCCCCTGATTTCCTAAGGAAGAAGTGTGCGGGTTTCCCCAAGGGGGTAAAAACCATTATTCTTTTTTGCATTCTCCCATTCTATATCTTGTGCATCTGTGTCCTCTTCATTAGTCAGCCCTGACAGAAAAGGTGGGCTGAGCTTAAGTCCCAACCATTAGTTCTTTTTGGCTTGCATGGACCTCTTGTATAATGGTGTCCTTTCCAATGCACCTCTAAGTCTTTATGGAGTATGGTACTCCCTGTTCTTGAGGCTGTGAGGGAGGTTGTTCCATCTCCTCTAGCTGGCCATAATGCACTCATATTCTATCCGCCTAGAGACATCATCAAAGTGGCCTATCCCTTGGTTTTGAGTCTAAAGGTAGCTTTCAACTAGTGTAGGGTCCCTTTCAATATCTCGATGGTTAAGGAGGAATCCTCTTGGGCTGAACAATTCTGGTATGATATATAAGGGTTCTCTATTTCTTCTTCCCATGACCTTCCATATCTCTTTTTCTCTAGTGTCTTCATTCACCATCCAAGATGCTAGAGCCATTAAGTACATATCCCCCATTGTAGGATTAGGGTCCCAAATATCCATATTTGTCAGCACAAAGTTATGCACATAAAACTCTGCCATATTTTCCTGATCAACCATGTTAGCTTTCTTGTAGAAATTCATGAATTTCCTACAATATTGGAAAGGTAGTGATCCTTGGGAGGCTAGAGTTTTGATTTGAAATAGAAGCCATTGTTATTTTAGGTACACAACATATGAGTAAGAGGGGAATCTGTGCTGAAGGGCTTCTATGCATAAGTCCGCCATGGTGGCTACTTACTCCTCTTTTTGATGAAATTTCTCCTTCAGTGCTACATTCTCTGCCCGTGCCTTCTGTAACCGCTCCTTCAGAATTATCTCTTCAATTCTTTCCTCCCCCCTTGGTGATTCTTCAATGATAATCGGGTTTGTGGGAGAAATTTCAGGTTATTTCCTCCCCCCTTTTTCTCTTTTCACTTAGAGGAGCTATGGTGGAAACTATATTTTTGTATTGAGGGAATGTGGTGCTGTGTTGTGAGTATGGTTCTCGACCACTTTCTGCTATCTCTATGAATTCTATGGCCATCTCTTCTATTTTGTTTGGCCCTTTGTCTCTTCCTCTTCTTCTTCTCGTTATTCTTGTTTCTGCTAGTTCTTCCTCTTCTTCTTTAAGTACTGCGTGCTTCTGTTGGTCTCTCTCCCTTTAAAAATTTCCAATCTATTAGTTTGGATGAGACAACATCTCCTTTTATTAAAAAGCATAGCCTCTTTTGGAGTGCTTATGTAACTCGACTCAGCTCCATTTCTGTTGTAGATAGTTGTTTCCTTCTCTTGTTAGTTCATGATGGACTATGTGTTTCCTCCCCTCATTCTCCTCTACTCCACTTGATTTAAATTATTTTCTTTTGCATGCCTAGGTGGCATGTACTTCCTATTTTATTCCAATCATACCTCACGGTGGTGGCCGAGTTAACTGACCACCTTTCTGCCCCTTAAACTCTAAGTCTAAAAATTAATTATTGCTGGCTATTATGGATGTGTAGAAAGGGGTGAGAATCTATACTTGAGTTTACCTGTTGTTTCCAAGTTGGTTGCAGAAGATGGAGGTTGGAGACAAGCCTTTTAGATGCTGCGTTCCTCACCATATTCCTGTACTCTGAATGAGAAACTTGCTGAATGAGCAACTTACTGAGTGAGTTTCTAATCTTTTATTGTTGTTTCTCTCTGTTTTGGATGTCGTGTGGGGTGATCGAGATGGCATGGGTGGCATTCTCGTTCTCCTGGAGCCTATTATGCAACTTTCATTTTTTTTTCTTCTTGGAAGTCCATGAACATCTTTGTTTTTTAAAGGAACTTCCTGATGTTTGTAGTAGTTTGTTTGTGTGTTGCTTCTCTTGCTACATTGTGCTCAGGAATGGAGGAGTGTGGTGTATGGAGGTGATGGAGGAAGTTATGAAGATGAATGGAGTGAATGATGGGATGGATGGTAAGATAGAAGAAGGGAAAAGAAGATGAATGCTTCCGTGTGTTTCTATAATCCATTAACAACCTACAAAACAACAAGCACATAAAACACAAAGATGCAGATGTTTTTTTTTGTTGTTGTTATTTTTCTCTCTCTTCTTTTTTTTTGAGAGAAAGTGGGCTGCCTCCATGGAGGTTTTAAACCCACAAACTTGCCTTGGGTGCCTCAGAGGGTTTTTCACCCATGGATCTTTATTCTCTTTTTCTCTTTTTTTTTTAGCAAGTGAGCTACCTCCATTGAGGTTTTCAACCCACAAGCCTTTTTTTTTTTTTTTTTTTTAAAGGAGGTGTGGGAAACTATGGAGTTTCCCATCACATACACCTCTCTGCTTATTGAATTTATGAACTCTTCCTTTGATAAAGGCTTCTTGTAAATTTTAATTCTATGACCATTGACAAGCAAGGGGATTCCTTCCTCATCTATGGTTTTGATTTGAACTACGCCATTATCAAAAAAAAATTCCACTGTGTAAGGTCCTAACCATCTTTTCATCAACTTTCCTTTAAAAACTTTAAACCCTGTGTTAGTATGAATCTTAATCGCAAGTGTATGAAAAAGGCTCACTTTAGTCGTGCATAACAAACAACCCTAACAACAAAGATGGCTACCAATATCTTTAGATATGCAATTAGGTGACCAAGATAAATTCTCCAAAAATCTATATCTATGCATTAAAAGACATTAACCAGTAAATAAAAACAGGAGTTGCTCCATGCATCCAATAGACAAGGCAAGAATATGTGTAAATAATTTTGTATTAATGGCACCTGGGAGGAGAACATAGAAGGATGTTACCAATCCTCCTCAATGGGATGGGTTCTTGTAAGTCCTCAACACTTCAGATCTAAAAATCCCTCTCTCTTGATGGTGTAGAAAACCCAGACAAAAAATGGAACTCAAAGGGAGCTCACAAGAAAAATGGTAGCAAAATATGACAATGATGGTGGATCAAAGTCAGACCAAAAGTATAGATCCAGAGTGATATTTAGGCAACAAAAGGTAGTGAATGAATGGAAAAACCCTTCTATTTATAACAAAATATTAAGTTAGTCTAGATATTGGTGCATAATTAAAATATTATTAAGCAAATCAAGATCCAACTTTTATGGAATATTTTATTATATTTGTTGGAGCGAAAAAGAATTTGACTTGGGTCAAATCCCTCTATTTGTAAATAATAAATAAATAAATGATTTATTTATTATTTTAAGGATGTGGTTGAGTAATAATTAAATAAATAATGATTTATTCAATTATTTATAAATGATTTAGTCAAATTTAACAAAGAATATTATTTAAATAAGGTTTAAATAATTATTCCTAGAAAATAATAAGATAAATAATGATTTATCTAATCAATTTTCTTGTTTTGGGTTAAATATGATCAGGAATATTAATTAAACTATTGTTTAGCTAATTATTCCTTGAGGAGAATACAAAAAATGTGGATTTATTTAATATTTCCTCATGGGGTTTCTTGTTTAGACCATAAACAACTTAATAAAGGTGGTTTACTAAGTTATTTTTCATAGTGAAAGAAATTTTACTTAGGGTAAAATTGGTCTTACATGGTGTACTTAGGTCCATCTAATAGTAACAGGTTAGATGACCAAAAAATGGTGTAACATATTTCCCCCTAGCGTGTGATCTTTAGGAGCTAATCGTATGACTGAAGTACGTTGTAAGAACTCAATCACTAGACACCAAAGGGGAAGTCAAAGAGAGAGAAATATAAGGTAGAATAAAGCGCTAGAGGACTAGACCTTGAGGAGGTGAGACTTACAGGTGTGACAAGTCTCTTTTATGAGTGAGTACCTCTGCTATAGGTGGTTGGGGAGGCATACCTATGCCTGCCGAGACAACGTACAAGGAAAAGTGCATCCAGTAAACAAGGGGTTGAGAAATATAGTATATGTTGGCATAAATATGAGCCACATAAAAACATGATAATGAATCCCACATACATACTATGCCTGGGATAATAGCCAGGACTTATACAATAATATATGAGTACATGAGATACAAATACGACTCAAATTCCCCTGTAAACAGGAAAGGGCTCTAAAAATATGACTGATACATGCAAACAAAAAGGCGTTGCAAGCAGT
Organism: Pinus albicaulis; assembly: GCA_034641835.2. Classification (NCBI taxonomy): domain Eukaryota; kingdom Viridiplantae; phylum Streptophyta; class Pinopsida; order Pinales; family Pinaceae; genus Pinus; species Pinus albicaulis. The sequence goes on from CM076573.1 coordinate 367,585,108, forward strand.
TGAGGCCGACATCATAAAATATATGGAGTTGCATCAAAGGCTATAATGAAGAGGTCGTCCGAGCATGTGGGGGGCTACCTATATGGCCACCCCCTCATGAGGGCTGAAATATCTCACACACACTCTAGAATCATCGGTAAAAATTTGCTGCATGACTGAACCACGGATCTCGATCATGCTGAAAGGATTTGGAACTGAGAAACAATCAAATCAAAGGGTTGTAAGGAGTCCCTTTTCCTGATCTGAGGCACCGAACAAGAGTGGAAGCTGGAACCTAGGTACACCACCCTCTAGAACTGTCTTCTGGAATGAATGATTTGATGTCGATAGAAGGAGGTCTGCCATAGGTGAGGCAATAAGGGATCCTCAACTAAGGCACGAGAGAAAATAATAGAGTGACTGACAGACTAACACTAAGGATGATAATGAAATGGGGGTATTGAGTAGTGGACATATGACTTCCCTTGTTAGAGCATAAAGGGCATGGATGACCTGGCAGCGACTGACACAATATCATGAGGGATAGGGGACAGTAGGATTGAAGGCCATAATGTGCAACACGAGAGAGGAACCAAGCAATGAAGGACAGAGGACTATAGCGGGATACATAGGGACTCGGGATAGACTCCATGAATGCGATGATGAATCAGCTCGTTCTAAACAAGGGCAGCTCGATGATGCTGCCACATAGTAAAGGTCCAATGGGGACCATAAAGACATGAGTACAAGATGGTAACTCATGATGAAAATCGACACGAGCATGGATAAGTGTGGAGGCAAAGTGGTGCCCCAATTACAAGTGTTGCAAGTGAAAAAATTCGATTTTGAGGAGTGGTGAATTGACGCTTCTTGGAAAATATGTGTCCTAGTGAAGGATCAAATCACGAAAAACTAACAGATACCCATTTGAGGGCTCGGTCAGAGCTTTCCAATGGTACAGACTGTTTGTCAAACTGAGCTACGGTTTGGACGCAGTAGGTAAAATAAAAATCAGGGGTTTCTCTTTTAATAATGCATTTTCCCTCCAAATTCACTCATTTGCAAGTGGAGCTATGGTGAATGTAGAGAGGAGAGAAGGCCCTAAATCTTGCGGTGATTGTCACGGACAAACCGATCGTTGGAATCAAGATCCGTCAGTTGCAGGTAAGTGGCCTAACCCTAATATTTCATTTAAGGGGATCAAAATTTCAGTTTAGGCACCCAGAGCTCATGAACAGGCTAGGTTGCACTTTTTGGGGTCTGTTCTACGACCTGGGTAGTAGGTACTCGGCAGAAAACTGTGACCTGTCCCAAGAAATGACCTAAAAAGTGCGACCTGTCAGAGAAAGGGGGTTTCAGTGTTGTTTTTGGCTGAGAGCTGGGATTTTTATGGTTGAGGGGCATAGGTGCCCCCAAGCATGTTATGGTGATGCCAAAATGTATTTAGAAAGGGGGAATCTAAACACATATTTATGATGTAGTGCACCATTTTTTTTGTTATGGTTATGTAGTTCGAGAAAGGGAATGGAGGATTACCAATCTCTTTTGGTACTACATATATGAAGAAAATGGAATTAAGTTTCTGGGTTGGCATACATGGTGTCACTATCCAAAAGAGAGGGTTTGGAGATAATGAACTGGTGCTCTCCTAGAGAACCCACAGGTTGGTCAACAACAATGCCTAGGGGACTGGGTTGTTGATCTAAGATGAAGGAATGATGAGGGGAATCATCCCTAGAGTGATATGAAGTGATATGGGCCTCTATAGGTTCTTCTAAATGGGGAAGAATAATGGTACTAGAGTCGACACAGCCAGATACACTAGGAGAGTTATGGAGAATTGCTTCTCCTAGACTCTCAAATAAGGGTGCCCCTTTACCCAAAAATTGGGTGTCAATGTAATGGCCACAATGTGTATGTGGTTTGAATGCATGGATTAAATGTAAGGGGGTATAAATAAATTCAGGAGTGGTGACTACTTCCATAATGTTGTCATCATAATAGAAGATGGGGTGGTTGGTGGAAGAAATACCACTTGATGCGGCGAAGCTACCTGATTCATCATCATGAGAAGATAGGTTCACATGCGCATCGTCACAAGGGGTGATAGAAAAACAAGTAGATGAAGGATCCACTGATGTTGAGCCCAAGGTGATCACTGAAGGGAGGTTAGGAAAAATAGAAGGGCAAGTCCTAAGGGGGACTTCCACCATGGATCTCATAGATGATGACAGGTAGTGGATAGTGGCTGAAGGCTCTGTCATTTCAACATCTAGAGGGGGAATGTCAATAGGAGTGGATGTGTCCTCTGGTTATACTGAAGCAAAACACGCAAATAAGGGAGCGGTGGACTCGTTGCGCTTTGCCTCGAATTGGTGAACTACCGCTAGAAAGGCGTGGAAGTCCTTGAGGCAGGGACGGAGGTGGGTATAATGGCCATAGAGATGACACAAATCACAAGGGTGGTAGGTGTGAAGAGTCTTGGGGTTCTTGGTTGCAGTCAAGGAAGGAATAGAGGCTTCCGAGACCGTAGACTTAGGGAACGTGACATTAACCATGCCCTTGAGACGAGGAAATTCAGGACAATTATTGGTGGCATGACCGACAACATCACAAAAAGCACACAGAGGTGTACGCTTTGGACGCTGAGGAGGAGCATGGTTTGTCAGGGTAGCCTTGTATTTTGGTGCCTTCTTGCGAGCTTTACCCTTTTTACCGGAAGTTGTCGTAATAGGAGAAGGTTCTTATTGAGGTGGCTGAGGCACTGCAGTAGCGGGAGAAGTCATGGGGACCGGTTTAACCAGGGTCAAAGCAAGATAAGGTTTGGGCTAACCAGGCAGGGTAGTGGCTGGGGGATCAAGGTACCAAATGGGAATCCCCTGGGTCAGGTTGGGAAGAGATAGGGTAGCCATGACAGGTACCGAGAATACTCTAGGAGGGGGAGCTAGGAACGGTACTTGAGCGGAGGGGTAATGGCCAGGCGGGATAGCTCCAAGATTGTTAAGGCCTAGAGGAACCGTTCCAGGAGGATAAAGAGGCTCATGTATACCAAATATAGGTGAAGGGCCAAGAGGAGGGGAAGGCTGAATCGAAGGGCTAGGAGTAGGCTGCAGAGGGCAAGGCTGCTGACTAGCTGAAACGGGCCGCTTGAGGTAAGCCCGAGATGATTGCATCATGCAAAAATTCGATGAGCTGGGATCAAATACAGGAGGAGGAAGACTAGGGAATGTACCAAGAAAATAGGTGTCTTTGTAGACTCTAGGTGAGACACCGGTCAAAGGATCGACGATTTGCTTATTGGCCACCAAAGAGTTGATGGACTCAGGGGAGGTCTGAGACTTCAGTTTGTAACATGTCAACTGGTCAATGGTGACTATATTTCCATTATGAGGAAAGGACATCTTGCGGTGGACCGCAGATGGGATAGAATACATCGCATAGGTGTAGCTACAACCCAATAGAATTTTGTAATCTAAGGGGGCATCAATGAATTCTATGTCAACGCAAACAGTCTTGCTCGCAAGAGTAATAGGACAATTTAGGAATAGGCCAATGGGCTGGGAGGTGTGGCCATCCCATGCTCGAAGAGTGATCATGGAAGGAGCCAACCCAGGTGATCTGAGTTGCTTCCAAACTGAAGCAGACATCACACAGGTGGAGGCCCCCTCATCAATGATACAACGGGAAACGTTGGCATTTCAGATCTTGACTGGGATTTGGAAGGCGACAGAAGAAGGAAGGGGAGGATGTTATGACCGGTCAACATTGAAGATGATTAAGCGATCATCTAAAGGATCTACGTTGCCCATGGCATATAGTAGAGCTTTTCATTGTGAAGGGAATGACTGGAGGAGTTTCAGCGTTGAGATGGTAGTAAGAGATTGCGCCAAATCATCTACTATACTATATGAATGGGAAAATTTGCCAGAAGAGGCATTTTGGAGTAGTGGTCCCTTAGGGATCTTGGTATGAACCTCTACCTTAGGATAAGGGATTTGCAAAGGACCATTAGTTGTCAAAAGAGGCTTTGTAGAACCTGAAGAAGGGATCTCGTGGGCAGACGTAGTGGGAGGTTTGTTGTACTAACTGGACTGAGTCTCAAGTTTGAGGTCTACAGTTATAGGTTGGTCAAATTTCATCATGATAATCTAGTAATCGAACGTACCATATGGAGGAGGTTGAGTGGCCACCTGACCTTCAGGTGGTTGGGTAGCCACAAATCCTTGCTGAGGGAAAGGATTAGTAAACACAACCGGTTGACTAGGTGCAGGATTGGGAGGGGCGGAAGTGGAGGATTTTTGTCCTCGCAAAGTTGCTTGAGACTCCCACATCTGTCGCATCTGTGATAGAAGAGGACAATCGTGCATGTACTAACCATAAACACCACAAGATGAACAAGGCTTATTTGTGCGAATAGGCCTGTCTTGCTTGTGCTAAGTTCCCTGTTGCTGGTTAGCAGTGTTAGGTACATTAATTTGAGGATTAGGTCCAGGATAATGAGGGGCAGATTGATTTTGAGTGTGTTTCCTCTTCTTTTTGGAAGAAGGAGGATTATTAGCGCCCTGCTGTGCATACACTTGCCCCTGAGGGGGTGGTGGTTGCTGTTGTGAGGGTCGAGAAGGCAAGGGAGGTGGAGGTTCTAATGCTTGAGGAGCTGGAGCACTAGGCTGCGAATATGGATAATAATGAGGTTGGGTAACATTTTGTTAAACATAAGGTTGGGAAAAAGGAGGAGGCATGCCGTATCTTGGATACATGCTACCTAAAGGGGGAAAAGTGCTGGAGGTGTTGGCCCCTCCTTGAGGAAAACCATAGCCCATGGGAGGCTGAGCATATGGATGAGAAAGAGCTCCAACGATACTGTCGATGGCATGAGATTCCCCCAGTGCGTTGGAACCACTGGGTCTAGGAAGATCAGGTAGAACGATATAAACATAACTAGACTGAGCATAGATCAGGTCATATTTTAATGCAATATGGAGAGCGGCTTCTTCGGTTTTAGGGAAATGCGATGCGAAATATTTGCCAATAGCAGGTAAGGGAGATCTAAGGAACCAGTCCATTAGACATGATATTCAAAGGTAGGGGCTCAACATAGGCTCTTTCTTCTCCGCCATTCCTGGGCATGATGGGATAGGCGGGTCGCAGACGATTGACGAAAAGAAGTCAAAAGTTCGGTACTAGTGTCATAATGAAGGGGAAGCTAGAAATAAGATAGAAAATCCAAGGCAAGAGTCACAAAGGTGGTATGAGAGGATGGGGCCTGATCAACATACCACTTAGAAGCTTCACCAGTAAATGTATGTTGGAACAACTGAAGAAAGATAGATTCATCAGTAATGGAGTTAGACGAACACCACATGTGGAAAGATCGAACACTATTTGTAGGATCTTCTCTAGCAATACCTTCAAACTTGGGGATGTCGGAAGGGAGATTGGTTGGCATAACAGGCCAACCAACATCATGTCGTATAGGGTCATTGATCAACTGGTTAAAATCGAGAAGACTGAGGCCTGCCATATAGGGGAGCAAGGGAGTAGTCGGGGTAGTTCCTGTTGCAGTCCCACTAGTAGTATTCCTAGTATTAGGGCTAGGGCTACCACCAGCGTTAGGTCCTGAACCAGACATGGTGAAGGTGACAGGGGGAAAACTAGGGGCAGAACTAGAAGGAGAACCTAATGAACTAGAAGAGGATTCAAAGTGTGGACTCGGTGGAGGACTAACTCGAATCCTATGCAGAGGAGTAATTTTTCCTACCGGAAACTGAGGATGAAGGCCAAGAAGTCTCCAAGATAAACACCTTGGAGGCGCAATGGTGAAGGTACAAACACGACACAAAAGGAAGAGAGACCAACAAGGGCGAGGAGGTGCAGCATCAATTGATTACAATGTCAAAACAAGGGTAGAGAGGTGCGGATCAATTGATTACAATGTTTTAAAGTATTTTCTTGGCGGTGTTAACCAAGCTCTTCTTCGTTTAGGGTGTGTGTGTTAAGTGTGTAAATTTTATTTTTTAAACCCAAAAGTTTTTAGAGAAAAAGAAAAAGTGTGTTGTATAACTGTAAATAAACCTGCAGATAACAGTATATGAAACTAAAATAACAGAAAATAAACAGCTAAGTATACATTAATCTAAACCCGAGGAGGCAGGCCTCTTAACAACTAGTCTGTAGGTGGGAAAAAAATATAGTCAAAACACACAAAAATAGCTAATAGATCTAAATTTAGGAGGGGCAATGATCTAAAGGTTAGATTTTTTGGAAATAGTTGCAGAAAAACAACAAAAGATCAGAGGAAAGATTGCTGTAAATGAGGTGGCGAAAGGCTATATCCTGGAGGGAAGCAGAGGGGAACCTAGAGGAAAACCAAAAAAAAAAAACTAAATGAGGTGTTTTGGATGGATAAATAACCAATCTGAAGTGGATCTGAAGGTAAGATATCGGATCTAAAAAAAAATGGCTGAACACACTGAAATTTCAGACAACCTGTAGCAGCTAAAACTCTTCCACAAAAATTGAAGGGTACTGAAGCCCTAGGGGGCTAGGTTCCCACTTTGTTGAGTAAAAAAAAACAACTACAGGTCCAAAATGGGTGGAGACGGAGGTCAGAAAACCCTAAATAGAGTCCCAGACAAACCCAGAAAACTTTCAGAAAATTTCCTGCAAAAAGTTCTGGTCGTAGTTTCTGATATGATTTCTGTAGAGGTCGTAGGTTCTGGCCTGTTTTCTGCACCCTGGAGGTTCAGGTTGTAGGTTTTGGCCCAAAAAGTGCGACCTACACTTCTGACACTCTCGGGAGCAGGTTTCAGAAGAATGTGTTGTCTTAGCTGCGACTGATGCCGATCACCTATGCAATAGGTCCAAAAACACACGAAAGTTAGAGTTTTAAATGTTTTAGGGTTTTATATGTTAAAAAAGAAAAACAAGAAGTTGAAGAGAAATCCTAGGGTTTGAAGCAGCTGGATATGCAGGGATCTGAAAAATGACAGTGGTCGTAATCATAAACCCATGTGGAGTCGCCAGTTGTTAGTATGAATTTTAATCTTAAGTGTACGAAAAATGCTCACTTTAGTCGTGCATAACAAACAACCTTAACAACAAATATGGCTGCCAATATCTTTAGATCTACAATTAGGTGACCAAGATAAATGTTGCAAAAATCTATATCTATGCATGAAAAGACATTAAGCAATAAATAAAAACAACAGTTGCTCCATGCATCCAATAGACAAGACACAAATATGTGTAAAGAATTTTGTATTAATGTCACCTAGGAGGAGAACATAGAAGGATTTTACCAGTCCTCCTCAATGGGATGGGTTCTTGTAAGTCCTCAGTGCTTCATATCTAAAAATCCCTCTCTCTTGATGGTGTAGAAAACCCAGACAAAAAATGGAACTCAAAGGGAGCTCACAAGAAAAATGGTAGCAAAATATGACAATGATGGTGGATCAAAGTCAGAACAAAAGTATAGATCCAGAGTGATCTTTAAGCAACAAAAGGTAGTGAATGAATGAAAAAACCCTTCTATTTATAACAAAATATTGTGTTAGTCTAGATATTGGTGCATAATTAAAATATTATTAACCAAATCAAGATCCAACTTTTATGGAATATATTATTATATTTGTTGGAGGGAAAAATAATTTTACTTGGGTCAAATCCGTTTATCAGTAAATAATAAATAAATGATTTATTTATTATTTTAAGGATGTGGTTGAGTAATAATTAAATAAATAATGATTTATTCAATTATTTATAATTGATTTAGTCAAATTTAACAAGGAATATTATTTAAACAAGGTTTAAATAATTATTCCTAGAAAATAGTAAGATAAATAATGATTTATCTAATTAATTTTCCTGTTTTGGGTTAAATATGACCAAGAATATTAATTAAACTATTGTTTAACTAATTATTCCTTGAGGAAAATCAAACAAATGTAGATTTATTTAATATTTCCTCATGGGGTTTCCTTTTTAGAACATAAACAACTTAATAAATGTGGTTTAATAAGTCATTTTTCATAGTGAAAGGAATTTTACTTAGGGTAAAATTGGTCTTACATGGTGTACTTAGGTCCATCTAATAATAACAGGTTAGATGACCAAAAAAATGGTGTAACACCTTGAATCATACAACAACACCCAATCTCCTTCTTGGAAGGTATTTTATTTGATGTTCTTATCATGCCATACCTTCCTTTGCAGCTGAACTACCTCTGTGTGAAGAAGTGCTTGCATGGTGAACTCATCCAATCCATTTAGTGGCAACAACCTCTCTTTTTGAGCGTTTGATAGATCTAGATTTAATTCAGATGCCATTCTTAAAGTATTGAATTCAAACTCATCTGAAAGTAGAGCTTTCTTTCCATAGACTAGTTCATAAGGAGTGAATCCCGTTGTTGTGTTCCAAGTAGTGTTGTAGGCCCAAGTAGCTTCTAACAATCAATTTGCCCAATTTTTTCTGCTACTTCTCACAACCTTGGTGAGGATGCTCTCTAAAGCTCTGTTAGTTACTTCTACTTAGTCATTCGCCTGAGGGTTATAGGAAATAGAAGTTCTATGCTTAATCTTGTGCTTCCTCAAAAGATTCTCAATGAGGTGAGAGGTGAATTATGCTCCCTGATTAGTGACTATTTCTCTAGGGTATCCAAATTTTTAAAACACATTCTCCCTCAGAAATTTTGCTGCTTTCTTCTCAGTTGCTACCTTCACTGCTTTTTCTTTAGCCCACTTTGTCAGGTAATCAGTGCAGGCTATGAGATACTTCTTTTGTCTGAATGATGGATTGATAGGTCCAACAAAGTCCATGCCCCACTTACCAAATGGCTCAAGAGCCACCTAATGGTGTAAATGAATTTCATCCATTTGTGTGGGTTTCCCCATCCTTTGGCACTGGTCACACGTGCTGGTGTATCTTCCAGAATCTTGGTGAAGAGTAGGCCAATAGTATCCTGCCTGAAAATTTTTTTAAGTGTTTCTCTTTGCAACAAAGTAGCCTCCACATGGGATGTCACGACATTCAAAGAGGATATTAAAAACCTCTTCCTCCCTCACACGTCTCCTTAGGATTTGATGAGGGCCTAGCTTGAAAATATTTCCCCCAATCCATGTGAAAGGGGAGCTTTTTCTGATGGTTTTTCTCCTCTCCCTGAATGAAATATTAGGAGGGAGTTTTCCAGCAACCAAGTAGTTGGATATATCATAAAACCATGGTGAGAGTGCTGATATGGCTAAGAGGTGTTCATCTGGTAGCTGTTCATCCACCATTCCTTCTTCACCTGCAGGGAGAACTAACCTAGACAAAAAATTTGCAACAACATTTTCCTTTCCAGGTTTATCAACAATAGTCAAATAAAATTGCTGCAAAAGTAACAACCATCTAATTATCCTAGCATTTACATTTGGTTTTTTCATTAAATACTTGATGGTTGCATGGTCAGTGTGGACAAAGGTTTGATATCTAGTGACATAATGCCTGAATTTTTGCAATGCATGGAGAATGGCTAACATCTCCTTCTCAGTAACAGTATAATCCAGCTCAGCCTTTAAAAAATTCTTGATGATGAAATAAATGGCATAAGAGATTTTGTCCTCTAATTGTCCTAATGTTGCACCTGTAGCTTTGTTGGATTCTTCAGTGTGGATGTGGAAAGGGAGAGTCCAATTTGGACCTCAGAGGATGGGGGTGGTAGTCAATTGTTTCTTAATGATCTCAAAAGCCTATTAACAAGGGTCAGACCAAATAAAATTAGAATCCTTGGCCAATAACCCAAATAATGGTGAAACCATCTTGCTGAAATCTTTGATGAACCTTGTATAGTAACCAGCTAAGCCTAAGAAACTCCTGACATCTTTCTGCTTTTGAGGAGCAGGTACCCTTTTGATGATAGTGATTTTGTTTGGGTCTACTTGTATTCCTGCTTGGGATATGGAGTGTCCTAATAAAACCCCCGTTTTCTTCAATAATTCACACTTTTCTAGGCTCAAGGAGAGATGAATATCAATGCACCTTCGTAGTACTTTACCCAAATTGGAGAGAGCTTCCTGGAAGTCATCCCCATATGGTGTGAAATCATCCATGTAGATTTCAACAGAGTCATGGACTAAGTCAGAAAAGATGCTCAAGACAACCCTTTGGAAGGTGGATGGGGCATTGCATAACCCAAAGGGTAGGAATATATAAGCAAAGGTACCCCAAGGCACTACAAGAAAAAAGGACATTGGTGAGGTTCATGCTTGTGACGAACCTTTAAGGCCTATCACCAATGTCACATATGGTGACGGTCCTTAAATAACATCATTGTAAGTGTATATAGTGATGGTCCTTTAAGGTTCGTCACCAAAGCCATTTTCATTGACACTTTTTGTGAGGGTCGTTAAAGGTCCATCACTAATTCTCTCTTTGGTGACACTTCTAGTGACGAAATTTTAATGACCCTCACCAATTTTCTTTTTGTTACTTTTGGTGACGGTCAAAAAAATTTCATCATCATTGATCATTCCAATGAGTTTTTGATGATGCTATGTGCTTTTTAATATATTTTTTGTCAAAAGATAACAATTTAAGACCATTATTGTGGAGTCTTTTTTATAATATGTCCAATGCCTTAGTGGTTAGAGTCAGTCAATTTGTTAAGAAGTAACTAGTGTGTATCATTTCCCTCAAGTAATGACTAGTAGAATAGAGTTTTCCTATGAGTCAACACATGATTCATATCTATTAAGTTATTATCCAGAAAATTACCTTTAGATAAAGTTCCACTAGTGGGTGTAGAAAATCTATTATTTAATACTTAATCAAACTCTATCAATTCTATTAATGAGAAAGAGCTAACACTCCTCAACAACCTGGGCACACCTTAAATTAATGCTTTGGCACACTAACATTTCTTAGCACCTCGCATGTCTTGGAAAATATTTGTACCTAGAAAATCTTGTCATGACATTGATGCCCAAGCACATGGTGGCATGTGCTAGCACAACATAGAACTCTACTATAATGTGTTGGCATGAATGTAGTCCCTAGCATTCCCTGGAACACCTTGGTTGCATGCATTGACATACATTAGCACTTGGCACACAATGCCACTTGACATGTATTGGGAGTTATTATTAGTGTGCCTAGCATGCCCATTTTGGAAAATATAAAGTCCCAACTTATTAACCCTCTTATTTTTTCATTTCCTTGCATTTTAGCTTGGTTATTCCTTTTGTTTCTTTGACGCTTCTTGACACATATTGACATACCCTGGCACCCTACACAACCTTAGCACTGGCATGTATTGGCATATCTTGGAACTCTTTGGCACATATAATTAGCACACCCTGGAAATCCCTAGCACACTTTGGAACTTCTTGACATGCCTTGATATTCTCTAGCATGCCTTACCAATGCTTATCATACCTTGTCACTCCCTCCTTGGCATGAAAACTAGCACTCATTAAAACTAGTCCCTGGCACACGTTCCTCATATTCATTAACTTCCATGAATTGTGACCTGGTGCTCCTTAATTTTTTGTTCTATAACTCCTTAGCACTCCTCAATATGCATTAGCACTCTCTAGCACACCTTACCACTCTTAAACATGCCCTTCCACTTCATAGCATGCATAACACTCCTTGACACATATTGGCGCTTGGCACATGTTGGCACCTAGAAAGTCTTAGCATGTATGGACTACCACGTTGATATGCCTTGGTATGATTTGGCATGGTTTAATATTAAATTTATTTGAGATCAATTTTTGGAAACTAGATGAGAAGCAACAAAGGAATGCTTGGCACTTAGAATGCACTAATACTTTGCACTTGGCACCAATTGGCACCTAGTATTGGTGTGCCTAGCATGCCCCTCTTGGAAAAGGTAAATTGATGACTTATTAACCCTCTTATGTGTTAATTTTCTTATAGTTTAACTTGTTTCTCCCTTTTGTTTCCTTGACAGTCCCTATCACGCATTGACACACCCTTTCAAATCTTGGCATGCCTTATCACTTGGCACATATTAGCATGTTTGACATAACTTCACAGTACTTGGAACATATTAGCATTTCGTAGCACGCCTTGGAACTCATGTCCTCACAGCTATCCTTTACATTTTTTCACCACTTGGGAACCCAATCAAGTCCTTGGATACTACAATTCATGTGACAATATTCGCTTGATTCAACCACAAAAACTTGACCAGTTGCACCTACTACAAGTAGATTATGCCTTGTTGACCTAAGAACTGCTTATAAATCATCTTATGCCACTCATGTCCAAGCTCAACTTGTCCCACTTAACTAGTTACCAAGAAAAGGATCACATGATCTAGCCATGGCCATAAAACAACTAAGCAACATAGCTTACAGAGGAAATATTTCACATGTATGTTCAGTTCATATAAACAATAGAACATTAACTGAGAGTTTGACACAAGCCAAGTGCCCCAAAACTTATACACAATAATGTACAATATGAGATTATCTAGAATAGTTTAAATCATGAACATGTAGCCAAAGTGTGGCACATCTCATATAAAAATAATAGCTAAAGGCAAAACAATGTTGTGTGTAGCACAAAGTGATGTCCCTTTGTCTAAAACTGCTACGTCGAGCCCTGTATAATAACTGTAGGCTTCCCTCCTATAAATCCTATTTTGAACTTCTCCTAACTCACTTCATCCTTAGCACACTTGAATTCGATGGCACTCCCTGGCACACACTCTTATTCATTCCTTTCTATGCATTTTGACCTAGTTATCCCTTGATATGCCTCGAAACTCCGTAACACTCTAGTTCAACATGCATTGATATTGTTCGACATGTGTTAGCATGCCTTTTCTTTCCTTTGCAAGCCCTAAACCTCCCTAGCTATCATTCCCTCACAACAATCCTTGCTTAATTTTCAACTTGGGAACCCAACCAAGTCATCGCTTGACTACAAGAGCTTGAACAAGTTACGGTTACTACAACTAGACTATGTTGTTGAATTGTGTAGCTTGGGAGGTACTCCACATGCCTAGTGTCATGGATTTGTGTGATTTTGGTCACAAAACGATCTGTGGGAAATGTTAGCCATCTATAATTTATGTTATACCAAATGCTAACTAAATATGTTCTTAAGCCTTCAAGAAGCAATTTTCATAGAAAAATACTCATTCTTGAAGCCTTTTGGGTGTTTTATGACTTGGGAGAAATCTTCACTGTTGTTTCCCTTCAAAAGAGCATTCAAGGAAATCCTGCTCATATACAAAGAAAAGTTGTTATAGAGCCATGTTCCATCATTCCATTCCTCCATTTTACCTTTAAAAATTCCCTTCATATCACTCATTTTCCCCTCATTTATCCTCACTTCCTCCGAAATTCACTTTAAAACCATGAAAATCCCCTTTTATTCGGTTGTAAAACCCCTCCGTTTACTCTTTCGGAACCAGAAAAACCTTTTAAAAACTCCTTTTTCAGCCAAAAACCAATTTTTTCATTAAGCAGACTTAAGATCCTGAGGGCTTAAGTCCTTAGCCCCTTACTCCATGTAACTGAGACACACAACCATTGGTTATAGGCCTTTAGCCCCTTTCTCGCTATCGGAGGATGTTTCGCCCCTTTTTTCCTTTGTAAAGTCATTTTTCCTCTCGCGCGATGGTTTCCCTCCTGAACAGATCTCCATCGTTGATCTCATAGATCCAACAGCCATCGGTGGATCGCCCCATCGCAAATCGGCAATCCTACAGTCCGCATCCCATTCCCTTTCTTCTCCACCGATGCAATCCCTCGACTCCATCTCAGCCGTCTGTTTCCTCCGAGATCTGATGGCCAGCGCTACCCTCCATCGCATCGGTGCAGATCCCATTTCCTCTTTCCCCTTGCTTTTGTTTCTGCCAATGGCCGATGCCCACTTCATTCTCTGCCATCGATCTTGGTTCCGATCCGACGGTCCGTGTTCCATTGCATCAGTGATCCTAATTTCTCAGCGCCCTGACCCTTTACCCCGCCGATGGTCGATATTCAGATATGATCACAATTGTCCATCTCTCAGATCTGATAGCCCTCATCAATTCTCCTCTGTTCGCCCGTGGACACTATCAACACATAAATTAACGTTATAAATGCCCCCACTATGTGTTTTTTCTTCAGTTTCCATAATTCCCCGCTAGTCCCACCCAACCATGCTGGGGTATTTCCATTGTATTCCTACGTAATATCCACCATTGATCTGCCCCCTCCCCCCAGATCCAATGGCCCGCATGCATTTTTGCATCCGCCCTTCCATTTCTAACCAAAACCAATTTTCAACGCGAGAAGGGGCTGATTTTCTCCCTAGACACGCTTTAGCCTGGGCCCACCATATATTTCATCGCACATCTCTCCATTTTTCGCGCTCGCTTACGGCCGTAGATCTGGGCCCCCCTAGATCAGACGGTCTTAAACCATTTTTGCGTTCATTTCACAAATAAAGTTGATTGCCCATTTTGAACGCGAAATGGGTGGTTTTCAGAAGTGTACGTGTTAGCCATTAGACCGTATTGAATTCAATCTGTCCCAAACCACTTACCACTTTAACCCCATACAAAAACCACTGCTAGTTTTCTAATACCGCCTATCCACTATTTCGTGCCAAATTCAATTTTTGTGGATTTTTTCCTGTTTTCACCTATGAAACCTTTCCTCGCTGCAGTTTCCTTTCTTCCTCACTTCTCCACAACCTCTGCCAAAGTCCTCTGTTGTAGTTAAACCAAGAAACGCAGGATTTCTTAACCAGTTTTTCGTCGTGTGCAGGTTTAATGGTGGATTTATCCACAGGTCTCCCACAGCCAAAGAAATAGTGGCTAAGGGGCTGAGGGGTCGAATTTAAGAGTTTAATGAAAGTTTTTATGGACATTGATTACAAATAAAACCTTACAGTGCACTGAAGCAACCGGTACACTGAAAAGGAGATTAGAAGGATAAAGAAAAAGGGGTTAAGCACAAGGTTGAAGAATAAATGCTTAAACTCACAGTTTTAAAGGACAAAACATAGTTTAAAGGCAGAATATGGTTCAATGAAGGTCTAATAAAGCATAAAAGAAAAAATTAAAAGAAAATTAGTGTTTAAAGGGGCTAAAAAAGACAGATCATCATAAGAAGGCCTCGAATTCCACATGTACAGTAGCTATTACTCCACCAAAAGGACACCAGCAGTCTGCTTTAATTTTCAAAGACACTATGACACCCATCCTTATGACAAAAACTTCATTAAAAATTTTTAGAACATTTATTAAGCAGACGTGGGGCTAAAAAACCCAATAAGCTGACAGTTTGCTCATCCGAGAAGTCAAACAGGGTACTTCAGCCATAATTATCTTCAAAGAAATATTTCAGAGTTATTGCCATGCCTACCAGATATGCATAAAAACAAGCAAAACTACCAAAATGGTACAAACAATTAATGCAACGGCCATTAAGCAGAATGGGCATTCGAACACTTCTCCCACTCTATCTTAACTCATATTTATTACCATTCCTGCAACACTATTCCTCTTTTCATCTATATGTATTCACAGAAAACTCGTTGTAAAAGGTTGGCATTTGATGAATTTTGATGTAATACATAGACCACTGTTTTGAAGAAGAATTAGTGTTTTGAGGAAGTGTGGATGTCTTTTCTTTTTTGTTGATAAAGGAGGCTGGACCATTGGATCCCTGAGCTTGGTTTTGGTGAAGTACCCTCTATTTGTTAATGTTATTTCCCGTTCCTCACTTTGTTCAATTTTTCTTTGCTTGCAGTAGCGTAAAAAGCTTAGGCTAAGAAATGTCTCCTAGAAGCACCTTAGGCATGTTTACTCTTCACTTCCTTTATGTTTTCATCTGCTGAAGGTTTTATTTAGTATTTTGACCACTTTTAAATCCTTAAGCTTGTTTATTTTAGAATAGTTCAAAAATTGTTGTCAAGGTTGAATTATGGTTTGCCATGTCTGCTTGCTTCCTGTTAAGAGCTATTCCTGAAAACACCCTTCAAATGCTATTATCTATAGCTTGGTAGAGAGGATTTGTTTCGATCTTACCCTCTGTTTCTTGTCAAGATAGTCGTATTTGAAGGTCTTCTAATTGCAGTCTTAGATTCTTGGGTGTTCCCCCTTTTATGATGCAATTAGTTGTGTTTCTTATATGTTTTCTAATTCCTTTAAGTGAAACAATTAAAAGATACAGAGTGTTCCTCTCCTTCTTTGTCTTGCTTAAAATTTTTGTCTTGTATCTATTATCTACATAAAGTATGTTGGTAGAACTCATGGTTAGCCCTGGCTATTGATTATCTCTTTATTTTTAGATGGTGTTGCAAGTCCCTTGGTTGAAAGGTATACATAATTAAGGAGTCTTAAACAGCCCTTAAAGCTCTACTTTTCCTTCCAAATCCTTGATGTTCATCTCATCCCACCTATATGATTTCACAGATCCATTGACCAAGTTAGATTTGCCCTTTGGTTCCCCAAATTCATCAATCTAAACTGTTTTGACTTACATATGACTCCATTTCCCAATGGCTTGTATATTTCCATACTCTATCTATGCTGCCTAAATCATCTCTGTCCAACCAACAAACAATCAAATTTTCACTTCACAACTAGCCTAAAATCAACCCTTTAAAGAAGAAAAGCTATATCCCACAAACATATTGAGAGATCCCTCTCTGAGACTATGAGGGCTAGATCCTAGAGCTCTAAAGTTTGGTTTATATGTTGCCTTGTCATTTGGTTTTCCAATCAGCCAAATCACAGGACCCCAACATTCTGGCGATCACAGTGGGACCTTCTGAGTTAGTGACAATCTAAGTATTCCTTAGGACTTCAGAAATCCTTGTTAAAAGAATATCCAGTGAATCTACCACCTCATCGCCACACCAACATTTTGGCGATCACGGTGGGACCTCTGAGTTCATAAGTTTCCTAGCAAGCTCTTATAGACTCATCAGTCCTTCAAACAAACCATAGAAACTTAGAAAACCCCAAAAAAATTTAGATTGGTTTCATAATAAACATTGGTGGTGGACCATAAACATTTTACTCTAAAAAAGACTAAAAATATCCACCTGGAAACTCCACTAGCCCCAGTAGGCCTATAGAAATCACTGGGAGAGAAAAAGTTTGAAAAGCCTTAGCCTCTCTAAATTTTGGAAACTAAAATCTGGCATCACATAGGGTCAATACTAGATCCCATCCAGATCCTAATCCTCCCACCATAGTTGATAATCCAAAAACAATTTTGTGGCGAGCTTATAAATCTGGAAAACCAACTACTGATAGGACCATCTCAAGAACAAGGTCTGTCCTTGAAGATCTCACAGTCTTGAAATATCCTCACTTTGACTTACCTCACACCAGAAACATATTTAGAAGCAAGTCTCAGAGTGATTTGAATTAGGCTGACCTTGAACCCACAGATTTGCAACAGAGCTTTAGCAGAGAAAATTCACCTTCTACTCCACCCGATTCTCAGCTTCTTCATCATTTCAGTTCCTTCCATAACAAATCTGCTCATCATTAGTTGACTGGCCCGAGTGTTTCTTCCACTCCTGTTCACACATAAAATGTTCAAAACACTCCAGCTCAGCCCAATCCACCTCTTGTAAATCACCCACTTTTTCCAGCCATGGCAGCATGGTATGCTCCCTTAGTGTTTCCCCAACCTCTGGTTCCTTTACCCAATGAATATCAGTCCAAAATTCCCCACTTCACTGGAAATGAACCCACCACTTCTCGACAGCACATAGACAAGATGAACGATGCCTTTGATTATATGGAAATAGAAGATGAGACCATCAAAATGAGAATTTTTGCTCAGAGTTTGGGAGGAGAATCCAAAAAATGGTTCAAAGGCCTAACTCCCCATAGCATACATGATCTCCCTACTTTACATCAAACATTCATAAAGAAATGGGAAATTAGGAAGAACCCTCTCCAAATACTGTCAGATTACAACAACCTTAAGAGAAACACTGGGGAAAGTGTACAAGCTTATTGCACTAGATTTAATAGTGTGTATAATGCACTACCCCTAGATTTGAAGCCTCCAAAAGGCTCAGCTTTGGCCAAATTCCCTGAAGGCTTTGATCCCAAAATGGCCTATCAGCTAAGAGAAAGGGATCCCTTAACTCTAGAAGACATGCAAAAGGGGGCTCTTAGTGTGGAAGCAAATCTGGTTGAGAAAAGAGCTAGGATGAGGGCTGAAAAGAAAGTAACATATAGGGAAGACATTGCACCTTCCACATCTGACTCAAAATTATACCATCTAGCGAAGAACCTGGATAGGTTGGAAAGAATGATGGAGAGGTTGGTTGTCCAAGGAAATGCTCAGAATAGGAACCAGCCTCAGAATCAGAACCAGAACTCTAGGAGAAATTCCGATCAAGATAAGAATAAATACAATGACCAAAAACTTAGGCCTCCCTTTCAACAAAATTATGTAGAACAAGAGGATGAAGGGGAAACTGATAGGCTGGAAGAAAATCATGTGAACTTGATAGGATCTGATGACGGAGATGATATCTTCCTCACTGAGGAAGAACAGGGATTTTTCTCATTAGAACAAAACGAACACAATCAGGATAAGTCAGAAGATTATTAGCTGGGGTTCAAAAATGCAATTATGGAAGTTCACAGAAAATATGATCTCAGGAGAAAAAAGAACAAAAAAATTGCTAAAGATAAGAAGACTAGCACTGTTGTTGAAAAAATCTCAAAAAATCAGCCTAAAAAATCAGCTAATAATACCAACACCCTGGCCAAGAAAACTGTTTTAAATAGAGACAAAAATATCCAATCAAGTGTTGAGAAGAGCTGCCCTAGTACTTCTACTAGTGGTCCTATCAAAATAGTCCCAACTAACAGTCTTGATAAAACTCAGCCAACCAAAATTGCCGAAAGAAACATAAGCGAAAAAACAGATGTGAATATGCCGAAAAAAACACTCCCTTTAAGCCTCGAAGGTGAAATTTCCAAGATTAAAATTAGAATGCCTCTAGTTGAGCTGGTAACTCAGGATGTGTACAAAAACCAAGTCTTGAAAGCTCTGAATATAAACATCGACACTGATACTCTAAACCTGATAGATGGCAAACCTGAGCTATTGTTTGGTCCTAGAATTGAAGGAAAATACCAAGAAGGGGTTTTCCCTCCCTTTTATGTCAATCTAAACATACATGAGAATATTCTACACAACGCCATGCTAGACTTTGGAGCATCACATAACCTTATGCCCAAAGTAGTAATGGAAAGCCTAGGTTTAGAAATTACTAGACCATATAAATACTTATACTCTTTTGATTCAAGAAGGGTTAAATGCTTGGGCTTAATCAAAGATCTATGTGTTAACATATCACAAATTCCTGCTAAAAGCCTAGTGATGGATATAGTGGTAGCTAACATTCCCCCAAAATATGGCATGCTTTTGTCTAGATCATGGGGAGCCAAAGTCTAGGGGAGCCTTCAAATAGATATGTCCTATGCCACCATACCAGTGTTTAGTCAAACCAGAAGATTATATAGGGAATCCCTCATGAAATACATGGTGAGCAGCAAAGACAAACCAAACAAATCACCCATCTATTCCACACATTCAAAATTAGATTCCTTTATCTTATTCAACGAAGATGAAATCGCCCAACAATAAAAGGAAAATAAGCAAGAAAATAGTGCACCAGAACATTTAAATTTGCCTTTCACTCAACCGGGAAATTACCCAAATCTCAGCAGCCTTGGGAAGCAAAAGGAAAAAGAGAATGAGGTAGAAACACTCTGAAGATGAGCTTTGATGGCTCTTGTAGCGAGGCCAAGTTAGGGGTTGGTGTATCGATACATAACACAAACAAGGGGTAATCCTATAAACTATATTTCCCATGCACAAATAACATTGCAGAATACGAAGCCCTCATCCTCGACTTGCATTTGCTCAAAGACTTTGAGGTTGAGAGGATATCCGTCCAAGGGGATTCAAAGTTAATCATTAGGCAAATTAAAGGGGAATATTCAACCAAAAACCCCAGACTCAGAGAATATAGAAATATTTCCCTTGATATCCTTAAAACCTTTGAAAATTATGAACTCATATTCATGCCAAGAGCTCAAAATCATCTAGCTAATGAACTTGCCTTTACTGCCAGCAACTGCCAAATACCACAGATAAATGAATAATTCAATATAAAGGTGAAAAAAATACCAGAAGTGCCCGAAAATGAAGATTATTGGCAAGTGTTTGAAAATGATAAACACATAGATGATTTCTTGCAATCAAGGAATGAATTTTCCACAGAAACCGTAAGTTCCAGCCATGAAAAATATTGTTGCAATGAGGAACAAACCCCTGAAACACAACCCTCCCTTTCTGCTGATGTAAATCAGTTTGAGCACTTTTTTAAAGAAGAGTTAGTTGACAACCCAGACCAAAGGGACCCTAAAGTCTTACAATGTGAGGGTGATACTATACCAAATGGCCTTGCTCCATTAGAACAACTATTCAATTTCAACGACGTGGCCAAAGAACTAAAAATAGAGCCTATAGAAACTAATGTTGAGGAACATAACATAGGCAGCCCCACTAAACCCAAAATGATCAAACTGTCCAACACCCTCCCAGCCCATGTCAAACAGCAGTACATAGCGTTGTTCAGAGAATTCATAGATGTGTTCGCATGGGACTATAAAGATCTGAAATATTATGACACTAGCATCATCCAACATAAAATCCCTCTTAAGGAAAATCAGAAGCCTTTCAAACAGAAACTAAGAAGGATAAATCTTGTTTTATTACCTTCAGTAGAGAAAGAGATTAGGAAAATGTACGACGTTGGGATCATAGTTCCTCTCAAATACTCAGAATGGGTTTCCAACCTAGTATCTCTTAGGAAAAAGACAAGGGAAATTAGGTTGTGTATTGACTTTAGGAATCTAAATGGAGCCTCCCTGAAGGATAATTACCCCCTGCCGAAGATGGATCACATCCTCCAAAAGGTGGTTGGGTCCAAAATAATATCATTGTTGGATGGGTTCTTAGGTTACAATTAGGTTTTGGTACTCCCAAGTGATCAACATAAAACTACTTTTACTACACCTTGGGGGAAATTCATGTATGTAAAAATGCTATTTGGTTTGATGAATGTAGGGGCCACTTTCCAAAGGGCCATGGACATAGCCTTCTCAGAAGACATAGGATATTTTATAATAATTTACGTTGATAATATTACTGTCATCTCCAAAACTGATGAAGAACATTTGGCCCATTTAAGAAAGGTTTTTGAGAAATGAAAAAGGTTTGGCTTGTCTTTGAATCCCAAAAAGAAAATATTTGGCCTCCAAGAAGCAAATATTCTTGGTCACATAATCTCTGAAGAAGGGATCAAAGTAGACCCTAAAAGGATTGATGGCATATTGAATATCAGCCACCCAAGAAACCTCAAATAATTGCAATCTTTCATCGGGAAGATAAAATTTTTAAGGAGGTTCATCCCCAACCTTGCTGAGCTATTAAGAAACATCTCTAATATGCTTAGGAAAGAAGTAGGTGTTAAATGGACAATGCAAGCTAAATAATCATTTGAGCTGGTAAAACAAGCCCTCACTCAAACACTGGTTCTAATTAGTCCTGATTTCACCAAAGATTTCTATATCTTCTCTTTTGCATCTGAACATACCATAGCTGCAGTATTATTGCAAAAGAATAGCATGGGGCAGGAACAACCAATATCCTTCTTTATTAAGGCTTTGAGAGATGCTCCACTCAAATATAATATCATGGAGTAGCAAGCCTTAGTGCTGGTAAAAGCATTGAAGGACTTTAGAGTGTACATTCTACATTCACATATCATTACCATTGTGCCACACACTGTAGTCAAAGATATTCTAAGTTAGGACCCTGATGGTAAAAGGGGAAAATGGATTTCCACTATTCTATAATATGAATTAGAAATCAAGCCCACCAAACTCACCAAAGGGTAGGGATTAGCAAAACTCATGGCTAATTCAAACTTCCAAGCTTTAGACATGAACACAGTGGATGTTTTGGAAGAAATAGAAGAATGAAAAACACCATTCATTGAAGAAACATTCATGAAATCTCCTTGGTATGCTGACATCATATATGTGTTGCTTTATCTAAATGCTCCTCCTTATTTGTAAAAAAAAAAAGCTAGATTTGTCAAACAGAAAGATTTAAGTTATTGTATATTAGATGGAGTTTTGTATTGGAAGAATGTTGTGGGGATTTTACTTAAATGTTTACTTGAGATTGATGCCGGAAAAATCATGCATGAGATACATGAAGGAGAATGTGGAGGAAACCTTAACTGGAAACCCACAGCAAACAAGATCCTTAGGTCTGGATATTATTGGCCCACCCTCTTCCTAGATACCCATAAGTTAGTTATGTCTTGCCACAAGTTCAAAATCTTTGAGGGCATGAGAAAACTCTTACCACTACCTTTGCAGCCTATCAGTGTTGAGGCTCCCTTTCAAAAATGGGGCTTGGAATTCATTGGGGAAATTCACCCATCATCCTCAGCCCAACAAAAATGGATTCTCATGGCCATTGATTATTTTACCAAATGGATAGAGGCCATAACCACTAGGAATGCTACTAACTCTATCATCATCAAATTCCTTGAAACCAACATACTGTCTAGATTTGGTTGTCCTAGGAAAATAATCACAGACAATGTTGCAGCCTTCAAGTCCAAGAGGATGGTAGATTTCTGCCATAAATATCAGATCACATTAGGCCATTCCACTGCCTACTTCCCCCAAGGAAACAGTCTAGCTGAATCCTCCAAAAAAATCCTTGTTAATATCATCAAAAAATGGTTGGAATAGAACCAGAAACTTTGGCATAGCAAGCTTGTCCATGCCTTATGGGCTGATAGATTGACTACTAAAAATTCCATCAGCATGTCTTCCTATCAGTTGGTTTACGGCATGGACGCAGTCTTCCCAACCTCTCTAGGAGTTCTAGTCATGAAACTCCTTCAAGAGGTCCAAGTTGAAGAAAATGATATGCAAAGGAGGATCAATCAGACCATACATTTGTAACAGTCAAGAGAGGAAGTATATAAAAGGACACAAGTAGTCCAAGAAGGAATCAAGAAATTATTTGATAAGAGGACCAAAGAAAATGACTTCCAAGTTGGAAATGTAGTTCTAAAATGGGATTCCAGAAGGGAAGAGAAAGGGAAACATGGTAAATTCAAAAATCTGTGGAAGGGGCCCTACATTATTCATTCCATAAGGGGCCACAATGCATTTTTTCTGCAGGATCTAAATGGAGAAGATGTGTTTGGAGGTCCTATCAATGGTAGGATGCTCAAACACTATTTCTATCAAGAGTCTTAGTTTCAGAGTTTTTCATCCATTGTACATACCATTGCATGAGAAAAATGAAAAAATACAATAACAATAGAAAAGAGAAAAGAGGGCAGATGAAAAGAAGAAAGGTACAACCCCATACCAAAAAAGAGAAAAATCTGAAACTGTGCAAGCCTAAATGCCACTACTTGAAAGAGCACTGCTATTTAGTCATACAACCTAATCATGACTAGATAGATTTCAATTTACTGTTGATAGGTTAGTGAAGAAGATTTGCCAAACTGTTTAATCTTGGCTTATCAATAGAATAGATTAGGATAGAAGAAAGAATGCTTTAAACATTCTCAAAATCTTAACCAAGAGAAGAAGAAGAGGACAACTCAAAAGATCAAAATCAAAGCTGAAAAGGAACGAAAGAATGCTTACTATTCTAAGATCTCAAGTATTCCCAGTTTTGTTTTAATTTTCTGCAAATAAAAGTCTATGTGCAGTTGGTTTCTTATGCCATAGACATCGCAGAAAATCAGACAGCCTAATCCTGGTTTGTCTGTGTTTAAATTTCTGTTTTAGAATGTAGAGAATGCAGATCTGTCAAGCAGCTTAATCTTGACAGATAGTAGATTAGGTAGAGAAGTTTCTGAGTCCAACTGTTTAATCTGTACTCTTGGAAGAAATAAGGGTAGCATTAGATAGCTTTATCTTTCTGTTTTCAAAAATAATATGTAAAAGAGATGCTAGTCCAAATACACTCAAGAAAAAAAAAAAAATGTTAGGACAAGTAGTGTGGGTAGGTAGCAGTGTTGTCTTAGAGTGTTTTCATGCTGCAGGTCATTTAAGAAATACAAAGAAAATCAATAAGAGAACAAATAAATTATGCCCAATGGAGGGGGCACTGGTCTGCTAAAAGCCAGAGATTGATAAACTGAGGTTCTGGACACCTAAAGGGCAAGCTGTGCTCCCCAAGTGGAGCCACTATTAGCCATCTATAATTTATGTTATACAAATGCTGGCTAAATATGTTCTTAAGCCTTCAAGAAGCAATTTTCATAGAAAAATACTCATTCTTGAAGCCTTTTGGGTGTTTTCTGACTTGGGAGAAATCTTCACTATTGTTTCCCTTCAAAAGAGCATTCAAGGAAATTCTGCTCATATCCAAAGAAAAGTTGTTATAGAGCCATGTTCCATCATTCCATTCCTCCATTTTACCTTTAAAAATTCCCTTCATGTCACTCATTTTTCCCCTCATTTATCCTCACTTCCTCCGAAATTCCCTTTAAAACCATGAAAATCCCCTTTTATTCGGTTTTAAAACCCCTCAGTTTATTCTTTCGAAACCAAAAAAACCTTTAAAAAACTCCTTTTTTAGCCAAAAACCAACTTTTTCATTAAGCAGACTTAAGCCCTTGAGGGCTTAAGTCCTCAGCCCCTTATGCCATGTAACCGAGACCCACGACCGTCGGCTATAGGCCTTTAGCCCCTTTCTCGCTATCGGAGGATGTTCCGCCCCTTTTTTCCTTTGTAAAGTCATTTTTCCTCCCGCGCGATGGCTTCCCTCCCGAACAGATATCCATCATTGATCTCATAGATCCAATGGCCATCGGCGGATCACCCCATCGCAAATCAACAATCCTACAGTCCCGCATCCCTTTCCCTTTCTTCTCCGTCGATGTGATCCCCTGAATCCATCTCATCCATCTTTTTCCTCCGAGATCCGACAGCCAGTGCTACCCTCCATCGCATCAGTGCAGATCCCATTTCCTCTTTCCCCTTGCTTTTGTTTCTGCCAATGGTCGATGCCCGCTTCATTCTCCGCCATCGATCTCAGTTCTGATCCAACGGTCCATGTTCCATTGCATCGGAAATCCTAATTTCTCAGTGCCCTGACCCTTTACCCCACTGATGGTCGATATTCCAATATGATCACAGTTGTCCATCTCTCATATCTGACGGCCCGCATCGATTCTCCTCTGTTCGCCCGCGAACACTATCAACACATAAATTAACGTTATAAATGCCCCAGCTATGTGTTTTTTCTTCAATTTCCATAATTCCCCGTTGGTCCCACCTGACTATGCTAGGGTCTTTCCATTGTATTCCCACATGATCTCCACCGTTGATCTGCCTCCCCCCCTCAGATCCAAGGGCCCGAATGCATTTTTGCGTCCGCTCTTCCATTTCTATCCAAAACCCATTTTCAACGTGAGAAGGGGATGCTTTTCTCCTCAGACACACATTAGCCTGGGCCCACCATATATTTCATCGCACATCTCTCCATTTTTCGCGCTCGCTTACGGCCGTATATCTGGGCCCCCCCAGATCAGACGGTCTTAAACCGTTTTCGCATTCATTTCACAAATAAAGTTGATTGCCCATTTTGAATGCGAAATGGGTGGTTTTCAGAACTATATGTGTCATCCATTAGACCATATCATGTTAGATCTGTCCCAAACCACTTACCACTTTAACCCCACATGAAAACCACTGCTGGTTTTTTAATACCGCCTATCCACTATTTCGCCCCAAATTCAATTTTTGTGGATTTTTGCATGTTTTCGCCTATGAAACCTTTCCCCGCTGCAATCGCCCATCTTCCTCACTGCTCCACAACCTTTGCTAAAGCCCTCTGTTGCAGTTAAACTAGGAAATGCAGGATTTCTTAACCATTTTGTCGTCGTGTGCAGGTTTAATGGTGGATTTATCCACATGTCTCCCATAGCCAAATAAATAGTGGCTAAGAGGCTTAGAGGTCGAATTTCAGATTTTAATCAAAATTTTTATGGACATTGATTACAAATAAAACCTTCCAGTGCACTGAAGCAACTAGTACACTGAAAAGGAGATCAGAAGGATAAAGAAAAAGGGGTTAAGCACAAGGTTCAAGAATAAATGCTTAAACTCATAGTTTTAAAGGACAAAACACAGTTTAAAGGCAGAAGATGGTTTGATGAAGGTCTAATAAAAGCCTAAAAGAAAAAATTAAAAGAAAATCAGTGTTTAAAGGGGCTAAACAAGACAGATCAGAATAAGAAGGCCTCTAATGCCACATCTACAACATCTATTACTCCATGAAAAGGACACCGACAATCTGCTTTACTTTTCAAAGACACTATGACACCCATCCTTATGACAGAAACTTCATTAAAAACTATCAAAATAGTTATTAAGCAGACATGGGGCTACAAAACCTAATAAGCTGACAGTTTTCTCATTCGAGAAGTCAAATAGGGTACTGCAGACACAATTATCTTCAAAGAAATATTTTGGAGTTATTTCCATGCCTACCAGATATGCATAAAAACAAGCAAAACTACCAAAATGGTAAAAACAGTTAATGAAATGGCCATTAAGTAGAATGGGCATTCGAACACTTATTCCACTCTATCTTAACTCATATTTATTACCATTCCTGCAACACTCTTCCTCTTTTCACCTATATGTATTCACATAAAACTCGTTGTAAAAGGTTGGCATTTGATGAATTCTGAAGTAATACATAGACCACTATTTTGAAGAAGAATTGGTGTTTTGAAGAAGTGTGGATATATTTGCTTTTTTTTTTATAAAGGAGTCTGGACCATTGGATTCCTGAGCCTAGTTTTGGTGAAGTACCCTCTATTTTTTAATGTTATTTCCTGTTCCTCACTTTGTTCCATTTTGCTTTGCTTGCAATAGAGTAAAAAGATTAGGCTAAGAAATGTCTCCTAGAAGCACCTTAGGCATGCTTACTCTTCACTGCCTTTATGTTTTCATCTGCTGAAGGTTTTATTTAGTATTTTGAATGCTTTTAAACCCTTAATCTTGTTTATTTCAGAATATTTCAAAAGTTTCTGTCAAGGTTGAATTATGGTTTTCCCTGTCTGCTTACTGCCTCTTAAGAGCTATTCCTGAAAACACCCTTCAAACGCTATTATCTGCAGCTTGGCAGAGAGGACTTGTTCCGATATTACCCTCTATTTATTGCTGATATAGTCATATTTGAAGGTCTTATAATTGTAGTCTTAGATGCTTGGGTGTTCCCCCTTTTATGAATGCAATTAGTTGTGTTTCTTATATGTTTTCTAATTCCTTTAAGTGAAACAATTAGAAGATACAGAGTGTTCCTCTCCTTCTTTGTCTTGCTTAAAAAGCTTGTCTTCTATCTGTTATCTACATAAAGTATATTGGTAGAACTCATGGTTAGCCCTGGCTATTGAGTATCTCTTTATGTTTAGATGGTGTTGCAAGTCTCTTTGTTGAAAGCTATACATAATTAAGGAGTCTTAAACAACCCTTAAAGCTCTAATTTTCCTTCCAAATCCTTGATGTTCATCTCATCCCACCTATATGATTTCACAGATCCATTGACCAAGTTATATTTTCCCTTTGGTTCCCCAAATTCGTCAATCTGAACTGTTTTGACTTGCATATGACTCCATTGCCCAATGGCTTGTAGATTTCCATACTCTATCTATGCTTCCTAAATCGTCTCTATCCAACCAACAAACAAACAAATTTTCACTTCACAACTAGCCTAAAATCAACCCTTTAAAGCATAAAAGCTATATCCCACAAACATATTGAGAGATCCCTCTCTGAGACTAGGAGGGCTAGATCCTAGAGCTCTAAGGTTTGTTTTATATGTTTCCTTGTCATTTGGTTTTCCAATCAGCCAAATCACAGGACCCCAATAGGAAATGAAGCCAAGAAAAGGGATTTTGGACCCAAGATGGGGTTTAAATTCTAAAATAAAATTAAAAAGGAAAATTAATATTTCCTAAGGTCTAAGTGGATAAAACCCGCAAGTTCTAGAGGGTTCCTAATAGGTCTAGGAAAAAATATTTAAGGAGGCCTTAGGATGAAGGTAAGAACATCAAGTGGAAAGGAGCTCATTTGATCAAGGGGGTGAAGAGAGATGCAGTCCTAGAGAGAACATGATCATTAGCATGTCTAGCATTCATTAAGATGCCTCGGTATGCTTTTTCATGGTTTATATTAAAGTTATTTGAGATCAATTATTGGAAAGTAGAAGAGAAGTAACAGATGATGATTTGGCACTTAGAATGCACTAACACTTGGCGCTTGAAACTTATTTCCACGTACTTTTGGTGTGCATAGCATGTCCCTCCTGGAAAATGTAAATTGATGACTTATTAAGCCTATGATGTGTTCATTTCCTTTTAGTTTAACTTTTTTCTCCTTTTTGTTGCCTTGATAGTCACTGGCATGTATTGTCCCACCCTTGCACATTTTTCCATGCCTTAGCACTTGACACATCTTAGCATATTTGACATGCCTTCGAACTATCTGGCACATGTTAGCAATCCCTAGCATGCCTTGGCACTCATTCCCTCACAACTAGCCTTACTTTTTTTCACGAATTGGGAACTCGATCAATTCCTTAGCAGTTCATGTCATGATATTGGTTATATTTAGCCATAACAACTTGATCAATTGCACCTACTACAAGTAGATTGTGCCTCGTTCACCTAAGAACTACCTATACCTCATCTTAGGCCACTCATGTCCAAGTTGAAATTTTCCCACTTAAGAAATTACCAAGACAAGGATCACATATATCCATGGCCATTAAAAAACTAAGAAACATAGATTACATAGGCAATATTTCACATGTATGTCTAGTTCATATAAAAAGTAGAGCATTAACTGAGAGTTTCTAAGAACCACAAGATACATAATACAAACAAGATATAAGTTGGCACAAGATGAGTGCCCCAAAACTTATACACAACAACGTACACTATGCAATTGTCTAAAATAGTTTAAAACATTAGCATTCGGTCAAAGTGTGCCACATGTCATATAAAAATAATAGATAAAATAAAAATAAAATTGTGCCCAACAAAAAGTCTCCCTTTGTCTAAAATTTCTTTGTCCAGCCCCTTATCGCTATCGTAGGCTTGCCTCTTGCAAATCCTATTATGAACTTCTTATAACACACTTCATCCTTGGCACACTTGAATTCACTGACACTCCTTGGCACACACTCTTATTTGTTCATTTCCATGCATTTTGACCTAGTTCTCCCTTGTGATGCCTCGACACTCCTTAACACTCTCAACATGCATTGAAATTTTCCAGCATGTGTTAGCATACCTTTTCATTCCTTGGCATGCCCAAACCCTCCCTAGTTTTCATGCCCTCATAAATACCCTTAATTTTCAACTTAGGAACCCAACCAAGTCCTCGCTTGACTATAGGAGCTTGACCAAGTTATGATTACTACAACTAGACTATGTTGTTGAATTGTGTAGCTTTGGAGATAATCCACATGCCTAGTAAGATGGGTTTCTGTGAGTTTGACCACAAAAGGATTTGTGGGAAAATAACCCAAGCATAGGGGCTTTGGACCTGATATGGAGTTTAAAATCTAAAAGAAAATTAAAAAGAAAAAATAATATTTCCTAAGGTGTAAGTGGATAAATTTTGTAAGTTATAGAGAATTCTTAAGAGGCCTGGCTAGAAAAATATATTTAAGGAGGCCTTAGTATGAAGGCAAGAACATCAAGTGAGAAGATCATTTGATCAAGGATGCCAGGAGAGATGTAGTCCTAAAGTAGGTCGAGTTAAAGGTCTAAGTAAGCGTTGCTAAAGGGAGGCCATGATCATCCACTAAGAGTGAGATCATCATGTGAGGGTTCACAAGAATTTCACATACCTTAATGGGTTCAATATAGGAAGTAGGATGGCGTATTGTTGGTTCTCTTATGGCAGCTCAATCTCAAGAGAGGCGGCTCATGAGAATTTGCGCTTGTGATTTCAGTGGTGTTTCTGTGTGAAGGCCGCATCAAATTTTGAAATAGTAGAGAGGGTTGAGACCATACATAGTTGTGGTTAGTAGGTTGCAAGGTTTGTGATAAATACCAACATAAGTGGAGGAGGCTCTACGCTAGAATTTAGGGCTAGAACAGAAGTAGTCACAAGTTTAATATTTACTAAGGTAACCATAGTTTGAAGGTCGTAGAGATCTAAAGTTTTGGTCAAGATTTAGTCAAAGAAATGTACAAAATCTATGGATCCATATGTGCTAGGCCAAGTCTCTTATGGAGGAAAGAGTTGTCATTTTTTCTATGTGTGGATAGGGTTTGTTCTAAAGAAAATAAAATAGAAGTATAATTCCATATTTAGGGAGGTTTCCTAGCATGTTCAATCCATAAGGTATGCCATTAAGACTGTGACAGATCTGCATAGAAGAAGAGGGGTTATGACCCTTAGAGAGAGGTTTATCTCTGCAATATATACGATAAATGGAAGATGGTTTGTAGAAGTATGTGTGGAGATAGAAAATCCAAAGGAAGGTGGAACCTGATTAGAAGATGGAGCAGAAGAAATGTGCCATATGAGGAATAGATTGACATGAAGAGGAGTTTATTTTCGTGGAATGTCCATAGAGTTTTGGAAATAGATATGAATCAAAATATAAACAGTTAGTTGATGGACTGTTATTGGATGATTTGTGACCCTAGTTCATTCATCTACAAATTGTTAGAAGGATGATAAGATGAGTAGTTCATATTTTTTCATAGATTGGACAACAAAGAAATTGGTACACGAGAATATTGATTTTGAGAGGACTCAAATCACTATTAGATGGCATATTTGAAGATCCATAGATGAGGGATGTGTTATGGGAACTAGATAAATAAAAGAATTGTCTGTGGTTGGGAAAATTGATGGCGGCCCAAGTACAATTAGAGGGTTGTTAGGTGACTGTCAAAGAAGAGCTCTAAGTCTTGTACTTGTGAAGGAAAACATGACTCGTATAAGGGTAGGCGTATTGGGCCTAAGGATGTGCAAAATTTGAAGGACTAAAGTAGCAGTCAAGTGGGCTAGCCATCTATCCTTATTTCACTATATTGTAGAGGATTGCGTCATTGAGAAAATAGGAAACCTCCATATCTCTAGACTTGTCATATTGGAGTAGCAATATGGAAAAAGTGGGCAGACCAAAGAGTTGTTCACAATGAAGTTGTGAACAACTGAACTAAAACCCTAAGTGTTGCAAACCTTAAAGGAAAAAATAGGTAGATAGAGGGAAAAGTTTTTTGACCCGAGTTCAGTAACCTAAATGAGTTGAGTTCATTGATAGAGGCAGATTGAGGAGTTGCATAATGCGAGGCAAGAGGACCTACTAGATGTGTTCAAGACATATGGATTGAAAGAACTATGCGTGGCCACCATAAAAAAGTGGGCCAAGTGTTATCTTGTTCAAGGTAGATTGGTTGTCAAAGGAGTAACACCAATCCCTAGTTGTATTCCTTGTATCAGTATGATTTTAAAGGGGCATGATCCCTGGTATGAGAGCTATAACCTATTCTTTTATAGATTGTAATTTAATGAATAACACTTTGAAAAAGTTAAAAATTTTCATGTGCACTAGTTGATTCCCTGATGTGTGTAGATTTCGTTGTGCAAAGTAGATGTGTTGTGGAACTTGAGTGTGTTTTCATCAAAGATTATAAGACCAAACCCAGATTCTTATTTGTCATGGAAATTCAACATATGCGTTGTTCACCTAAGAACTACATGTAATTCATCTTAGAATACGCATGTCCAATCTCAAATTATCCCACTTGACAAGTTATAAAGACAAGGCTCATCACATCCAAATATGGTCGTAAAATAACTAAGAAACACAATTTACATCTTGACATGCCATAACACCTGACATGTCTTAAATGCATTTGCATTATGTGGCATGTGTTAGCATCCACTACATTCCTTGACATTATTTTACACTATATAACAAACCTTAGCACTTCCTGACATGCCTTGGTAGTTTAATACCTTGGCACTGCCTAGCATATAACCCTGTCACTCCCTCCTTAACACAACTAGAAATCATTGACACTACCTATCACACATTCTTATTCATTTATTTCCACACTTTTTTATCTAGTGCTTCCTTTTGTTTACCTAACACTCCCTAACACTCCCTAGCACACATTGACACACCCTAACACTTGGCACATCTTGGCATGCCACCCTAGTACTTTAGTATTCATTGCCACTACCTAGCATACCTTGTCACTCTCTCCTTAGGACACCTAGAGCTCATTAAAACTCCTAGTCACAAACTCTTATTCATTCATTTCCATGCATTTTTACCTATTTCTCCCTTTTGTTTCCATAAATTACTTAACAATCCTTCACATGTGTTGGTACACCCTAGCACCTAAGACATATTGGCATGTCACCATGGCCTCTAGCATGCCTTAACACTGGCTAGCATACCTTGTAACTCCCTCCTTAACACACCTGGAACTGATTGACACTTCCAATAACAAACTCTTATTTGATAATTTCCATGCATATTGATGTAGTGCTCCCTTGTGTTTCCCTGTAACTCCTAGTTAACACTTCTGTGCACGGGTTGGCACATCTTGGCTACATGCCACCCTAGCACTCTAGCATTCCTTATCACTACCAAGAATGCCTAGTCACTCCTCCTTAGCACACTTGGAACTCATTTAAACTCCTTTTCACACACTCTTATTCATTAATTTCCATGCATTATGACATATTGATCCCTTTGTGTTTCTATAACACTCCCTAACACTCCTTGGCACACATTGGCATACCCTGGAACTTGGCACATCTTGGTATGATTTCCTAGCACTCTATCATGCCTTGGAATTTCCTAGCATACCTTGTCACTCCCTCCTTATCGCACCTATAACTTGCTAACACTCCCTATCACACACTCTTATTCATTCATTTCTATGTAATTGAAACTAGTCCTCCATTTTGTTTCCCTGGCTCTCCCTAGCATGCGTTGGCGCCAAACCATAGCACCTAGCACATATTGGAATGACTAACATGCCTTGGAACTTTCTAGCATGAGTTAACACTGTCTGTGATTTCTTGCACACCTTGGCACTCCGTAGTTGTCATGCCCTTATAGATAACCTTACTTTTTTTGTGACTTGGGAACCCAACCAAGTCATTGAAAAAATAGTGTTGTGTCTATCACAAAGTCTCCCTTTGTCTGAAAATGTTTGTCCAGACCCTTATCTCAATCATAGGCTTGCCTCCTGTAAGTCCTATTATGAAATTTTCCTAACGCACTTCATCCATGGGACACCTGGAATTCACTGACATTCCCTCACAAACACTCTTATTCATTCGTTTCCATGCACTTTGAACTAGTTCTCCCTTTTGATGCCCTAACACTCCCAAACACTCCTCATCATGCATTAACACTATCTTGCATGTGTTAGCACACCTTTTAATTCCTTGGGACACCCTTGAACTCCTTAAATGTCATGTCCTCATAACTACCCTTATTTTTTTTAGACTTGGGGACCCAATCAAGTCCTGCCTCGACTACAACAACTTGACCAAGTTTCATTTACTACAACTAGACTATGCCTTGTTCACATAAGAATGGATTATAACTAATATTAGGCTACTCATGGACAATATTAACTCATCCCAATTAACACGTTACCAAGTCAA
Source organism: Pinus albicaulis (assembly GCA_034641835.2). NCBI lineage: Eukaryota > Viridiplantae > Streptophyta > Pinopsida > Pinales > Pinaceae > Pinus > Pinus albicaulis. Next base: position 367,618,854 of record CM076573.1, read on the forward strand.
GGCTCGCGTCCAATCGTGGCCATAAAACAACTGAGAAACATAGTTTACATCTTGACATGCCATAACTCTTGGAACATCTAAAAATCCCTTGGCACTATGTGGCACATTTTAGCATCCCATGCATTCCTTGACATGATTTGGAACTCCCTAACACACCCTACCATTCCTTCACATGCCCTGGAACTCTAAAGTGCCTTGCAATTGCCTAGCATATAACCTTGTCATTCCATCCTTAACACAGTTGGAACTCACTGACACTCCCTATCACACACTCTATATTCATTCATTTCCATGCATTTTGAACTATTTCTCCCTTATATTTCCATGGTACTCCCTAACACTCCCTGACACACATTGGTGCACCCTGGAACTTGGCACATATTGGCATGTCGCCTCGCACTAGCATTCCTTGGCACTACCTAACATACATTGTCACTCCCTCCTTAGCACCCCTATAATTTTCTAACAATCCATGTCACACACTCTTATTCATTCATTTCCATGCATTTGAAACTATTTCTCCCTTGTTTTTCCCTGGCACTCTGTAACACTCCCTGACATGCATTGGCACACCCTAGCACCTGACACATCTTGGCATGTTTCCCTAACCTCTAACATACATTAGCACTACCTAGAATACCTTTTCACTCCCTCCTTACCACATTTGGAACTTACTGATACTTCATATCACATTCTCTTAATTTTTCATTTGCATGCATTATTTTCATCTAGTGCTCCCTTCTGTGTCCCTATGACTCCCTAACACTTCCTAGCATGTGTTGGCACACCCTGGCACCTGCACATCTTGGCCACATGCCACTTTGGCAAACTAGCATGACTTAGCACTTCTTATCATACCGTGTCACTCCCTCCTTAACACACTTGGAACTCATTGACACTCCTTGTCACACACTCTTATTCATTCATTTCCATGCATTTTTACATAGTGCTCCCTTGTGTTTCCTTGGAAATCGCTAACACTCAACACACATTGGAACTTGGCACATCTTGGTATGCTTTCCCAGCACTCTATCATGCCTTGGAAATATCTATCATATCTTTTTACTCCCTCCTTAGCAAACCTGGAACTCCATAGCATTCCCTATAACTCCCTGACAAATATTGGCTCTTGGCACTTAGTGGCACTTGAAAATTCCTGGCATGTGTTTGGATGCCCTGGAATTCCTTGGCATGGTTTAAGATAAATTTGATTTGAGATCAACTATTCAGAATTAATAAAGGAGTAATAAAGGATTATTTGGCACTTAAGACACACTAAAAATTAGCCCTTGGCATGTATTGGCACTAGTGTTGGTATGCCTAGAATACCCCTCTTGAAAAGGTAAGGTCTTGAATTATTAACCCTCATATGTGTTCATTTATTTTCATTTTAACATGGTGTTCCATTTTGTTGCCCTACACCCCTTGACACGCGTTTGCATACCCTAACACCTAGCACATATCATCATGCCTTAACACATGGCATGTCTTGGCTGCATTGGCATGCCTCGCATGCATTTTCATGCCTTGACATTATCTGGCACATGTTAGCACAACCTGACACTTCTTGAAATGCCATATCATTCCCTAGCATGCCTTGTCACTCCCCCCTTTGCACGCCTAACACTCACTGACACTGCCCAACACACCCTATTATTCATTCATTTCCATTCATTTTTAGTCGATGATTTATGTTTGATGGGGTGCATGGCTAGAAAGAGTTCCTTTAATAGAATAAAAAAATTATTGCACCATTACTAATATAGGTAATTGCGATATTATACTTGAATGGCATTAGGAAACTACACAAGAGATTTTAAGAATGACATTTTTAGGGTTTTTTTTTTTTTTTTATGGTGTGGGAATGGTAAGAAGTGAGTGGTCAATATGGTGTGTGAAGGCTTAGAATACCTTCTTATTCCCTCCTTGGCATGACAGATACCTTTCATTACCACTCCCTGACACACCCTCATATTCATTCACTTCCATGTATTTTGACCTAGTGCTCCCTTGTGTTGTCCTAGTACTCCCTAAAACTCCTCAACATGCATTGACACTCCCTACTTAGCACTTTTCCACATGCCCTGTCACTTCATAGCATGCATAACACTCCCTAACACATATTAGCACTTGGCACATGTTAGCGCTTGGAAATTCTTAGCATGTATGACATGCATTGAGATGACTTGGTATGCCTTGGCATGGTTTAATATTAAAGTTATTTGAGATCAATTATTGGAAAGTAGATGAGAAGAAATAGAGGAATATTTGGCATGTAGAATGCACTAACACTTGTAACTTGGCACTTATTCACACCTAGTGTTGGTGTGCCTAGCATGCCCCTCACGAAAAAGGTAAATTCATGAAATATTAACCCTCTTATGTGTTCATCTCATTGTAGTTTAACTTGTTTCTTCATTTTGTTTCCTTGACCATCCCTGACACACATTGTCACATCATTGCACATATTGGCATGCCTTAACACTTGGAACATATTAGCATGTTTGAAATTCCTTCGCACTATTTTTCACATATTATCATTCCCAAGCATGTCTTGGCACTCATGCCCTGACAACTAGCCTTACTTGGGAACCTTACATTCCCTGGAACACCTTGGCACTGCCTAGATGTCATACCCTCATAGATAGCCTTAATTTTTTTGCAACATGGGAACCCAGCCAAATCATTACCAAAACAATGTTGTGAGCAACCCAAATTATCCCTTTCTCTGAAATTACTTTTTCCACACCTTATCACAACCTTAGGCTTCCCTCTTGCAAGTCTTATTATGAACTTGTATAATTGTATTTGTATAATTTCTTGATGACCCAATGAATGAAGTAATGTCTAAATGAGAAAACATATATAAGAAATTATCATGTTAAGAAATTATATTATTAATTTTTATTTCAACATGGTATTAGAGTTAGGAACAAGGTTCAAATTTGTCTCTGAAATCTAGTCAACATTATGAAGGATGTATTCACTAGAAGTTGAGTTTGCAAGAATAACTTTCTATGGTTGGAAACATACTTCCTATTGAAAAAAAGACCTAAGACAAGTCTAAAATTATCTCTATTCTATTGGGTCGGAATATATCTATTATAAGAGAAGGACCAAGGGTCTTGGTTTATTACTACAAGCCTCGAATAGGCCAAGATTAGGAAAATCTCAATTTTAGGCACAAATATGAATTTAAGATAATATGATCGAGGTTATTGTATGCTGAGTTACGATACAGTATAATAACAACCTAACTCTCCATGATGATGATCTAATTTATCTTTGATGAAAACTCAAGGAAGAAGCATAAATTTTAGAGTTTTTTTTTGTCTACTGAAGGAAGACTAGCATAGACCAAGCCTCATAAATCCAAAAGAAAATCTTACTAGATGGAGTTAACATAAGCACTAATACAAAATTTTGGAAAATGTAACACATGAGGCGTGGTATTTTGAGTCGCCACTTTAGTGGGAGACACTTTGAACAGGAAACCCCTTTGGGGGATTGTTGTGTCTCCCTCACAGGTTCTTCCTCTATATGTAGTTTTGATAAATTTTCACCCGAGTTTCTTGCTAGTTTAGTTTTGTTAGTTGGAGATTATTTGGACATTAGTTGGAATTTTATGAAGAGTCACAACCACATTTTTTCAATGGTGATGGAAATTTTTTGTGTGTGAAAATACTGTGACTCTATAATGAGCTAGAAGTTGGGTTCGCCTCAAAATTGGTCATGGGTCAATTATAGGGTGGCCGATTCTCATTTTTCTTGGTTGTCACACCTAGTAACACATGAGTAGTATGTTGGATCAAGCACACCTTAGTGGGAGTAATTTTGAACGAAAACTTGTTTGGCAGATCGATGCAGCTCCCTCGTAGGGGCTTTCCCTTTGTATGGTTTGGAGGATGATGGATCCATGGTGGATGGGTGGAATTTTCATTTTGTGTGAAGGGTGATGCGGTATAAGACTTTTTTTTCAGACGCATTTGAAGATTGACTAAGGGCCATTTGTAGGGTGATCAACTCCCATTTTGTCTAGAATAGGCCCAAGTCCCTCTGAAGGGGGCACTTATTAGGGTGACTGACCCATCAGGGCAAGACCATGCAACACCATCAATGAGTTAGGTTGTTTGGGAATGTAACCCTAATTTGGTGGTAAATTCTGTCCAAGGATAAATATGGATAGATACTGATAACAAACAAGTATTGTGAGGAAAATCTGAAAAGGACTTTGAAAAGAGAGTTATATTTCTTGATTTTTGGCATTAGTATTGTATGTATAATTTCACTACCAATTCTCTAGAATAACATTATCTATAATGAGAAATTTCCTTGCTAAGAGGGTTGTGAGGAAATGAAAATAGAACACATAAAGGGCCACTATTCAAAGCCCAATTTTCACCCCATGTTTGTTGCATTGGTTTCTATGTATTGGGGTTTCCCTAGAGAGAAGTGAAACATGAAACTGTTATATAAAATTGTAACCCATGCATAATATTATTTCATTATTCAATGTAGTATATACAATGGGAAATTAATTAACTTTGTAAATCACCCACCTATTTTAAGTCGCCGTCTCCATTTTCGTATTCAAGAAGGAGCATGATCTAGTAAGCATGTGAGTCTGCATTAACGTGGAATGAAATATTCATAAGGAACCCTGTATTGCGCAAAATTATCATCTATAAAAATAAGCATTACAAAATAAAAGAAAATACTAAAAACCATTTTTTAAATTTGTTTATTTTTCTCATCTTCAATCTAGAGAAGATAAATTCCTTCGAAACAATGTAGACATGACTCTAACATTGAGCTTATCTATACCTCTACGAGGATCTGATGTCATATCTTGGAAGGTAGTATTGCTGAGAAAAAACTATGCTTTCCTAATGATTCGCCAATGACCACAATAGTGACTTAGCCCATAGTTAATTTCCTCATCCACTTAGAGTTGGAAAACAAAGGAAAGACAAATTTCAATCTCATTGTTCAAGAAATGTTGAAAGTTAATAGAGCTTTAAAAAATCACCACCAAAAATATAAAATATATTCATGAAATGGTCTCTGCACTTGTCTACATATTGAAGTGCAACCATACATTTGCTTGAAATCATTAAAACCTAGACTAAGTTAAAATTATTGTGTTGGAAATGACCCTTTTTTTTATTGTGGATGAAATGCATTTATTTTTTCTTAAGTTCATTCTTTTTAAACCTTTTTTTGAAAGTAATGTTAATATTTAAATAACAAGTGGTCATTTCTTTCTTCTGTTTTCCAAGTTTGGGATGTAATAGGAATTGAAAATTGAGGTCCTAGTGGGTTCCCTTCTTGAATAAGTTGCTCTAGCTACAACAAAACATGTAAGACATTGCTTTGAATCTTTCAATGGTTATGCTAAGGACTTATGTATGAAGAAATCAATTGTTTTTGGTAATCATATAAGAAGTAAAAACAATATTTTCTATGCTTACAATAATGAAGGTCAAATTTTTATGGTTATTCTCTAGAAAAAGATAGTTGATATAGTAGTTTTTCTAGATTGTTTCTTGTCACACAATTTGTCTAATCAAATCCACACAAAATCCTAGAAGCATACATTTTAACAACATCCCTTTGCGCCAACAAGGAAAATTTTTAGTGTATTCCTTTTTTGGCCACGGTTAGGATGGATCTAGTTCATACCTCCATGTCCTAAAGCAATGATCAATGTAAGAGTAGGGAATATTAATATTTTTGTTGTATGAATGATATATTGTGGGGGGAAATCACACAAAAGGTTTTCTTTTCATCCCCACTAGGTACACCTTCAAATATGATTTTCCCTCCAAGCAAGGATTTATCTCAATTAGAACACATGATTAAACTAATTTAAGATTCACTTAAGAACTATACTCTACCCAACAATGTCATCAATTGTTCTAATATCAAATTTAGTCTAGTAATTTTGTAATTGTAAGTTCTTTGGCTTACAACACCACCTTCATCCCAAATAAAACGTCAAGCTTAGTAATGGGAGCTTAATACACCAATATGGCTAAGTATACCATATCCTCCTCTATCCACTTAGACAATACTTGATTAGAATTTAACTACTCCAATTACCATAATGGCTTAGTGGAAAATTAATCTTTTGTGAGGTAGAAATTATACATTAACATAGACAAATAAAGTCCTAAAGTAATATTTATTTTCCATTTTTCCCAAGAGCCAACAAAATCAATTTTTTTCCTCAAGCACCTCTTTCTAATGTCACCTTCTACCTTTCCCAACCCATTTCCAAGAATAATTTGCATCCTAAATAAGCTTAGGGGAAATTTAGGGTCATGGTTAAAAACATTCAAGTCCCTTGAAGACATTTTGTAGGTTAAACCCAACACCCTCGGTCATTAAACCCTAATTTAACTCATCTACCATATTCATAAGATTTTAGACATTTATTTCCCATTATTGAGTGTTTCCTTTATCATATACTCAAGGTTAATGGAATGTTTCTAAATATGGCCTATTTTTGTCTAATGTCCTAATATATTCCATCTTATAGGGGCAAGAAGGTCTCACTCGAGACACATATAATAATTCCCAATAAATAAAGTGAAAAATGTTAAATATTTTAGTGGGGATCACAGTCATTATGATATTATTAGCATCCATTTAAACCACTATAACTAACATCATTGCGAATAAAAACTAACATAAATCACTCAAATATAGTACAAATACAAACACATAGGTAGAATAGTAATCCATTATACTAATAACATGCATAGTATTACATAACTCTAATGAAGAGTGAACACCAAAAACTAATGACAAATGCAATCCCCATTACAACTTTTCCCTAATATTGAATCTATTTAAGTACTCTATAGACCTTGCATATATAGGAAACTAGAGTGACGTCAAAAAACTCTAAAATATAATAGAGAATTTACCAACTATAAGCCACTCAACACACAAAGAGACAAAAAAAATCTATTTCTTTAGAGAGATACACATATTATCTACAAAACTAAGTATGAAAAACATATGCGATGACTCTTTAACCTTATATACTCAACCTTCTATAAATCAACATATTCAACCTTCTACATATTTACTTTTATAAATTCATATTTTTTTAGATTTTGTTGAACCTTTCTCCATGCTAAAACTTTGTAAAAAATGATCTCGACAATGCCTTCCCCCTCACCCCTAAATTGGATTCTATTCTTCATATATGTCTTCTTTGTGACTGCTATAGGGTAAACTGCTTGGGTGGTTGGTTTTCGTATATCCCTCTCAGGGCTTTCCGGTGCCCGAGGCAGACAGTCAGATTAGCTATGCTGTTCACAATGATGGTATGAGCATGTTCATATTAGCTTGAAATAACTTGAAGGAATACAATAGAGAATTACCTCTTTGACAACTTTAGAATCCTTTGGAGAGCACTACGCAGCAAAGCAAGAGTCCTTCTTCACCGGCTCCAAATCTGAATCCTGCAATCAGTCAAAGCACCCGCGTAACTTCTGATATAACAAGTATTCTATCAATTAAATCAAAAATAAACATCTAGATTATACACATCTGAGCCATTCATATCATACTAAACAAATATTGAAACAACAATATAACATTGAGCATCGAATGGACAAAACAAACATAGTTCTATTGATTTTGAAAGAAGGAGGATTACAACCATCGGTTGTACCAAGCCCTCCTCAGTCTCCCAATCTCTCTTCTCTACCAAGTGAAGAAGTCCAAGCCAACAAGCTCTCTAGGAGCCTCTTTGACTCTTTGCCTTCACAATGTCACACTATTCTCTATTCCACAAGTATACAAGAACTCTTGAGCAATCCTTCGACCTTCAATTAAGAGCCTTCAGCTCCTTCTTATAGGAGAGGGAGAAGGCCATTGTTGCCCTTCTCTTTCCACTAGTTTGGAATGGAAAAGGCTTAGATGTTTCCTTGATCTCCATGCTTTTTCCTCTCTTGGAGTTCAGTTTTCCATGGCAATGACCAATAATGAACTGGCGCTTCTGTAGTTTCCTTTGTGAACTGACTCCTTTGTGAGGGAAAGTCGGAGATTCAAATCTTTCTCCGCGCTCTTTTCCCAATTCAAAATTAAAACACGGGTAACGCATCCCTCCAGTGTAAACAGAGTGTTGCCCTAGCCACTAACGCGGCCAATGTATTGCTTGCCTGCGTTATAACGCTCTTGTTATGTTCTATATATACGTTACCCTGGCAGAAATAGGTTTAATTTAGGTCTTTGTACTTCTTCCATATTTGTCTTCCCCTCTGAGCTGATGAGGAGGTATTTTGACCTGTAACAGATGCCCCCTAAAGTGTGAGGTCAGAGACGAAGACAATGGCCGAAATACTTTATAATTTGTAGAGAGAGAGAGATTGAAAGACTGAGGAAAACCTGAAACAACAACATATGTCAGAAAATATAGTATTTGCCAAGAGTCGGGCATGTCCCATGCTCTGTAGCTTTAAACAACATGATTTCTCTAGAATAGAGATATGAAGAATCTATCCACCAATAGGCACAATGTGGAAGTGTCTGTCATAACAGGATCAGGCTGAAGAAGCTGTCTCCATAAACAATATCGTAGCTTGGGGAAGGGAACACAACTTTAATGGTGTAGCCTTTTTCCCCAAGGTCTTGACCGCCGATTCACTTAAACTGCATATTTCTCAACATGTGAATGAGGGAGTTGTCATCGAACATGTGAGAAATCGTCTGATTACCAGTCAATAATGAAAACTGTTAACAGACGCAAAGGTGGCCACCGATAGATGGTCCCTAAGATGCCCACCAGTACAATCTAGCGAGTGTGAATAAAAGGAGTTGAAGTCGAACACTCGTAGAATCATTCGACCAAGAGCCAATGATGAAGACCCTTGATCAAACACAAGACTACCTGCCACTGATGTCTGCAAGTATCTGGGTACTGATGTGTTTCTGGATCAACTTCCTAGATAAGGTGTTGAAGTCGACAGGAAGTGATCTGTTGAGAGGTAGGCACTGAGGCATCCTACATCAGTCAACACGAAACGAAAACCAACTGATTTTGTTTATGATTTGAGATAAGGAAGAGTGAATGGGAACGTCAGACGACAAATAATTTCTGGCATAATGAACGGTTTGGTTGATAACAGGAGCAGTAGATAGCGAGATCTGCTTGAACAATAGAAGGCACTCTAGCAGGGTACTAGGCAGCTGAAGCGTGTTGAACACCAAAGAGTGTGTTAGAATTTTACCGGTGCAGGGACACTGGGAAATGAAGGCTAATACTCATATATGGTAGGGTTCGGCTAACTGTGAAAGAGTTTTCTGGGAAGTGCCATGTTCAAGAATTTTGCTGCCAAATCGACCTTTTTGAAAACGTAACAGAGGTAATATCCATTTTGTCCAAATTTTTCCCCGTCTGATTAAGTTTAACGAGTCTAGACGAGTAAACTCGGTGAATTTTTCATGTTTAGAGAGTCTGAAAAATGTCAGGAAAGACAACTCTGTGCCCCATCTGATTAGGTTTAACGAGTCTAGATGAGCAAACTCGGTGAATTTTTCATGTTTAGAGAGTCTAAAAAATGTCAGGAAAGACAACTTTGTGCCCCATCTGATTAGGTTTAACGAGTCCAGATGAGCAAACTCGGTGAATTTTTCATGTTTAGAGAGTCTGAAAAATGTCAGGAAAGACAACTCTGTGCCCCATCTGATTAGGTTTAACGAGTCCAGATGAGAAAACTCGGTGAATTTTTCATGTTTAGGGAGTCTGAAAAATGTCATAAAAGACAACTCTATGTCCTGTCTGATTAGGTTTAACGAGTCCAGACGAGAAAACTCGATGAATTTTTCATGTTTAGGGAGTCTGAAAAATGTCGTAAAAGACGGCTCCATTGGGGTACCTTTGTCATGTCTTGATAACCGGGCACGGCAAAGGGGTAATAGTAAGCCCGAAATAGTTCATTTTCCGTAAGTTAGTCCATCGAATCCGGAAAAGTGAGAAATCTGTGTTCAATGGACGTCTACCTCATTTTCTTATGAGTACGAGGAGACGAAGTAAACTCAATCTTCTTTGTGAAATTTTAACGAGTCCACCAAAGAAAACTCGATACCTCCGTGAAATTTTAACGAGTCACGCGGAGAAAACTCGATACTTCCGTGAAATTTTAACGAGTCACGCGGAGAAAACTCGAGACACTTTTTCTTGTTTACAGAGTGTTGAAAAAGAGGAAAAGAATGGCTCCTTGTTCTTTGTCTCAGTAGTTTAACGAGTCTGACAAAGGTGACTCGGGATTTTTTCGGTTTTATGAGCGAGAAAAAGATTCCTAAAAAGAATGCTCAGTACTTCTCCATAGTTTTAACGAGCCTGAAGAAGAAAACTCTAGGATTTTCGGATTAACGAGCAAGAAAATACCACAAAAGAATGCTCGATGCCGACTTCGTATAATTTTGACGAGCCCGAAGAAGAGAACTCGAGGTTTTTCGGATTAACGAGTAAGAAAAATACCATAAAAATAATGCTCGATGAAACATGAGTGTGTCTGCTCATAAATCTTGATCCCTTATTAGAATCATCGGTACCAAATCTCAAGAGTTGCGACATGTGTACAGCGAGGAATCACGACTTTGCCTACTGACTTAAGAGAGTCATGCCCCAGAATTTGCTATAAGAAGGTCAGAAGACATTAATTTTCACTGTTTCGAGTGCTGTGAAGAAGCTCTGGAGTGCAAAAGGGGTAAAAACTTCAGCTGGTGATTACGGTCGATCCGGGCAATAGTTTTCTATTCCGCGAGATCCAGGTAAGAGCTAGAACCTCCTGTTATCATTTAATTGCCAATTTTTTAGTTTTTGCTGGTTCAAAATTAGGAAAATTTGAGGCCCTAGAAAAATATTTGCGCCTAACGCGGGGCAGGAGTGCAACAGCCGCGTTAAACGCATAACCCGTGAGGGAACAACGCGTTAGAACGCTCTGTTTTGTACTAATGTCCGCGTTAGGTGCAACATGCTTTCTAAGAATTCAATTTTTTCATTTTTGAAGTGGTCCAGGCAAATTTTAATCGGTTGAAAATGTTTCATTTGTAGGTGTTCAGCTGTTAATCATGAGTATCTGGCGAGAAAGAGAGCATGAGCGGGAAGAACGAGAGATGGTAACGGATGCGGCAAGTTTAATGGCTCTCCGGAGGTGTGGATTGCTTAAGTATGCCCGTTTAGAACTGATGAGGGGTCAAGAGGACCTCCTGAGGTGGCTGATCCAGCAGTGGGAAGAGAGGCATCATGTCTTTTGGATTGGTGGCAATGAGCTCGCCATCGAAAAATATGATGTTTACTTTTTGACCGGTTTGTCATGTCGTGGGGCGAGGCCCAACTTGAAGGGGTCCAGAGCTGACCCTCGTTCCACTACTGATTTGATCCATGTGCACTGCATACGTGGCACCCAGGCTGTGAGTAACCGGATACCTATCGCACAGGTGACTTTGAGACCCTTGCGGTCTATTCTATGGATGATTGTTCGCTTCGCAGGTGCCAAGAGTCAGCATGTGGCTACCAAGGCCCAGATGCTCCTAGCCTTGGATTGTATGCAGCCTCAGGTTTTCGACTGGTGTGACGGTGTAGTCCGTCGGGTCCGAGCAGAGCTTACTGCATGCAAGACCCGTACTCAAAGAGAATTTGGGTACAGAACACTGATTGTTTCTTTCATACTGGAGCGGATACCACTGATGAGGCCCAGGATCCCAATAGCGCCATTGGGTCCACGCGAGCCGAGGCAGGCTCGGTGGGCCACTTTGCTTCCACGGACTGGAGAGGGTCCCGTCCGTCACTGTTTCGATGAGGGATTTTTTGATTGGCTGGACTCTCAGATCATCATGATTGAGGATTATCCCTATGCAAGGATGAACTTCACAGGCGATCCCGAGCTAGTCCTGCCCCCTGGCACCCAGTGGGGGCCCGATGGTAAGAAAAATGATCAGTTGTTTTCAAAGAAGTTTTTGTTTTTAGCTTTTGAATGTTTATGTAAAAAAAAAAAAATTGTTTGAAAAGGGGTGAAGATGAAATTTTGACATGAAACTTTTGCTTGCTTGACACAGATGTGGCACCTGTCTGTCCAGCTAGGGCCCCTCGCTATGCACGGTGAGGATTGCAGCTACCCGTGGCTGGCGCGCCTGTAGAGGAGGCAGAAGCCGGCGACGACGATGATACCCAGATTTTACATGAACTCTCCAGGAACTTGGAGGGTCTGAGTATGGGTATACCGCCGCTTCCTATGCGGGAGGTTCCAGTTTGTCTGCAGCGGCATACAGTGGGTGTGCCAAAGAGATACCTGGTTCCTCTGAGCAGGATAGCTAGAGCAGTTGTATGCTATTATGAGCATCAGGCTTAGCTGTTTGGAGTAGATGTATTAGTGTCAGAGCATGGCTTAGTGAGCCAAATTTTGTAAAACACCCCAAGTTTTGGGAGAGTTTTCTTTTTTGATGTTTTCTATGTACTGGACACGACATATATCTATATATATATATATATATATATATATTTTGGTGATTTTGTGTTTTTAAATTTTTATGCATTTTTTGATGTGATAAAAATATATGTACTCATGAGTAAATCTTTTACAATAAATGTGACAAATGCCAATCTAACACATAATTTTCCAAAGAATCAGCTAATGCATTAAATTCTCGAGGAACGTGCTCAAATGTGATTGTTTGAAATTGACGTTCTAAAAGTCACACTCGTAAAAAATAACGCAACAATACAGGGTGGCGGACGCGGTAATGATTGTTTAGCTGCATAATGATGAGTTGGGAATCTAACCTGACCACTAAATCGGAGATGTCACGAGATGCCGCTTCCGTGAGCAGTTGGATCACTGACATGTACTCGGCCACATTGTTGGTGGCGTTACCCAGGAAGATGCCCCCGGAACCAAGAAGGTCCGACTCAGGCGTATAGAGAACCCAAGCAGCTGAAGCAATGTGTCTAGTGTGACGACTAGCACCGTCCGCATACCCAACGTATGATAACGAGTGTGATGAAATCTGTGCGAAAGAAAAAGATTACATGAGAAAAACACCTCGAACCAAACAAATAATCCAGAAGCATCAGAAATATAAAAAAAAATAGGCAAAACTTATATACATAAAATTACAAAGCATATGCCTAGTACAAAACTAGGAAAAATACTTCTTCAGATAGAGCCCATTGCGGGGCTCCTCGAGTGGAATTCCATTGCAGTCCTGTAGTTCGTAAGCTCCTTTTGAAAGGGCTTTAGTAACAATGTAAGGACCGAGCCACAATGGTTGGAGCGTTCCTGCCCCCAAGAGGTCGTGTTTTTGATCATAAAGTAGAACAAGATCGCCCTCTTGGAAAGAATGAGGCTTGACAGATTTGTCGTATTGAGTTTTAACTCAGCGCTGGTGAGCTTCGAGTGCTAGTGTAGCATCTTGACGAGTTTCGTTCAAATGATCGAGAGAGAGAAAGCGCTCTTCTGTGGCGGTGGTGCCAGGCAGGAGTTCAACGGCCAGTTTAAGCGATGGGATTTCGCACTCAATCGGAAGTACTGCCTCCAGGCCGAAAGCAAGTTGGAAAGGTGTAATATTTGAAAAACAATATGGAATATTTTCCATGATACCTGTCTTGACCGAGATATCGATGAGCAGTGTCTTGGAAATATTACCCATGTTCCCTTCCGAATCGATAGTATGGACAGTCTTATAAGAGGAGGGAACTATCTCAGGCTGGTCAAAAGACGGGATTTCAGTTTTTATCGCCTCCGAATCAATCGTCGAAGCGCGATGGTGGAACTCTCCCCAAGGTCGTTCTTCTAATGACATGATCTCTCGAATAGCTTCGTCTGTAGGCCAGACTTCATTGAGGAGATCCTTAGAGAGAACTGTTATGGGAGAGAGGGTTGTACCTGTAGTTGAAACCATATCAGTGGAGGGTTCAGATACGGCTTGGATGGCTTGGTAAGCCAACTCAACCGGCAAAAGCGGCATCTGATCTCCATAGGAATCAATTTCTGAAGGTGCCGGAATGATCCATGGGTCGATAGAGCCATCCGAAGAGGTGGATATGATTGCAACCGTGTTTGGGATCTGAGGCGGTGGTAGAGGAAAACAACCCAGTAGGGAAGATGCCTTCAGAAGACCGGTACCGATACTGACGTAAGAGTCAGGGAGACCTCCTATTAAGGGTACAGAGCTACTTGGTAAAGTGGAATAATCAGGGGTGCAGAAGGATAGCTAATCGACCGTGACTATTTTCCCATCCAATGGAAATAGGATTAGTCGGAAGACCGAAGACACGATGGCGGTCATAGCATAAGACCAACTGCGACCGAGAAATAGATTATAGTCGAGATGACGCTCTACGACTTCAACGTCCATGTTTACCGTTTTCCCACCCAGAGTGATGGGAAAGCTAGCAAGGTATCCTTTGGGTAGGAACGTGTGGCCATCGAAATATTTCAGGGAATTCGATGGCGGAGTTAGAGTAGGAGAACCTAAATTCAGCCAGCAAGCTTGTGACATAACGCAGGTCGAAGCACCTTCGTCTATGACAGTGCGATGGATGGGTCTCCCTTTCGACACAACCTGCACCTGGAATGCGAGTTGATGCGAGAGGCGAGGTTTAGCCTTTTCCATATCAAAGACTGCTAGCATGGAATCCTGGGGATCTATTCTGCCAATGGCCGAAAGCAAGGCTTTCCTTTGTGCTGGACAGGTTTTTAATACTTCAAGTGCAGACATGGCTGACGGTGCCTGCGCCAAATCTTCTACAATATTGTAGTTTTGGGCTGCACGTGCAGAGGTATTATGAGTCGTGCGTTGAAGTGTCCCTTTTGGGGGACGAATTACAGGTTCAGCAGTAGGCCTTTCGATATGCAAATCGTTAGGCGGCGGCGGATTAGAACTAGTTCCAGGTTCTTGAGCATCTATGGTAGGGGCTCCATAAAGCTTGGCGCGAGTTTGAAGGTCAATACTCTCGATGCCATAAATGGCAGATGGTCCTTCGCCGGAAGGATGCGAACCACCATTGCCCCGTTGATGGGGTTGTGGCGGGTTGTCAACCATATGTTGATGTTGCTGCTGTTGATTGGGGAAAGGATTGTGAAGAACGGCAAGTGTTCTCCCAGAATCCTTGTTAGCAATAAAATCGGTGCATTCCTGCAACCGAGGACATTTGTATGTCAAGTGGTCCTCCGCACAGATTTTACAAGGAAATCTCATGGGTTTATCCTTTCCTTTTTCGTTAGCAGCATTTTTCTGATTCGAGTTATTCTGATTATTCGACTGCTCTTCCGAAGAAGATGTTTTCTTCTTATTCTTCCTATTTTTCCCGTTGGGTTTTTGTGAGGTTTGCACCGAATTTACCTCAGCGGAAGGGAGAGGAGTCGTTTGATGGGGGCCGGTGGCAGCCGAGGATGGCTGGGAGGTTTGCCCCCAAGACTGATTGGTGGCTACACCAGAGATCGCGCCAACGAGACCATCGGCATGCGCTCCGGTTTTCTGAGTAGCCGGAGGGTTCGGGTTACCAGGGGCATGGGGGAGCAGATCGTAAAGCGTGTCGGATTGTGAATAGATCAAATCCAGGTGCTGGGCAGGACGAATACATTGATCTTCTGTCACTGCACCAGAAAGGCCAATGTCTTTAGAGATATGGGGTAAAAGAGACTTGCAAAACCAATTTGCCAAGAGGTGGTCCAGTATTGGCGCTTTGACAAGCCTCCTCCTACGTCTCCATTCATGAATATGGTCGGAGATGTGGGTGGCGGTGTCTTGGCGCAGTGATGTTAACAATTCTGTGCTGGTTTCCACTCTAATTGGTAGTTGAAAGTTCTTTAAGAACTCCGTCGCTAAAGCGCCAAACGTATTGATGGTGGCACGTGGTAATTCAATGTACCACTTGGCGGCATTGCCTGTAAGGGTGTGGGAAAACAGTCGAAGGCGGACACTATCATCTACCATGGAATTGGATATGGACCACAAATGGAAGGTAGTGATGTGTGCGGCCGGGTCATCTCCATGCTTCCCGTCGAACTTTGGGATATCTGAAGGAATCTTATGCGGTATAGGAGGCCAAAGCGAGTTGTGATTGATGGGGTCGTTTGTCAGCTTATGGATGTCGGGTATGTCCAAAGCTGCCAAGAAAGGCAATTGTGGATTTGGCCCCGAGTCTAACCAAGGCAGTATGGGCTGACTATTTGGACCATAGGGTCCCCCCATCCACGTGTTACCAGAAGGGTAAGTGGGACTTTGATAAAAACCTCCCATAGGTGGAGGAGTAGGAACATACGGTTGCTGTCCATAGGGCATAGCGTATTGAGGGGAAAATGGTTGGTTGCCCCCAGCGTAAAAGTTCCCTCCCACTCCAGACAGAGGTTGGGGTTGGTTAGTCAAAATGGATGCAATAGAGTTTCCCAGAGGCAAACTAGTATTTGCATAATTTGGCAACGGTATAGATCCTACGCCTATGTTTGAACCACTTAAGGGGATAGTATTTACAATGGGTTGTCCCATTTTTCCTAAGGATTGCATAGGAAGAGAAATATTCCCTGCTACCTGTGTACTGATAACACTGCCCCCTGGCATAGTGGCCAGGGGGTTTGAACTCAACAGAGGGTTCCAACCGAAAGGGTTGCTAAAGGGTACCGAAGTAGTCGTGCTCGTGGGAGGAGCTACCGTGGTCCCCAATGTGGTCACGGTAGGAGTAGATGCTGAAGGGTTCGGTAAACTACTGACAGTTGTGTTGACCATAGGGTTTGGGGTAGGCATATGTTGACTAATGGGGTTACCCAGTAATGACATAGAACTGACCACCAGCGGGGAGGATGATGGCGAACCAGGAATGGTTGTCATTGGTATCGACCCTGTGGATACCGGTGGAGAAATAGATGTTGGTGTTGCCGCAGACATATCTTGGCACGGTGGAATCTGGATTATCACCGGTCCTAACGGATCAGTGAGCGGAGGATTGTAATTAGGTACAACGCCTTCAGTGAAAGGGTCCTCTGGGAGTTCCGGCTGATAAGGGTCTATGTGATAATCCAGATTAGTCAAAGGAGACTGCTCTTCCGTAGAAGGCCCGGGTTCACCAAGGTTCAATCTTTCCTCTAAGGTAAGAGGAGGTAGACCTTGCTGTCGTCTAGACTGACGGCGTGGGTCAGGGGACGCCACGGTGACCGGTTTAATTTTAACAAATTTTATTTAAAATGTGATATATTATGAAGTCTCAAGTGACAGTAACCACACACTTACTAAAAAGAAAAAAGACTCTCTAAAATCAATCAACAAGCAGCCAGTATAGGGTGCCCTGTCTGAGTACTACTGTTCACTGGTGATGAAATCCAGTCTCACAATAGCATACAGAGAGGGTTGGTCGAAAGTACAGTTACGGTTACTCTAGAGCTTCGCCCGAACCCCGGACGATAGGTGTAAGCACTCTCGTGAAGACGAGTACCCTCCTAAAGACTGAAGACAGAGTAGGTCCATCTGTTTCAGGTACCAGGACAGCCCGTCCCAGTCACCTTGTGTAAGTCCCTAAAATTATGGCCACTAAGGATACCTCAAATCACAGACACTATCAGGGGGGTCCACGGTCAAGGACAGTGTGCTATATGGGCAGAATACCTAGATCCCCGATATAGTTTCGACATCCCCGAAGGGAACCCCAATATATAACACACCCACAGGATGCAGTCGAAGGTGGGCTACCTTCTAGTGCACCCAAGTGTTGTCTCGCACTGAGCTCCGGTAAAGGAACGGTCCCAATAATGTGAGTGCAGCAGGATTTCACTCGTTAATGACTCTAGTTTTCAAGTTTTGAGATATTGGGTAGTTTTGTCACTTTCCTAACCCAAGATCCTAGCCTGAACTACTGTTTGTGTGAGCTCAAAAAGAGTTATTAGATTTATTTTATTATCGCTTTGTTTTTAGTGTACTTTGTTATTAGTCTGGCAGAGGGGAAATGGACGTATGAAGTATAGTGAGACTCTTGACTCAATAAACCATGCAAAACATGCTCTAAATATTAACTTCAATGAACAATGTTTCTACAAGGAGAGGTTTCTTTTTTCAATCATCCATGCACCAACATGTAAATAACACAGCTCAACTTTTAAGATTCAGCCTTCTATCTACCTCTTTTAACAGTCTGTGAACCAAACTTTCAGAATAAACTCAGCTTGAATGTAGAAAAAAAAAAAAAAAATTCTCTTTAAAAAAGTAAATGCTTTGCACACTAACTAAATAAGAGAAACAAATAATCAATGCCAGTTTAGCAGACAAGTACAGGGATTCGGTCTGTGAAAGGTACTGGTGGCCAAAAAACTCCACAGCTAAAACACAGTCACAGAAGTGAACAACAGGGTTTTTGGCTGGGTAACGCTCTGTCTGTGAGAAAATACAGCGTAATAACGCACTGTATTTAAGCCTAGACTGCGTTATAATGCACTGGATATATTGCATAGATCGCGTTAACTAGGGAAAAGCTCTTCAGTTGGCCAGACAGGCACAGAATTGAACTCTGCAAGCGTTTGGTATGTCTACTGGGCATCAAAAAATGGTCGGAAGGATACTGAACAGAGGAGAGAAGAAATAAAGGGAAAAATAGTCCGGAAACTATGGGGACAATCCCCAGTGGAGTTGCCAATTCTGCTATAGGGTAAACTGCTTGGGTGGTTGGTTTTCGTATATCCCTCTCAGGGCTTTCCGGTGCCCGAGGCAGACAGTCAGATTAGCTATGCTGTTCACAAAGATGGTATGAGCATGTTCATATTAGCTTGAAATAACTTGAAGGAATACAATAGAGAATTACCTCTTTGACAACTTTAGAATCCCTTGGAGAGCGCTACGCAGCAAAGCAAGAGTCCTTCTTCACCGGCTCCAAATCTGAATCCTGCAATCAGTCAAAGCACCCGCGTAACTTCTGATATAACAAGTATTCTATCAATTAAATCAACAATAAACATCTAGATTATACACATCTGAGCCATTCATATCATACTAAACAAATATTGAAACAACAATATAACATTAAGCATCGAATGGACAAAACGAACATAGTTCTATTGATTTTGAAAGAAGGAGGATTACAACCATCGGTTGTACCAAGCCCTCCTCGGTCTCCCAATCTCTCTTCTCTATCAAGTGAAGAAGTCCAAGCCAACAAGCTCTCTAGGAGCCTCTTTGACTCTTGGCCTTCACAATGTCACACTATTCTCTATTCCACAAGTATGCAAGAACTTTTGAGCAATCCTTCGACCTTCAATTAAGAGCCTTCAACTCCTTCTTATAGGAGAGGGAGAAAGCCATTGTTGCCCTTCTCTTTTCCACTAGTTTGGAATGGAAAAGGCTTAGATGTTTCCTTGATCTCCATG
The DNA here is from genome assembly GCA_034641835.2 of Pinus albicaulis. Taxonomy (NCBI): domain Eukaryota; kingdom Viridiplantae; phylum Streptophyta; class Pinopsida; order Pinales; family Pinaceae; genus Pinus; species Pinus albicaulis. The sequence continues at coordinate 367,638,221 of CM076573.1, forward strand.
CTTTTTCCTCTCTTGGAGTTCAGTCTTCTATGGCAATGACCAATAATGAACTGGTGCTTCTGCAGTTTCCTCTGTGCACTGACTCCTTCGTGAGGGAAAGTCGGAGATTCAAATCTTTTTCCGCGCTCTTTTCCCAATTCAAACTTAAAACACGGGTAACGCGACCATAAAGTGTAAACAGAGCATTGCCCTAGCCACTAACGTGGCCAATGTATTTCTTTCCTGCGTTATAACGCCCTTGTTCTGTTCTATATATGCGTTACCCTGGCAGAAATAGGTTTAATTGAGGTCTTTGTACTTCTTCCATATTTTTCTTCCCCTCTGAGCTGATGAGGAGGTATTTTGACCTGTAACAGTGACCAAAAAAACACACACATTTCATGTAAAAATATAAAAAAAAAATATCAAATATATAATTTTTTCATTTTCCTCCTATTACTGGGTCAAAATATCAAATTTTTTCAATTCCCTCATGTTGCATGGTTTATCCAGGGAAGGAGGAGGGGTGTCGTGGTGATTTCTTTCCATAGAACGAATATGAACAATATTCCCCACCCTGGGGTGATGGCCCATACCTAAAGCCTCCATCTCTCTTCGCAACTTCATAATACTTCTAGACAAGCGCTCGAATTGTCATAATCAAGGTCATCCGCTCGCTCACCAGAGGCCAAAGATTTTATCGAGGGTCTCCCAAGAAGTCCAAGAAGGGTGCCTGTAACGAAGAGGCCGATGAGGCTAAGACACATTGTCTAATTCTTTTCAAGGTTCAGTCTCCTGACGTAAATTCCTTTTCACTATTAAACCCTAGCTGCTTGTTGAAAAAATGTAATACATAAGTGAGAGGCCCGTTAGGCTATTGTTCTTCAGTTTTTTCCAGAGAAATTTCAAACTCTCTTGTTTCCTTACATGTTATTAGAGTTTTCCATGGGTTTAATATATGGGTTTTTTATTTTATGGATCAAGTTTTGTTTGTTCCAGTTTACTATGGATTCCTGTCTTTTATTATTTAATAGGAAGAGTCGAATGTATTGAATCATAAGTCACACTTATTGTTTTTATGGTTGCCTTCCTACTAAAGATGTAGAGCTAGAGAGCAAACTTCCCAGCCTTCTCAACGAGAAAATGAGATCTGCCTTGCAGAAACGAGGAATGTCATGTGGGGTTCGAAGTCCATCTGTTCGGCAGTTCATACAATCTAGAGAATAGTGCAAGTGGATGCTCCTGCAAAGATGAAGTAGTACACACCAGATATGAAACAACTTACCATGGTATCCAGCAGAAAATTTGAGTGACATCCCTAAGATCTTGGAGAGAAATTGCAATTATCAACAATTTCTTGAAGATTTTTCGTTTCTCAACACGCCCTTCTGCTTCACTCCTCTCGTAGAAACTCCTTGTCGACAGTATATCTTGACACTTACATGCATCCCCTTCTCGACACCTTCGACTCTTGCTTCAATTCCGATCGTTGTTGGCTACAGGAAAGCAGGGAGTCAAATCTCAGCGCAGAGTGGCTCGGGAAAACTCTGGAAATCTGCATGGGCATCCATTTTTGGGTAGAGGATCTCTTTCCCCACATCCAGAAGGCGATTTCATGGAAAACTCACAAGTGGGTAGACGAGCAACTGGACGCCACCATGAAGCTCATGGACGTTTTCAATGCACTATGAGAGATGATATGTGATATCAAGGAATACCAGGCATCACTGCTGATGATCATTCGTGGGTTGGAAGGATTTTCGTTTTCTTTTTTAGCTGGGAAGATTGAAAAAACGGTGGGAGAATGCTCCAGTTCAACATGTGTTCTGGACTACTACTGGCAAATATGCGTTCTACTAGGAGCCAGACTTCTGTACAAAATTCTACCAAATTCTGGAGCACTTGACTGTGCTATGAAGAACATCAAGGTGGGAGGTCCTATGGATCTTTACAAGTGGTTTATTCCCATTGGTTACAGTTGTTCTTTTTATTGCTCTGGAGAAAATTAGGAAGATTTTAGATAATCAGTTTTTTGGTGATGGGAAGATGATCGGATTGCAATATAAAGCAGAATTAGTTTCATAATTTACCAACTTCTTTCCTTATTAATATTTTAAATAATTTTTTTTTTTTAATTTACCAACGTCTTTCCTTATTAAGATTTTGAATAATCAGTTTTTCCGTGACGGGACGCTGACCAGATTGCAATATAAAGCAGAAGTAGTTTTTCAATTTACCAACGTATTTCCTTATCCATATGAATGAGATAGATAGAAAAAAAAACATATCTTGATATCTATCTTTCAGGTAGGATTTTTTTTTTTATTCTATTGGCCCTTCCTCGTCCTCTTCCCCCCATCAAATGTAATATCCCCAAATTTGGACTCCTAGCAAGGCATGCCTGAAAAACGCATTTTTTAGGAATGTATGCTATAGGAGTGGAAACAAACCCTTGTATCCCTTAGATATGAAAATTTAAGACCTGAATCCAAGAGGGATTAAAAAAAAAATCCTTCTAGGTGTGTTAAACAGGTCTCCCCACACATAGTGCAGTTGGAAAATGCCCAAGGAAGGGACTGCAACAATACAAAATAACACTGCCCAGAAAATAACACAGTTCAGCCCAATATATGTAGGAGACCAATATGAAGGTTCATTAATAACTTATAAATCAGAAAAAAAGGTTTATAATAAGTCCCATACCATGTACAAGAGAAAAATAGAGAACTTTTATGAAGAAACCCTCAAGAATGAGGTGCTGCAACAATGTATTAGGTTGTAAGAAGGATTGAAATCGTTATATTAAGAGCTGAAGCAGTTGGACATTACATTTCAGATCTAGAACAGATATGTGTACAAAATATTAGATCCATATCAGATCTGTACACTAGATGAGGTCCTCTACAAATTCCCCTTGGGGTTTTGAGCAAAATATGAGATACAAAGAGTAGATATGAGATCTAAAGTTGCAGGTCTGTAGTAATATTCAGAATTTCTGAAGAAAATACAATAATAAGAAGATCAGATCTAAAAATAACATGGATCATAAGTCTACTCCATGGATCACCACAGTGAAGGGAAGAACCTCCAACACCAAAGATCTCTCCTCCAAAGGTATGCCAAAACTCCCTGCAACTGTATACTTGCAAATAACACAGTTATGGGAGAGAAACTACACTGTAGGCTCTAGCACTGGTTTGTCTTGATGCCAATATCTAAGAATGCAGCTCCAAAGGTCCAATACTCTCTTGTCAGGAGGATAGAAGGCTCTCCCACTGAAAAGAGACACCAAAATGGCCTAGATCTGAGTAGATCTAGCCTCCACTTGCTGCAGCTTACAAGGAAAACCAAACCCTCAATAGAATTTTCATTGTAGTTGGAAGATGTAGCCTGGCCAAATTCCTAATAGTGGACAAGATCAACAAGACTCCTCCAAGAGCTTCTCAATGGAAGAGGTGGGATTCCTGATTAGGAACACCCTAGTGCTAAACAACACTATTCTCAACTAAACAACAAGAGAACAAGAAATGTCTAAACAAACAATATCTTCAGAAATATCATATCATGAACAAACTTATTTTGTTGTCCCCTCTTCCTTTTATAAGATGAAAGTCTTGAAAAACCCTAAACCATCTCAAAGGTTTAGCTCCATTCACATGTGTAGCCTCCAACTAGAACTGTGATGTGCATCTAGGAGGTTCATTGCATTTGGACAGCGATGTGGATGTGGTCCTGTTGACCCAGTCAAATGTCTCAATCCCTTTCACACATAAGGGTGTTTTATTAAGGCAGCCCATATTTAGCCTTGTTCACATGGGGCATTGATTTATTTTGCTGATTTAGGAGTTTTATTGATTCTCCTTTACAATTTTATTCATGAAAACAGGAAGCAAAAAAAAATTGAATATTCCTATTAGCTTGGGCTGATTAGGAATATTACAGTCCTCCCCTCCAAAATGTTTCTTGTCCTCAAGCAACTGATAAGGTGAGTGCTGCAACTCATCTCCTCCTACATTGGTGTCACAAACAAATGATAAACTTCTCCCATAAGCTAAGTGATCACCAATCCATCCATCCATGACTTGTTCCAAAAATGTTCTTATGAGATGCAAACAGTTCATCCCATAAGAAAACAATAAATCACATGAAACAATCATCGTTTTCCCAATTCCCTCCCTAAAATATAAGACATGAAGTACAGGGAGTGTAGTCATCCCATAGGGCACATGCATGCCTTCCCTCCCTCCTCCATACATGACCATAAATAGTACAAGTATATCATCAATGTATGGAAGAAAAAATATGTCTATACAAACAGAAAATTGAGCATGAGGAGGTGGGTCATAATCCCACATATGATACCAACGCAGTGCATCTCCTACCTTCCTCAAATCAATACATGGTAAGTGGTTTTCCCACCACTTAATTTCTGCCCAAGTCATCTCACTATGGCTGAAAGTGTGAGATATGTTTGGTGCTTTTTGGAAGCACCCATCATGAAAGTAAATCTCCCTTTTCTCATCAAGGGAGTGACCAAGTTTAGAAATATTAGTGGCCCAATAGTTGCCATGAGATTTACATGATACATTGCTCCTTTTAGGAGTCAAGGCCTACATAAAAATGGTAAAATAACATGTACAATCAGAAAATAAAACTTGCTTTACGTGAACATATCCTTTACCAACAAAGTCTCTCATACACATGAAGTTGTTCATGGATCTTTCTCCCCTTTTCAAAGAAGGAAGAGATGGCTGAAATGACTCTTGCATAGAGTCCCATGGCTGCCCCAACTCCACATAGCTCATGCATTATTGAAAATGTTGATATGGTTCCTCTTTCAAGCCTTCCCAATCAAATCTCCTCATGATGATGCTGTAGATCCTCATGGAATACATGTGGCTGAAACATAACTCTTTGTGTGCTCCTTGTAGTATCTTATACTTGAGCTTAGAATATCTGGACAAAAATATTCTACCATTATGATAGATGACTCCTCCTTGGACTAAGTAGCCCTATTCATGTAGTTAGTCATCAAGTCTCATACATGTGTGAAGATTTTTGGAATAATCCAGTAGCAGTTGGGATCTCCAATATAGATCTACACTGTTCAAAAATGACAGCGTTGATGATGCATCAACCAAAGTATCTTTCATGTTGTTGATCCTTCCCTTGACATCTCCTATGCCAAATTTATGTGTTGGAAGGTTGTTCCTTCCATTCTTCTCCTCCCACAATGCAGGATCAGGATGGAGAGTGGGTGATGATGATAGGGGAAGAAGATTTCCCTCCTCCTTGAGCTTACCCAAGTCTCCAAGCATTGCAGATTTTCCTTCAAGTGCTCCAATCCCTCCTAGATTTGAGTTTGAGCAGCAAGTTGTGAGGTTTTCCCCATAGAATTTGAATCAGATGGCATCCCAGGTGGTTTGCCACTAGATAATGAGGTTTCAGGGACCATCCTCATATGAAGAATAGATGGGATCCTCATGTCCCTGCTTCCACTGTGCAATTTCAACTCTGTTTCATGTATGGAAGTCTCACGAAATTTGGAGACCCCTCTTAGTGGTGTAAGAGTGCCTCTGATTGGAGCATTTGCTCCATTCTATTCTAATAGTGGATCAGCTTTGTGATCCCTCCTTTGTTATGTCTCATTGTCTCTTAGCATAGACACATGCTGCTCATGTCCTCCATATGGAAGATCCTTAGGAAATCCATGCAAAGATGCAAGAGCCCCTCTAGTGGAAGCCATTGCTTCATCTCCATATCCTAATGAAAATAGATCTCCTCTTGCTATCACAATGCTGGAGGATCTTCTCTGCTCTTTCTCTCCCTTCTTCTCATCAATGGAGAGTGCCTCATCACTAAGAGACCCCTTTCCTTGATCTCTTATTGAAGAAGGAACCTGTTAGCCCCTTATAAATTTCTTGACAAGCAAGCAAGGGGCTAAATTATTTTTGAGCCTTCAAGGAATGCATCTCCCCTAAAGACACATCATCCTTGAAAGCCTCTTCATACCCTCTACCCTATGATTTATCACCTCTGTAGTTTCCATCCACAAAGCCTCACTGACTGTAAAAATTGCGCTCCAAAAGGTTTTCATTTGCCCCTTGTACCTCTGCAGAATTCTCCATTCCATACCTTTTTCCTCTTTTTCAAAACCTCCTTTTCACCCCAAAAATATCTCCCTTAGTCCTCCTAAAATATCCCAAAATCCCCTCTAAATCCTACTCACACCCCTGGTTTGGCCTAATTTCCCCTCCTTTCCCCTATCGTTGCCCTTTATTGGCCTTAAAATGCACTAAAAATGGGCCAAAAACCATATTTTCCATATAATTGGGCTTAGCACCTTTCGGCCCTAGCCCCCTCAACCTTTTCTCCATGCGACCTGGGTGCTAGAACCAAGCGCTAGCCCGAAGAGCGCTTATCGAAGTTAGATATCGGGCGCATTATTAGCCGTCAATATGTCTAGATCGAATGGCCTTCACAGATCAACATCGCGCCCGTGGCCCACCCCGTTCACTCCTCTGAGTGCTTGTCAACCGTCGATCTGATCCGCAGATCGACGTTCTGTATTTCACTCGCTCGGTAGTCCTCGCAGCCATGCCATGTTCGTAAACCGTCGGTTTTTATCGTACCTCCTTCTGAGGGCTGGCAGTATTTTTCATTTCGGAGCAATTCCACTCATCGCATGACACGTGTCTCGAGCATTATTTGAAAACCACCCCCCCATCACGTGTTAACATTCAGTTGAAGACTCGGCGTGATATGCACATGCACCGTCCGAACCAGAGTTGCCCATATGACGATAGTTGCTCCACGAAGATGCACAGATGATAACCGAGGCAATCGCGATCCCTGGCCCACCATCCATCGCCCTCCGCTATTTTTTCCACCGTCGATCTCCTCTTAAGATTGGATGGTCCATATTCAATCGCCCTCCGCCGTGTCCTCGACCATCAATCTCCTCTGAGATCAGATGGTCTATATTAACTCCATGCCCCACTGTTAACCGGTACTGCCACGTCACCATTCCACATGTGTTCATATATTTTCGTCGCATTTTGCATCAGCCCCCTATATATTTCATTCAAAGGTCAAAGTCCGATGTTTGCATTTAAACTTTTGCCGCAGTCTGCTAAATTTCACCAGGCCATCCTCCATTGTTTCCCTGCATTTTCACCATCACCCTGCACTGTTCCATCGATTCACTAGACCGTGTGACCACGCTCATCATCCCCGCTGCATCCACCCTTCCCATGCATATTTTCTTAACGCGTTTTCATGTTTTGTAGGGTTCCGGGCAGCAATAAACTGCCATGATGCATAGTCTCTGTCATAGTGACAGAGAACACAGGAAAGGACCATTTTCAGGGGTTGAAATTATGGAGAAAGGCTTGCGAAGGGTGCTACGACATGAATTTCATTAAAGGATAGGGTTAAACTCTGTCTAACCTCTCCAGAGCCATTAAAACATAGATTTTGCAGTCAGAGGCAAACGTGGAAGCATCAAAGAGTATTAGTGAGGGAATTAAAGGTCTAAGGCAAATTGTTGAAAATATTAAGCCTTAATCCAATTCTCCAAAGGCAAAGTACCAGATCGAAGACCCCGAGGATCAAATCAGAAAGTCCAGCATGCAGAAAACCATATTAGCAAGGTTTTGACATCAGCCGAACGTTCTTCCATAAAAGGACAAGGCGCCCATACGGTCTGCATTCTATACAGTGTTCTAGGGAGATTTGCGGCCCTGACAACAGTCCTATTCTGTCAAAAGAATTTGTTACACAATATGGCAGACCCTATCATTATTATTCTACCTTTTTTTTAACTCACCAGAGTGCTGCAACAAGTACATCAAAGACATACCTCGAGTAAATGGAAGCCTGACAAAGACCACTCTTTCATCCAAAGAGTACCAGAGATAAATGCCCAGAATTTAAAATAGAAAGAGGCCCCGACCCTCTTCTTCTTCTGATTTTAAATGCTGCATTTAGTTTTCCATCTACCTTCTCTACTCCACTTGAGATATAAATTTCATGAAGAAACTCATTGTAAAGGTTGTTGATCGACTATCTGTGAAATGCAAGTTGTTTCTCTTGAGACATGTTCTCTGTGTAAAGTTGTAAGATAGGTTGAGGAAGATATTTTCAGACTAAAAACCAAGATGTTGGCAATGTTGTACTTGACTGGTGTTGCTCTTTAATATGACAAGCACATTTCTTTGGATCCTGATTTAAAGCAGTGATGATGTTTTTCTGTCTCTGTTTGTGTTTTCATTTTTAGTTCATTACATTTTCATTTCTTCTGGCACACATCAGAAATTTGGCATAGGATTTACCCTTGTTAGGTACCCTATGTTGCTACTCTCCCTACCTTTATTTTTTTCTGCTATATGTGTTATCTGAGGATTGATTTCAAGCTAATTTAACCAGTGTAGTGGTTCCATATGCTGCTAGCTGATGTATGAATTAATGAATCAATTTTTAGATGTGCTTGGTAGGTTTTAATTAAATGAATCGAGATACTCGGAGTCTATAACTTTGTCTCTGTCTCACTAGGATCCTCTTCAGTTAATTGAATCTTCCTAATTTCCCTTGAGCTGGAGGCCGAAGCATTGAGAGTTCAAAGTCTCTCTTTGATCTCAGGTTTTCACCTTTGTGTTTAAATATTTAATGTTTCCTTGTCTGAACAGTTAGCCTTTGGGTTTCGGATCACAGGTTGTCCAATGGCATGTACTTTCCCTGGATCTGATTCCTGAAGGTCACTTTGGGGGTTTCCTTGCTTTCACCTTCCCTCTTACCTTTCCACGCCACACTATCATCTTTAAGATCCAATGCTTTAGATGACTAGCCCAACTGAAAGCCTACATATTGAATAGCAAGTAAACCCTTTCCTAACTCCATTGCCTAATGGTCTTGAATGTTCCCTAAAATCATCCTTCCTTTGCCTAAAATCCTCTTTTCTCATCCTTGTCTTATATTGAACCCTTCGTTCCTGATTCCCAACAACCAAACAAACAATCAAACAAACAAACCAAGCCTTATACCTACCCTAATATCTTAAATTTGAGCTTCAAGGTCATAAAAACTTTTCTTATATAGAGAGATCCCTCTCTGGACCCAAGAGGGCTAGATCCTGAGGTCTGAAAGTGGTTCTGATGTTGTCTCATCTTTTGGTCTTGCCAATCTGGCCAAAACATGGGAACCCCAACATAATGGCGACTCCACTAGGGATAAAGACCAGTTATCCTAGATTGGCTTTTAATTGCTGACGGTGGACAACAGCCTACTCCAAACAGTCAAATTCATCCACCTGGCGACTCCACACTCAATAACTCCCAAAATACCAAATGACTCTAGTAGAATACTCTGAATTGGTTGAGAATATACAATGACCTCTTTCTAATTTACAAACATGCTTCCACACATACAGAGAATATATGCCCTGATGAGTAGGGAGCATATCCCTGGATTCCCACACAAAATGCCTGAAGTGGACTGGTTAGAAGACAGGCCTACCTTTCAGGGTGAAAACGTTGATGACCCCTTGCTACATCTCATCATGTTTCATATACATGTGTGGAAATTTAAAGTTGAATGGCATGAAGACTGCCTAATGAAAATTTTCATGGAAACATTAGAAGGAAAAGCTAGGGTTTGGTATGAATGGTTAGAACCTCGGAGTTTGTTTTCTTTAAGGGACATGCACCAAGTATTTTACAAGAATTATAAAGAAAAATCTCCATCCTTATCATGGGATTGTTGTGATCAATCCCAGAAAATCATACAGTACCTGTTAGATATTGATGAGCATTTGGTTAGTATGCATCCTGAAGATCTATTAACAGCCATTCAAGAATTTCACATGCATCCTAGCTATCACAAGAACATGGATGAATCAGCTGAGGAAGGAAAAAGTCAAGAGATCATAGAAATTCCTCAAGATATTCCTGAAAACTCATATGCTGATCCATCATCTCTTGCAGTTGAGGCTTCAGATGACATTTTGCCTAAAATCTAGTCTTCAAAAGAAACATAGAGTTGCTGCACTTCTGCACAAAGGAACACAAGACCATCTTCCCATTTGACAGAAGAAGAAATAGATCAGATCATCAATGGACATCCAACCTATGAATTTTTTTTTTACAGATCAGACATTCTTGTCCATTCATCTGATGAGCTTCGTTGTACAGTGTTGTGAAGCTCACATGTAAATCAGAGTGAAGAAAAATATGCTGATAATCTAGTATGTCCGGTTGGCAGCATTACTTATATTCATGATTTCCCTATTTTTGATCTATCTGATGATGATGTTCTCCAAACAGACGATGATCTTGCAGGGTCATCATTAGTAGATTTATGGGAGGAAAATCAGTTCCCTTTACTTCCAGAGAGTAATGAGCCAATGCAGGCTATATATGATACTGATGAAGAAAGATTTAAGAGTGCAGAAGAGGGTGAAATATCTCTAGATCTTTGCTTCACTCCATTACAACTCATCAGTAATGGTTTTCACATGATTGGAGGTCAACAACCTTTCATCTCAAAATATGAAGGGGAAAAAAAGGAAGAGATCTCTGAGTAGTTTGAAAGCAAGGAGTTTTCTCTTAAAGAAGAGGAAGCAAAGGAACATACCCCTGCTCAAGAATACATGGATCTCTTCATAGAGCTTGGCCCACCTGATCAGAACATCCCGGAGCTCCAGGAGGACAGTGCTGCAAGATATGATGAGTCCTCCAGTTCAGATGATGAAGAAGATGAGGGAGTTTCTCTTTCTCAAGGGAGTCTTATTCTTGATCCAGTGGAAGAGGAATAAATCCTGTTTGAAATCAGCCTACCAAATATTTACAACCAGGTATCATTTCATGATCCTTATGTTCAGTTATTGCAAACATTTGAAGAAGGGTCAAAGGTCTTGTTGAGCAGCATGTTGCAGACAACAAGAAATTTTTTTGTAACTGCTATTGTGGAACAAAAATAATGGGAACAACCCTGCCTATCCAGCATGCTCAAAGAGTTAAGCAAGAAAGACCAGTCATCGGATCACTTGATGAACTGGTTACATTGGAAGACAATGTTTGTGAGCTAGACTTGTAAATATTTGAAATAGAGTAGGGTAGGTAGGAAAAGGCTCAATAAAGCTCAGTTTGTGAGCATGTAGTTAGTTGTTTTTAATATTCTGCAAAGTCCACCAAGCCAGACAGTCTGATCCTGGCTTGACTGTTTATTTTTTAATTACTGTCCTAGAATGTAGAGAAGAAGTTTGCTAGACAGTTTAATCCTAGCAGACATTAGCCTAGGTAGAGAGTTATGAGGCCAACAGTTTAATCTGGCCTCATGGAGAAATAAGGGTAGAAATAGAATAGGTTTATTTTCTTGTTTGTAAAAAATAAATGATGTAAAGGGTCTGCTAGTCCAAATGTGCCCTGGAAGGAAAAATGCTAGGATTGTAGGATGAGTAGGTAGACTGTTTGGGTAATATTTCTGCTAATTTGATGTCTTCATAATTTGTGGCAGATGATCTAAGAAATGAAAAGGATGGGTCAAATACCAAGCATCTGGCCTACACCAAAGATAATTTTCTGAATTCTTGACTCCTTCAAGAAGAAGCCATCCCCATGTGGAGCCACTGTTAGCCCCCTATAAATTTCTTGACAAGAAAGCGGGGGGTTAAATTGTTTTTGAGCCTTCAAGGAATGCATCTCCCCTGAAGACACATCATCCTTGAAAGCCTCTTCATGCCCTCTGCCCTCTGATTTATCTCCTTTACAGTTTCCATCCACAAAGCCTCTTTTACTGTAAAAATTGTGCTCCAAAAGGTTTTCATTTGCCCCTTGTACCTCTACAGAATTCTCCATTCCATCCCTTTTTCCTCTTTTTTAAAACCTCCTTTTCACCCCAAAAATATCTCCCTTGGTCCTCCTAAACTATCCCAAAATCCCCTCAAAATCCTACTCACACCCCTGGTTTGGCCTAATTTCCCCTCCTTTCCCCTATCGTTACCCTTTATTGGCCTTAAAATGCACTAAAAATGGGCCAAAAACCATATTTTCCATATAATTGGGCTTAGCACCTTTCGGCCCTAGCCCCCTCAACCTTTTCTCCATGCGACCTGGGCGCTAGAAACAAGTGTTAGCCTAGAGAGCGCTTATCGAAGTTGGATATCAAGCGCATTATTAGCTGTCAATCTGTTTAGATCGGATGGCCTTCGCAGATCAGCATCGCGCCCGTGGCCCATCCCGTTCACTCCTCCGAGCACCTGTCCACCATCGATCTAATCTGCAGATCGACGGTCCATATTTCACCCGCCCGGTGGTCCCCACAACTGCGCCCTGTTCGTAAACCGTCGATTTCTATTGCACCGCCTTCTGAGGGCTAGCGGTATTTTTCATTTCGGAGCGATTCCACTCATCGCATGATGCGTGTCTCGAGCACTATTTGAAAACTGCCCCCCCATCACGCGTTAACGTTCGGTTGAAGACCCGGCGCGATATGCACGTGCATCGTTCGATCCAGAGCTGCCCATCCAACAGTAATCGCTCCATGAAGATGCGCGGACGATAACCGAGGCAATCGCAACCCCTGGCCCACCATCCATTGCCCTCCGCTATGTTTCCCACCATCGATCTCCTCTTGAGATCCGACAGTCCAGATTGACTGCATGCCCCGTCGTTAACAGGTCCCACCACGTCACCATTCCACATGTGCTCATATATTTTCATCGCATTTTGCATCAACCTCCTATATATTTCATTCAAAGGTCAAAGTTCGATGTTTTCATTTAAACTTTTGCTGTAGTCGGCCAAATTTCACCAGCCCATCCTCCATTGTTTCCCTGCATTTTCGCCATCACCCTACACTGTTCCATCGATTCACCAGATGGCGTGATCACGCTCATCGTCCCCACTGCATCCAACCTTCCCATGCATATTTTCTTAACGCCTTTTCGTGTTTTGCAATGTTCTGGGCAGCAATAAACCGCCATGATTCACAGTCTCTGTCACAGTGACAGAGAACATAGGAAAGGACCATTTTTAGGGGCTAAAATTATGGAGAAAGGCTTGTGGAGAGTGCTACGACATTAATTTCATTAAAGGACGGGGTTAAAATTTGTCTAACATCTCCAGAGCCATTAAAACACATATTTCGCAGTTAGAGGAAAACGTGGAAGCGACAAAGAGTATCAGTGAGGGAATTGAAGGTCTAAGGCAAATTGTTGAATATATTAAGCCTTAATCCAATTATTCAAAGGCAAAGTACCAGATCGAAGACCCCAAGGATCAAATCAGAAAGTCCAGCATGCAGAAAACCATATTAGCAGGGTTTTGACATCAGCAGAACATTCTTCCATAAAAGGACAAGGCGCCCATACAGTTTGCATTCTATATCGTATTCTAGGGAGATTTGCGGCCCTGAAAACAGTCCTATGCTATCAAAAGAATTTGTTACACAGTATGGCAGACCCTATCATCATTATTCTACCTTTTTGTTTAACTCACCAGAGTGCTACAACATGTACATCAAAGACATACCTCGAGTAAATGGAAACCTGACGAAGACCACTCTTTCATCCAAAGAGTACCAGAGATAAATGCCCAGAATTTAAAACAGAAAGAGGCCTCAGCCCTCTTCTTCTTTTGAGTTTAAATGTTGCATTTAGTTTTCCATCTACCTTCTCTGCTCCCCTTGAGATATAAATTTCATGAAGAAACTCATTGTAAAGGTTTTTGATTGGCTATCTGTGAAATGCAAGATGTTTCTCTTGAGACATGTTCTCTGTGTAAAGTTGTAAGATAGGTTGAGGAAGATGTTTTCAGACTAAATACCAAGTTGTTGGCAATGTTGTACTTGACTGGTGTTGCTCTTTAATATGACAAGCACATTTCTTTGGATCCTGATTTAAAGCAGCGGTGATGTTTTTCTGTCTCTGTTTGTGTTTTTATTTTTAGTTCATTACATTTCATTTCTTCTGGCACGCATCAGAAATTTGGCATAGGATTTACCCTTGTTAGGTACCCTATGTTGCTACTCTCCCTACCTTTAATTTTTTCTGCTATATGTGTTATCTGAGGATTGATTTCAATCTAATTTAACCAGTGTAGTGGTTCCATATGCTGCTAGCTGATGTATGAATTAATGAATCAGTTTTTTGATGTGCTTGGTAGGTTTTAATTGAATGAATCGGGATACTGGGAGTCTAGAACTTTGTCTCTGTCTCACTAGGATCCTATTTAGTTAATTGAATCTTCCTAAGTTCCCTTGAGCTGGAGGCCGAAGCATTGAGAGTTCAAAGTCTTTCTCTGATCTCAGGTTTTCACCTCTATGTTTAAATCTTCAATGTTTCGTATTCTGAAGAGTTAGCCTTTGGGTTTCGGATCATAGGTTGTCCAATCGCATGTCCTATCCCTGGATCTGATTCCTGAAGGTCACCTTGGAGTTTTCCTTGATTTCACCTTCCCTCTTACCTTTCCACGCCACACTATCATCTTTAATATGCAATTCTTTAGATGACTAGCCCAACTGAAAGCCTGCATATTGAATAGCAAGTAAACCCTTTCCTAACTCCATTGCCCAATGGTCTGGAATGCTCCCTGAAATCATCCTTCCTTTGCCTAAAATCCTCTTTGCTCATCCTTGTCTTATATTGAACCCTTATTTCCTGATTCCCAACAACCAAACAAACAACCAAACAAACAATCAAACAAACAAACCGAGCCTTATACCTAGCCTAATATCTTAACTTTGAGCTTCAAGGTCATAAAACCTTTGCTTATATAGAGATATCCCTCTCTGGACCTAGGAGGGCTAGATCCTAAGGTTTGAAAGTGGTTCTGATGTTGTCTCATCTTTTGGTCCTGCAAATCTAGCCAAAACATGTGAACCCCAACAGAACCCTCATGTTTTCTCCTTGAGAAAAGAGACCTTGCTGTAGTGGGGCTTTTGCCTCTGGCAAATCGTGCAGAAGATCTTCAACCCCCTCAACAATGTTTAGAACTGGAGTTATCTTTATGGAATCTTCCAACTTATGCAAAGATTCAGATTTAGGTCTCCCCACACCCAGTGTAGCTGGAAAATTCCCAAGGAAGGGACTGCATCAATACAAAATAACACTGCCCAGAAAATAACACAGTTCAGCCCAATATATGTAGGAGTTCAATATGAAGGTTCATTAATCACTTATACATTATAAAAACAAGTTTATAATAAGGCCCATACCATTTACAATAGAAAAATAGAGAACTTTGATGAACAAACCCTAAAGAATGAGGTGTTGCAACAATGTATTAGGCTGTAAGAAGGCTTGACAGCGTTATATTAAGAGTTGAAACAGCTGTACATTACATTTGAGATCTAGAACAAATATGTGTACAAAATATTAGATCCATATCAGATCTATACACTAGATGAGTTCCTCTACAAATTCCCCTTGGGGTTTTGAGAAAAACATGAAATACAAAGAGTAGATCTAAGATCTAAAGTTGCAGATATGCAGTAATATTCATAATTTATGAAGAAAATAAAATAATAAGTAGATCAGATTTGAACAAAACATGGATTAGAAGTCTAATCCATGGATCACCACAGTGAAGGGAAGAACCCTCAACACCAGAGATCTCTCCTCCAAAGGTATGCCAAAACTCCCTGCAACCGTATACTTGAAAATAATGTAGTTATGGGAAAGAAACTAAACTGTAGGCTCTAGCACTGGTTTGGCCTGATGCCAAGATCTAAGAATGCACCTCCAAAGGTCTAATACTCTCTTATCAGGAGGATAGAAGGATCTCCCACTGAAAAGAGGCACCAGAATGGCCTAGATTTGAGTAGATCTAGCCTCCACTTGCTAAAGCTTCGAAGGACAACCAAACCCTCAATAGGATATGTGTTGTAGTTGGAATATGTAGCTTAGCCAAATGCCTGATAGTGGAAAAGATCAACAAGACTCCTCCAAGAGCTTCTCAATGGAAGAGGTCGGATTCCCGATCAGGAACACCCTAGTGCTAAACAACACTATTCTCAGCTAAACAGCAAGAGAATAAAAAATGTCTAAATAGACAATATATTTAGAAATATCATATCATGAACAACCTTCTCTTGTTGTCCCCTCTGCTTTTTATAAGATGAAAGTCTTGCAAAACCCTAAAACATCTCAAAGGTTTAGCTCCATTCACATGTGTAGCCTCCAACTAGAACTGCGTTGTGCATCTAGGAGGTTCATTTCATTTGGACAGCGCTATGGATTTGGTCTTGTTGACCCAATCAAATGTCTCAATCCCTTTCACACATAAGGGTGTTTTATTAAGGCAACCTAGATTTAGCCTTGTTCACATGGGGCATTGATTTATTTTGCTGATTTAGGAGTTTTATTGATTCTCCTTTAAAATTTTATTCATGAAAATAGGAAGCAAAAAAAAATTTAATATTCCCATTAGCTTGGGCTAATTAGAAATATTACATCAAACCAATGGCCCAGATGTTGATGGTGTTATATGATCTGCTAGAAATTCAATGATTGGTCGTGAATCAAGGAATACATGTTGGAATACACATTTTATTGAGTCAAGTGAGGAATGAAAGCATAGACAGATGGTGGGAGGGCACCATATTCAAACAAAATATTATCCATGATCATATATATTGGGAGCAATTCACTATGCAGTTAGGAAGATTTCCAAGGACCTTAACTTTTAGATTTTATTCTCAACAATTTTATTTGAGAAATTTAGGAAGATTTTCTAAGGACCTTAATTTTTTGATCTTATTCTCAACCATTTTATTTATTTATACAAGTGGATGCCTTCATTGTGACAATTTATATGTGTCTTTCCATCTACTTAACTTCGGATAATGTCAAAGTAAAGAACCATTTACCTAGTTCTCAATGGAAACTGGACATAAGCATGCAAATTTGACATGATAAATTCAAAACTTTAATCAAACTTACAAAAGAAACAATAAATTTCTATCTACTTAACTTCAGAAATTATTCGATTTAAGAGAGCCTGCAGGGATTTGAAAGTGAGAACTCATATGTTTGTTCAATATCGTTCCTTGCTTTGCGAATAGTGTGCTTACATGTGAAATCAAGGTGCTTCGTATCAATAAAAACTATCACACAGGAAGAAATCTTAGCATAAGCTTGGTTTCTTCTACCTAGGTTAGAGGACACAACTTGCACCGACTGGTTGAGCCATCCTTTTTTGCCGCTTTGTCCAAATATATGTAAGGTAGAAAAAGGAAAATTAGACTAAATAATAGTGGAGTGAAGTTATGGAAAAATTAATTTGTATAAACATGGATAGAAAATTAATTCATTTCTTTTGAGATTGACACTAATAACATAAAATATGGCAGTGACACTACTACTATTTACTCTCAAACAATCATGATGATTGATTTCAACAATTGCAACTGGGGTTTGTCTACTATTAATCATAATTCACAAAATAGTCAGATGATAATGAAAATTACTCATGGTTGAACTCACCTCAAAACCGGAGTATGAGAAATGGGGAATTTTCCTTTAGAAACATACTCTTTGGGGCCAACCTCATAAAGTTTGGTGGGATCTGATGGCACATTAACATTCCATTTACGAATTGCTGCAACAATTGACTGATCCATGCGATTGAATGGATTTCTGATCCAGGTGGATATCAGTGGCCACCCACCTATTCCATTTGGACCAGCACCATCAATTCTTGTAGATTTTCACATTCAGCAAAACTTACTATTTTTAGCAGTTTTTCGGGTCCTGAACTTCCGGAGCCGTTTTGAGGCCCTAAACGACATTTTTTGGGAAAACGGAGAGCAACATGGTTCCATGGACCGATGTTGCTTGTTCAAAAATTGAAGTCCTTGGATAGATATTTCTAGCGAGCTATTGAACGCGTCAAACGGAGATCGGGTGCCAAAGTTATGCCCCCGGGAAGTTGAACCACCAATTTACCCAAACGGGTGCCCACAGTTTTGGTGCCTCATCTCCTATGGTTAGGTTTTTGGACGTTTCAAATTCTACATTGTTTCTCAACAATAAATAGGCCCTCGAGCCTCATTGTAACACAGTTCAGAGGCTTGTAGCCGCCACATCTCTTCTCAGAGATAGCTACCAGCGCCCTAGCTAGTTTTATTTCCATTAAATGCAGCCAAGCAAATTTCGATTTCTTTGATATTAATGAAATGAAGTGTTATTTCCGTGCATCTCTATGTTTATGTTTTTATGTTTGTCTGTTGCGTTCACCCTGGTGGTATCGGGCGGGCTGCTCTTTCTTTGTTTTTCTTTGCATATACAACGCAGTCGAAGTGTTATAAGGAGTTAGGGCTCGATCTGGTTGAACCCTTGCAAGATCAGCCTCGCAAACCCCGACGACCTCCCATGGCGGAAGAAAAGAAAGACGGGGGAGCAGGAGATCCTATCAAAATACTGCTCGAGGAGGCCCTTGAGAAACAAAGGAACGCGATGATGGATAACTTTGCTCAAATCCTTCAACGACTGCCCACATATGGCGCATCTGCATCCAACAGCCACTCTGGAGGCGCCACTCCCTTCAAAGTACAGGTAAACTTTGACATTCCTATATTTGAAGGAAAAATAGATGCAGACGCTGTAGACAAATGGTTAAATTCGTTGGAAGGGTATTTCTCGGTCCATGACTTCTCTGACCGAGAAAAGATTATTTTTGCACTCCTCAAAGCTGCCCCCCATGTCAAAGACTGGTGGGAAACCTACCGTGAGCAAGAGGGCGAAGGGGAACCCTCTTTGTTCTCGGCCACACCCACTTGGAATTCGTTCCGAGACGGCATCAAGGAACAATATTACCCTGTGGGGAGCTATGAGGACAAATACATCCAATGGACCACGCTGCGGCAACAAAAGGATCAAGATGTGCAGGAACTGACGAATCTGTTCCATACCCTACGCACAAAGTTGGGTATTAAAGATTCAGAGAGACATTTGGTGCTCAAGTACCGCGGCTGTCTTCACAAACACATTCAAGAGGAAATGGAGTTCCTCGACATTACATCGCTTGGCACGGCATATCGCTATGCCGCCAAGATTGAGCAGAAATTTAAGCAAAAGAAGCGAGACTTTGGATCTGCGAATCCGAAAGGTGCCCCTGAACAGAAGAACAAGGGGCAAGGCCAAAGCAATGCGACTCAGAACAAAACCACAAATCCAAAGAAGGACACAGGGAAGTGGTGTGAATTTCATAACAGCCCCACTCACAACACAAACGAGTGTCGGGCCAAACAATCTTTGGTGGCTGAACTAAAGGCACCCGAATCAGATGCATTTTCTGATCTTGAGTTAGAACCAGACAAAGGCAATGAAAAAGGGAAGCAGATCATTGATGCGGATCCTAGTGCCATTGTTGCCACCACCAAGATCCAGAGGGAGGGTCCAGAGGATCCAGAGGAGGGGGAGCGCCTCTTCCAGTCACAGATGTGGGTGAAGGGTTCTCCGCCTGGGTGTTTTTCGTCGACAATGGGAGCCAAAAGAACCTCATTTCAGCGGACGCCGTGAAGCTCAGGCCTTACTTACCAACCACAGCACACCCGGTTGTACCGTATACCATTGGGTGGTTCTTCCACCCAGGGAGAGATCTCGCATCCGCCGTTGTGCTGCCGACTTCCATACGAAAGACGTTTCTATCTACTCGATGAGGTATTGTGTGATGTTGCTCCTCTTGATGTAGCCGATGTATTATTGGGCCAACCATACTTGTGGAGGTGACATGCTGTGTATGAGTCTAGACCTCGTGCTATTGTTATTACTT
Organism: Pinus albicaulis; assembly: GCA_034641835.2. Lineage (NCBI taxonomy): Eukaryota > Viridiplantae > Streptophyta > Pinopsida > Pinales > Pinaceae > Pinus > Pinus albicaulis. Next base: position 367,657,969 of record CM076573.1, read on the forward strand.
TGGGAAATAACTTGTACAGGATACCGGAGGTAGTATCGCCTCCTGTCATCTCTTTGACTACCGCAAAACAACACAATAATATTGTTTCCCAAACCAAGAAATTTATTTTCCTTACAACTCGCTCACAGGGAAAGAAGAATATTGGGGCCACAACCTCGAAATAGGGTTCCTCTATACAGCTGCAGCAAATGGACAAATTCATGGAGGAATACGAGGACATTTTCTCCTCACTCCCAGAGGTTCATCTACACTTTTAGGACAAGCACTCCATTGATCTGACTCCTAACGCACCACTGCCTGATGTTGCCATACATCCTGTAACTACACATACAAAATCCAAACATGTACTTTCTGAGGCTGATAAAGAAACCAAATTTACTAAACGCATCCAGCATGTCCACCCGCAAGTCCATGACATCTTCAACACATCTAATACTCAGTTCAGCAGAGTTTGCCTCATCTCATGGAGGATCTCAATGCAATGGGGACCATTGCTTCCTAAGGAGGGAGGAATGATCCAGGTGGATACTCATGGCCACCCACCTATCCCCATTTGGATTCGACACCATCACTTGTTGTAGATTTTCACATTCAAGAAACTTACTATTTTTAGCGCTTTTTCGGGTCCTGATTCGGGTCCCGAACTTCCCGAGCCATTTTGAGGCCCTAAACGACATTTTTGGGAAAATCTAAGAGCAACATGGGTCCATGGACCGATGTTGCTTTTTCAAAATTGAAGTCTCCTGACAGATCTTTCTAACGAGCTATTGAACGCGTCAGAACGGAGATCGGCGCGTTATGGCCTCCGGGAAGTTGAAACACCAATTTACCCAAACGGTGCCCATAGTTTTGGCGCTTCATCTCCTAGGGTTAGGTTTTTGGATGTTTAGGGTTCTCCATTGTTTCTCAATAATAAATAGGCCCTCGAGCCTCATTGTAACTCAGTTCAGAGGCCTGTAGCCGCCACATCTCTTCTCAGAGATAGCTACCGGTGCCCTAGCTAGTTTTATTTCCATTCTGTCTGTAAGCAAATTTCAGTTCTTTGATATTAATGAAATGAAGTGTTATTTCCGCTGCATCTCTATATTTATGTTTATATGTTTATTCTGTTGCGTTCCTGCATAAATCCGGATCAATTTCCATTCTGAACTTTATGTCTATAAAATGGAGTACCTATTAGGAATAGTATGATAAATATAATCAATCCCACCATGGAAATCACATAAACTACAATGAATCCCACACGATCCTAAATGTATATCAAAAAAATATCCGCAAACATCATTCCCAAAAACACACTAAATATCCACCAATTGAAGAAGGAGGATTTCTGAACCTTCTCCTTGGGATCAAATTCATCGAACCAATTAGCACCAATGGTGAAGATGTTGGGCTTTGTATCACTAGTACCCATAGCAAGAACGTACAAAGCAAAGTAGAAAATCCCAACCTAGAACTTGGAAGCTTTCTCACAAAAGTTGGATACTTCAGAGAATGCTCCCAACCTATCTACATAGACTTCGAAGAATGTAAAATTGAAGAACCATTTGTCGCGTTCTCAATGGAAATTAGACATAAGCATGTGAATTTGACATGAGAAATTCAAAAAATTAATCGAAATTACAAAAGAAACAATAATGGTTGTGGAGCAACAAGTCCCTGTCCAGTAGTAAGGGAGTGTTCGAAGAATGACGAATCCAAACTCAACACACAACTCCATCTGAACATGCTTGTGAGCCTTCTTGAATGAGGAATCTAAATTCAATACATAGCAACATGTGAAATTTTTTTTGAGCTTTCTAATTGATGATGAAAAAATCATCCTAGACAACGTTCTACCAGGAGCCAAACCTATGTACATGACTTGGAAGGAATATCGGCGTGACAAAAGTGGTGTGGTCTCCCAACTGCATGGACACGACAAAGAGATTGGGGAAAGAATATTGAATCATGGTGAACGTGAAAGGGTAAAGAGGAAGGAGAGTATGATGTTGTTGTTGGCTGCATTGAATAGGCCATCGCAAACACAACCCATCTTCATACTTACTACAAAGAGGGAGGAGAGTATGATGCTGATGCTGCAACTGACGAAGCCATCGAAAACCCAAGCCATCATGATTTTTTTGCGCCTAACAATCAACCATTTTTTCTAGAGGCTGTCATCAAAGAATTAAAACAAAGTCAGGTGTCCCATGGCTATTCTGATGATGTTGCGAGAGAGGACAAATAGTGGATGTATTAGGATGCGAGTTACATATTTTTTTGCTATACTTTGCCAAAGTTTGTGTGTTTTTATTTCAAATGAAGTAGAAATATCTCTTTTGTTTTTATAACAAAAAAGTTAACCTGAACTTCAAGTGCTGTGGTATGTTGGCCCTGTTTTGTTTACTATGTGCACTAGAAAATGATAATTGAAATTTAATATCTCGATGGAAGATTTTGCTTCCTACAAACATAAAAAAAACTTCCCAGCCTTGTCTATTTTTTATTAGATGTTGAACACAATTATGAGCTCATTGAATAAATTTCTTCTAAAACTGGATGTGGTCATTTACGTATGAAATTTCTTAGGGGCTTGATCTTAAGAACAATTCCTTCCCCTTCGGCTCAAGGTATGAGTGGTAGCCATCCTATCAAAATCACCTGGGTTTTTTGCCCTGCCTTATGCCTTTGCTACCCATGCGACATGGGTGAGGCATTCCACAGAGAGAACAAAACACTTATTTACATTCTAACACTTCCCTAATCTCCCCTATGAACAAATACCCATCGTCATTATATTAATTTTAGGAAATTTTACTTAGATCAAGGTGGCTTGTGGGACTTGTATTGTAGCCTAATATTGAAGTGAGGTCCTATATTGCAATCTAGGATAAAGAAATGTATGGTTCGTTAGAGGTTGTTGAAGAGAGTTGGCATTTGTTTTCTTATATCTGGGTTATATGTTTCTCTAGGTTAAGTCACCGAGTTGATATTTGAACTTGGGAACAATGTAATTTGAAAATATGTGCTAGTGCAAAAGTATATGATAAATTTCACCATTACATTGGACAAAAGAATCAAGCCGTTATTTAGTTTCATTATAACTTCATATCTATATCTTTAATTATCCACCTTTTTTTCTCTAAGCAAAATGTGACAAAATTTCCTCGACGTATCTGGATGAAGGTTTCTTTAACTGCCATTGATAACAGGAACTGGTAACTTGGCATTTTCATTTGGACACAAACCTCGGTTGGACGAGAATTTGAGACCTCATGACAAACTCTACCTTGAAACAACCCTTTCAAATTGATCAACCCCATTCATTGGCCTTATCTATATATCAACCTATCTACATGGATTTTGTTTTCATATTTTTATAAGTTCTACAAAAAGAGGAGGCTCAAGATTTTACAAATATTATTGCAAAATCCTGACCGGATGATTTGGTTTTTCTTTTAATGTTTCAAGTAACAAAAAAAAATGAATCTTAAAGAATTATTTTTAAAATTTATTTTAAAATTTAACTATATTTATTAAATTCATTGTTGCTTCATATTCAGTGAATTTCATCTTTTTGAAATAAATCACTAAATGTGGGTGACTAAGGATTGAAGTCATCTACATAAGACCTGTGGACTGTATGTTTTTTTTTGAAGGCACAAAGAATATTTTCGATGTTGTTTTCCATGCTTGGGTTCTAATGCTCCTATGCTATAAAGTGATGTTGTCATTGGAATAAAAAACTAATGATGTGTGTACCTTTTTGAAGCACCTAAGTTCAAACTTCTGGTTAAGAGAACATGAATACAGGTAAAAAATTCAGTTCTTCCTTTTTTTCCAGGAGAAGTAGGGTATTTAGGATGTTGCTTCTCCAAATATTTCTAAACTGTGATGACTAGCTGTTGTTCAGAAAAGAATGTGAAAGATGTCCATATTTGAAACTATTTCCACACTTCAAGGAAATATTCTTGTAGTCGAGAAAAATTTCTCAAGAACAATTTAGAATCTACCAATGTGGAGTTTGATCAAAGTTGGTAAATGCACTGATCTATATCTATGAAAATTCTTGTGTTCTTTAAATTCATTAGCTCTCGTATGTATCTTGAGGCCATAAGAGAGGATCCCAAGCTATTCCAACTTGTCAAAATTTTGATGTGTATCGAAATTCCAACGGAAAGTCGATAATTTTTACCCACTTTAGGGGTTAAAGAATTAAAGTATTTTAAGGGGATGCTTCATTAAATAGTCTTGGCTTTTCCCATTTTCATTCCTAGTATTATATGATAGGTAAACTTGTGATTTTCATCAGATAAAAAGAGTTTTAGGATGATATATATGGAGCAGTGGATGGATTTGGGGTTTATGATTTTACTATATTTCCAGTTTGTCACCTCCATAATATATTTCCATTTGTGAAATTGGGCAGGTATGAAGGAAAAGAATTTTTAAACATGCATACTTCCCTTCAATGTAAGAAAACACATTAGTAAGCCTTTTCAATGTAATATTTTTGGAACGTAGTTTATACATTGGCGAAGATTGCAGGGTTGTTTTATTATTAGAAGCATGGAAGTTGTCTTTAATATATTCTACCTCTATAGAAGAGGCATCATATGATGGATTTGGATTCATTGAGGTTGGATTCTTTTAATTTTTCATGATATCTGGATGAGTTCTTAGGAATAACTTGTTAATTTCTTGCTCTTGATATAGGCAATTGGTCATGCATAGCATGTATACGTTGGGAATCTTCCTCAAGTGGCTAATGACCAGGTAAAATTTTGTGCTTTTTTTGGAACAATTCTTGATATGTTTCTAATAAACTAGTTAACAACCATAGAAATTTTAAAGTTATACTTTCAAGAAGTTGTAGATTATTTCTTGCAATTTCTCGTTTTTATCTATTGTTTTATTGAATTGTATATACTCAATAACGAGTGTTCAGTGCAAATCATTACGTAAAACATTTGAACATTTTATGAACTTCAAATGTGTTCAACACATTCCTTTCACAACAATTGTGACAAGTCTCACAAAGTCATGATGTTTGATAATATGAAATTTCTATATGTGTGTTCTTAATTGCACCGATGATCTATCTATTAAATCTCCACCTGAATCAAGATATTGATGGATGTTTTCATATCTAGAAAGGGTATTGTTTGGAAAATTAATATAAAATTATAGATAACGTTAACTATCTAAATATGCGTAGAACTTAAAAGTGATGTTGAAGTGGTGTAGAAGGTAGTTACTCCCATGCATATTTTTTATGGTGAATTGAATATTTATTTTCCTCAAAGTTTGATTTCCAGAAAATTGCTACATATTTTAGTTAGGTTATGGCCACTATAGGAGGAAACACTATTGGGCTGGGTATGGATTATAAGGAAGTATTTTAAGTTTGTATTTTTTACATCATTATCCTAAACTCTAGAGGATGGAACTGAAAATTTTATTTGCAAGTAGGTGATGTTGCTATTAATGAATATATAAATCATGAAAAGAACTTTGCATTTGTGGAGATGCGCACAATTGAAGAGGCCAACATTGTAATGGCTCTTGATGGTATCATGTTTGAGGTAAATTATTATATATTTGTGATCCAATTACCATTCTGTGTAAGTTTAAAAAAGGGTCTTACTCAGTTGTACAATAGTATACAATTCCTTTCCACCATTTTAATGAATTGAGAAGTTGATTTTGTTAATTTTTTTATTATTACCATTGGATTTCATAGGGTGTTTGTATCAGAGTGAGGAGACCAAGTGATTACATTCTCTCATTTGCAGCAGCCCTTGGCCCCAGCCAACCCAATCTCCATCTTAATTAGGTGTTTTTGGTCTTACACCAGGGTAATTTATGTAATGAAACATTTGTATATTAGTGGCTAAGAAGTGAAATTCTTTATTTTGTTTGTGTTCTTGTTTTGTTTCTAGTCCTATATAAAAATTATACTCGCATATATTACATATACACGTGATAAAGGAAAGACAAAGGTACCAATTATAAAAATTCACCCAACAACAACATTGATATTTTTATTTTGATTCAACCTGTAACATAGTGCATCTATCTTCATCAATGCTCTTCTTCCATATGCTATCCACTTATGACATTTACTTCGAAATATTTGATGCATTTGCAAGTTATAGGTCATTTGTAGGCTATAAATGTCTTAAGAGTTTCAATTCTAATTTAGTATTCAATTAAACATATTGAGTCTCATATACGTAAATATTTTTCTCTCCAGCGGAAAACAGTTTATTTGGAAGATATCCACATGAAAATTTGAGTGACATCCCAAAGATATTACAGAGAAATTGCAATTATCATCAATTTCTTGAAGATCGTTCGTTTCTCAACACGCCCTTCTGCTTCACTCCTCTGGTAGAAACTCCTTGTCGACAGTATATCTCGCCACTTACATGCATCCCCTTCTCGACGCCTTCGACTCTTGCTTCAATTTCGATCTTTGTTGGCTACAGGAAAGCAGGGAGTCAAATCTTAGTGCAGAGTGGCCCAGGAAAACTCTGGAAATATGCATGGGCATCCATTTTTGGGTAGAGGATCTCTTTCCCCACATCCAGAAGGCAATTTCATGGAAAACTCACAAGTTGGTAGATGAGCAACTGGACGCCACCGTGAAGCTCATGGATGTTTTCAATGCACTACGAGAGATGATATGTGATATCAAGGAATACCAGGCATCACTGCTGATGATCGTTCGTGGGTTGGAAGGATTTTTGTTTTCTTTTTTAGCTGGGAATATTGAAAAAACGGTGGAAGAACGCTCCAGTTCAACATGTGTTCTGGACTACTGCTGGCAAATATGCGTTCTACCAGGAGCCAGACTTCTGTACAACATTCTACCAAGTTCTGGATCACTTGACTGTGCTATGAAGAACATCAATGTGGGAGGTCCTATGGCTCTTTACAAGTGGTTTATTCCCATTGGTTACGGTTGTTCTTTTCGTTGCTCTGGAGAAAATTAGGAAGATTTTGGATAATCAGTTTTTTGGTGATGGGAAGATGATCGGATTGCAATATAAAGCAGGATTAGTTTTTTAATTTACCAACATCTTTCCTTATTAATATTTTAAATAATTAGTTTTTTTAAATTGACCAATTTATTTCCTTATTAAGATTTTCAATAATCAGTTTTTCCGTGACAGGACGTTGACCAGATTGAAATATAAAGCAGAAGTAGTTTTTCAATTTACCAACGTATTTCCTTATCCATATGACTGAGATAGATAGAAAAAAAAACATATCTTGATATCTATCTATCATGTAGGAATTTTTTATTTATTCTATTGGCCCTTCCTCGTCCTCTTCCCCCCATCAAATGTAATATCCCCAAATTGGGACTCCTAGCAAGGCATGCCTGAAAAACGCATTTTTCAGGAATGTATGCTATAGGATTAGAAACCAACCCTTGTATCCCTTAGATATGACAATTTAAGACTTGAATCCAAGAGGGATTAAAAAAAAAATCCTTCTAGGTGTGTTAAACAGGTCTCCCCACACCTAGTGCAGTTGGAAAATGCCCAAGGAAGGGACTGCAGCAATACAAAATAACACTGCCGAGAGAATAACATAGTTCAGCCCAATATATGCAGGAGACCAATATGAAGGTTCATTAATCACTTATACATCAGAAAAACAGGTTTATAATAAGTCCCATACCATGTACAAGAGAAAAATAGAGAACTTTGATGAAGAAACCCTCAAGAATGAGGTGTTGCAACAATGTATTAGGTTGTAAGAAGGCTTGAAAGCATTATATTAAGAGATGAAGCAGCTGTACATTAAATTTCAGATCTAGAACTGATCTGTGTACAAAATATTAGATCCATATCAGATCTGTACACTAGATGAGCTCCTCTACAAATTCCGCTTGGGGTTTTGAGCAAAATATGAGATACAAAGAGTAGATATGAGATCTAAAGTTGCAGGTCTGTAGTAATATTCAGAATTTCTGAATAAAATACAATAATAATAAGATAAGATCTAAACAGAACATGGATCATAAGTCTAATCCATGGATCACCACAGTGAAGGGACGAACCCCCAACACCAGAGATATCTCCTCCAAAGGTATGCCAAAACTCCCTGCAACTGTATACTTGCAAATAACACAGTTATGGGAGAGAAACTACACTGTAGGCTCTAGCACTGGTTTGGCCTGATGCCAATATCTAAGAATGTAGCTCAAAAGGTCTAATACTCTCTTGTCAGGAGGATAGAAGGCTCTCCCATTGAAAAGAGGCACCAGAATGGCCTAGATCTGAGTAGATCTAGCCTCCACTTGCTGCAGCTTACAAGGACAACCAAACCCTCAATATAATTTTCGTTTTAGTTGGAAGATGTAGCTTGGCCAAATGCTTGATAGTGGACAAGATCAACAAGACTCCTCCAAGAGCTTCTCAATGGAAGAGGTGGGATTCCTGATCAGGAACACCCTAGTGCTAAACAACACTATTCTCAACTAAACAGCAAGAGAACAAGAAATGTCTAAACAAACAATATCTTCAGTCGAAGTATCATATCATGAACAAACTTATTTTGTTGTCCCCTCTTCCTTTTATAAGATGAAAGTCTTGAAAAACCCTAAACCATCTCAAAGGTTTAGCTCCATTCACATGTGTAGCCTCCAACCAGAACTGTGATGTGCATCTAGGAGGTTCATTGCATTTGGGCAGCGCTGTGGATTTGGTCCTGTTGACCCAGTCAAATGTCTTAATACCTTTCACACATAAGGGTGTTTTATTAAGGTAGCCCATATTTAGCCTTGTTCACATGGGGCATTTATTTATTTTGCTGATTTAGGAGTTTTATTGATTCTCATTTACAATTTTATTCATGAAAATAGGAAGCAAAAAAAATTGAATATTCCTATTAGCTTGGGCTGATTAGGAATATTACAGTCCTCCCCTCCAAAATGTTTCTTGTCCTCAAGCAACTGATAAGGTGAGTGCTGCAACTCATCTCCTCCTACATTGGTGTCACAAACAAATGATAAACTTCTCCCATAAGCTAAGTGATCACCAATCCATCCATCCGTGACTTGTTCCAACAATGTTCTTATGAGATGCAAACAGTTCATCCCATAAGGAAACAATAAATCACATGAAACAATCATCATTTTACCAATTCCCTCCAAATATTTATAAACTGTGATGACTAGCTGTTGTTCAGAAAATAATGAGAAAGGTGTCCATATTTGAAACTGTTTCCACACTTCAAGGAAATATTCTTGTAGTCGAGAGAATTTTCTCAAGAACAATTTAGAATCTACCAATGTGGAGTTTTATCAAAGTTGGTAAATGCACTGATCTATATCTATGAAAATTCTTGTGTTCTTTAAATTCATTAGCTCTCGTATGTATCTTGAGGCCATAAGAGAGGATCCCAAGCTATTCCAACTTGTCAAAATTTTGATGTGTATCGAAATTCCAACGGAAAGTCTATAAGTTTTACCCACTTTAGGGGTTAAAGAATTAAAATATTTTAAGGGGCTGCTTCATTAAATAGTCTTGGCTTTTCCCATTTTCATTCCTAGTATTGTATGATGGGTAAACTTGTGATTTTCATCATATAAAAAGAGTTTTAGGATGATATATATGGAGCAATGGATGAATTTGGGGTTTATGATTTTACTATATTTCCAGTTTGTCACCTCCATAATATATTTCCATTTGTGAAACTGGGCAGGTATGAAGGAAAAGAAGTTTTAAACATGCATACCTCCCTTCAAAATAAGACAACACATTAGTAAGCCTTTTCAATGTAATATTTTTGGAACGTAGTTTATACATTGGCGAAGATTGCATGGTTGTTTTATTATTAGAAGCATGGAAGTTGTCTTTAATATATTCTACTTCTATAGAAGATGCATCATATGATGGATTTGGATTCATTAAGGTTGGATTCTTTTGATTTTTCATGATATTTGGATACGTTCTTAGGAATAACTTGTTAATTTCTTGCTCTTGATATAGGCAATTGGTCATGCGTAGCATGTATATGTTGGGGGTCTTCCTCAAGTGGCTAATGACCAGGTAAAATTTTGTGCTTTTTTTGGAACAATTCTTGATATGTTTCTAATAAACTAGTTAACAACCATAGAAATTTTAAAGTTATACTTTCAAGAAGTTGTATATTATTTCTTGCAATTTCTCGTTTTTTATCTATTGCTTTATTGAATTGTATATACTCAATAACAAGTGTTCAGTGCAAATCATTACTTAAAACATTTGAAAATTTTATGAACTTCAAATGTATTCAACACATTACTTTCACAAAAATTGTGACAAGTCTCACAAAGTCATGATGTTTGATAATATGAAATTTCTATATGTGTGTTCTTAATTGCACCGATGATCTATCTATTAAATCTCCACCTGAATCAAGATATTGATGGATATTTTCATATCTAGAGAGGGTATTGTTTGGAAAAGTAATATAAAAGTATAGATAACGTTAACTATCTAAATATTCTTAGAACTTAAAAGTGATGTTGAAGTGGTGTAGAAGGTAGTTACTCCTATGCATCTTTTTTATGGTGAATTGAATATTTATTTTCCTCATAGTTTAATTTCCAAAAAATTGCTACATATTTTAGTTAGTTTATGGCTGATATAGGAGGAAACACTATTGGGCTAGGTGTGGATTATAAGGAAGTATTTTAAGTTTGTATTTTTTACATCATTATCCTAAACTCTAGAGGACGGAACTGAAAATTGTATTTGCAAGTAGGTGATGTTGCTATTAATGAATATATAAATCATGAAAACAACTTTTCGTTTGTGGAGATGCGCACAATTGAAGAGGCCAACATTGTAATGGCTCTTGATGGTATCATGTTTGAGGTAAATTATTATATACTTATGATCCAATTACCATTTTGTGTAAGTTAAAAAAAGGGTCTTACTCAGTTGTACAATAGTAGACAATTCCTTTCCACCATTTTAATGAACTGAGAAGTTGATTTTGTTAATTTTTTTATTATTACAATTGGATTTCATAGGGTCTTTGTATCAGAGTGAGGAGACCAAGTGATTACAGTCCCTCATTCGCAGCAGCCCTTGGCCCCAGCCAACTCAATCCCCACCTTAATTAGGTGTTTTTGGTCCTACACCAGGGTAAGTTATGTAATGAAACATTTGTATATTAGTGGCTAAGAAGTGAAATGCTTTGTTTTGTTTGTGTGCTTGTTTTGTTTCTAGTCCTATATAAAAATGATACTCGCATATGTTACATATATACGTGATAAAGGAAAGACAAAGGTACCAATTATAAAAAGTCACCCAACAACAACATTGATATTTTTATTTTGATTCAACCTGTAACATAGTGCATCTATCTTCATCGATGCTCTTCTTCCATATGCTATCCACTTATGACATTTACTTTGAAATATTTGATGCATTTGCAAGTTATAGGTCATTTGTAGGCTATAAATGTCTTAAGAGTTTCAATTCTAATTTAGTATTCAATTGAACATATTGAGTCTCTTATACGTAAATATTTTTCTCTCCACCCACTTTTCATAACTTCCATAACCATTAGGTAGGGACCTGCAACCCTGATGATGTTTTTCTTGTTTAGTATTGTCAAGACTTTAATTTAGTGAAATTTGTATAATTTACAATCTATAAAGTTTGAAGATATAATTTTTAGAAGTCTAATTCTTTAAAGGGTACTAGCTCAATGGAAGAGCACTTGCTTTACAAGTAGGAGGTTGGTGGTTAGATTCCATCGTGCCTTGATATTCATATGGAATGGCGGCAATTAGTTTTTGGTGACAGAGGCTCTTTTGACCATCACTAATGAGCTTATGGTGAATTTTTTCGACCCTCACAAAAATATGAAATGATGATGGTAAAAGAACGCCGCCATATATACACATCAATAGTGACGACCACGAAAGGATTTTCACCATAAATTGTTGTTGTTGATATGAAATGGTGAGGGTCACTGTTTTTCATTATAATAATTATTCGTGATGGATCTTGAAGTCACAATGAGCTTATCATGACATTTTTTGACCCTCACCAAATATGAAATAGTGACGGTCAACGAATCTTTCCATATATAAATGGTCCATCACAATAAATTGTTGTTGTTCATATGAAATGGTGACGGTCATTATTCGTCATTATAATCAATATTCATGACATACCTTGAATGTCACCACAACACATAATTTTTGTGACACTACCTTTGGTGATGTTTAGTTTTTTGGTGACTAAGGCTATTTTCTGTCACCATTGATAATATGAAATGGTGACGGTAACTATCCGTCATTATAAATAATTATTGGTGATGAACCATGAATTTCACCACAACACCTATAGTTTCAGCAACACCACCCTTGGTGACGTTCAATTTTTGGTGATGAAGGCTCTTTTGAATATCACCAATGAGCTTATGGTGACATTTTTCACCCCTCACCAATGTCCTTTTTTCTTGTAGTGAGGGTAGGTGAAAGTAGTCTTATCTTGGTCTTCAAGGCTGATTTGAATTTTATTGTACCCACTAAACCCATCTAAGAAGGAAAATAACTTCTTCCCTGAAAGGCCATCCAAGACTTGGTCTATAAAGGGAAAGGGGAAATGGTCTTTGTTAGTGGCTTTGTTAAGTTCTCGATAATCAACAAAAATTCGCCACTTCCCATTCTTCTTTGGGACTAGGACAAGAGGAGATACCCACTTACTGTCGAATATAGGATATATGAACCCTGCATCCAATAGTTTCTACATGTCTTCTTTTACTATGTCCTTCAGAGCCAGGTTCATCCTTATTTGGGGTTGTCTCACATGTTTGCATCCTTCTTGGATGTAAATGTGATGCCTGCATACTGAAGGATGCACCCCCTTCATGTCCTTGTAATCCCAAGAAAATGATTCAAGATTTTCTCTCAAAAGCTGGAATAGTTGCTTCTCTTATTCATTCGAGAGGTTTGGGTTGATTTTCAGAGATTTGGATGGGCCAAACTCAATAGCCTTGGTGGTTTCATAGGTTGTCTCAACTGGGCACACTTCCATCTAAGGTTGGCTTTCAGACTCTTTGACTAAGGTTTCGAGAGGAGTGTTAATGGAGAACTGGTTTTGAATGGCATGGTCGATGAGTTCATATTCATCAAACTACCCCCCTCTAAGAATATCATCTATGGTACACATAGGCACAATGATATATAACTCATCTTCTCCATCCTCAAACCATATAAGGAGATCATGATCAATGGAAGGCTGGGATGGAGGATATAAAACTATCTATTTAGATAAAGGCCCATTTTTTATAGTCCTATTTCCAGCCTGACAACTAATATAAGCATCTACAGTGGCTAACCAAGGTCTCCATAAGATGAGAGGATAACCATTAAACTTGGTTTTTGGTTGCAGGACTAGGAAATATGTAGGATACTCCCAAGAGTCAATGTTAACCATAACATCCTCAAAAATTCCTTTCGGAGTTACTGTGGACCAATCTGCAAGTTGTAGAACTATTGTGGTTTTCCTAAAAGTCCATTGGAGATTAAGTTTAAACATAGTTTCCTTGGTCATGATATTGATGGCAGCCCCTAGATCAATCAGAGTGTTAGGGACTATGACACCATCTATATCCACATCAAAAACTAGACAATAAGGGTCTAGGTATTTTGGAAATATCACCTTCCCCAGAATCAGATCAGAAAATTGTCCTACCACATTGATGGTGGGGGTATCTCTCTTCCTTCTCCTAGGATTCTTAAAGCGCTTTTCTTTGATGAGCCTATTGTAGATAGGGACATCATTAATGGCTTGGAGAAGTGGTATATTTACACACAAATTTTCCAATTCTCCTAGGATTTCAGTCTCCTCTGGGGTGTACTAACTAGGGTGGATCAAGCGCTCGGGAAAAGGAGGTTGTTGGATCTGAGTGTTATCTTCTTAATTTTCCTTCTCAACCTCTACCGGTGGATATGGGGGATGGTTTTCTGGGAGTACTCTTCCTTACCTAAGATTAACCTCCTGTATCTCCACAACATAAGTTATATGGGATGTTTCTCCACTGGGAGTCTGTTGTGCCTGTCTGTTGTTCAGGTTCGGATTGGGATGTGCAGGTATAGGTAGCCTAGGTGGAGCAGCATGAGTAAGTTGAGGCTGTTGTGGAAAATACTATTGAAATGGTTTGTTTAATAGCTGATGATGATATGAAGGTTTGGAAGGCCAAGTAGGAGGTGTAGACTAGGATGGAGGAGTGGGGGTGTACGAAGGTTGCATGGGTGCACTCTGATTGTTGTAATAGTAAGAGTAAGGTGCACCTTGCATACCTTGTTGATATGGTGGAGGGCCTTGAGGCCTTCTCTGGTTGATGAAACAGAGTTTCTCTGGAAATTTTCCCTACCTTGATATACAACTTTAATTCCAGGTAAGGAGGGACACCTGTCTGTGGCATGATTCTCTTCATAGACTAAGAAAACCTCTATGACATTTAGTGGACATTCATTTCTTGGGTGCTTCCTAGTACATCTAGGACAAAATATGGCCAGGGCTCTCTCTAATTCCTCTTGCTTTCTTTTGACCTGCATTGTGTCCATTTGCAAAGAAAAGGTGTGCATAATGTCACTCTTGAAGTCCTCTAACATGTTTCCAATCTCATGTTTTATGAAGGTGGAAAAGGAAGGGGTATTGGATGTACTTTGGATATCTCTCCCCTTCTTCCTAAATTCCCTAGAATGGTTCTGGAAGATAGTTTTGATTGTTTCATAAGGTTGTTGGTAGATATCTCCTCTTGATAACACATTGAAGGTTTCTATCATCTCTTCACTGATCCCTCAAAGAAGTACAAGTTTAAGTGAGTCAGGATCAAGAGTATAGTTGGATCTCTTATAGTTCAATTGAAACCTCTCTTCATAATCCTCTATGGATTCATCAGGCCCTAGAGTCATCCTAAATATATCATCCTTAGTTTCCTTGGACTTGCAGTAGTCTTTGTACTTGCTGTTGAAGGTCTCTTCCATATTTGCCCAGGTAGTGATGCTATCCCCAGGCAGGCCCATGAACAAACGCAAGGCTACATCCTTAAGGGTGGATGGGAATAGCTTCAACTTCTCATCATCAGAGGTGTAGTCATAAGTCCTACAAACAACAACAAAATAAAACATGAATGTGTCAAGGTCCTCAGAGGTAAGTCCATGGAAGTGTGATAGAGCTAAGGGGCTAATGTTTTTCATATTAGTTTCCCCATCTGCCTCTCTTATGGCAAAGGTTCTCTGGGTCCCAGCCATGGTTAAGATAGGTGAAGTAGGTCCCTCAATTGAAACAAGGTCTTCTTCTTCTTACCCAATAGGATCCTCAAAATATTTATAAGGCTCTCCTATAGGGTGTTCAATCTCACTGCAACTAAAGAAGAGTGAAGGGTGGCTAGGAGGTGATGTGGGGGTTTTAAGTAAGATTTATCTTTGGGTATTCCTAGTCCTACGAGGCATGAAAATCATATCTTTTTGTATTTTTTTTCAATATTTCTAAAATGAAATGAAAATAAAGGAAAGTAGAAAAGAATTATAAAACAAAATAAAAACATCTACTAGAAACCTCCCCGACAATGATGCCAAAAATTGGTGAGCCCTGGTATTGCACAAAGAGTGCTGCAACTCCCAGGGGCTGCCCTACTTTACTTTATCAACCCGGGGTTCCTCCAAAATTTGAGGTGATAGTGCTATATATACAACAGATGCATTCTGTTCATGTCATCCTAAGTCTATTTTACGAAAGGGTGCCATTTCTTAAACTATGATAACAACTGGAAAGTAAATTGCTGGAAGGAAATGACAGAAAGGAAACTAAACTAAATTGTTGAAAGGAAATGACAAGAATGAAACTAATTTAATTCACAGAAAACAAATAGTAGAAAGGAAACTAAATATAAACCACACCTAACTTGGGAAAACGGATAAATGCACTCTACTTATCCTATGATCTATCTACCATGCTCCTATCCATGCAACTAACTATCCATCAAATAATTCTAATTAAAAAGAGTTAATTTTCAGCTTGGAGGGAAGAAAGGGGATAACAGAGGATAATGGGGGGTTTAACACATCAAACGAGGTTTGGAAGTGGAAAGAGTGGTTTAAACCCTTATAAAACTTTATTATAGTGCGAGAAATGAATTTGGAGCAAAAAGAATTAAAAAGTGCAATGGTGAAATGCGATGGAGGAAAAAATTTGCGATATGTAATGTCACAATCACAATATCACAAGTTTAAAGGGATAGAAGTAAATATTAATGAGAACGAACTAAAACATGTGAAGTGAGAAGTACAACGAGTGATGTGGTGGAGTGTGATGGAGGACAAAAGTTGCGATATGTGATGTCGCAATCGCAATATCGCAAGTTTAAAGGGATATCGGTAAAGATTAACAAGAGCGAACTAAAATGTGCGAAGTGTGATTTGCGATGTGGTAAAAGTTGTGGGTTGCAATCTACGATGTGGTAAGTTCTACGAAGTGCGAAGTGCGATGAGTGATGTGGCGGAGTTATCGCATTGGCGGAATGAGCGGTAAGTGTTATGCGAAAAAGGTAAACGGTGCAATTTGCGATTTCGCAATATCGCAATTGGCAGTTGGAGGAGTAAGTGCGAATGGAACAAGCTAAATGATGCGAAGTGCGATTTGCGATGGGTGACCTGGCGGTGGGACTCACAGTGGAGAACGATCACAATATCATAATCGGCAAGAAAGAGTCGTAAGTTTTAATGGGTTTTGATTTGCAAAGTTCGATGTACGGTGGCAGGAGACTCAAGGAGAAAAGGTAGAAGTCAAGTTCTAATGGGTTTGAATGGTTTTTCATGTGTTTTCTATAAAAATGGTAAGAAAACCGTGAACATAGAAAAACAAGGAAATAAGGCTTGAAGGGCTTAAGTGCGTTAGGAAAAGGGGTAAGTACAACGTTAAAATGAGAAGAAAAGGAGGAGAATGGAGGTGTAAGAGTAGTGCTTAGAGGTGTAACACACCTGTGAATTCATGCATGGGAAACAAAAAAAAATGTGTGATAAAATAGTGAAATAGAGACTCAGACTTGGTAATGCAATTTCTTCCCGAAACTCAAACAGAAAGAAATTTTGGCCTGTGAGAAGGTCTACCATGCTCAAACTCTCCTCACAGAGATGAGAGGGGGAGGGTTGACCACATTTTTTGGAGTTTTTCCTCTATTTTACTATGCGTAAGAAATTAAAAACTACAGTAGCACAAAAAATAAACAAAAATGAGACTATAGAAGCAAATCTAACTTAAATGGAAGAAGAAAAACTTGCTTAGTGACGGAAAGGAAAAGATAGTAACAATAGAGAAGTTGAGGCACATGGATTGGGCCCTAACCCACGAGCCTATCCCTTTGAAACTTAAATCAGTCGAATGAAATCAGTCTGCTCATTTTATAAAAGGATAAATTCACACATCTCTGAAAGTTTGATCCCTAAATATATAAAAAAGCTCAATAGCTCACAACAATAGTTCAGAATGGAATCGATTTCTTGACTAGAATAGACTAACTCTTCCTAGCTCTATTTATTCTATAGGGTAGATACCAAAAGCTCCCTAGAAAATGATGATTGAGTCCACTTGACTCCCAGTGAAAAAGGATTGGGTGCACTCCTCTCTGAGTTGCTTGGTTGCCTCTGGAATTCGAATTGCTGGGGAGAATCCTTGGGGATCCTTTGGTTGCTTTTGGAATTCGAATTGCTAGAGAGAATCTTTGGGATCCTTCGGTTGCCTTTGAGGGTGGAAAATCCTTCTATAATTCCTCTTTGCTGTCTCCTTTGAGTATTTACGATAAAATCCTTATAAAAATGATTAACAAGTAATGATTTTCTGCACTCAACCTTATATTAGGCACTCAGGGTATGTTAGCCTTAATCACCACCTATACTAGTACCATAAAACCAAATAATAATAAAAATGCAAGAAAAAGAGATCTAGTAAGGCAAAAAGGTGACTATTAACCCCTCCAAATATGTCTAATGATGGATCTCATCAATGTTCACCTCCTTTATGTGACATCCTTATGCACCTTTATGGAAGAATATTGTTGAGGCTTGGGTTGGACGGATCTAGAGGACAGTTTCGCTTGGAGCCATGGCTGATTTCAGGTGGTATTTCTCCACATATTTTACATACATCAATAAAGAAGCTTTGTCCTATTCCTGATGTCATGATCTTTAATTCCTTTTATACATGTTAATGATCTTGTAATATTTGTTTTCATGTTATTTTCTATAAGCTTATATGATCTAACCACTGACATCTAGGATATATATGCTATTACAACTAGTCTATGTCATTTTTCTTGAATGAGTTGTAGGTTTTGAAGTATGTGAAGAAGTAGAGGGTTTTCACCCTATTGAAGCGACCTCAAACGTAGGACATAAGGTTAAGGTCATCTCTCCCAAGTTTACTATTTTAAGCATTAGGACCTTTAGTTTGATTGCTTCTTGTTGTTGTATGCCTTCTGCTCTGTTGGGGTCTTCAACCTGGACCATAAGGTAGTTTTTCCTGTAACATAATTGGCGAATCCACTCAGGATTACATCTGTGTAATTCCTATTTAAGGTTTTTTTCTCTAGATTTGGGTTCCCTGATTGGTCTGATCACTTTCCCAGCCTTGTTAGTTCTTTATCCATCTAGGAAAAAGTCACGATCTTATGGATTAGGCTTGGATTTTTTTATTTTTCCTCTGGTTCCTATTTTATACTATTTCTATAATGCAGATAGTTGTGTATATACACATTTTGGTCCAAATAAACACACATACACGTGGGTTTCCTCAGCCACAGACACGTATGCACGCCTGTTACTCACTACCAATCTGTGTATGGTCAATTTCAAATGAAAATTTCATTTTTGGAGTCCTGTAAAGTATTTTTTCCTATTCTTGGCCAATGTTGTAGAACCTTTGATGTGTCTAGATAGTGTTTCTATCTGATGTGTTCAATTTCTCTCTTTCTTGCTTTAAAACCTAGTCAACGTAAGGTTTACCTTGCTTGGTGAAGTTTCAGTTTAGGCTTTTGCACCAGGACTTCTTTCAGAGGTATCTGGTTGTCCTGACATTTTAGAGTAGTGATTTTGTGTCGATTTTCTCATGCTTGGCCTTGTCATTACTTCACTTTTTTATTTTTGGCTTGTTGGCCTGCTTAGTTTCCTTGGTTTCTTGAGATGAGATTTTCTAGCAAATCTTGAATTTTCTTCTTGGTTTCTTGAAGTTTCTGTGATTGCTGGAGTTTTATACTACTGTTCAAATAATTTTCTTGAATTATTTACTTCATTTCATTTGTTAAGTCCTGTCATGAAAGTGACATGGTTGGATTAAGGAATTTTAGGTCTCTTGTTTTCTCAATTTGCTGATTTGAAGTCTTTGGTAGTTTGTGCTTTCTCAAAGGAAATTTTCTACTTCCTTAAAAAGAAAAAGGCTCAAATTTTTTTTTTTTTCCTTTGCTTTTTCTTTTGATTTTTGTTTTATGGTTTTCATCATTTTTGGAGCAAGTTTGTAGTTTGTCATTTTGGTCTGGATTGCTTGATTTTGAGAGAAGTTATTGAGTGACTTTGTCTCTTCTTGTATCAATTTGTTTTTGGAATTTTGGTTGAAGGTAGTTCTTGTTTTGAGCATGTCTTTTCTTTTGTGTCAAAGTGATCAGACCTATCTGGTTGAGAAACTAATTTGCTTCCTTTTTTAGAATTAGTCTTAGATTCTGCATTTCGCATTGGTATTTTTGCATTAGTGTAGTTGCACTGTTAAGCATATTTAGTATTTTGATATTTTTTAGTGTTTGGGACTGATCTTGAAAAGACAAGAAAATTTATTGCTTTTATTAGTTGCTTCGTAGAACCTGAGTAGAAATCTCTTTCATCAAAGAAAAATTTGCATATGCATGTAGCAAGTTTCTATTGATTTCTCTTTTGCATAAAAAACACACAAGTTTCATTCTCTATTTACCCATGAATGAAAAAGAATATCCATTAAAATCAAGCACATCATTTAAAATTTACTATAACTTTTGAGTTGTCATTAATATACACCAGCTAGTCTAGGTCATTAGGGCCTTGGAATAGGGGAGTGAAGAGTTAACTCTCCAAGGCCACTGAAAATTTCAAACTTAGAAGTTGATTAATGAGTGAAATCCTGCTTCGTTAAGTGGATTGGGAAAGCTCTCCTCCAAAGAGTCAAGCACGATGGAGATTGAAGGAAGAGAAGAGAGATACCCCCTCTCCTGTTTGCTAGATCTCGACTAAAGACCATTCTTCCTAGCTACTGATATGAACTGTTGTCCATAGTTTCTATTCCTAGGTATCACATAGGTGACTTCGGGGGGTGGGAATACCTATGGTACCTAAGGCAGACTTTTCATCACTCTCATTAGTACTTCTGGAGGGTGTCCTTGCGAAGCTTGGGTACGTGCATCGACAAAAGGATTTTGTTTGGAGGTCGATGTAACTATTTCTGTTACTAATGCTAGTAGGCCTGAGGCATAATTACCCTAGACTATTTTTTGAAGGTCCTTATTTTCGTTTTCTTTTATTTTTTGTCTGCTCTTAATAACCCGGAGCGGAAATACCTGACAGCTACTTGATTATTGAATCTTAGGGACATTTTTGTAGAGAGTTCTTTGTGCTCCTAGATTTCCATAGCTTTGTAATTTTTTGAGACTATATAAAAAATATCATAATTATTATAAGTGGCTGACAGATCGGTTCGTCGATTGAGGAGGCTTCCTGGGATTTCTCCTGAGAGTATCGAGCCTTCTTATAGAAGGCATAGGATAAATTTTGCTGGTGATTTCCAACCAGTAGTAGCAAATGCATCAGAGAGTGATCCTACACTTGGGGCTATTATTTCTGAGGGTAGTCCTAGTGCTAGTCGTGATTTATAGAGGATTACTCAACTCATTTCTCAGGTCCTTTTTCCAGCAGAAGAAGTTGAGGTTGAAGAAAATATTGAACCTCTAGTTACTCCTTCCTCTCGTATTCCTACTAGTTTTTTGACTTTTTATTATACGTTGGGCCTTCGTCTCACAGACTGACTAGCCCTCATATTTCTCCTTATTTTCTTTCAATGGAGACGGCTGGGAGAAAAGATTTGGGTATGAGTACTTCGAGTGTGCATACTCCTCTTTCGACCAAGGGAGGAGGTACCATTGCTATTTCAACCATCACCCCTAGTACTGCAATTTTTTGCTTAACCTCCATTCTATCTATGAGTGGGGGCACCCAAGATTTTCTTCCCATACTAGTCCCTTTTCATTTGGGATGCCTTCTAGTGTAATTCCTTCGGTTTCTTTCACTGCTACATCTGTTGTCTCCATGCCCATGTCTTCTATGGTTAGTGGGTCAGCTTCTTTTCAGGGTTTTCCCTTCAAAAGTGGTCATATCCCAAATTTGAACCCTTCCTTAGATTATTTTCCTTTCTCCATGCAAGGCCAAGGTTTTAATCCCTTTCTAGGAGATCAAATATCTAATGTTTTTCAAGGATGGAACCCTGATTTTAGTAACTTGGGAACTGAGAATCAGATCCTGTACAATCAACAGGGGAATTTTCCTTTCTCCTCCGTATGTGCTTCTCACAGTTTCTCTCCATTTGCTAATGCATGGAACCCTTACCAAGGGGTTTCATCTTCATTCAATACTTCAATTGGGGGG
The DNA here is from genome assembly GCA_034641835.2 of Pinus albicaulis. Taxonomy (NCBI): domain Eukaryota; kingdom Viridiplantae; phylum Streptophyta; class Pinopsida; order Pinales; family Pinaceae; genus Pinus; species Pinus albicaulis. The sequence goes on from CM076573.1 coordinate 367,679,633, forward strand.
AACATTCCTATTTATGGTAACCCTGTGGTGGGAGGAGGGCCTACTCTGAGCTCCTCTGGGCGATAAGGTTTTTCTTATGGTCTGAATTTTTCTACGAACAATCCGTGGCAACCTGGTGCCTCAACCAATCCAGGTTATTATTTTTAGAATGTTGGGAATCCTTCCCTTGGTGGATGGAATTATCAAGGTCCTCCGCACTTACTGTTCCTGGAAACCATACATTTTCCAGATATATCAAAGTTGACTAATGATCTTATCTAGTATAACCCAGGTTGACCTCTGGTCCCTACTAAAATCCCATCAGATATTCCAAAATTTGAAGGGAAGACTGGTAAGGATCCAACTGATCATGTTACCACTTTCCATTTATAGTCTTCATCAAACTCCCTCATTGATGATTTGATAAGGTTGAGGTTATTTCAGCGCACCCTATCTAGAAATGCTACTAAATGGTACACTGAGCTTATTGGGGGGAATTTTTCTTCATTTGGCGAGTTGGATACCATGTTTTTGAACCATTTTCAGTTGCATGTTCGTTATGATGCTGGGACTGAGCTTCTAGCCAATTTCCAACAAGATAAGGAAACACACATTTCTGATCGTATTCAAGAATGGAGGAGAAGGAAGAGGCTCATTAAAGCCTATATTCACAATGAATTCATTCTTGAAGGGTTCCTCAAATCCTTATAGCCAGAAATCTCAAAGGATGTATCTCTATCTGGGGTATTCACTGAGGAGAGAACTATATTTAGAGCTCAGCAGTTGGAACTGATCTATTCTCAGTCTGGGATTCTTAATACGACCTTGCTTGATGTTGCTCATTCCAAAATAGATTTCTCAAAACCAAAGCCATGTCCTCATGCTGATGGGCTTGTCGGTTCGATTGATAGTAGCATGACTAACCTTTTGAATCAATTGTAGTAGTTGTATCTACAATATTCTCCTTTTATTCAGGCTACGTCGTCAGTGTCTACTCCTTCCCAGCCCTTAACAATTAATTTTGTTCAATATTCTAACCCCAAAGGAAATCATAAATCTGATGGGAAGAAGAAGGGAAAAAATAACAAGAAGGAAGATAAGGATGGGAAGGTAAATGCGAACAAATCCAACGATAATGTTGGAGAGGGTAAGAGAGAGTCAAAGAAGAAAGTCAAGTTTCCTTGCAAGTTATGCACTGGATACCATATCACTTAGGTCTTCCCTAAGATTCAAGATGCTCAATGATTGTTAGCTCAGTGAGTTCCTCTATTTCCTAGGCTGTCCTGACTAACTCTTTTCCCCAAGGGAAATAGATGCTTCCTAGCACGAATGAAAATAATGGAGCTCCCATAGGGGTCAACCAGGAAGGGAAAAATTCCTCAAATGTATATATGGTGAGTTCTCACGTTGATGTCGCTATGAGATCACGTGATTATTATGAATCCAAATCTTTTAAGGCTAAGGCTGCTCCTAAAACTTTCGCGCCACTCCATATTGAGAGGCCCATAGTTGATCCTACACCTTGCATGTCGAAAGGTTCTACTAAACATTCGAAAATCAACCCTAATGCCAAGGCAGCCCAAAATTACTCCATTGTAGAAGATTTGGCTCAGAGTCCTTGTGTTATGTTTGCGTTGGAGGTACCCAGTTGTGCCCAGCACAAAGGAGTGCGTTTCTCACTGCAATCGGGGTGATTGATCCAAAGAGCTCTCTTATGATCACATTTGATATGTAAAATATTAAGAAGAGACTTCCTCACCATATGTATTTTCAGATCAAGTCTACGTATCAGAAAATCAATATAATTCGAACCGTAGTCGATGGCGGTGCTTCCACACGTGTAATTTCTATCTCGTGTTGGAAAACCATTGGATCTCCTCAAGCCATTTCTTCACCTACACTCCTCACTACATTTTATGGTAATTCTCACAAGCCACATGGCATTGTTCTGGCTTTGCCAATCTGTGTTGGGGGTGAAGGTGTAAATATCGAGGTAGACATAGTTGATGCCAATTTGGAATACAACCTTCTATTGGGGCGAAATTAGATTTATGAGATGGATGCCATTGCTTCATCATTATTTTGCATCCTGTGCTTCCCCCATGAAGGAAGGATTTTCATTGTCAATCATATGGATTATTCTATGATAGATCCTAATGCATCTTCTAACTCTATTTTTCCTTTGGTGAATGATGCAAAGCAACCTGTGGAGGATCTAGGAGTTGGTATGTATACCTTGTTGATGGGTACCTTCAATCTTCCACCTTCCTTTGTTTATATCAATGTTATTTGATCCTCTAGGGCTCCTACTCGAAGAGAGTTCTTCCAAACTCATTAAGTTTCAAACCCTTGGACCTTACCTTCTCCTACCACCATATTTTAAGAAGGTCAAGTGGCTGGAATGGAACACCCTATATCTGCAGCTAAAATCTCTTATCAGTCTATTGTTGACTCTGTAGATTCCGATCCAGTTTCTGTTTCACCAGAGGATTTGGATAGAGATGTGGCTCCGGATTGGACACTTAACTCATCTTCTGCTTAGGACTTCTTCGTTACCGTTCTACCATATGAGGAGGAAATATTAGAGTCAATTAATGGTGTGGAAAGATCGTGGGATGATTTGCATCATCGGTCATATTTTATACTTGATTTGTGTGAGGTTGAGTCAAGATTCTCTAGCCCTGTGTATATTGGTCCTTTTCACCCGATTCTGAACCCTTTGGCTCTAGCACAGATTTTTTCCGAAGGTAATATGGGTGTCATTTCGGAAATGATCCCGGTGAACATTCCAAAAATCCCAATGTTATAGAGAATGTTTTCATCGGAGCTGAATGTTCCCCTGAAGAGATTTAGATTTATACCAATCTATCTAAAGAGTTTTGCGATGTGTTCGCTTGGTATTATGATGAAATGCTTGAAATTGATGCATATATTTTCCAACATGGGATCAAGACTTACGAGAATGCTAAGCCTATAAGGCAGAAGCTTCGATTGATCAATATTAGGAAAGCCACAGCTATCAAGGCCGAGTTTGAGAAGCTGCTTAAGGCAGGTTTCATATACCCTGTTCCTTTGACTGAATGGGTTTCGAATCAAGTTCCTGTGGACAAGAAACAAGGAACCATCCATGTTTGCATTGAATTCAGAGATCTGAATAAGGCATGTCTGAAAGATAATTACCACACACCATTTATTGATCATATTATTGATGACTGTGTGGGGAATGAGATTTTCTCTGTCAATGATAGTTTCTCAGGATATAATCATATTACTATTCATCCTGAAGATTAGCACAAGACTTCTTTTATTTCCCCCTATGGTAAATTTGCATACAAGAAGATGTCGTTTGGTCTTAAAAATGTTGGAGTTATTTTCTAGCGGGCCATGTCTTATGCTTTCTGTTAGCCATCAGTAATTTTTTTTCAGAGCAAATGATGGCTAAAATAGGTCTTGAGCCTTCAAGAGATTATTTTCATAGAAAATTACTCATTCTTGATGTCTGCTGTTCCCTAAAAGTGTTGTTCCCTTCAAAAAAATCCACCAAGAAAACCTATTGTTTTTAAAGAAAACTGTTTCCTAAAAAGCCCCATTTCATCTTCATAAAATGCCTATTTCACTTATTTTTCCATTTTATTATCCTTAATTTCATAAAAAATTCCTTTTTAAACTCATAAAAATCATGTTTTATGGTTTAAATTGTCCTATTTTTTCCTATCAGAACCTAAAAAAAACCCCTGAAAAACCTTCTTTTGGCACAAAATCACCCTTTTATTAACAAACAGGCTTTAGCCCTTTTCAGCTTAGCCCTAGCTCTTTCTTCGTCATATGACTAAGCCCCGTGACCGGGCACTAAGCACTCATCGCATCACGACTCTTGTATCGCATCGGCGTTATCACGTTCATTACCTCGTTTCCCCTTCTCTCACCGATGCAATAAGCACCTTTCCTTGGCCCTGGTCACATATCCTGCCATATGACCTTACCCCTGTGCTAAATCATAGCCCCCCATCACATCGGCCTTTATTTTGTTTCCTTCCCCATTCCTTTGTTCCCCGACCAATGCAATAGGCCCCTTTTCTCCTCCGCCCCTGGTCACCTTTCCCCTCCACGTGACCATACCTCAACGCCTATGCCTAAGTCCCCATCGCATTGGCATTTTCATTTCAAAAATTACATTTTCTTTGTAAAATTGCCCACTCCAATAACGATTTTCTGATGAGATCTACGCCGTAGATCCTAGGATCTGACGTCCCTCATTCATCCCACTAACCAATCCTCTCTCCCAATCCCCTCCTAACACCTGTTCCCCACCAAAGCCCCCGACGTGCCTCCTCTCCTCACCATTGGATCTACCCCTTCTCATCTGACGGTGTGCATTGCATTTCGCGCAGTTTTCCGAGTCGAGGTTTAATCGCTCGAACCCACACGAGTCCGCTGGTTTCATAAGGGACATGTGTAGCGCCATTATTGGATCGTGTTCATTTTATTAAAAACCATTTACTGCCTGAGGGTCATGCAAAAACCATTCCTGGTTTTCACGAAACCGCTTTGCCCAAATTCACGTCAAATACAATTTTAAACCGGATTTTCACCGGTTTTCTTCATAAAACCTCTTTCGCTTGCATATTCACCCTTCTACGCTGCTCCTCTACCTCCAACAGCCTCTGCGTGCAGTTTTTCCCTCCCTCGTAATATTTTATAATAAATTTGTGGTTTTTTCAGGTTTTTTATAACAATTTTTAAGGCCAAGAGCCTTCTCGTGGTTCAATAAGGAGTGTGGCTGAAGATTGCCCCAACTTTAAAGCCTAAAATGCTGCTGAATAAAGCTTCCAGGATGTACATTCGAGATTTTAATCCATGTTTCATAAACATGGGTTATTCAAGAAGAACCCTCAGCACGCCAACGTACTTGTTCACAGCAGAGAAGAGATCGCGCATAAAAGATGGAAGGATTAATGCATAAGGTTGAAGATTAAAGGCATAATATTACAGTTTGAAGGTTTATACACAGTATAAAGGGTTAAATATTAAAAATCCAAAGATTAAGAGCTTAACCCTAGAGTTAAAGGAACAGGCTTAAAAGTTCCAAAGCCTAATTCAGTTGAAAAAGGAAAAAGGTAGTTGAGTAAAGCCAAATCAGTGAATACAGTCAGCATGACAAGTTCAAAGACCCGAAAATGATTATAAGGCCTTAAATCAAGGATTAGGTCCTAATCAGTGTTTAAAGCCACCAAGACAGACAGATCAATAAAGGAAGCCTCCGAATGCCACATCATTGAGGCTATTACTCCTCAAAATGCCACCTCCCAGCCGATTTCACCTAAAAAGAGTGCACATTAATTACACAGTCAGAGAATATTTCCAAAGACAACTCAAAATTAATTTCCAGCCAAAAAAAGCCTCCAAAGTCAACAAAAGAGACTGAAGTTGGTGAAATTTAATGCAATAATCAATTACCAGAGTTAAAACATTTGAAAACTTCTCCATTTGGCCCTTCAAAGGACAAGAAGCACTTACTCTGCATTAATTGAACAGATAGACCTTTCTTTCACTCCACCTCCTCATTTATTCTATAAATACTTCTCTAGAAGACAATATAATGGTTGGTCTTTGAATATTCATTGAGTGTAAATAGCTTTGAAGTTGCTGAAGCTCTATTTTGTAATAGAAGAAAGATAGGCTGAGATGAGAAGTCTGAAGCTATAAAGACCCACTGGACTTGAAGATTGTAACTGGTTTGGACATCAAATACAAGCTAATTTATGGGATCCTGGTCTATGTCAATGGCAATGTTTTCCTTATTGTAAATTGTTATTTTTCTCATGTTTTCCATACTATCCATTTTCTCTAATAAAGAACAACAAATATAGATTATGATTTACTGTCAAGTACCCTAAATCTCACTGCTAAAATCTTTATCTTTATGTTTTCTTCTAATTGTGTATTTGAGGATAATTCAATAGAGTATAACCAGTGAAGTGTTGGTAAGCCCATGTTTCCTGAATACAACTTGAGATATTGTCTTTGAATGTTCTTGAAAAGTCTGCTTATTAAAGTCAAATTAGAGAAGTTTATGGTTAGCCATGTCCTCTAGTTTTCCTCCAACAATAGCTTTAAAAAGTTCCCTAAGAGTATTGCCAAAAGCAGGATAGGTTCAAAGTCCTTACCTGATATTAGGTTATTCTTTGTTTATCTTTAATGTTTTCCTTGAGAATATGTTGAAAGCAGGCTTATTTAAAAGTATTTAATTGATCTTAAGCTATTCTTTTTTGTTTAAATGTTTTCCTTTATAAAGTATATCAAAAGCAGGCTAGTTTAAAAGTGCTTACCTGATCTTAGATTTCTTTGTGTCTTTCCTTTGAGTATGTTGAAAGCAGGCTAGGTTAAAAGTCCTTACTTGATCTTAAGCTGCTCTTTGTCTTCTTATATGTTTGCTTCTTTCACCACTTCTTAATGTTTCATTCCATAAATCAACTTAAAGATATATGTTGACATAGATGACTTTCCCCATAGACCTCTCTTGGAACTTGTTGTCCAATTAAGTCCTTTATGACTCCATAGCCCAATGGATTGACACTGTTTCTTACTTATCCTATCAACTAAACCATTTTCAACCTACTCACAACTTCACCCTTCAAAAGGCTTCCTTCGTTTTAATGATATTCATCCCAACCAAACAAAAAAATAACCTTATACTTTATAGCTAGGCTAATATCTTAAGCTTAAAGAAATATCCTTTGAAAACACATACATAGAGAGATCCCTCTCTAAATCTAGGAGGGCTAGATCGTAAGATTCCAAAGTGGTTTTGATGTTGGCCTCTGCAGCGTTTGTTATTGCTAATCTTGCAAAATACGGAGACCTAACACTTTCCATGATATCAAGCATATCATTGAAAATTATTTGGATTATTTAGCTACCCATTCTTGAAAGAGAATTGATCACCCTTTCATCTTCGATAGAATTTCAAAAGATGTTGTCATTACAAAATTCGGTTGAATCCGAATAAGTGTGTTTCGTCATCACATCAGGTCGGTTGTTGGGATTCATTGTGTTTACTAAAGGGATTCAGGTAGATCCCTTCAAGTTTGAGGCAATACTTCAGTTTCTTCCGCAGTCTTCTATTCGTCAACTTCAAAGTCTTTAAGGAAAAGCCAAATTCTTGAGGAGTGTTGGAACATCTAATCCTCTATGGGTAGGTGTGGAATGCGAAAAGTCACAATGGAGTCCAAGTGACCTTGGAATATGAAACCAAGAGTCACAACATTGTACTATAAATGTACATCTTTGTATATTGGAAAATAAGAAAGCCTCACGCTTATCCTTCATTGTGTGTTGAGTCTCTTGTGTGTATGGATTTATCTTTCTCACACACCATGTGTGTGCTTAACATGGTGTTTAACATGGTATTAGAGTGGGTGATCGTTGGCCTTGCTCCAGTTTGAGCCACTTGCTATTTTGTGGCCATTATAGACCTATGCTAATTATTCACTCTGCGTGGTTTCCTGTCCCACTGCGTGGTTTTCTATCCCACTGTCTCCTCTATCAATTCAGTGCATGAAATGCCTCTATGTTAGCTCTGACTGATTCTGGTTTTTTTTAATTTGAATGGATTTGGGTATTTCGGTTCCGCTGGAAGGACTGAACCCCATTTCCATAACCGAGTGAGGTCCGATGGTAATTCTGTCAATAGGGACCATGGAGTCAAGACTGCTTCAATAGCGCCTGCCGGTATGTATTGCACCATTATTTGACTCTCGAAATCGCGGTCCAAATCGAGGCGTCGAAGAAGGGATTCCTTGTCGAACCTCTGAGTGGCTTCAAGTAGGTTATCCATTTTTACCTCACCTCCTGCCCCAGCATTTCTCTGTGAAATCAACCTCGCCACCAGGCTATTCGACATATCATTCCACTACACATCTCCCTCCATGCAGCTTGATCTCCCATCCGGCTCTCGGCTCTCCTACTTCCGCAACCTTTGTTGCCTCCTCCCTCCTTGCTACTGCTTGAAGCTGTCTGGTGATAAGAGGTGGAATAATGTGGTAAATGGGTCGAATTGTTGCGTGAGGCATTTATTTTCCTCCTCGTGCCTATAAGGTTGAGCTGATGCATAGACTGGAGTGATTTGTTGCGTCGAATGGCTACTTGGAGATGTTGAATGGTGTGACTGCAGTTCAATGGGTGTGGTAAGCCTTTTTTTAAACCCTGAATTCTGTATGGCTGATCGTTTGAGAATCATGAATGTAATGTGTAAATTTTTTTTACACAATACACAGTTGTGCCATCAAACCGACCATCAAACAACCCATCGTATCCTCTCCATCATTACTAGTTGTTGCCTCGACATTTTTAGCCATCTTTTTTTTTTTTTGTAGAGGCAGATAGAGTTTGTCAGTGTGGTTAATGGGCATCAAGTTAACAACCACACCACTGCGTTAAGTTTTTGGAAAACTCATGTTTCTGTCATCGTCCCTTTTTTCTCCCATACAAGCGGTCCTCTCGCACCCTGGTTTCTCCTCCGCATACCACCCATCGTGGCTCCTCCCCTCGCATATGACATCGCTATCCTCCATGTTCGACATTATACTGCCATCACTGCATATTGCCATCTTGGTTAAGGCATCCACCTCATAATACAAGACACCTCTTCCATATATAACCTTTTGTGGCTTACTCCTTTCGTCGACTTCCTACATGGTTTAATGGATGCTTTGATCCTACAAATGATTGCCAACAACTCCAAAGTTTTTCTCATAGCGATGGGTCAATTGTTTTAATATGTATATATAAAGACTCGAGACTTGGTGTTTTCTTGCTTTATCGATCCTTGTATATTCAAGCTCATAGGACTGCGACCATTCGTTGTTGTGCCATTTATGCTGGCATAAACGACCTAAATTATTATGAATTATTTTATGAGGTTTCTAGGATTGAATATGGTGGGAAAGCAAGGATTTGAGACTGGAAAATTGATTAGTTTAGTGTTATGAAGCTGCCTCTTTGGACATATTATCATGAAAAAAAAAAGACAGAGAGAGACTATTTTGAAAATTAAAAGCTCTTTGGAACCCGTGTTAGCAGATAGTTCCCTTTTTAATGGCTCGAATTGATAATTTATTAGAGTTATTAAGAACTCTAATTGCATCTACTGTTGAAAGCACAGTTAATATCAATAAGGATACCTTGTTTGAAATTCAGAATTGTTTACAAAATGCACATGAAAAGATCGATTTTCTACAGCTTGAATCTCAATTCCAGCGAGAAGAATTACAACAATGGAGTCATCATTTTGAACCTATTTCTATTCAGAAAATTGAGAGGGGTCCCCATCAGCAGCAAGAATATAAAGTTGAAGTTGGTTCACATTCAGTACTCATTTCAGGAGCAGATGTACATGCAGATGCAACAGCTTAGCTTGCACTTCTCAAGCCCATCATCAGACCTTGGGAAGATTTTTTCCACAACAAGCACAGAACTGGTCTTGGATATGACAAGGATGTGTCCTTTCATATTCCAGACTACACCAAGCCCATCATATTTCAGAGTGTCAGATTCCTATATGACACTTCACCTGCATCTGTTCCGGATCCTTCTCCACAACAACAACAACATATTGTAAAATGCCAACTCTGTAATCGATTTGGCCATATCAAAGATCACTGTTTTTATCTTCATCCATGCAAGAACTGTGGTCGACACACCCATTCTTCCGACAGATGCTTCAGAAACAAGCCTCCTGCAAGAACAAAGATTTATCTTGGATGGATCGCTTCTTGGCAATGGGCATCCGCAGCCAATAAGATGTTTAAAACACATGTTAGAACTTGTTCACGAATATTGAGCAAACTTGCAATTGATTTTTCGCCATCATCTCACCTTGTCCCTGACAGGGGGGGAAATGGTGGTCATGTACAAGCTTCGACGTCAGATCAAGTGAGCCCGAGCCACAATCTCTCATTCCATGTTTAGAGTTGTAGCCAAAGACACAACAGTTCAAGCGACCCTGAGCCACAATTTTTCATTCCAGATTTAGAGATGTAGCTAGAGACACGGATGCCCATGAGCATGCCTTCGGTTGGTGGATAGCCTTAAACCATCACAGGTTGTAGACCTCCCTTCTTTTAGGTTGAAGGTCTCCCTTTCATATATGAGGGACACTTCCTCTAACAGAAACCTTCAGCTTCTTTCCAGCTTTGGTTGAGTTCCAAGAAATGCTTCAAGCATACTAGAGTTGTTGGTCATCCTTAAACCATCACAGGTAGTAGACCTCCCTTATTTTAGGTTGAAGGTCTCCCTTTTTTATGAGGGACAATTCCTTTAGCAGAAGCTTTCAGCTTCTTGCCAGTTTTGGAAGAGATCTAGGAACTGCAAAAAGTATTGCGTTCTAGTGTTGGTGGTCATCCTTAAACCACCTCTTTTTTCCAACATTTTAGAGAGTTGATTCAGCCCAAGTACTGCTATGTATACTTTGCAGATTTGAATTAAAAATCTCTTCTTGGACTCACACATACCCCTTTGGATTAAGGAGGGGAATGTTGGAACACCTAATCCTCCATGGGTAGGTGTGGAATGCGAAAAGTCACAATGGAGTCCAAGTGACCTTGGAATGTGAAACCAAGATTCACACCATTGTACTATAAATGTACATCTTTGTATATTGGAAAATATGAGCTGCACTTTTATCCTTTATTGTGTTGAGTTTCTTGTTGTGTGTGTGTGTGTTATTCTTCTCATAAACCGTGTGTGTGCTTAACATGGTGTTTAACAAGGAGATTCATCGTTAACTATGTTGAGGTTACGAAATGGTTTATGATATTATTGAAGAAAGGAATTCCATTCCTGTGGGATGAATTTTCTCAACGCTTGTTCAATGCTTTGAAAAATTCATTGACCTCTACTCCTTTATTGAGTCCACCAATATTCCTAATTAGCTTTTAGCTAATTAGAATATTAATTTTTGTTTTTGTTAACAAGATAGATGAATAGGAGGGTAGAGGGACCCATAAATCCCTTTAGTAGGAATAAACCACTTCTTGGTGTGAAAGTGGGTCAGTGCATGTGGATGGGGTCAAATTCAACAAATCAACAGTGCAGTCATGGAGATAGTTGAGAGAATGGAGGAAAACACCATCATAATGGAGGTTAGTGGCCATGTGTGTAGCATCATTATTGTGTGGGGCCAAGAGGGTGAGGGCTCACAAGCATATAAGGAAGGGGATGGAAGCCATATAAATGATTCTGAATATTTTTTATGAATTGTCTTTTATGACTTTTTACATGCTTCAGCTGTTTAGATAAGTATGTTGTGTTGTTTAGCACACGGGTGTTTCTGAGCAGAAATCCCACCCTTATCCTTAGGGGACTTCGAGTGCCAACTTAGGAAAGGTTCTTGTTCTTCATTTCATCATTAGGAATTAGGCCAATATTCAGCCCCTATCAATAGTGCAGTCTCCTTCAGGAATTGCACAATCTAGGAGGGAAAATCTATTGGAGGAGCAATAACCCAAGTTTCTGAGCTTGGCATCCAGTGAGGGGAGCAACCCTTCATCCAGGAAGTTGATTGGGAGGATTAACAGAATATTTCTCATCAGTTCAGCTACCTCCTAGTAGTCTCCCAACTGTAGTGAATAAATCAGCCCTAGGGCTGCATTTTCCGTTATTGTCATTTTCGGAAACCCTTTCTCGGTTATCTTGGAAAAGTGCTAGAAAACCCAGACCTATGATACCGGCTATTTCTAAGCACCCAATAAGTAGATCTATGCATTCCTAGTTTCTAGGAGTTGTATTTCCCAGCGATACTACGCAGTGGAAAAATTCCAGCAGCTGTTGCAGTAGCATCATATCACGAGCTGAGGTTTAGGGTCATTTTAGGATTTTTTGTCTAGCTTGAGTGTATTTTCTTCAAGAAATCTGTACATCATCTCTGCTATTGAATGTAATAAAATGATTCAGCTAATATGCTTATATGTTTGATGTAATTTTGTTTACTGAAATTTATATTTTATTGTTTAATATTCCTGTTTATTCTATTTTGGGATATTATAGTGGTGTCAGAGCATAATATTGGCTTAGCCTGTGGCGCATTTACATCTATGAAATCTAAAGAAGAACCTCTTACAAACTTGGAGAAGTTGTAATATTCCCAAATTTTCACCTGATATTTGGAATATTAGAGTTATTAATTTTCTTAATGAATTAAGTAAATAAAAGAGTGGAGGGACCCATAAACCTCAATATGAATAAATATCCACTTTTTGTGTGTGAATGTGGATTAATTAAACCTAGATATACATGATGAGGTAGTTGAGAAACTACTAATGTTAATGGAATTGGAGATTATGTCTCATTAATTGAGATAGATCATGGAGGTTGATACAGTCAACTAAGATCTTGAAGATGTCAAATAGAAGATCATGTAAAATTGATGATAAAGTGATGGAGGATGTTATGCAATCAAAGCACACATGATGGAGAGGGTGTACATTGCACCTAGACATGATGGTTGATTTGGTCAAACAGCGCAATCAAACTTGGAGGATCTTGTCCACATGCACAACGCAGTCTAGATGAGGGCCAAGTCATGGGAAGGCTTAAATCTTATATAAAGAAGATGAAGGCAAGGATGAAGGCATGCTGGTTATTCTTGATGTAAAGTTATTTTCAGATCTGGAAATGTCATGTGACATTCCATTGCTTTCTTGGGTTGTTTAGAAAAGATTGCAAGTGATTTTTAGCACAGGGTGTTCCTAGTCGGGAATCCCACCTCTTTCTTAAAGTAGCTCTAGAAATATTATTTTACTTCATTCTACATCATGCATTAGTGCCACATCTCTTTTCCTACTTTATGCAGAGCATACATATTCAGAAACTGCAGATTTCTGAAGATCAGTTTGGAAGGAGGAAGTTTTCTTCAGTACTTCAGCTAGAGAAATAGTGAGGGTTTATTCCTATCACCTTGGGCTTATAGATTAGCATTTCTAGAGCTTCATTACAGATCTAGAATTAGGCCAAAATTTATTGACCTCCTAGCAGCAGTATTTCCTTCAGGAATTACGTTGTCCAATTTGCGAATCCAAAAGGAGGAAGGAAGTTTCTAGCACTTCAGCTAGTAATCCTGTGAGGGATCATTCCCTCACATTGCCATCAGTCTTACCATTAGCCTGGGGTTTATTGCAGAATTTTTTAGTAGGCAGAAGGCCTCTTTTTTCCTCAAAATGTAGTTTCTATTGGAATTTGTGTTGTTGTTAGAAAATTAAATATTACAGAGCAATGAAACACATAAAATATGCGGAAAATACAAGCACACAAAACACATAAAACTAGAGAGACACAGATATACGTGGTTCACCCAGTTTGGGCTACATCCACCCCAAACAGCCAGTCCTTCCTTTCTATTATCCGACAAAAATTGAAGAGACAAAACCTACAGCAGATTCGCTATAATATCCTTTGTTCTCTCTCACAGTCTCCCTCTCTGTTTCTCGCTCTGAGAATACACATACAATGCACATCCACAATACAATGCCCTCATAAAAGCGAGCGGTTGCCTTCTAGGGCAAAAAAACCCTAATCTAAACATAACTTTGCGTTGCCACCCCTTTTAAGGTACGGGGGTCCATTGCTGTGACCATTGCTATGATACAAAGTAAGCAAAGATAATCGGGGTCCACACCCAACAATCTCCCACTTGGGGGCGGTGCCAGCAACTCCATTGCTTTATTTCTTTGGACAATGACTCCTCTTTGGACCACAGTTGTTTCTCATATTCATCGTCATCCTTGAAGACCAATTGAAACTGAGCATATTCTCAATTTCTCCCTGGTTACAACTTTTGTTAGCATATATGTAGGATTCTGGTTAGTGTGTATCTTTTCCAGCATCAACTGTCCATCTTCCAATACTGACCGTATGAAATGGTACTTTAGCTGTATGTGTTTAGTCTTGGAATGAAATGTTGAGTTCTTTTCAATATGAATGGCACTTTGGCTATCACTATATAACGTGCCCATATCATACTTCTTACCCAATTCATCCATAAACCTTTGTAACCAAATAATTTCCTTACTATCCTCTGTAGCAGCAACATACTTTGCTTCTGTTGTTGGAAGTGCAACAACACTTTGGATATTTGAAACCCAACTGACAGTTGTTCCACCTACAATAAATACATATCCTATAGTGCTCCTCCTATTATCTCTATCACCTGCCATATCTACATCAACATATCCCTATAGAGAAATGTTTGAACCGCCAAAACATAATGCTTGATTTTTGGTACCTCTCACATATCTGAGAATCCATTTTACTACCATCCAATGTTCTTTTCCTGGATTTTTCATGTACCTGCTTACAACTCCCACTGCATGTGAAATATCAGGCCTTGTGCGGACCATTGCATACATTAAGCTTCCAAATGCTAATGCATATGGAACTTTAGACATATAATCCATTTCTTCTTGGGTCTTGTGGCACATCTCCTTACTAAGTTTGAAATGGCTAGCAAAAGGTGTACTAACTGGTTTTGCATTCTGCATATTAAATCTTTTCAACACCTTTTCTATGTACTCATTCTGAGACAGTGTTAATTTGTGATTTTTCCTGTCTCTAGTTATCCTCATACCAAGGATTTGTTTTGCAACTCCCAAAATTGCAAAGGCAATCCTGCATGCAATCTCATGCACCTTGCACGCTCCATGATTGTTCTGTTCATCCTTTCTGACACACCATTTTCTTGTGGTGTTCTTGGAACTGTCTTCTCTCTACGAATTCCATGCTCCGAACAGTACCTATCAAACTCTTTTCTGCGATACTCACCTCCATTGTCTGATTTGAGACACTTCAACTTCTTTCCTGTATCAATCTCAACCAAAGCTTTCCATTTCTTGAAAGTATCAAATACATCAGATTTATTCTGAATACAATAAATCCATGTTTTTCTAGTTGCATCATCAATAAAAGTAACATAATAACGAGAGCCACCGAGAGATGATACCTGAGCAGATCCCCATACATATGTATGCACAAGCTCCAATTTTTCGCTCTTATTTTCTTTCCCAACTCTGAGAAATCTGACTCTCTTTTGTTTTCCATAAATGCAATTCTCACGGAAATCCAAATCAACATTCTTCAATCCTGGCAACAAATTCCTTGAGAGAAGAATCTTCATTCCCTTCTCACTCATGTGTCCGAGCCTATGATGCCATAATGTTGCATCTTCTCCTTTGGAAGTTAAAGCATTAACAGAGTTAGAAATACCATTGCATAAATACAATGTACCAACCTTTTCACCTTTTGCTATTACCAGCGCTCCTTTTGTGACCTTCCAAGTTTTATCTGTGAAATTTGTCACACAACCTTCACTGCCTAATTGCCATGTTGAAATCAGATTTTTCTTCAGATCTGGAACATGCCTTACCTCCTTTAGTATACATTGGTTTCCATTCTGTTGTTTTACAAGAACTTTACCCATTCCAACAATTTTACAGGGTTTATCATCACCCAAACGAACTTGTCCAAAATCTCCTTGAACATAGTCATGAAAATATTTCTTATCAGGTGTGGCATGGAATGAAGCCCTGAATCTACAACCCAAGAATCAGTAACATTTTCGAAAGAAAGAATCAAAGCATCTTGTAACACATCACCTGTCACATTTTCTTCATGATTGTTTTCTTGCTGTGTGTCTCCTTCTTTTCCCTTTTGAGATCTACAGTCTTTCTTTAGGTGTCCTTTCTTTCCGCAATTCCAGCACACTATCCCCGATCTGGACTTGGATCTGCCTTTCCTTGATTTACTGCGATATCCCGAGCTCTTTCCTCTTTCCATTCTTCTTCCCCTAGACTCTGCACTCAAAGCATTACCTGATGTCTCATCGGAGCTTTTCCGTCGCATTTCCTCACTAAGGATAGCACCAACAACATCATCAAACTTTAAAGTACTAGATCCAGAGACCGAGTTACTAATGGCCATTACTAAACCATTCCAACTCTCTGGCAATGAGCACAAGAATAACAGAGCTCTAACTTCATCATCAAAGTTTACCCCTACAGAACTTAGCTGACTGGTAACTGTATTAAATTCATTTAAATGGTCTGCAACAGATCCACCTTTCGACATCTTCATATTAAATAGTCGTTTCATAAGAAATACCTTGTTTGAGGCCGAGGGCTTTTCATACAGTTTCGCCAACGTCTGCATCAAACCCTCTGTTGTTGTTTCCTTCGAAATATTGAAGGCGACTGACGCCGCAAGACACAACCGTACTGTTCTGAGTGCCTTTCTATTGAGAATGTTCCATTCCGCGTCTGTCATGGTCACCGGCTTCTTTGTTTTTCCGCTCAATGGTAGGTACAGATCTTTCTGATACAGATAATCTTCCATCTGCATCTTCCACAACGCAAAGTTTTGGCCGTTAAATTTCTCGACCCTAAACTTACCATCGTTCGCCATTGCTCCCACTCGAACCAGGAACCCTTTTTTCCTACGAGTTTATCAGCCAAATATACCTTCGGCTCTGATACCAGTTGTTAGAAAATTAAATATTACAGAGCAATGAAACACATAAAATATGCGGAAAATACAAGCACAAAAAACACATAAAACCAGAGAGACACAGATATACGTGGTTCACCCAGTTTGGGCTACGTCCACCCCGAACAGCCAATCCTTCCTTTATATTATCCAACAAAATGAAGAGACAAAACCTACAGCAGATCCGCTGTAATATCCTCTGTTCTCTCTCACAGTCTCCCTCTCTGTTTCTCGCTCTGAGAATACACACATATTACCCAGCCACAATACAATGCCCTCATATATACAAGGGGGTTTCCTTCTAGGGCAAAAAACCCTAATCTAAACATAACTTCTACCGTCAGATCATTTTCCTAATGAACGACCCAGATTGACTAGAAATTAGTATACTTTTACAAGGCAATTTTACATCTATTTTTAGCTTTGGGGGCGCTACCCCCGAACCCTCGCCAGGGGGGGGCTCCGAAAAGGTTTGTCGCCCCCCACGGCAGCGATTAATTTCGGGCGGCGTTGCCGCCCCTTTTTAATGTACAGGGGTCCATTGCTGTGATACAAAGTAAACATGATAATCAGGCTCCACACCCAACAGTTTTCGCAGCTGAAATCATTATTTGAGGATTGAGAAGCTACATCTAGAGCTTCTAGCTTGTAGATTTTAAGAACGAATCATCCCTTCAAGCTGAGATCTAATCTTGTGACATATTTCAGCCATATATCTGTTAGATCTAGCTTCAAATCTGTATTTCCCAACAGATCAGGGATCAAATCCTAGGAGGGTGATTTTCCAAAGTTGCAGATCTGGAAAATCCTTTCTGGGTTATCTTGGGAGTCCATCACATTGGACAGATCTTAAATCTTGGCATCATCTGAGCCCCAGATTTGAGTAGATCTACATTTTCCTTTTCATCCTGCAGTTATATGTTCATATTTTGCTGAAGGGACAACGCAATATTTGCTTTAGTGCCTCTCCAGTTACGTTGTACCTATTGTAGCATGCTTTCTGCATGATTCTAAACCATCTTTTTGGCTAGTTCTACTCATATTCTTGTACATTATGTAACTGATTCATATCCATATAATAAAATGGCTCATCTTCTCTATAAATTCTGATGTTGTCTTAATATTTATTGTTTACTTAGTTGCAGTCCTTATATTGTGTTTAAGTATTACTACATTCTCCCATTTTGGGATATTACAGTGGTATCGGAGCATGATCTTTGGGTCAGCTTGTGGATACTTCATCTTTTACATAAAAATAAGAAGCAGATAGATGAGATCTATCATGGAGGATGATAATTCTGTGACTCCTTTCTTTAGATCCATGCAAGATCTCTCCAAGGAGGTCAATCAAATGAATAAGGAAGGATTCATAAAAGTAGTGAAAGAATGCATACAAACAGAAAATGAAACATGTTTTACATATGTATGTTCTTCACCCAAAATTCTCCTTATACAAGTGGAGGGGTGTATGCATCTCTCTCCTCCTTCCCAGGAAGGAAGAGATGGCTAAAACAACTCTGTCATAGAGTCTTACTGCTGCACCAAATCCACATACTTCATGCATTCTTGGAAATGTTGATGTAGCTCTCCTCCAAAGCCTTCTCATTCAAATCATCTCATGATAGTGTTTTAGATCTTCATAGAATAGGTAGGGTTGAAACAGAACTCTTTGTAGGCCCTTTGTAGCACCTTATCCTTGAGCTTGGAGACTCTAGGTAAGAAGATCCTACCATGATGATATATGACTCCCTCATGGACTAGAGAGCCCTCTTCATGCAGCTGGTCATCAAGTATCATACATGTGTGAATATCTTTGGAATAATCCACTAGCAGTTGGGATTTCCAATACAGATCTACACTGCTCAATAATGACAGTGCTGGTGATGCATCAACAAAAATGTCTGTCATGTTTTTGATCTCATCCTTGACATCTCCTCTACCAAAGGTGTGTGTTTGAAGGTTGTTCCTTCCATTCTCCTCCTCCCATAGTGCAGATCCAGAAATGAGAGTGGGTGATGGTGATAAGGAAGATTTCCATCCTCCTTGAGCTTACCCAAGCCTCCCAGCGCTATATATTTGTCTTCAAGTGCTCCAATCCCTCTTGGATCTAAGTTTGGAGCAGCAAGTTGTGAGGTCTTCCCCACAAAATCTGAATCAGGTGGCCTCCCAGGTGGTTTGCCACTAGATAAGGGTATCCCATGCAGAAATTTCATGAACATAATAGATGGGACTATGAGGTCCTTGCTTCCACTACACAAATCCATCTCTATTTTTCGTGTGGAAGTGTTATGTGAGGGGTAAGTATGCATGCCTTTGATCATGTGAGGTTCACCACTCTTCTTGTCCACCCATTCCATTTGCAAAGCCTCCCAATCAGTGGTGACTTTCCTCAATGTAATCAACCATTGAACACCCAAGATAACATTGGTGTCTGGTATGTCAACTACAAAGAAGTGATCCACTAGGGTGTAGGATCCCATGGTGACTAAAAGTGATGGGACATAATGCATGCATTGCATTGTTCTATCTCTTGGGACCAAAACAAATAATCCCTCTAAAGTATCAGTGGGTATGGCCATCCTTTGCACAAGATGGGCATCAATGAAGTTGTGGGTAGCCCCACTGTCAATCAATACAGAAACCCTCTGATTCATGATTGAACCTTGAACTCTTAAGGTCAAGTACTTAGGTACTCCTCTCAAAGATGCAAGAGTTCCTCTAATAGGAGAAAATGCTTCATTTCAATCTCCTGATGGTGTTGGATATCCCTCAACATTGTCAGTGTTGTGACCCCTTCTTGGTTCATCATCTTCATCTTCTTCAAGATCTAAGAAGACCTCTAGGTAATGTGATTTACCAGCATCACATCTATGTCTAGGTACCCATGGTTATTGGAAAGTGAAGCATAGCTTCTTCCTTCTTAGATCTCTCTAGACTTC
Source organism: Pinus albicaulis (assembly GCA_034641835.2). NCBI lineage: Eukaryota > Viridiplantae > Streptophyta > Pinopsida > Pinales > Pinaceae > Pinus > Pinus albicaulis. The sequence continues at coordinate 367,699,081 of CM076573.1, forward strand.
AATATCAAGAGGCTTATTGACTGAGCTCTCCTTGGAAGGAGCATATTTCTCTTCCTTCCCTTTAGAAAGGAAAGAGGACTTGTTCTGAAAGTTTTCCTTTGCTTTTGGCAAGGCATCTTGAAGGTCTCTAGCCCTCTCAATGGCATCATGCAAGGTAGAGGGTTTGGTAGAATTTACCAACCCATGGAGAGGTTCATCTAGACCATCGATGAACATATACACCCTTCTAGCTGTAGACAAGTCAGGAACCATAATAGATAATCTCAAAAATTCATAAATGTAAGATTATGTATTACCTAATTGCTTCAAATTTTCAAGGCTCATGAAAGGTGCCTCTGGATCTCTTCTGTCAAATCTCTCCATCACTCTTCTAATAAAATCAGAATAAGTAGTCACATTGGCATGACCCAATGTAGATAAGCCATGGAACCACCAATCATGTGCTTCACCTTCAAAGTGCAGCACTACAATCTTGATAGCTTCCATTTCAAGGACCTTGTTCAGTTGGAAGTAGATTTCAAGATTTTCTACCCATGATTTGGCAGAACATTTGTATGACCCGTCAAAATTGGGGAGAAATAATTTTCCCATAGAGTGATGTCGATCAAGATCCTAAGTGAATCCACCATATCTATGCTGATGCCTTGGTCTTATTTTGCCCTTCAGGTGACATAACTCTTGAAAAATCAAGTTATCTTTGAATCTCTGATTTTGAGATTCATATTCTTAAAAATATTCTTCAAGGCATGCTTTCTCTTGTAACCCTTCATTTCCCATAGCCAAAAAGGTAGGCATAGTGGAGCGTTGGGAAACTTGTGGCTGATTCACTGGTTGATCATTCTAGTGGTGAGATATGCTAGAGATTTCTCCTAGATGAAATATCTTAGGAGATTCTTTGATTCTGTCCATTCTCATCTCTTTGATCTCTCTAGCAAGATCTTGCATGCCTTTCAGAAGTATCTTTGCAAAATCCTTTCCTTCTTCATCACTTCCAGATTCAGGGGCTTTACCCTTATATTAATCATCATTTTTGTAATAAAATTTCTTCTATCTTCTTCTTAGAGACCTCTTCTCTCTGTCAGTAAGAGGCTCATATTCTTCTAAAGACATATTCGCTTCCCAAGAAAGCACAGGTTGTGCCAAGATGATTGCTCTGATTCCACTATAATATCCCCAAAATGGGACTGCTTAGCAATGCATGCATGAAAAATACATTTTTCAGGAATGTATGCTACAAAAATTATAATAAACCCTTGGATCCCTTAAATTTTTCAATATGACATCTAAATCCAAGAGGAGATTAGAAACAAATCATTCTAAGTGAGGTAAACAAGTCTCCCACACCTAGTATGGATGAAAAATGCCCAAGAATGGGACTGCAACAATATGTGAACAATACTGCAATAAAATCATGCAGTTTAATTGAACAATAGTAGGAGGCTAATATAGAAGCTCAAGAATTACATGTACATCTGAAAATCAGATTTACAATGTGGCCCATATAATGTACAAGAGGAAGAAGGTTTTTATGAAGAAAACCCTCACAAAGAGGTGCTGCAACAATGTATTAGACTGCAAAAAGGCTTGACAACATTATTTTAAAAAGTTGCAGCAGCTGTATATTACACTTCAGAACTAGAGCAGATCTGTGTATGAAATATTAGATCCATATCAGATCTATACACTAGATGAGCTCTTCTATAAATTCCCCTTGGGGTTTTGAGCAAAACATGAAATACAAAGAGTAGAACTGAGATCTAAGGTTGTAGATATGCAATAATATTCAGAATTTCTGAAGTAAGTACAAGAATAAGTAGATCAGATCTGAACATGACATGGATTAGATATATAATCCATGGATCACCACAGAGAAGGGCAGAAGCCCAACACTAGAGATCTCCCCTCCAAAAGTATGCCAAAACACCCTGCAACTGTAAACTTGCAAATAACGTGGTCCTGGAAGGGAAATTTCACTGTAGGCTCTAGTGTTGGTTTGGCCTAATGCCAAGATCTGAAAATGTAGCTCTAAAGGTCTAATTCTCTCTTACTAGGAGGATGGAAGCTTTTCCCACTGAAAAGAGGCACTAGAATGGCCTAGATCTGATGTAGATCTAGCCTCCAATTGTTGTAGCTTATAAGTACAACCAAACCCTCAATAGGATCTGCATTGTAGTTGGAAGATGAAGCTTGGCCAAATGCCTGATAGTGGACAAGATCAGTAAGACTCCTCCAAGAGCTACTCAATGGAAGAGGTAGGATTCCCGATCAGGAACACCCTAGTGCTAAACAACACTATTCTCAACTAAAAAATAAGAGAATGATATATGTCTAAACATACAATATATTTAGAAATATCATACCATGAAAAAACTTCTCTTGTTGTCCTCTCTTCCTTTTATAAGTGTGAGATCTTGCCAAACCCTAAACCATCTCAATGATTTAGCTCCTTTCACACGTGCCACCTCCAACTAAAACTGCACTGTGCATCAAGGAAGTTCAATGCATATAGACAACGCTATTGATTTGGTCCTGTTGACCCAATCAAATGTCTCAATCCCTTTCACACATGAGGGTGTTTTATTAAGACAACCCAGATTTAGCCTTGTTCACATGGGGCATTGATTTATTCTGTTGTTTTAGGAGTTTTATTGATCCTCATTTACAATTTTATTCATGAAAAAACAAAACAAAACAAAATTGAATATTCCCATTAGCTTGGGCTAATTGGGAATATTACAGTCCTCCCCTCCAAAGTGTTGCTTGTCCTCAAGCAACTGATAGGGTGAGTTCTGCAACACTTCACCTCCTCCATTGGTGACACCCTCAATAGTCAGGCTTTCTTCATAAGCTAAGTGTTCACCAATCCAATCCTTCATGAATTGTTCCTCCAAAGTCATCATGAGATGTACATAGTCCATCCCACAAGGAGTCAAGAATTCAAATGAAACAAAAATTGTTGAACCAATACTCTCTCTAAAACATGTAGCATAAGGTACATAGAGAGTCTCCATCCCATGTGGCACATACAATCCTCCCATCCTCCCTCCATACAATCCCATAAAGAGTACAACTAGATCATCAAGTTATGGAAGAAAAACTACATATACACAAACATAAATTTGAATAGGAGGAGGTGGGTCATAGTCCAACATATGGTACCAGTGAAGTGCATCTCCCACCTGCATCAGGTCAAGTTATGGTAAGTGGTTTCCCCACCACTTACTTGCTGCACATGTCATCTCACCATGGCTGAAAGTGAGATATATGTTTGGTGCCTTTTGGAAGCATCCATCATGAAAGAAAATCTCCCTTTTCTCATCACTCCTCCTTGTATTTATGAGACCTGCAAGATATATCACTCCTCCTTGGAGTCATGGCCTGCATAAAAGTAGTGAAAAAATGCATACAAACAGAAAATGAAACATGTTTTACATATGTATATATCCCCAAAATGGGACTGCTCAGCAATGCATGCTTGAAAAACGCATTTTTCAGGAATGTTTGCTACAAAAATTATAATCAACCCTTGGATCCCTTAGATATATCAATCTGACATCTAAATCCAAGAGGAGATCAGAAACAATTCATTCTAGGTGAGGTAAACAAGTCTCCCACGCCTAGTATGGCTGAAAAATGCCCAAGAATGAGACTACAACAATATGTGAACAATACTGCAATAAAATAACGTAGTTTAACTGAACAGAAATAGGAGGCCAATATAGAAGCTTAAGAATTACATGTACATCAGCAAATCAGATTTAAAATGTGGCCCATACAATGTACAAGAGGAAGAAGGAACACTTTTACGAAGAAAACCCTCAGAAAGAAGTGCTGCAACAATGTATTAGACTGCAAAAAGGCTTGAAAAAATTATTTTAAAGAGCTGCAGTAGCTGTATATTACACTTAAGATATAGAGCATATATGTGTACAAAATATTAGATCCATATCATATCTGTACATTGGATGAGCTCCTCTACAAATTCCCCTTGGGGTTTTGAGCAAAACATGAAATACAAAGAGTAGATCTGAGATCTAAAGTTGCAGATCTATAGTAATATTCAGAATTTCTGAAGTAAGTACAATAATAAGAAGATCAAATCTGAACATGACATGGATTAGATCTATAATCCATGGATCTACATTCAACAATACACCATGTACAAAATGTAGATCTGAGTTGTAAGACTGAAGATCTATGGAAACATTCAGTTCTGGAAAGTGGACCTGATCTGATATAAGAAATAAACTGATCTCCTTCAACAGACCTCCAAAGTGAAGGACAAATCTCCAACACTTTGAAAATAAACTCTCCCGATGGTGCACTGAATCACCCTGCAACATCTCCTTTAGAAATAATGTAGATCTGGACTCTCTCTGCGTTGTAGGGGATAAAATGATGTTGGCCTACAGCCAAGATATGGAAATATATCTCACAACCTTCAATATTGTCCTCCTAATGGATTAGAAGACTTCTCCACTGAAAATAAGTATTGAGATGGCCTAGATCTAAAGATCTAGCCTCCAAGATCTCTCCTCGAGTTTATTGCAGCATTTTTAGCAAGTAGAAGGCCTCTCTTTTCCTCACAAAATAGTTTCTATTGGAAGTTGTATTGCAGCAGTTGAAATCACTATTGGAGGATTGAGAAGCTAGATCTAGAGCTTCTAGCTTGTAGATCTGAAGAAGGGATTAGCCCTTCAAGCTTAGATATGATCTTGTGACATATTTCAGCCATATATCTGTTAGCTCTAGCTTCAGATCTGTATTTCCCAGCAGATCAAGGATCAAATCCTAGGAGGGTGATTTTCCCAAGTTGCAGATCTAGAAAATCCTTTCTTGGTTATCTTGGGAATCCATCACATTGGCCAGATTTTGAATCTTGGCATCATCTGAGCTCTAGATTTGAGTAGATATAAATTTTCCTTTTCAGCCTGCAGTTATATGTTCATATTATATTGAAGGGATAGCACAGTATTTACTTCCGTGCCTCTCCAGTTACGATGTACCTATTGTATCATGCTTTCTGGGTGATTCTAGACCATATTTTTGGGTAGATCTACTCATATTCTTGTACATTGTGTAACTGATTCATCTCCATATAATAAAATGGCTCAGCTTCTTTGTAAATTTTGATGTTGTCTTACGATTTATTGTTTACTTAGTTGTAGTCCTTATATTGTGTCTAAGTATTACTGCATTCTCCTATTTTGGGATATTACAGTGGTATCGAAACATGATCTTTGGCTCAACTTGTGGAAACTTCATCTTTTACATCAAAAGAAGAAGTAGATAGATGGGATCTATCATGGAGGATGATAATTCTGCCACTCCTTCTTTAGATCCATGCAAGATCTCTCCAAGGAGGTCAATAAAATGAAGAAGGAAGGACATAAAGAAGATCCAAGAAGAATAATTGATGAGGAAGGTCCAAGCACTTCCTATCAGTAAAGAAGAAAACTAGAGAATCATAGATCTCCTCATAAATCCATTATGCCCACTTTCTTTGGAGAAGGCGAAAGGTGTATAAATGAAGAAAGGAATGAACCTGAGACTCATGAGACTCTTAGTATATATCTTGAAGAGTACAAGGCACAATCTAGAGCATTCAATGAGAAGCTAAATCTCCAACAATTCTTCAAAATCAAAGAAGAAGGAGGATCCTATGGAAGCAATAGAAGAACGAGGCATAATAGATTCTATTTGCCTACATTTGATGGATCTTCCTCAAGCACTATTAAGGCTTGGAGGACAGAGTTAGATGCATTTTTTAGGCTAAATCCTGTAGTTGAAGGAGAGGTTGTTCAAATTGCAGTACTTCATCCTTCATATGAAGCCAATGATTGGTGGTTTGGTCACATGGAGCATGCAAAGGTGACTAAATATTCAGATTTCTTTCACAAGTTGAGGAAGGAATTTGATGTAAGGAAACTAGAGATGTGCCACAAAGAGACATTTCCTAAGGGAACAAAGGAGGATGTCATTCTTGTCACTCTGGACAAGAGGTCACTACATTCACCACTAGCTGTAGAAGTACTTGCATTCGGAGAAGAGACACTTGCAACTTTGCAAGGTGGTCTTTGTAATGTTCCTAAATTAGCTAAGCTAGTTGGAACATTAGAATATTGTTTTATTTTTCATGTTTATGAATAATAGACTAATGGAGGACATGCAACACTCCTTAGATCTAAAAATAAATACATGATCAATGTGAATAAGATTAAATATGAGCTGGTTGCATAAAAAAACCACTTGTGTATGAACAGGGCTAAGCTACTTGACTGGGTGAAAAGGACCAAATCACAAGACAATACAGGTGCATTGAACCTCCTAAGTGATCTATGCAGTTCTAGAAGGAGGACCTTAGTGTGAAAGGGGCTAATTCAAGTGAAGTGGTTTAGGGTTTTGCACATCCTCATTTTATAAAAAGGAGGGAGAGGAATCAAGCAAAGGTTGTTGATGTTATTTCGAATTTGAGGTTGCTTGGGAAACTCGAGTTCTCTTGTCTATTTAGCCAAAGGGAAGAGGGTTTCCTATTTAGGAACCCTCTCTCCTTCCATGGAGTAGCTCTTTGGAGGAGGATGTTCAGCTTTGTCCACTATCCGGCATTTGGCCAAGCTTCTACTTCCAATTGCAATGCAGATCCTATTGAGGGTTTGATTTCTCTTGTAAGCTGTACCAAGTGGAGAATATATCTTTGCATATCTATGCATTTCTAGCATCCCTTGTCAATGGGAAACTCATATATCCTATTGATAAGCTGGTTTTAGACTCATTGGACTATAGATCCATATCTTGGCATCAGGCCAAAGTTTACTTTCAGTGGACTGCGTAGTTTCTCTTTCCTGACTACGTAATTCTTGAGGAGAAGTGTTGCAGGTGTTTTGGAGTTCTCCTGGAGGAGAGACCTCTAGTGGAAAGGATCCCTCCTTTTACTGTGGTGATCGATGGATTGGCCAACCAATATATGTACCCTTTAGATATGATTTATTTTCTGATTTATTTACTGCATAATTTATGAATACTGCTGCAGAATTTTGTCTTAGATCTCAGATCTACTCACTATGGTTCATCATTTGCTGAGATCCCCAAGGTGAGTGTAATAAAGAGCCTCTTTGGCTTACAGATGTATAAGAGATCTCTGTTTTCATGCAAGTATATGTTTTAGATATTATTTATAATGAAATAAAGCTTCAGACTCCTGAAATTTACGCTGAAGAGTTTTCTGGGTAATTTCCTATGTTGCAGCACCTCAATCTTGAGGGTTATTTCATGTAAATATATGTTTTTCTTAATTATTTTTCATAAGCTATGAAACCAAGATGATTTTATGATTTTTATATCATATTAAAACTAATAGCTTCAGAAAATCACGTTTCTTGAGCTTCAGTAAATTCTGCATATTCAAAGTCATGGGGATTGGGTGTTTTTCTTGACTAGTCGGGAAGGAGGAACTGTTTAACATAGAAAAATTTATTTTTTTTTCTAAAATTCGACATGGGAGTCCCTCATAACCCTATATATCATATAAAACCACTTTTCCACCTTATTGTTACGCATATCTCTGATTATACTCGTTTTAGGGCCTAAATCCTCACTTTTCCCCATCCCTTGGTTCATAAAACGCTGCATAAATAATTTCTGTAGTTAAAGACATGTATTTCAGTCTATTGCATCTTTTTTTAAGCTTATTAATTAGTGAAATACCTTTATACAATTTCCATATTGCTGCAGTCCCTTAGTTGGGTAGTTTTCAAGGCAAGCTAGGTGTGGGAGAACTGTTTAACCCACCTAGTCTGATTGGTTTTTGATCTCCCCTTCGAATTTGGTTTTATATTATCTAATATAAGGGATCCAAGAGTTAATATTATTTTTTGAAGCACAAATCTCTGAAAAATGTGTTTTCCAGGCTTGGCTTGCTAAGCAAACCCTCTTGGGAATATTAGCTCTCGACATAGTTCTATAGAGATAGTCTACTAGTGGGATAGCTAGCATTTGGATATAACCCTCTTTTCAAAGGTTAAATATCCAATAAATTCCCTTCAATCAGTATCTGGAATAGATCCAGTTGTTGATTGTTAATGTTTTCATGAAAAATGATTTTCATTTGCCGGATTTATGAGAAGTTTCAGATCTGGAACATTACAGTGGTATCAGAGCATGATATCTGGCTCAGCCTGTGAGATAAATCTATCAGAAGAAACGAGAAGAAAACCAGAGAGTAGAAAGCTGAAGGAGATGAGTTTTATCTCATCATATTTCATATCTAGGAAGAGCCTCTTCAAAGAGGTTAGACAGAAGAAAGAAGGAGGAAGAAAATGAAACTCCTAGAGGGTTTCAAGAAGCAGAAAGTTGCAGTGAAGGTTTCAAGAAGGAGAGGAAGATCCATGCACTTCCTATCCTCACAAATAAGGAGAGCTATACAGATAAAAACCAGAGCATGGCTCCACCACTTGAAAGAATGATGGGTGAGAAGATCTCCCTGCTCCCTTTTCATATCATGAAGGGCATTGAAGAAGATCTCAAGGAGATTGAAAAGGTGGGAACTTGTACCGGCACTGTCACTGTTGGGAAAAATACTGAGAGGGGGGGGGGGGGGGGGGGTGAACCAGTATTTACTGCATATTCAAAACTTTTACTTTTTCATGCTCTAAAACCCATACGCCACTTTGCTGAAGACAACTAGCGTATACACGCGGATATCCTTCATAAAACTCGCGTATACACAGAGATCTAATTATGCCATTTGTTCTTCACTTATATCATTCCATCATTCATTTATCAGATGTTCACTAAACTGTAAACATGTGCAGTAATAACAGAATAAGCCATCACACAAAGCATCACACATGAACACCATGATTTTTTAGGTGGAAACCCAAGTCGGGAGAAAACCACCGCTGCAGTTGCTCAGCCTTCAATATTTTATTATAGAGAAAAAATATTACAACATATGTGCTGGTGTAGACTCCTACCAGCACGCAGGCACCCACCTACGCTCGTTTACTAGCCTCTCGTGGAAGGGAGCTCCAACCCCCTGACTCGTTTACCAGCCTCTCCTGGAAGGGAGCTACGACCCCCTGATCTCGTTTACCAACCTCAACTGGAAGGGAGGTACGACCCCCTAATCTCGTTTAACAGCCTCACCTGGAAGGGAGCTACCACCCCCTGACTGAAGGCTACAACCCTCAGAACCAATATGGACCACGTTTCATCAATTTTCACACTGGATCCAAACAACTTCAATAGAGTACAACTTGCAAGCCACGTTTCATCATATTTTCAGACTGGACCCTTTCCATACTTTTAAGCACAGTCAAACATGAACCAGATACATATAACTCACTGACAGATATCAGTAAACCAGCAGAACAGATCAGACATTTCTTACCACAGTCTTCAGCAAACCCTAGTTTTCATACGCGCTTTCCTTTCACTGATGTCGCGTATATACGCGCTTCCGTTCACATAAACCAGCGTATAGCTCTGTACATATTTCATTGCGCATATGCACTTTCTATTCAGCGAAGCCGCGTATATACGTGCTTCCTCTGCGGCGAACTAGCGTATAGATCTTCCACCATTATAGAGCAGCATACTTCTTCAGATCAGATATTCAGTTCAGATTTACCCTTTTACTTTAGACAGATGTTCGCCTCATCTCAGATCTAAGCCTTCCATAAACAGATCTAGCAGATACAAATACATTCCAGATCTAGAAATTCAGCTTCATCATTTCTTCATAGGTGCAACATAGATTCAGATCTATCATTCAACTGTAACCCTTTCCATTTAGATCTACTTCAGAGAGAAGTATCCATTCAAGCTCAGACATCTTTCTCCCTCACTCCTAATTTGCACAATGAATTTCTTCTCTTTATATAGGTTCTCCCTTTTTCAATACCATGAGCCAAAACAATACCATGAGCCCAAAACTACATTACTTCCGATGGTATTCCTGGACGGGGTCATTTAGACGAATCATTACCCAATACAATGGGTCAATACCATGGTGGTTACCCCTGGTTTTTCACTTTTTGAGCACTTTTTCCCATACGCGACTTGGCACGTTGTTTCCCGCGTGCATACGCGACTTCTCCTAGACATATCCGCGTATTCCTTGAGACATACTCTTTTCACCATAGATTTAGCACATGCTGAATTCCTTTCTTCATTGCCTTCTATACTCACAGTAGCTACATCAGATTTTCATCCTTAAACAGGTTCATCAAGACATATTCTATCAAGCACAACTTCATCAAGTAAGTTGCCATCATCAAGTGGGTTGCCATTTAAGAACAAATCTCTACATCATATTGTCAACAAACATCATATCACATTAGATTTACATCATTTACCAAGTCCATCAAGTCAAGAATAACTTCATCAGGTGTATTGCCATCAAGGACAACACATGCCAACAATCTCATGTCTTCATCTTCATTCAGTGGGTTGCCATCAAGGAAAACACTCTGCATCATATTACCAACAATCTCCCCCTTTGGTATTGATGGCAACCACGATGGTGTTTGGTTACCACAACAGATAGGTATATTAAGAATACAATGACACCATGTCACTTTCTCCATTTTTGACACCATTCTTTCTCTTCATTCAAACACCATTTCTCTCTCCCCCTTTGACATCAAGGGCAAAGGGCGGATCAAAAACCAACATACTCTCCCCCTTTTCTCCTCATGTGGAAGAAGCATTCTGCAAATCTGATATATACTGAAGTGACCAAGCTCCCCCTGAGTTCATGCTGAATCTTTAAACATATTTTTCAATGAAGTACATGACTCTATGAACTTCCTATCACCAAAGACTCATACTTACGTCAAATATCCAACCAAGTGGATTTACATATGAGACTCAACTACCCAACCAAGTGGGTTTACAAATTTGACTCAACTACCCAACCAAGTGGGTTTACAAAATTTGACTCAGCTACCCAACCAATTGGGTTTACAAATTTATCAAGTCCTTACATGACTGACTATTACAATTTTACATCATGGATCTCTACATGACCTTTTCTTCAAACTACAAATATAACTTTAAGACCAACACCAGAAAGTCCTCAAGAAAGAGAACCTATTTCAGAACCATCATATTTCCAACCATGAATTATACTCAGCAACGCTAATGCTCCCCCTGAATCTGTGCAGCCAAGCAACCTTTCCATATGACTAAGGCTCCCCCTTAGTTTGTGCATCCTGAACACTTTTACCAACAAATCATCAAGGCGTCTTTATCAAGACATTAGAAATAGAATTATGAGAACTGGAACAATATCAAAGATACCAAACAGCACTGCAGCTGTGCTGAAGAGAGCTGACTCCAAGCATAAATTTGTCAGCAATCAGACATACGCGGTTTTCTATGAAGGAACTCGCGTATATACGCGACTGTGTTTCAGGAAACCCACGTATCCAATTCCATCTTCTAAATTTTAACTAGATCTGATCCTCTGTAAGAAAAAGACAGTGTTCAACTTCTTTCTGGGATATTTCAATGCTTCCCTAGATTACAAATAGATAGAACAGTGTAGTTGTGTCTTCAAGCGTCATCCAACGGTTGTAGCAAAAGCACATTAGTAACCAAGCCTTCAGATTCTTTGTCGCATCAATACAATCTTTCGAAGAGAGATTTTCATACCAGAACAACATCTTCAAATATGTGTCAAGCAATCATCCATGTGGTCCAATACCATCAAGATCTTCAAGATTTAACATGAAGTAACATATGTAGGCAAAAGATCTCAACCATAGTAACAAAATCTGCATGATCTATTCTTATTTCTAAATCAAACGACATCCAACTCATCCATTTGTGAGCACAAAAGATATTTATCAGCAACCAGGGCTCAAAATATCATCATAATAAACCATGTACTAATTCATCATCATTTGAGCATGAGTATCACAAAAACCAAGAATAAGCAGTCATATTGCCAACAATGCAATCATTAGTATTCAACCTGCTACTCCCCCTGGACCAGTGCTCCTTCTTTGGCAACCTGAAAACGTTCATCAGCAAGTCATCAGCAACAATCTCTGCATGGGCTGCCCTTATCTCCGAATTATAGGACTTTCATCTCAACAGTGAATACTCTTCATCAACAAGCAAATAGGACTCATCCACAATCTTCAACACAAGACACCATGTATCGTTTCCTCATTATTTAGAAATGAGAAACTAAGCTGAAATTGAGTCAATAATACAGTTATTAACAGTCAGACTGATGCTTCCCCTGAACCTCTACTCCAGATCTTCAGCTATCATATAAATTCTCTTATTATCAATGCATACGCGACTGTGTTTTCTGGAACTAGCGTGTATACACGACTTTTGTTAATAGAACCCGCGTATGGAAAGTGAAGCATAGAAATTTTTCACATTCCTTCATCTCCCCCTGAACTTGTACTTCCTGTACCTGTCTTCTTCATATCAGATGCTTTTTCAAAAATACATATAACCAGAATAATCAAATCAATCATGAGAGACATCATACATTGCTCCCCCTGTGACGATACATTACTAAATCTCATAATGTATCCCACATCATTCCTGCAGTCAATCAGAGAAGTAAACTTCAGAAGCGGATGACTGCAGTAGGGTAAAACTTCCCTACGTTTCTGATCGGTCCTCCATCTTTTTCCAGATTTGTTTGAACTTTCTATTTGTGTGCTGGAAGTTATCCAATTTTTCATATCTGTTCAACCTGCATTCTTTTTCTACATGTCCATACTTGTTACAAGAATAACATCTCATGTGTCCAGAGAAATAAGCATAAGAATCATAATGGGTATTTCTAATCTTCCTCCTTTTACAATCAGCTGCTTTATGTCCATACTTGTTACATGAAAAACAATATCCCTTGAAGAAACCAGAGTACCTTTCTATGTAGGAACTGTTTGATTGAGGCTGAAATGATCTGCTCCTGCAATTTGCTACAACATGCCCATAATTATGACATTTAAAGCATTCAACTTTATTGACTGATTTCCTTTGAGATTTCATCATTGTTGGTTGACCTTTTATTTCTTTCAACACTTTAGGTTTTGCATTGACATCCTCTGAATTTTTAGCACTTCCTTGTGAGCTAGATTCTCCTTTAACAGTTTCATGGAAACCAAGACCAAGTTTGATAGCAGGAGACCTTTGATTACTCAGAATATTGTCCAAAATATTAGTACTATCTTGAAGCCTCAAAAGTTTAACCTTTTCTTCTAATTTACCTTTGAGAATGTTTACCTCAACCTCCAAGGCTTGACATTGCTTTGTCATGCTTTCTTCTTTCCTTCTTCCATCTTCTGCTTGATCCTTCAGATTTAGAATCTCTTCTTTCAACCAATTTTCGTTTTCTTCACATGTTTGTTGTAGCTCTTCATTCTTCTTATTTGATTTTTCCAGATCTTCTTTGAGAGAGATGATTTCTGCTTCAAGGCCTTCCTTTTCAAATGAAAGAGGTTCTTCATTCTTCTTATTTGATGCTTCAAGATCTGTTTGTAGAAAGATGATTGCAGCTTCAAGTCCTTCATTCTTCTTGCTTGATTTTTCGAGATCTGCATTTAGATCGTTTATTTCTGCTTCTAGTTCTTTAATTTGATTGGATGCATAAGTATGAAACCTTTGATACTTGTCCACCTATCCATTCAACATTTCTATTTGATCTTTCATTTGAGATATCATATCTTTGTAGATAGAATATTTCTTATCAATTTCCTTTTGTTGTTCTTCAACTTTGATCTTGATAGCTTGTTCTAGATCCACAACTTTACTTTCACTTTCTACACCATTGCTTGCACAAAGAAGATTACAAGGGCCCAAATCACTATCAGATTCATCTTCTTCAAATTTCTAAGATATCTCCTTGCTTCGAGTAGCCTTCTTCTTTTTCCTCTTTGCCATGAGCACTTGTAGAGCTTCGTCAGAATCTGTTTCATCTTCTTCAATTTTTGCTATACATGATTTCTGAGGTATCTCCTTTCCTCGAGTAACCTTCTTCTTTTGCTTCTTTTCCATGAGCGCTTGTAGAGCTTGGTTAGAATCTTCTTCATCTTCACTGGACACTTCATCATCATCTTCATTTGCATAATAACTCTTCCTCTTTTCAAATTTTTTTCCTTTACCATGTTTTTCTTTATAAGGACATTTAGCAGCATAGTGACCAACTTTTCCACACTCAAAACATTTGAAGGGAAGCTTACCTTTGAATCTTCCAGTTCCTAGTTGGAGTTTTCTCACAAAATTCGATTCTTCTTCATCGGATATATAGCTGGTTTCTTTGACAACTTAATTTTCCTTTCCTTTTGCAGACACCTTAAAAGCAGCTTCTCTGATTTGAGAAGGACCTCCTTGTCTCATTTCAAAAGCAGTCAAAATACCATGTAATTGAACAATAGTAAGAGTTTGCAGATCTTGCCTTTCTTCAATAGCTGAAACTTTAGAGTCAAATCTTGAAGTCAAGGATCTTAAGACTTTTTCTACCAGAGTAGTATCAGTTATGGTTTCACCCAAATTTCTCATCTGATTTGCAATATCATCTAGACGAAGAAAGAAACTGGCAACACTTTCATCACTATGCATCTTCAAATTTTCATATTCAATTCTAAGAGTTTGGAGTTTTGCACTTTTTACCTTTGTGTCTCCTTCATAGCTTAGAATGATTTTGTCCCATATTTCTTTTGCTGAATTTAGCTACATCACTTTAGCAAATTCTGATTCAGACATGCTTCCTAATAAGACATTCACTGCTTTGGCATTGATTTCATACTTCTTCCTTTCAGCTGCATCAGTAGGAATACTTGCCAGGTATTGATAACCTTCTTCCACGATTGCCCATACATCTGCACCAAGACTTTGCAGATATGCTTTTGTTCGTACCTTCCAGAATATCAGATTGCTTCCATTGAATAGAGGTGGCTTTATAGACATCACTCCTTCTTGACTTCCCATTGCGACGGATCTCCTTTAAGCAATCAAGCTTCTCTACAAGGACCTGCTCTGAAACCAATTGTTGGGAAAAATACTGAGAGGGGGGGGGGGGGGTGAATCAGTATTTACTGCATATTCAAAAAATTTTACTTTTTCATTCCTTTAAAACCCATACGCTACTTTGCTGAAGACAACTAGCGTATACACGCGGATATCCTTCATAAAACTCGCGTATACACAGAGATCTAATTATGCCATTTGTTCTTCACTTATATCATTCCATCATTCATTTATTAGATGTTCTATAAACAGTAAACATGTGCAGTAAGAATAGAATAAACCATCACACAAAGCATCACACATGAACACCAGGATTTTTAGGTGCAAACCCAAGTCGGGAGAAAACCACTGCTGCAGTTGCTCAGCCTTCAATATTTTATTATAGAGAAAACATCTTACAACATATGTGCTGGTGCAGACTCCTACCAGCATGCAGGCACCCACCTACGCTCGTTTACCAACCTCTCTTGGAAGGGAGCTCCAACCCCCTGACTCGTTTACCAGCCTCTCCTAGAAGGGAGCTACGACCCCCTGATCTCGTTTACCAGCCTCACCTGGAAGGGAGATACGACCCCCTGATCTCGTTTACCAGCCTCACCTGGAAGGGAGCTACCACCCCCTGACTGAAGGCTACAACCCTCAGAACCAATATGGACCACGTTTCATCAATTTTCACACTGGATCCAAACAACTTCAATAGAGTACAACTTGCAGGCCACGTTTCATCATATTTTCAGACTGGACCCTTTCCATACTTTTAAGCACAGTCAACCATGAACCAGATACATATAACTCACTGACAGATATCAGTAAACCAACAGAACAGATCAGACATTTCTTACCACAGTCTTCAGCAAACCCTAGTTTGCATACGTGCTTTCCTTTCACTGGTGTCGCGTATATACACGCTTCCGTTCACATAAACCAACGTATAGCTCTGTACATATTTCATTGCGCATACGCGCTTTCTATTCAGCGAAGCCACGTATATACGCGCTTCCTCTGCGGTGAACTAGCATATAGATCTTCCACCATTATAGAGCAGCATACTTCTTCAAATCAGATATTTAGTTCAGATTTACCCTTTTACTTCAGACAGATGTTCGCCTCATCTCAGATCTAAGCCTTCCATAAACAGATCTAGCAGATACAAATACATTCCAGATCTAGATATTCCGCTTCATCATTTCTTCATAGGTGCAACATAGATTCAGATCTATCATGCAACTGTAACCCTTTCCATTCAGATCTACTTCAGAGAGAAGTATCCATTCAAGCTCAGACATCTTGCTCCCTCACTCCTAATTTTCACAATGAATTTCTTCTCTTTATATAGGTTCTCCCTTTTTCAATACCATGAGCCTCTTTTTCAATACCATGAGCCAAAACAATACCATGAGCCCAAAACTACATTACTTCCGATGGTATTCCTGGACGGGGTCATTTAGACGAATCATTACCCAATACAATGGGTCAATACCATGGTGGTTACCCCTGGTTTTTCACTTTTTGAGCGCTTTTTCCCATACACGACTTGGCACGTTGTTTCCCGCGTGCATACACGACTTCTCCTAGACATATCTGTGTATTCCTTGAGACATAATCTTTTCACCATAGATTTAGCACATGCTGAATTCCTTTCTTCATTGCCTTCTATACTCACAGTAGGTACATCAGATTTTCATCTTTAAACAGGTTCATCAAGACATATTCTATCAAGCACAACTTCATCAAGTAAGTTTCCATCATCAAGGGGGTTGCCATTTAAGAACAACTCTCTACATCATATTGTCAACAAACATCATATCACATCAGATTTACATCATTTACCAAGTCCATCAAGTCAAGAATAACTTCATCAAGTGTATTGCCATCAAGGACAATACATGCCAACAATCTCATGTCTTCATCTTCATTCAGTGGGTTGCCCTCAAGGACAACACTCTGCATCATATTGCCAACAGTCACAACCTTGGAGGAGCAGCCTTCATGTTAAAAAATGAAGGAATGCCACATAGTTGCAGAAGAATTTTTTCTTCTATCCACCAAGGTATGATTAAAGGTTCATTTATTCTCATTTCAGCACATTATATGAGGAGATCTACATATTTTCATGCTGCTGATTTAGAGCAACAGAGTTGCATTACACTGTACAAAGGTGGTGATGAAGAGAAGCTTGCATTTCAAGATCCCATGGAGTGCAGGAATATGATTTGGGATGATGGTATCCCTCATGGGAGGTGTACCAATATGGAGGATGGAGAGCAAGAGGCTAGAAGGCCACTTGCAGATTTTTTATACCAGGCAGTAGGAGGCTTGGCTGCATTGGCTGCTCTTGGAAGAGTTTGGTCATCACACTCTTTCTAAGGGTATGTGGTAGGATACTTACATCATGGAGCAGTAAAGAAGATGGGCACATTGTGTTGGCATAACATTTTTCATGTCAAGCACCATGTTTTCACTACATGGATGGGATGATGGAAGTATGAGAAAGCAGCAAAGGGATTTTGTTGCTTGGGATGTTCTTGAGAGAGCAAGGGCGGATTTTCTCTCACAGTTTTCATGATGTTGCAAGAGTAGAAGATGGCACTATCATAGTGCAAAGGGGGTTACTACTTGACCTTATATATTCAAGAATGATTTTCTTCATGGGAAGGACTTCTCATATGTAGCAGCATTATGGGAGATGCCTTTGACATTCTGCATGTCAAATATTGGAGCTATGAGTTGATGGGAGCCTACTTGCATAGGCCAGCAACGTTGTCACTTTGGAGCTGGGATTTATTGATGGAGTATTTCCATGATCACTTCTCATTCGATGCACTTGGTAAGCAAAGAGGAGGTGAAGAAGATGAAGTGGTAGATGGAGACATCTATTACTGTGGTGTGCTTTTCTTGACTTGGGTTTCCAAGCAGGAGGAGAAGGACTTTCATGCAGCACTTGGTTCATTCCCCTTCATGGGAGTGTGCCAAACTATTACTGAGGATTCATTCATGAGTCCATGTATCTTCTTGCTTCCAACACATGGTGAGAGCTTTTGCTTGCATTCTCTTACCATCTCTTGGCAGTGCATTGCTCCACAGGAGGGAAAGCTATCTATTGAGCTCCATGAACTTCATTGGGCCAAATTTCATGATGGAGACAACCATCTATTATGTGGCATTGGGTAAAGATGTTTTCCTTACATGTGGATTCTTTATTCATATGATTAACCATGTCACAGGAGGAAATTTGCCATATACTCTTCTTAAGCAGAAGTTGAGAAGACTGCACTGTGAGGATTTGGGGGACTGTTGGTAATCTCTTGCATCACATAGAACCTTAAGTATTTCCCTCATTATGAAGATAAACATGTTTTATTTTTGCTGATACTATCATTATGTCTATTGAGAGCATGATTGAGGAGGAGACACATGAGATGAGTGTGTCCTTTAGGGAAGGAGATCCCCTCATTTTCTGCAGCACATGTTCTAATGGGAACATGGGAGAAGTTGTGGCCACCATAGCCAAAAACTTGTTTCTCTTGGAGGTGGGCCATGTATGTGATGGAATGCCATGTGATGACTATCTCATATCCCTCACATATGGAGTGTCTTGGGCCATCTGGTTTTGCAGTGTTGGAGGAAGGATCTTTGCAGATCTAATCTCCATGATGCCACTTGATGGAAATATCCTTATAGCCCAAGATCAGTTTTTACTCTACACTTATCCCAAGTGGAGAGGATAACAACGTGGGGTAGGCCATATTGTCTACCATGTGTAGATTTCCAGCCCACCTATTTTTCAGAAGCTCAAGGTAGAGGAACATTTTCATAGAGTTTCCATGTCATGAGGTGACTCATTTTTGGTGGATGATTGCTTGAGGATAGAGAACTCACATGGGGGATGTTATTTCCCAATGCACTTCAGATTCCATGCCTCAAGGGAACCTCCAAGAAACACCTTATTGCCTTCTTGATTATTTGATTGTTTCATGTTGATAGCTATCCATCTAACTTGCATGCTTGGGAGGGGCAATATGGAGATTCATTGTTGACACAACATCTAATTACTTGGAGGAGTTCATCATATGGGGATGCTATAGTAGGAGGAGGAGACATCTTTCAGTTCTATCCTTGTAGTTGCTTGATAACAACCAACATTTGGGAGGGGAGGACTGTAATGTTCCTAAATTAGCTAAGCTAATTGGAACATTAGAATCTTGTTTTATTTTTCATGTTTATGAATAATAGACTAATGTAGGACATGAAACACTCTTTAGATCTAAAAATAAATACATGCTCAATGTGAAAAGGATTAAATATGAGTTGGTTGCATAAAAAAACCACTTGTGTATGAACAAGGCTAAGCTACTTGACTGGGTCAGCAAGACCAAATCACAAGACAGTCCAGGTGCATTGTACCTCCTAAGCGATTTGTGCAGTTTTGGAAGGAGGACCTTAGTGTGAAACGGGATAATTCAAGTGAAGTGGTTTAGGGTTTTTCACATCCTCATTTTATAAAAAAGAGGTAGAGGACTCAAGCAAAGGTTGTTGATGTTATTTCGAATTTGAGGTTGATTGGGCAACTCGATTTCTCTTGGCTGTTTAGCCAAAGGGAAGAGGGTTTCCTGTTTAGGAACCCTCTCTCCTTCCATGGAGTAGCTCTTTGGAGGAGGATGTTCAACTTTGTCCACTATCCAACATTTGGCCAAGCTTCTACTTCCAATTGCAATGCAGATCCTGTTGAGGTTTTGATTTCTCTTGTAAGCTACAACAAGTGGAGAATATATATTTTCATATCTATGCAGTTCTAGCACCCCTTGTAAATGGGAAACTCATCTATCCTATTGATAAGATGGTTTTAGACTCATTGGGCTTCAGATCCATATCTTGGCATTAGGAAAAAGTGTAATTTCAGTGAACTGCGCAATTTCTCTTCCCTGGCTGTGTAATTCTTGAGGAGCAGTGTTGCAGGTGTTTTGGAGTTCTCCTGAAGGAGAGATCTCTAGTGGAAAGGATCCCTCCTTTCACTGTGGTGATCCATGGATTAGCCAACCAATCCATGTAACCTTCAGATATGATTTATTTTCTGATGTATTTACTGCAGAATTTCTGAATATTTCTGCAGAACTGTGTCTTATATCTCAGATCTACTCACTATGGTTCATCATTTGCTGAGATCCCCAAGGGGAGTGTAATAAAGAGCCTCTTTGGCTTCCAGATCTGTAAAAGATCTCTATTTTCATGAAAGGATATGTTTTAGATATTATTTATAATGAAATAAAGCTTCAACCTCCTTAAATTTACGCTGAAGAGTTTTCTCTGTAATTTCCTATGTTGCAGCACCTCAATCTTGAGGGTTATTTCATGTAAATCTCTGTTTTTCTTAATTATTTTTCATAAGATATAAAACCAAGATGATTTTCTGATGTTTATATCATATTAAAACTAATAGATTCATAAAATCACACTTCCCGAGCTTCAGTAAATTCTGCATATTTAAAGTCATGGGGATTGGGTGTTTTTCTTGACTAGTTGGGAAGGAGAAACTGTTTAACATATAAAAAATTATTTTTTTTCTAAAATTCGACATGGGAGTCCCTCATAACCCTATATATCATATCCAACCACTTTCCCACCTTATTTTTATGCAGATCTCTGATTATACTCGTTTTAGGGCCTAAATCCTCACTTTTCCCCATTCCTTGGTTCATAAAACGCTGTATAAATAATTTTTGTAGTTAAAGACATGTATTTAAGTCTATTGAATCTTTTTTAAAGCTTATTCATCAGTGCAAGACCGTTATAAAATTTCCAAATTGCTGCAGTCCCTTAGTTGGGCAGTTTTCAAGGCAAGCTAGGTGTGGGAGAACTGTTTAACCCACCTATTCTGATTGGTTTCTGATCTCCTCTTGGAATTGGGTTTTATATTATCTGATATAAGGGATCCAAGAGTTGATATTATTTTTTGAAGCACCCATCTCTGAAAAATGCGTTTTTTAGGCTTGGCTTGCTGAGCAATCCCTCTTGGTAATATTAGCTCTCGACATAGTTCTATAGACAGAGCCTAATAGTGGGCCAGCTAGCCTTTGGATCTCACCCTATTTTCAGAGGTGACATCCAATAAATTCCCCTACAGTCAATCTCTAGAATAGATCCAGTTGTTGATTGCTAATGTTTTCTTGAAAAAGGATTTTCTTTGCTGGATTCATGAGAAGTTTTAGATTTGGAACATTACAGTCTTGAGATATTGACACATAGATTCCCATGCATGATTCAGGAGGTGCATGAGGAAGAGGAGGAATATTCCAGCGCTGGTACATTGGAAGAAGAGCAGCCATCTCTCTTACTAGTTGCTGGAGACACCATTGTCCCGGTTAGAGGAACTCTTGTGTTTTGTCAAGAGGTTCCCACATATCAATTGATATAAGGTATGCATACACATTCATCACATATTTTTTCATTAGACCTTATTGAAACTTATGGGGACATGCCATCATGGCCAATGCATGACGAAGGGTTAGATCTAAATGATGATTTGAAGCAGCAAACTATCACAGCACAGAGGACCCTTGATCTAATCAAGGAGGAGATGAAAATATATCCCAATTTTTCATGGATGGACTACATTCAACCTCTTGAGTTGAAGTGTAGAGTTTCAGAAGAAGGGATGAGCATGATCCTATGTACAATGACTGGTTATGAGGTCATTATTTTACCTTGCTTTGAGACAGTAGATGTATCACTTTGCAAATCTACAACGCTGTCACTTAGTAGCAGTGATAATAATGAGGCCCCATTATTCTTGGAGCATTTTGAAGGTAGCTTCACTCATGAAGTAATGGAGGACAAGATGATGAATGGTAGACATCTAGATATGAGAAATATTTTCTCCTTACATGATGACACTTTCTCAATGAGCATCTCACAGCTCAAAGAGAGACTTCTACCTACAACAGATCAAGAATCTCATTTTTTTTGGAAGGCCATGGATGAGAAGAAGGTCTCATTAAGAGATCTCATTGGAGGTGCACTTCAATAGTTCATGAAGTGAACATTTCTTCATCAGTTTGTGGAAGATGGTATTATACAAAGGGAGGATACCATGACTATGCAGCACATGACTCATATTCCATATTGGGATGAGTGGATGAGGATGATAAGCAAGGGGTTGTATGACCACTTGCAGATGTATGACATGGGCCAGCAGGCTTGGTTACATTGGTTTCCCTTGGGAGATTATTATCACTGCCCAAAGGCTCCTATTTCTTTCATCCATGCCTTGAGGAACACTTATGAAATAAATAAGTAGGCATGGATGCGCTGGCTTCTCTTGGGTGAGTATGGTTACCACCCAATAGCTCATATTTTTCTGATTCATGCCTTGTGTATCAATGATATAATGCAGCAAAAGAAGGCATGTTCATTTTGGTTTCCCTTGAGAGAGATTGGCCACCACATGACATCTCCTATGTCTATGTGTTTTGTAATGGATAAAGCTTGGCACGATGCTCTCATGATGTGCATTGATGGTGTTTTGTATTGGGTTGATATGACATTCTATATGTCAATTAGTATGATTTTGCTCCATGATGCACATGAGGAGGAAAGAAAGCAACAATATCTCTTGTTGCTTTCATTTCTTTTGGGGGAGTTTGGCTTGTCCATCTTACATGGAGGAGATGGAGGATGGCAGCAAAGTGTAATATCCCAAAATGGGACTGTTCATCAAATCTTGTAGAGAAAACATTATTTTCAGAAAATTATGTGAAAATAAGGTAAAATGTGACTTGGATCCATTAGTTCACATATTATACACTTCACATCTAGAATTAGAGCTGAAGAAAATCATTCTAGATGGGTTAAACAGATCTCCTCACACCTAGTGCAGTTAGAAATAGCTCAAATAAGAGACTTGCAAAAAACACATAAGACTACTTCAGAAAGTTACGTTGTTATGGGAAGTAGCAGTGTGCAAACGTGTAGAAGGAGAGAAGAAACGTGAAGCTGGGTTACACTTTTGTGAGAATCGGGGGCCGAATTTTTTTTTCAACAATAGTTCGGCTGAACATTTTGCAAAGTTTGGCCGAACTTCGTAATAGTTCGGCCGAACTCATGATTCCGTTTAGATTAACGGCACACTGACAGCGCGGGAAAACAGAATTTTTGCTGGAGATTGGAAAACCGGCAACAAAAGTTCGGCCGAACTGCTAAAAAAGTTCGGCTGAACTATGAGTTCGGCCGAACTTTTACTTTTAAAATAGTTCAGCCAAACTATTTTCTATAAATAAATCGCCAGTAAAGGTTTATGGTTTACTGTTTCATTGTTCGCACTTTTTCATTGTGGTTTACCGTTTTCGCTCTGTTCACGCTGTTTCTCCTCTCGGCCGCGCTGGTGCTCCTGTTGTCCGCGCTCATCGACTCCATCGAGTAAGTTAGTCTCCATCCGCCCTCGAAAAATTTTTGTGTTGTGAATTAAAAAAATGTCTCTATATTTTTGTGCTATGTATTAAAGTTTTGGTGCTATGTATTAAAATTTTTGTTCTGTGTATTAAAATTTTGGTGTTTTTCGGCCCTCTCGTCTCGAAGATCTACCTCCCTCCCTACCTTTTTTTTTCACAAGAGAAAAAAACACTGTTTTAGATATATTATAGTGAGAAAAAACAGTCTATGAGTCAGATACATAATGTCGC
The DNA here is from genome assembly GCA_034641835.2 of Pinus albicaulis. Lineage (NCBI taxonomy): Eukaryota > Viridiplantae > Streptophyta > Pinopsida > Pinales > Pinaceae > Pinus > Pinus albicaulis. Next base: position 367,722,753 of record CM076573.1, read on the forward strand.
CATTGATAGAACACCTAGTTTATCCATCCAGATAAATAGGTGCCCCATCCCAGATTAGAATGATGAGAAAATACCCATATCAACGATGCAGGAAAATGTATTAATTACAATATGAACCTCATGAGTATGCATAGAGGATACCAAATATGTCAAAAAGCAAAATAGACACAGGGAGCAAATGCAAAAACAACAGGCCCCCAAGTTGATCCATTCGATCAAAAAAATTCTAATTAAGACCAAAGACCAGCATCATGTATTAGAAAGCAAAGGGAAGCGCACTGGTCATGTGTGAACCAAAATGTGCCAGAAGGAGCGTAGACAGGCATGTTGTGTGAACCATAGTCTAGTAATCGATCCGATGATACAACATTCTTGAGAGGAAATAACAGTTGTACAGGTTCGCTTGAATAGTCATTCAGGCTCGCCTGCTAGCCGTAACAATCTACAACGTGTAAAAAAAACAGAGCCTGGTGGGTACCATTCATATTGAGTACTCGAGAGCATCTTTTGATCAGCAACAATGAGTAGTGTGCAATTGACAGGCTTGTTGTGCGGATAATAGTCTAGTAAAACAAACGAACCCCTATGGAACAACATACAAGTGAGAAATAAACAGAAGTACAGGCTCGCTTGAAAAGACATTAGGCTCGTTTGAAAACCATTACCAACTACTAGGTCCAAAAACAGAGCATGTGGATACCATTTATATTGAGGATTGTCAAGTCCGTTTAGGAAATTGCAGCAATATTTTTAATAATCCTTTTTATTATATAAGAAACATTAGGCTCGCTTGTAGGTTAATACAGGCTCGATTGAGTACTAAAGAAAACACAGACAACATCTTTTGTTGGAAATATTTGCCTCCCTTCTTGACTGGAATGTTGGAAACCCGCTCTGTCTTGAAACCCCTTCTTGGAGTCTCTCTCTAGCAAGAACTGCACCTACACTCTGCAACTAGCCAAAAAACATATTTGAAATATTTGACTAATTTTTTATATAATTGAAATTAAAAAACAGATGATTTTCTCCAAGTTTTAATTGTTTAAAATATGATTGTTTGAGCAACTCTTTCTCTAGGATACAAGGAGGCTAAAAGATTTTTTTTCTTGTATATTTGAAGCTCTCCATTATTATATAAAAGGATTTTTTGCTTGTATATTTTTATGCTCTTTTCCATATAGTAATGTCATAGTGTATGAAGTTTTAAATTGTTTTTATTATTTTTATTATATGTTGGATGTGATTTTGATTGAAAATGCTTCTTTTTTATTTATTAATTAAAAAAAATTATTATAAAAATTATTGCTTTAAGCCTTGGAATTTACAATCAAAATTAGAAAATGTATTTATATCTAAACTATTTATGAAAAGTTTAATATTGTTTGATTTTCTCTACCATGTCCTTTTTAAATATATCTAGAATAATATTATTTGTAGTTTCCGGTTTTTTGTAACATTTTACTACCATAATCAAAATCTATAGAAATAATAATCTAACATTATAATATCTTGAAATGGAGCTAGCCAACTCAAATATAGTATTGCAAATCCCTGGCTAAGTTATATGAGGAGGCTATGTATTACTTAATATTGTATCCATATTGGGGTTGCAAGTTCTATGGGTTCAAAAGAACACTTGCAAACAATTTGTTTTCCATATGACCTCTCTTTTTCATAGATAAATTTCATTCTTTTAGCCATTATGGATTTGAGAAAAATACATCGTGATAGGCCAATAAAAAGCCTTAACAATGAATTAGACATGAACAAATATTAAATATGGGTAACCAAGTAGCATCAAAACAAACAACTAAATCACCAAGGCTAGTAGTGATAAATAATAAACATTCTAGGATACTTAAAAATGCCATGTAAATAAATTTTTTACCTAAAATCACTAGATGGTGAGGCCCACAGCAACAACTGCAAAAGAAATGCAATATAACCAATCAAACTACACCAACAAAACATATGGTCTTGAATGAGGTTTTGGACTCTTTAGATATAAATGTACACCGTGGCAATGTATCTTATATAAAAATTTAATCCATGTGCTTAACTTTAACATTGACACAAATGGAATACAATTTTACTCATTGCTTTATGATAGAAAAATATTCAGATGAGTATTTTCCACATATCCGAAGTCAAAAGGGATAGATTAAAAAGGGATGCTCCGGTCATCTATAAAAGATAAATTAAAGAAGCATGACATGACATATTAGTAATGCAAATGAGATATGTGTACCAATTATGTTCATATAACACAACAAATAGATGATTCAATACAAATGTCACATAGAAGTCATATTTATCTCATGGGCCTTCAACTTAAATTATATATCTAGCATTACATTAAGCTATAGGAGATAAATCAAAGAAGCATTTGACTGTAAATTAAAAATGTGTAATAATTATGTCCTTTAGTTCAATAAATAAATAATAATTTGCAAATGCCATATCTAAGCTATATTTCATCTAAGTAGCTTTCAATTTAAACTTATATCTAATGTTAAATTATATAAAAGAATAACAGTAATTCAAACTTCAAAATAATATTTAGAGTTAGTATAAAATGTGACATAATTTTTCTGCGTGGAAAAACATAGTTACCGAGAGTTCAAAACTCATGCATTTGAATAGAAAGTGGGTATACGAATGAGCAAGTAGATTTTTTCTAGAAATGAGGAAGTGAAGGTTGACAGAGAGCCACACAAAATTGCAAATTCATACCTTAACAAAATTGTTAGATCCTTTTAAAGAAAACATATTTAATCAACTTTCATTGAAATATATGATAAACTCAACCCAAGTTTATGAAAAGTAGTATACCATTTTTTACATAATTTCACATAATACAAATAGATAAATTTTAATTAAGTATTGTTATAAATATTTAACTACCCATCGAGAGATGGCCAAGTGATTGAGACAGGGCATCATCACAATAAAAAACCAAGTACAAATTGTAGTAGTCCTAGAATCATGCTTTACATGAGGTAAAATTGGGGAACTCGTGACTTGTACTATAGATAAAAAAACATTTACCCTTACCAAAAAATATATGAAAAAAATTGACAAACTACATAAGCTTAAGCTTAAGGGGATATAATCCTTCTTACCTTCCATATAGATAATGAAAATTAGTGTTCCAAGTCTCATGTTATTTTATAAACCTTGATTGGAAAGAAAAGTAGGAGGGAAGAAATGTAAGAAATATAAAACATAATGAAACACAACGTAAGAAATAGAGAACATAATGAAACACACACATACATATCTCTAGACAATCAACAAAATTATTTTCCTGGGAAATCCTTATATGGGAGACAAGCAACCTTTAAAATTAATGATGCTCTAGACTCCTTTTTTCCCTAGGAAATCCTTATGGGAGAAAAACAACACTAAAATGTAAACATGCTCTACTCTCTCTTTTCTGGTATGGAAAATATGTGAGTACAAAGAAAGAGGTAATCTCTCTAGAGTTAGCTAAGACTTTTAGCGTGTAAGGTTGCTATAGAAACTTAACTTCATACATTTTTCTCTCTAACTTCACACTCCTAGTTGTATTTTCAACTATGGAACAAAATACAATAACACAAAATGGAACTCTTATTCCTCCTAGTGGCCAAGTATTTAACATAGTGTGATAGCCAACTAGGTGTAAGATTTGACTTTGTCAACCATTAACGAGGTTTGTGATTTTAGATCTTTTAGAGTCTTGTTAAAATTCCACATGTAGCTAGCTTGCCATGCATGAGTAATGGGGCTAAAATTTCATTCTCTCGTACCATGGTGGTCAACATGATTGGTCAACTTACGAAAGGCATAAATTTTGAATGAACTTCGTTTGATGTTTTTCTTGCACCATCAGATATGTCTTTAAGTGTAGAATAATGGTCAAGATTTCAGCACAAGGGATAATAGTTTGACCCCCAGAAATGTCATTTAATGCCTCAAAATGACTCCAAAAGGTTTTAGACCCCAATTCTCCACCCACCATTAAAATGACCCTACAAGTTGATTCTTTCAATTTTTTCACTCTATAAGCATCAAAATATATGACAAATAAATAGTGTTAATTCATTGAACACCCTTGTACATGTTCCTTGTTGATACTTTGAAAGTAATACATTTTGAAAAAAAATTTGTTTATGGATTATATTTTCCACATTCTCTCAACCATATCAAAAACCTTCTTATAATATTTGAAACCTAAGGTCTTTCCCATACCAAAGTATGTTCTTTTAAAACATGTTTTCTTGGTGATATGGGTGATTTAGAAATGATTGGGAGAGCGAAATTCCTCATTTAATATGTACAATATGTTTGGTTCATGCCCACTAAGCCAAGAATTTTAAATTCAACTGACTTTTAATATAACCAAATAAATCCTGCAAAAAAGGAATAAAACAAATTATGTTAGGGTTGTGGATTTAGGCATTGAAACAACACACCATCATATTTCAAATTTAAAAATAATGGTTTGAGTCCTAGGTAGCTCAGAATCCTATTTGTTTTCAAAATAAGGATGCACTCCCATTTGATTCTCATGATTAGGTTGCAATCATGAGGCTCTCGCTCAAGAGTGGACCTTCCCAAAATCTTGTGACGTCTTGTCACAAACAAAACCATCAAATTGAAAACACATCATGCAAGAAACATAGCTCGCTGACATATCATTTTTCTCCTTCAAAGAAAAAAAAATTCACATCATGTGAATATCTCCATGTACTCTTACATATTGGTGTACAAAACCATCAACCAAACACAAGTCGACAAAACATGCCTCTTCAAACAGCGGACTCTCAAGTCAAATAATAGCTCATGTACAAATTTCCATATTTGTTGCATTTAAGTGTGTCAACATAACTCTACTTTCAACATCTTGCTTCATGCAACATGCACCATACTTTGAATTTGCAAAGAAATTCATGAAACATAAAAATACATGCAAGGCCTTAATTGGATAAGAAATCTAACCATCTGTTAGCAAACCATTTCAATGGTGCATCTTTTAGCTGCACTTCATCATGTGAATCATCTTGACCCTCATCGATTATGGAATAATATTTTCCATTCTTGTCGTTATCTCTTTCCACCACCTTCAAATGTTGTGGATGACTTGTTGGATACAAAGTCCAACACTTGTCCACAAGGTGACCTTTCCTATGGCAATGAGTAATAAACAATTGCATCTTATTTTCAACATCATTTTCCTTGTCCAATGGGCCTTTGAATTTTTGCCTAATTTATTTAGAAAGTTTCAATGTGCATGGATATATTCTTCCAACATCTATAAACATTATGATTATTCAAACCACAAAAGGAACATGTGCAAGTTCTTTTATATATCTTATGTGAATATTTACCATGTTTATCATAATCAAAAGCAATTTGATTAAAGGAAAATTTATACCTTGAACATTCACCATTGTCGCCTTCTTGAGGAGGTGAATTTGATGAGGTAGTGGCTCTCCTTTGAATACTAGCAATGAATTCAATGACTAGATAGAGCTTTCAACATCCTCTTCTTTTACATTCTCATTAGCTGCATGTTTATTAACATCTTCTTGCAAAGTGGGTGTCAAACTTTTCCATTCATCATGAACACAAACTTCACAATCTTGAGGTAATGAACACAAAATAAAATTCCTTCTTGGAACAGCTTCATGTGCCTCCTTGACTTTGAAGCATTCTCCATCATGTTTTCCATAACCAAGACCCAAATAATTAGGCCCTTCCTCAACAACATTTGGCTCAACTATGCCTTGTACATGTTTTCCTTTAACCCTTTACTTTCATAGCACATCTTCATAAAAAATGTGGACCTTATTCCTCTAGTGTGTCTCTCAAAAGCACTTACACATTCATTTTGAGAGGAAATTGAAGACAGAAACCAATAGCTAATTCTTCTAACTAACCTTGACTAAAATGAGCTAAATTGTACTTTGATACCAACTTGATTTGAATATGGACAAACTAGTTTTATTGGGCTATCTCCCTCACTAATTAAATAAAAATGTGTTTAGGATCGTCTAAAGTTAGCCAATTGGGAAGGGGTTTGTGTCAAGCTTTAAGTGTATTTTGTGAGAAATTTATGAGTTAATTAGCTTTTAAAAACTCATGTGTACAAATAAAATGCAAAATTTTTATTTAGGAATTTTTTTTCCCTCAATCCAGATTCTGATCACTGGACATGTAAGAGGAAGAAAGAGGGAATTCACTTTTCAAATTCTAGACCTTGTCTAAACCAAAATAAACTAGAGGTTTGGGTTTCAAATAAATTCACTTATTTGGAAAATTTCTAGCTACCAAAAGTCCATATGCCAATCTACCTCCCAAGAAATCCATTTAGTACACCATTGGTTAGTTTTTTGTCTTCCTATATTCTTTATCAGCCTCTTCTAGTGATTCTGGAAAGGTGGATACTTAAATCCTTCCTAAAAATTTGAGCTCTAAAATGAGAAGACATACAAGGTCATTTTAAGTCATTCTTCTATCCAATTATAAAAAACTAGTGAATATTTCTACATATTGTTTTCTGTCCCATAAACTGTACAATATATGTGGATTTGCCTCGCCCTAAGCGAGATGTTTAACAAACATGATAATAGAGAAAAAATTAGTGACGTCACCAAAAGATGTAGCCTCTTCAAGGTATCATATCCTCTCATCAAGGTCAAGAATCTATTCACCAAAAATGTCCTATGGAAATGATGGTTTAAGAAACAAAACTAGACAAAAACCTTCAGTGAGAACAACAAAATCTAAAACCTCTTCAAGGTATTCAATCTGCTCGTAAAGTTAAATTACATGTCTCGATAAAGTCCAACAAAAAAGAAAAATTTAGTGACAACACCAAAATCTACAACTTCTTCAACATCTTCTAAACCATCTTCAAATTCAACATTGTGTGCATCAAATTCCTCAGCAAGGTCATCAATGGAGTCATCAAAACTACTATTTCAAACTTCAATGCCAAAAATAAGTCGAAAGAATTCAATTTCTCCAAAACCTTCTTCTCTAAGAAAAGTTAGCATGATGTCATCGAGAAATTCAATAATTCCACGAGGAAATTCTATCAAAGTTAAAAAAAAATCCTTTTCATCCATATTTAATGCCTACTTTTTCAGGTGGAACACCTCCAAATTTAAGGACCACAATGACATAAAATATGTAACTTTACCTAATAGGTGTAGACCTAGAACCCCCAACTTTGCGTGACATGTACAATTGAAGATCTTATATGGTAAGTAGTGTGAGAAGAGATTCATGGTCACTGAGTTGAGCAAGAGAAATAGTTTGGTATGACAACCTTACTTGTGATAGGTCTAGCTAGCAGGCTACCAAATTACATGGTAATGGCATTCAAAATGTGAAAATTCCCATTTCACTTGGAAATAAGATGGTAGAGAAAGGTATAGATGAAAGGAGATATCCATTTATGGTAAAGAAATCAAATAGTTCTATCAATTCCACCTTGCAACTCTAAGAGACATTGAATTAAATTTCATCATTCATAATTCATGGTCATGGAACATGATTGTGTTTCAATTGTGATAACATCTGTTGTATGCAGAAGGTAATAAAAAATGATCGAAAATGACATTTATGCTCTGTTTTTTTGAATATTTAAGGAAAATTACACCAAGTAGCTTCCAAATTCATATGACCATCATGTCAAACTCATCCCAGGATATTGTCCAAGTAAGAGCCACTTAAGCAAGAAATATAGTATACATGACTCCAATTTCAATTAGCAGCAATGACAGTTCTAAGTATGGTGCAAACATTGCTCCAGATCCTCAATGGGGAATGTTTGATGAAAATAATTTGGGGAGTGAGAGAGGGAGATGGTAGGAGAAAAAATTCAAGGAATCCACAAGAAATTGAAAAATATATAACTAGAATAAGGTGACATTTGTAACCTAAGAGAGAAACATGTGAGGAAATGGGTGAAGTTGGTATTACACACCCAATTGGACAAACTTGAGGAGAAAAAATTTCTCCCACTTTATTTGTTGGCATAACCTAGTAAGTGTTATTCACTAGCATGTATTTTGTAAAGGCCTTGACCTAGTTCCCATTCAACTCCATCCACCAGGTTGTAGAGGATTCCAAGCCTAATTTCATGAAAAGTAAGTTGGGGATGATCACATTGACCTAATTGATGACATGTCTATGAAGATTAACTACCTTGAACTATTTTTTTTCATAGGGAAAGAGACACATTCCCATGTCTGAGCATGAAAATGTTCTTTGATATTGTTAATGCCTCTAGTGTTTACTTCTACAATTTCTATAGGCAGAGTCTGTAAAGGGCCAGGTAGCCTCTGGATCTCATCTTTTATGAAAGGTGACATATCTAGTAAATGCCCCTACAGTCAATCTCTGGAATGGATCTAAATAGAAGTTCTTCATTTTAATATCCATAAAACACGACAACTTTAAGGTAAACTATGTACATGTGTCATTTCTCCTACAAACTAAAGTGTATAAGTGGTAAATTTTATACCAAGTGTGCTCCCACCATGTAAAGCGCAATTTGGTGAACTTATCATTTTTATAATTTCTTTTTCGATTAAATTTAGTTTCACACATGATCAATTATTGCTTTGAAAGATGTGTTCTACATAATTTGTGTACACTAAATTACAAATTGATTTTTTGAAATCTATTTTGTGTAAATGTCAACCAATAGATATATATCATGGAGGATGAACGAAAAAGATCAGTTGAATCCCATATGGAGGTTCAGGGATCGGGGGATGTTCACGGTATTTAAATATAATCTTAAATCTCCATACATGTGTGTACATATGGAATTGATTTTTTATTAACTTTGTGAGTTAAATTAGTTTTTAATAAGTTTCATATTTTAATTTTTAGGAGGTAAGAGGAGAAGGGTTTCTACTCCATCCATGGAGCGTGGCCAAGGTTCAACCGGTCGAGGTATGAGTGGTAGCAGGTTGCGGGAAGGGGGTGATATTTATTCCCCCGAAGGCCAATCAACGGCTGTTGGTTCTCAACAGGGTCACTGTGGGTCTGGTTCTTAGCAGCATCATTCTGGGTCTGGTTGTCAGCAAGGTCATGTTGGAGAAGATTTTAACCAACAACATCAAGGTTGCCATCAATTTCAATATTTTTTCATTAAATTTGTACAACTTTTTTTACACGTGTTTTTTCTAATATACAAAATTTTATATATATTGATGCAAAGGCCGAAAATGTTCGAGCTAGTGGTCAAAATAGATGCAGGGTAGCTCGCTACATTCAAGAAGAAGGCTGTCAATCGAGCACAACTTATCCGTCCGAGATTACTGATATACCATGGGAAACCAACATGGCAGAATGCACCTTACAAAGGTGTGAAAGCCTTCATGAAAAATTGCAAAGAGATCTCGTGGCTTTGTCTCTACCTTCTGAGAGTCGAAAAAGCCTTGAAATAGTTACACATTCATTGGGTGAAATGGTAAATGTGTACATAAATCTTGGGCCAACGACTGATTCATTTGTAGAACTGATGAGAAAGAGAAAAGAAACAGTGATGGGCCCTGATAAATGGGAGGACATTAAACAAAAAGTTACAAGAGAAGTGGCCAAGTCAATGTTTAATTATAAAGAAGGGCCAAAAAGAAAAATGTTGAAGGTGCAGTATTTCAAGCACCCAGACATAGCTCGTTATTTGTATGATTGGCATCTTGCAGCCTTTGGAAGGCTTCCATGGAACGATGAGGTTCCTGTTTATTTTGCGCAAATGTTTTATGCAGAATTTTTTTTGGGTACGAAACCCAACTAAAATGACCTTCCTTAAAAAAAAATTGGCCCGGGGAAAGGTCGATTATATGACCATAAGGGCGCTAAGCGAGATGTGGAGTTGCATCGCCCTGAGCTGCCATTGGTGAGTTGACCATTTCGAGTCGAAACTCTGCGATCAAAGATGGATGCGACTTCTCAAATAATTCGAGAAGCTAGGGATGTTATGATCGACAATGTTCATAGCAGATTGAGTGGAGTCGATATTTTTTTAAATCGACAAAGAGCACGTGAAAATGCACGTGCCAATTTTGTTTATTGTACAGATGAGGAGATTTACAACATGAATGTTGAAGATCTCCGAACATATGCAATAAATTTTTGCAATGGTTTACAAGAGATAATTTTTTTTTGGAACACCTAATCCTACATGGTAGGTGTGGAATGTGAAAATTCACAATGGAGTCCAAGTGACCTTGGAATATGAAACCAAGAGTCACACCATTGTATTATAAATGTATATCATGTATAATGGAAAAATAAGAAAGCTACACGCTTATCCTTCATTGTGTGTTGAGTCTCTTGTGTGTGTGTTCATCCTTCTCATACACCATGTATGTGTTTAACATGGTGTTTAACATGGCATCAGAGTGGGTGATTCCTGGCCCTGCTCCAAATTGACTGAGCCATTTGTGTTTATGGCCTGTGCATATCTGCAAAATTCTTGGCATTTTTGCAGCACTCAGAGTTTCTGCAGCAGACATTTTGCCGCATTCAGAAAGTGGTTTTGGAGAAGGAGCAGCATTCAGAAATTGGTTTTGAAGAAGAGCAGCACTGCACATCTGAACGTTGATTTCTTCCTGCAATTTCTGCCCATTAAATTTTGCATTTTGGAGAGCTGTTGGAAAAATTGTTTAAAGTTGATTCCTGAAGAAGTTTATGAGTTTTTAGTGGAAAATATTTCTGAGTATTTTTAAATTCTGCATTTTTAAGCTGCTGGAAAATAGTTTAAAGAGGGTTTTTGAAGAAATTTCTTAGATTTCCGAGTTCTCTAACTCCACAAATTCTCCAATTTTCTGCTGCTATATCGCCCTATGTAATATTCTAAAAAATTCTAGAGTTTTTGGTGAAAATTTATGAGCTTCTAGACTGCATTTCTTTGCTGCTGTTTTAAAGTCAGTCTCCTATCTACTGTTTAAAAATAAAATAAAAAAATTAAAATAAAAAAATAAAAAAATAAATCTCTGCAACTTGGCCTTTCAGCCCCCCTTTACCTCTGCAACCCACGCGCTCAACCCTTACATATTTCAATTCATATCACCTCACGTTTCTCAACCCTGCACTCTCTGCTCAACACATAACACTCTGCCCTCTACACACCGTTCATCCCTCAAACCCTTGCAGTTCGCTCATCCAGCTAAACTCACTCACGGGCTCGGCCCCCCCTTCACACGCACTGCGCCTCCTTACCACTCACTCCTACCACAGTCTTCCCTCCTACCCACGCCCTCAAAGCTCTCACGCGCTACTTCTCACTGCTATATCCTCTGCCTACGACCCTTCCCATCCCTCGACCCCACCCCTCACATACCCCTCCCCGCTGCAAAACATTGCGGCCTCCCTCTCTCCTTACTCGTACACTCACACCTGCAAACCATTTCGTTCCCTCTCCCACTACAAACGCCCTTCCCTCTCACTTGGCCGCTCGGCCTCCCCCTCCAAAATTTTGATTTTTTAATTTTTATTTTAAAATCCATTCCTCCTATTAAAATTCCCCTCCCCCCATTTTAATAACCCTCCCTCTATTTCATTTCAATTTTTAATTAATTTCTTTTAAATAATTAAAAAAAAAACTCTCCCACTCCTTTTAAATTCCCCCTCCCTTTTAATTCCCATCCCTACACATTTTTTAAATTTCTATCCCCCTCCCTTTTAATTATTTCCTATTTCAAATAAATATATATTTTTTAATTAATTAAAAAAAAAACAGCAGAGAGAGAGGAAGAAGAGAGAATATGAACAACTGAAAAATGGAAAATGGCATATGAGAAGAAGATGGAGTGAATACATAGAGAAAATTGCAGATTTGCATTGTGATTTTTGGCATTGATTTGAAGGTTAATTTTCTGAAGAAATTTACACTTGAAGACAAGTTTGCCATCATTGCAAAACAGTTATTTGAAGAAATTTCAGCTGCCTTAAAGGACCTCTTGCACAAGTGTTTTTGCTGCACATTCAAATATTTTTGCAGAAATATTGTATTGCATTGACATTGTATTGTGAGTAGACATTGCTTCTTCATAGTTGTAATCAGTAAATTTGAGTTGTTGATGTAACTCATTGTTGATTTTCCTCCATCATTTGAGGAGCACACTTTGTACTTTGAGATTTCCATAGTTGGAAATTCTTTAGAGTCATTTGTATTTGTTTGAAGGAAGATTGAATCACATTATAAACGGGTGCATTTTCGATTGAAGCCGACACCCTTTCATTTTTTGAGCCTAAGTTGTTGAAAATGGCTAAAATCAATGAGGCATTAGTGTTGTTGAATAACCTCATTCATTCAAATGTTGATGATGTGATAAAAATGAGCAAAGATGCTCTTTGTAAAATTCAAATTTGTTTTCTAGATGCACATGAAAAGATTGAGTTTTTGCAGTTGGAAACTCAGCTTCAACAAGACGAACTTCAGCAAAAGAGTCACCATTCTGAACCTGTTTCTGTTCAGAAGATTGAGATTGACTCCCATCAGCAGCATGTCAGTAAAGTTGCAGTTGATTCCCATTCAGTTCCTTGCACAAGAGCAGATGTACATGCAGATGCAGCAGTTCAACCTGCACTTCTCAAGCCCATCATCAGACCTTGGGAAGAGCTTGTCCACAACAAGCACAGAACTGGTCTTGGATATGACAAGGATGTGACCTTTCATATTCTAGACTACACCAAGCCCATCATATTTCAGAGTGCCGGATTCATGTATGACAGTTCACCTGCAGCTGTTCCAGATCCTGTTCCACAACAACATCAGATTGTAAAATGCCAACACTGTGATCGAGTTGGCCACATGAAAGATCATTGTTTTGATCTTCATCCATGTAAGCACTGTGGTCGGCACACCCATTCTTCAGACAGATGCTTCAGACACAAGCCTCCTGCAAGAACCAAGATTCATCTTGGATGGATCGCTTCTTGGCAATGGGCATCAGCAGCCAAGAAGATGTTTACGACACATGTTAGAACTTGTTCATGGATATTGAGCAAACTTGTAGTTGAGTTTTTGCCATCATCTCACCTTGTCCCTGACAGGGGGGAAAATGGTGGTCATGTACAAGCTTCAATGACAGATCAAGCGAGCCTGAGCCACAATCTCTCATTCCATGTTCAGAGTTGTAGCCAGAGACACAACAGTTCAAGCGAGCCTGAGCCACAATTTGTCATTCCAGATTCAGAGATGTAGCCAGAGATACGGATGCCCATGAGCATGCCTTTGGTTGGTGGAAAACCTTAAACCATCATCTTTGGTTGTTGGTAATCCTAAAACCATCACAGGTAGTAGACCTCCCTTCTTTTAGCTTGAAGGTCTTCCTTTCATATATGAGGGACACTTCCTCTAGCAGAAGCCTTCAGCTTCTTGCCAGCTTTGGTTGAGTTCCAGGAAATGCTTCAAGCATTCCAGTGTTGTTGGTAATCCTAAAACCATCACAGGTAGTAGACCTCCCTTATTTTAGGTTGAAGGTCTCCCTTTTTTATGAGGGACAATTCCTCTAGCAGAAGCTTTCAGCTTCTTGCTAGTTTTGGAAGAGTTCCAGGAACTGCAACAAGTTTTGCGTTCCAGTGTTGGTGGTCATCCTTAAACCACCTCTTTTTTCCAACATTTCAGAGAGTTGATTCAGCCCAAGTGCTGCCATGCATACTTTGCAGATTTGTATTACAACTCTCTTCTTGGACTCACACATACCCCTTCGGATTAAGGGTGGATGTTGGAACACCTAATCCTACGTGGGTAGGTGCGGAATGCGAAAAGTCACAATGGAGTCCAAGTGACCTTGGAATATGAAACCAAGAGTCACACCATTGTATTATAAATGTACATCATGTATAATGGAAAAATAAGAAAGCTACACGCTTATCCTTCATTGTGTGTTGAGTCTCTCGTGTGTGTGTTCATCCTTCTCATACACCATGTATGTGTTTAACATTTTTCATGAGGAAGAGGACACCAGAACGGTATGTGTTAGTGACCTTAGGGTTTGAAATTATTTTTACACATACATGTGTACAATTTGTAATAAATACATGTGTATGTAAATGTATACATTTATTTGTATGTGTACATTAATCTAACAAAAATGTATGATTATATGTTAAAACACCATTTGCAGTTCTCAGGCATGATGCGTGACGAAAATGTTAATATCACGTTCGGGACCTCTGGTTCAAACGATGCAGATGGGTCTGACCATCATGATATGTTGGAAAATGTTAGTGTTTTTTAAGTGAATCTAAAATAAATAATTGTTGCCACACATGTACATGTATGTATATATATAATTTGATAAAATGTTTTAACAGGTACCGATTCCGTCTGATGTTTTTGGGATGGCGGTACCTTCTTCTTCCTTAGGAGATATACCTTCTACTTCATTGGGATATGAGCCACAAGTATGGACAATTTTTCACAAGTTTAAAATTTATGTTTAAAATTTATATATATATATATATATTCTACCTCAAAAAGTTCCATTAAAAATTGAGATATATATATATATACATATATATATACATATATATATATATATTCTACCTCAAAAAGTTCCATTAAAAATTGAGATATATATATATAGAGAGAGAGAGAGAGAGAGATCTATATTTTGAGTTATTTAAATTTTTTTGAATTTAGGTTCCTATAGAAGATTTCTTTAATCCGCGGACTCTAGCGACGGAGATAGGAACATCCACAGCATTTGAACAAGTTGTCTTTAGTTCCTTTTTTTAATATTAAATTGAAAATAATTTTATATATGTACACATGCATTTTCATTTGAAAGTTTTAATTTATATATATTATATATATATATTTAACTGTACATGTATATTGTACAGTTTACCACTGCAGATGTTCCTATGGGAGAACCTGTTCATCAAATGGAGAGGGAACCTTACGAGGTATTGCATGATTTTTTTGTTATATTTTGTTTTTTACATGAAGTTCTAGATATATATATTCTCATTCATTTTTAAAACATAATGTTCAAGTACATGTGCATTGTGTATGTAGGTTTCCCATTCACAGGATAGGGCGCGGACTGAGACCCTAGTAGGGAAGACGCTAGATCCATCTCCATTTGATGGACATGATTTACAGTAGATTTGATTTCAAAATTTAGATGGTTTTAAAATTTGTTAAACTTGATACAATTTGATACTTGTGAGATTTACAATTTTTGGACATATTTTATTACATTGTTATTATATAATTTGTTTTATTTAATTTTTGGATGGTTTTAGTACTTTTGGCATGTGAATATTTAATGTTAAATGTCTTTTTTGGATAGTTGAATTATAATTGGAATGGCATGTGAAGTTTTTAAAACTCAAGTTTTGGATGGTTTCAATGTACATTTTGCATGTGATATTTAATGAACTTTAAATATTTAATGTTTTAATGTTGCACAATATATAATCAAAAGGTTTTTAAAACTTAAAGTTTTGGATGGTTTCAATCTACATTTGCACATGTGGTATATAATGTTAAATGTTTCTATTGGATCTAATTGAACTATAATTGGCATGGCATGTGAAGTAACGATCTATATATAATTTAAAGTTTTTTAAACTCAAGTTTTGAACGGTTTCAATCTACATTTCACATGTGATGTTTAATGTTTTAATGTTGCACGATATATTATCAAAAAATTTTAAAATTTTAAAGTTTTGGATGGTTTCAATCTACATTTGGCACATGTGGTATATAATGTTAAATGTTTCTATTGGATAGTTTTTCACTATAATTGGCATGGCATGTCAAGTAATGTTGTACAAATCCCTTTTGGATGGTTAAAGTACATTTGAAATTTTAAGATTGCTTTTGATCTCTCCATGTAGTTTTGTTTGAATGAAAAAATTTCCAATAGGAAGAACATAGCTTTTCAATGCAACTAACCATCTATCAATTGAGCTCTAATTGAAAATAGAGTTTAAAGAAGTAGATATATGTACAAATTATCCCTTTAATTTTGATTGGAAATATAAGTCTCTAGTACATATATATGTTTGTTGAATTTGGGTCAATGTTGTTAATGCACTCAAATAGGTAGCCTTGTCGATTTATTTACATTGTTGAAACTTTTTACCAAAAAATCCAACTAGTTTTTCATCAATGCACATATAAAAACTACTTGGAACAATTAATTGTGCATTATAGAACATATCTATCCAAGACAAGTAACATTTTTCATCAATGCACATTGAACATATCTGACCATTGGACAAGCAGATTTTGTACGAGATTTTCAATCAGGATTAGAGATGTGGGTCAAATCCCACCAAAAGTCGGAGAAGTGCTTCGAGTCTCTTGTCTGAAAAGATTTTTCGTACAAAAATATACTGCAGATGATTTATTTACATTGTGTCCATACTTTTTACCAGAAAATCAGCTAGTTTTTCATTAATGCACATAGAAAAACTAGTTCCAGTTAATTGCATTCTAGAACATATATATTGAGTACGTAAATAATTTTTCATCAATGCACATAGTAAAACTAGAACAATTAATTTCATTATATATATATATATATATATATATATATATATATATCCAATAAATATAACATTTTTCATCAATGCACATGTATGTATGTAAAACTACTTTCAGGTGATACTAGAGCACATGCTTGTACCCAAACAATTTGTACATGTGCAAACACTTGCACAAATAACATAAGCAGCTCAATTTTTAGTTGAGTACTAGAAGTTCTAAAACATATTTAATCCAAAGATAATAAATTGTTGGACAATTCACTCAAAAAAATTCTAATGGAATTCCATCCTCAATAATCCGTTCATGATCGGATTTTGACATTTTCCATCTCTTAATTTTTGATTTTTTCTTTGATTGAACTTCTATCAACTTTATGCGCGCTGCACACACCAAGTGACTATATTGAAAACTTATGGAATCAGGTTCATAGTCTTCAAAGTAAACAAAGTCTCCACTTTGATGAGTTTATCTGAAAAAATAACCTTTCAGTATAATAGACCCTCTGTCATACTGAAATCCGTGATCATCATAGTTTTGTAATAATTTCATTTTTCGTTCAGTGCAATGTATCAAATAATGCTTCACATTTTCATCATTTTCAATAGGTGCAATTACAGCAAAAACATCTCCTGCACAATAAAATGAATTTAAAAAAATTATGCATATTTAAATTTATTTCTAGATCTTTAAATCATTAGAAAGTAATTCAAATGTTACCTTCTCTAACAAGTTCAGAAACTCGATCACCATCGGATGATATTGTAGTTTCCTCTGATTGCATTTCTTCAAACATTGCAACATACATTTTTCCCTTTGTATTTAGCTCTGTATGTTTCCAATCGTTCACATACATTTTGTTTTCATAAACGTCATTGGATTTTGTGTTGTCTATGAAAACATCACAAAAACAAGAATATTTTCTTTTATCCAATGCAAACACATTTTTGGACGACTTTGTTTGAATTGAATGCAATTTTTGAGTCCCTTTTATTGTTTAAACGTCATTTCCAATTGATCTATCTACGTCTTCCATTCCAATATGCCAGAAAAACCTTTATATGGAAAATTAGAAGAAGAATTTGTAAATATGATATCAAAATACAATCAAAGATAATCATTGCATGATAAATGTACAACATTTAAAATTAGATTTCCAATATAAATTAAATTGAATGTACCTTCGCACTTCTCTTGATGGGTTTCTCTCATGGCTTAGAGTAGCGATGCACCATTGAACAACTTCTTTAGCGTTCACAAGTCGGCTTGCAGAGTGGTTCATTTGATATCTTCGAAGTACTCGTTTTATGCATGCTCCTGCACCGTCATGTTCTCCTTTTCCATGGCCAGTTTCAAAGAAATTCCAACAATGTTTAATGCAGGTTTTATTATGAAGACAACACAACCAAAAGAATGATCGTGCAGATTTGAATTGACCTGCGCATCCGTCTGACCATATCCAATGTTCATTGAATGTTATTCCACAATTTTTCAATGAATCATAAATTTTTCCAAAACAATGTTGTACAAAACATGTATCATGTGTACGATCGTCATTGATATAAAAGTGATATTCTTTAATGATATGTCAATTTTCACTCGTGCTTTCTATATGATCGACATTTTGTTCAGCATGTCTATATAGAATATGGACAAGCATGGAGACTTGGTTAGAATGATAGTATTCACTCTAAATTTCTTTTTATGGAACAAATGTGTATTTTTCTACAAAATCAATCACTGAAAAAATGGTCCCTGGTGGAAAAACTTCACGAGATTTTTTGAATTGCAAGTCTTGCCATCAAGATCTATGGGAATGCTTGGTATATTTGTAAATTTCTGCCTCAAACTTTCTCAAAAAGTCTATCAGAAAAATCTTGGCTTCTAGTATTTCAATTCTTTTAACACTATTTGCACCTTGAATCGATGTATCGATATATTCATATCTCTTCCATTTCACTTTCATGTTGGACAATGATTGATCATTTATATCAATACGATATTTGTTTTGAAATTTAGTAAAATGTCCACAATCATCGCATTTTTTACCACCAACACATTTCTTTTTGTAAAATAGTTCATCGCTTTCTCTTTCACATAGAATTTGAGATATGAAATCATGGATAGTGGAAGGAGGAAGTGAATCCTTCCATAATTTTTTACCGAAATCAAGGAATTTTTCATAATATAAATCAAATTCCACATGATAACGGCAACAACAAGTGTCGCGTACGGTGATAGGTTTTACATACCATGGTTTTTGTTGAACAAAAGCACTGACTGAAACATGAATTTGACGATTCTCTTCTTTGAACTTGTTGAATAACTCTATCTGAGTGGTTTCCAAGAGATGTTTTTCATGTTCTTCATACCGATTTCGTGTTATTCTTCTTCACATCACATGCCTTGCAGTTGGTGAAACACGCGAATTGTTATTCGAATATTCATATATTATTTCTTTAACATTTTCTCCAAGTCTATCTTTGTATGGTTGCCTACAAATAGCTCTCCAACAAGCGAGTTCATCATTTACATCTATTTGCAACCGAAATTTCCGATTTTTGTGCAAAGTTTTTCTCGAGTTTCCCAGTGCTCGTGGCATAGATGTTACCAAACGATTCTCTTGAGTACTTGAGGAAACCATTGCCATCTGTATTCCTCTATGTACAATTGAAACATCTTTCTCTCTAGATCTCTTAATTGACTTTATAGCACTACTCATATTTTTTATCACTTATTCCTTTATTTTTTTTATCTTTGGTTGATTTTCGAATACCCAATAGTGTCGTAGCTTCTTTTAATTTCCTTAATGATAGGATACCTTTCAACATTTGAGCCTGAACTGTCACCCGCTCATTTAATAAATACTTTTCAAAAATGCGGTTAACACGATATCGTATAACATGGTCAGGTTTTTTATCTCCATATGTGTGAGTGTCAACATTTTCTAACATCTCATTATCGATAGTGATTTCATCTGTAGATATTCGAAAAAGTAGTACATATTCAATAAATAGCTAAATTAATAAATATATCTAAAATTTCAAATATTTTTCAAGTTAGTTCATCAAATAAAAATTAAGCTTCACATTTTACATTAAGAAAATTTTAAATATATCAATAGATCATAATATTTACATTTACATACCTACTTCAATTTCTGCTTGAGGTTGATTTTCTTCTTCAATATTTTGAGGAATATCTCTGTCTGTTTACATTAAACAAAATATTTTTCAAACTAGTTCATCAAATAAAAAATTAAGCTACACATTTTACATTAGGAAAATTTTAAATATATCAATAGATCATAATATTTACATTTACATACCTGCTTCAATTTCTGCTTGAGGTTGATTTTCTTCTTCAATATTTTTAAGAATATCTCTGTCTGTTTACATTAAACAAAATATTTTTCAAACTAGTTCATCAAATAAAAATTAAGCTTCACATTTTACATTAGGAAAATTTTAAATATATCAGTAGATCATAATATTTACATTTACATACCTGCTTCAATTTCTGCTTGAGGTTGATTTTCTTCTTCAATATTTTGAGGAATATTTCTGTTTGTTTACATTAAACAAAATATTTTTCAAATTAGTTCATCAAATAAAAATTAAGCTTCACATTTTACATAAGGAAAATTTTAAATATATCAATAGATCATAATACTTACATTTACATACCTGCTTCAATTTCTGCTTGAGGTTGATTTTCCTCTTCAATATTTGAGAGGGCTTCCTCTAACTTTCTTTTGCAAGATTGTCTTGTCTCTTCTCTACGTTCCTCAGGGTCTCTTTTTTTATCATGTTTTCTCGCACAAGTTCTTCAATTTCCCATGATAATAGGGTATGAAGTTCAAAAAAATTCCTTCAAAAAATTAGAAAATAACTCAATTACAAAAAATATCACAAAAGATTTAATTTAAAAAAATTCAGTGTAAATTTTTTGCAAAAAATACGTACTCCAATCCAAAACACTTTAAAAAATTCGAGAGAAAAATGTCTTATAAAAATGAAACGAAGCTCAAAATATTTACTTCAACTCAAAACACGTACATACCTCCAAGAAATGTCTTTTGAATGTACATCCAAGAAATTTTTTAAGTTCAAAACAATTTTTGCCAAAATCAGGCCGCCTCCAAGAAATGTCTTCCAAAAAAATTCTTTGTAAAATGAATTTGCTTCCAAGAAATGCTTTTAAACCCAAACTTTGAAGATAAGTTTTTGAACCCAAACCAAGATCTTTTTAAAATGAGATGAAATGTGCAAAATGTGCGAAAATTGTGAATCATTTCGCGGCAATTTATATTGCCGCGAAATGTGTTTTAGTAGGGGCTCCGAAAAACTTTCCGGCCGACGGAAAGTTATACAATAGTTCAGCTGAACATTTTATTAAAAGTTCGGCCGAACTATTAAGATGTTAGATTTAACGAGCCTACGGTGGAAAACATAGTTCGGCCGAAGTAACGCGTCACCAATTACGCAAAAACCAGGTTCTGAATACGGTTATGCAACTTTGCACTGATTAAACTCCATGAAAGGTTGTTAATTAACTGTCGGAACCAAGACAAGAATTTTTAGAATTGAATCTACTTTCAGGAAATATAACTTTTATGGAATTTCATAAATGTTTATTAATTTTAATTATTTTTCTAATTCTAGTAATTATGATATGCATCCATTGGCTTTGTAAATATGACGAAAACAAAGTAGACTATGTCTAGATTGTTGTAACACATTTTGTTTTTTCAAAAACAAAAATTTTCAACGAATACAACAATGCGTCATAACATGACTTCTTATGAATCCTTTAATTGTTAAGAAACACCCACTCAAAGAAATGCTAAGTTGACATATAAAATCTGCATTAAAAAAAATCAAAAAATAAGTAATAGAAAGCTAACAAAATTTCTCACAACTTTTATTTTTATCGCAAAATGAAATTCTACACAGAAAAATTGTTATAGTTTGCAGAAAGTTGAAGAACCGAAAAAAATGAAATTTTTTTCTCAAAAAAGGGCAAAAAGTGTAACCAGCTTCACATTTTCACATAATAAGATCAGCAAAAGAGGTCTACAGATAGTTCTATACAGTACATAAGAGAAATTATGAAGACTTTAATGAAGGAAACCCTTAGGAAGAGGTATTGCAACATTTTATTTCTCTGCAACAAGAATGTACAACGTAATATTTAGGAGTTGTAGCAGCTATACATTACATATCATATCTAAGACAAATCTATGCACAAATTATCAGATCTATAACAGATCGGTACACTAGATTGTCTTTACTTTACATTCCCCTTGGGGATTTCAGCAATACATGAAATACAGAGAGTAGATCTGAGTTTTACTACAACAGATCTGCAGAATGATTCATAAAATATGAAGTAAGCACAACAGTAAATAGATCATATCTAAATTAGACATGGATTAGATGGCTAATCCATGGATCACCACGGTGAAGGAAGGATCCCTCCACCAGAGATATGTTCTCCAAATGAATGCCAAAATTCCCTGAAACTCTGCAACTGGAAATAACGCAGTCCAAGAGGATAGACTGCGCTGTAATTTTGAAGCACAGATTGGCCTGATGCCAATATCAAAATATGAAGCCCAAATAGCTAATACAGTCTTCCAAGAGGATAAAAGACTCACTCACTGAGAAGAGGCACTAGTATAGTCTAGATCTGAATAGATCTAGTCTCCACTTGCTGCAGCTCACTGAAACAAGTAAACCCCAACAGGATTTACGCTATCTAAGAGAGATGGAGCTTGGCCATATGCCTGATAGTGGAAGAGAATTATAATGCCCTCCAAGAGCTACTCATTGGAAGGAGAGAGAACCCATAAACAGGACATCCTCACAATTCTCTGCTAAACAGCCAAGAGAATTCGAATTGTCTAAATAGACATAAAAATCAAATATCATGAAAAACCTTCTCTTGAGCCTTCCCCTCCCTTTTATAAGATGAGAGCTTGAGAAAACCTAAACCACCTTCAAAACTCTAGCTCCTTTCACATGAAGATCCTCCATCTAAAACTGTGTTGATCAACAAGGAGGTTCAATGCATCTAGATAGTGCTGTGATTTGGTCCTGTTGACCCAGTCAATCTCATCAATTTTTTTTTCACATACAAGGGTATTTTATTGAGACAACCCTGATTTGCCTCTATTCACATTGGGCATTGATTTATTTTGATGTTTTTAGGAGTTTACATGTCCTCCTTTACATTTTATTCATCAATTAATAAAATCAAAACAAAATTAAATATTCCTATTAGCTTGGGCTAATTATGAATATTATAGTCCTCCCCTCCAAAAACGTTGCTTGTGCTCAAGAAACTAATAAGGTGAGTGCTGCAAATTCTCCCATGCTTCCATTAGAACATGTATTGTAGAAAATGTGGGAATCTCCTTGCCAAAAGGACAAATTCAAACCATGTGCCTCACTCAACATCATGTCTCCCATCAAGATAAAAACAACACCAGAAAGTGGGATTATTATTGGCATTAAAATAGGGGAATTACTAATGGTTTCATAAGGTGTTCGAAGGTACCAACAGTTTCCCAAGTGGTGACAGCGCAATTTTTCAAACTGCTGCTTCAGAAAGATACATGGAAAATTGTTTCTTGATACATGGTTAATCATATGAGTCAACTGAACATACATGTAATGAAAAAAAATCTTCCCAAGGCACATAAGAGATGGATGTCTCCATCATATAGTTTGGTCCAACATTGGTCATGGAGCAAAATCAAGAGCTTGCTTACTTTTGGAGCAATGCACTACCAAGAGATGGTAAGAGCATGCCAATATTGTGTTGCACAAACAAAGCTCTCACCATATGTTGGAAGTAAGAAGGCACATGGATCCATGAATGGATCCTCCATAGTCATTTGGCACATTCCCATGAAGATAAATGAACCAAGTGCTTCTTGCAAACCCTCTCCCTCATGCATGGAAACCCAAGATAAGAAGAGTACATCATAGTAATAAATGTCCCCATCTACTACCTCATATTCCTTACCTCCTCTTTTCCCATCAAGTGTATCAATTTTGAAGTGATCCTGGGGATATTCCATCAATAAACCCCAACTCCAAAGTGGCAACACTGTTGGCCTATGAAAATAGGCTCCCTCCAACTCATGGCTCCAATATTTGACATGTAGAATGTCAAAGGAATCTCCCATAATGCTGATACACATAAGAAGTCTCTCCCATGGGGAAAGTACCTCTTTAACATCTAAGGCCAAGGAGTAGCCCCTTTGCACTTTGATAGTGCCATATTCTACTCCCGCAACATCATGAAAACTATGAGAGAAAATCTGCCCTTGCTCTCCCAAGAACATCCCAAGAAAAAAACGCTTTTGCTGCCTCCTCATACTTCCATCATCCAAATCATGTAGTGAAAACATGATGATTGACATGAAGAATGTTATGTCAACACAATGTTTCCATACTCCTTGCTTCTCAATGATGCAAGTATCCCGCCACACACCTTTCCTCCACATACCCTTAGAAAGAGGATGATGGCCAAACTCTTTCAAGAGTAACCAACACATCCAAGCCTTCTGCTACCTGGTATCATAGACTTGCAAATAGCTTTCCAACTTCTTTCTCATCACCCACACCCATCCACCCACACATGGGTGCCTTCCATCATATTCTTCCTCAGCATTCTCCCAAGGAATACTATCATCCTCCCAAACCATATTTCTGCTTTTGCTTTTCATGGGATGTTGAAATGCAACTCCTTGGAGATCTTCTAGAGAAGACCTCTCACCAATGCCCTCCTTGAATCCATAAGGACCCAAGTGTGATGAGGGAAAACCTTCCCTAAACTATTGAAGAACCTTGCACTTCATGATGTGTTGAAGTGCACCTCCCATGAGATCTCTCCATGAAACCTCCTGCTCATCAATGGCCTTCCAAAACCAATAAGGCTCTAGATCTTCTGTAAGTAGAAGTTTCTCTTTGAGCTGGGGAGTGCTCATTGAGAAAGGGTCATCTATAAAGGAGAAAGGGTTTCTCACTTCAATATGTCTACCATCTACCATTCCTTCCTCCATTTCTTCATGAATGAAGTTTCCATGTGAATGCTCCCATAAGGAATGGTTCCTCCTTTCTTCCTCACTACTTTTACACAGTGCAGTGCAACTCTGTTGCTCTAAATCAAAAGCATGCAAAGATGTTGATCCCTCATATGATTTTTTGAAATTACAAGAGATGGAAATTTAAGCATACCTTGGTGAGATGTAGAATCAAGAGCTCCTTTCTCAACTATGTTGTCTTCCTCCACTGTTGAACATGAAGGCTGCTCCTCCAAGGTTGTGACAGCACTGGTATATGCTTCCTCAAGTGGTCATGAGGGCCTATCTTCCTTTGATATTTATTTTCCAAATGCTTCAAGAAGTTTTTGAGACAACTCAGCAAGAGTAGATACTCTTTCATGGCTCAAATGGCTAAACCACTAAACATTTGCTTCATCTTGAAGGTGCAGCGCTGCAATCTCTATAGCCTCTCTCTCTACTACTGGATGTAGTAGGAAGAAAGCCTCTAGTTTCATCACCCAAGTATTTTCTACACTTGTGAGTGATCCATCAAAAGTAGGCAACATAAACCTATTGCCTCTCATCATCCCATAGTTGTAGGGTCTCTTCCCTTCCTCTAGCTGAATGAACTGTGGTAAAGCTAGAGTCTCCTTGAAGGCTCTAGATTTAGATTTGTATTAAGAAAGGTATCCACTTATAATATTATATTCTAAATTCCCTTCATTCCTCTTGTCTTCCTCTCTTTGAGAATAGGAAGTTCTTGGCTCTTCCTCTTCTTGAAACTCTCTAAGAATTTCACTGCATCTCTTCTTCTTTGTCTGCTCTACCTCCTTGGAGAGGTTCTTTTTAGATCTGAAAAATGATGAGAGTAATCTCATCCTCTCCACAATTTTTTTTCTCTGTTTCTTCTCTTTATTCTTTTTATAGCTGGATCTCACAGGCTGAGCCAGAGATCATGCTCTGATACGACTGTAATATCCCAAAATGGGACTGTTCATCAACTCTTGCAGAGAAAACATTATTTTCAAAAAATTATGTGAAAATAAGGTAAAATGGGACTTGAATCCCTTATTTCACATATTATGCACTTCAAATCCATAATTAGAGCTGAAACAAATCATTCTAGGTGGGTTAAACAGATCTCCCCACACCTAGTGTAGCTAGAAATAACTCAAATAAGAGACTTACAACAAACACATAAGACTGCTTCAGAAAGTTACACTGTTATGGGAAGTAGCAGTATGAAAACGTGTAGAAGGCTGAATAAATACATATAGATCAGCAAAAGAGGTCTACAGATAGTTCTATACAGTACATAAGATAAAGTATGAAGACTTTAATGAAGGAAACCCTCAGGAAGAGGTATTGCAACACTTTATTTCTCTGCAAAAAGAATGTACAACGTAATATTTAGGAGCTGTAGAAGCTATACATTACATATCATATCTAAGACATATCTGTGCACAAAATATCATATCTATAATATATCGGTACACTAGATTGTCTTTACTTTACATTCCCCTTAGGGATTTCAACAATACATGAAATACAAAGAGTAGATCTGAGTTTTACCGTAGCAGATCTGCAGAATGATTTAGAAAATCTGAAGTAAGAACAAAATTAAATAAATCAGATCTGAAGTAGACATGGATTATATGGCTAATCCATGGATCACCACGGTGAAGGAAGGATCCCTCCACCAGAGATCTCTTCTCCAAATGAATGCCAAAATGCCCTGAAACGCTGCAACTGGAAATAACGCAGTCCAAGAGGATAGAAAACATTGTAAGTTTGAAGCACATATTGGCCTGATTCCAAGATCAAAATATGAAGCCCAAACAACTAATACACTCTTCCAGGAGGATAAAAGAATCACGCACTGAGAAGAGGCACTAGTATAGTCTAGATCTGAATAGATCTAGTTTCCACTTACTGCAGCTCACTAAAAAAAGTAAACCCCAACAAAATTTAAGTTGTATAAGGGAGATGGAGCTTGGCCAGATGCTTGATAGTGGAAGAGAAGTACAATGCCCTCCAAGAGCTACTCAAGGGAAGGAGAGAGAACCCCTAAATAGGACATCCTCACAATTCTCTGCTAAACAACCAAGAGAATTCGAATTGTCTAAATAGACATCAAAATCAAATATCATGAACAACCTTATCTTGAGCCTTCCCCTCCCTTTTATAAGATGATAGATTGAGAAACCCTAAACCACCTTCAAAACTCTAGCTCCTTTCACATGAATATCCATCATCTAAAACTGCGCTAATCAACAAGGAGGTTCAATGCATCTGGACAATGTTGTGATTTGGTCTTGTTGACCCAGTCAATCTCCTCAATCCTTTTTCACATACAAGGGTATTTTATTGAGAAAACCCTGATTTTCCTTTTTTCACATTGGGCATTGATTTATTTTGATGTTTTTAGGAGTTTACATGTCCTCCTTTACATTTTATTCATCAATTAATAAAATCAAAACAAAATGAAATATTCCTATTACCTTGGGCTAATTAGGAATATTACACAAAGGGCCTTACTTCGGTGGTTACTATTAGGAGAATATGGTTTGACATCTTTGTCTACCCATATAGCTCCTTTCCTTATTCTTTTGCATAACTTTGGAATGATGCTTGGATCCAACAAGGCCAACAGGGCTAAGGATGAGAGCATATCAATGCTCAATCAAAATCATAAAGCATGGGATGAAGAGATGTATTGTGTGATGGAGATTTTCCTTTGTGGAAAGAGCTAATTTATTTTATGTATCTCATGTATTGATGATGATGTTGAACATCATATGGTTGTCACTTAGTACTTCATGATGGAAGGAGGGCTTCTAACCATACAGCTAGAGGTCATTCTATATGTTTTTGAAAGACAACTTTGGAACCAAACATACATAACACGTTGCAGCAAATGGAGGAAGCCTTCCTTATGTGGATGCAATTTGGAGGGGAATAGATGGCTTTGCATCTACCTTTTGAGTTGCTTGAGGACAGGCAACATATTTTCGGGGAGGACAGTAATATTCCCAAAATTTCACCTAATATTTGGAATATTAGAGTTCTTAATTTTATTAATGAATTAAGTAAATAAAAGGGTGGAGGGACCCATAATCCTCAATATTAATAAATATCCACTTTTTGTGTGTGAATGTGGATTAATTAAACCTAGATATACATGATGAGGTAGTTGAGAAACTACTAATGTTAATGGAATTGGAGATTATGTCTCATTAATTGAGATAGATCATGGAGGTTGATACAGTCAACTAAGATCTTGAAGATGTCAAATAGAAGATCATGTAAAATTGATGATAAAGTGATGGAGGATGTTATGCAATCAAAGCACACATGATGGAGAGGGTGTACATTGCACCTAGACATGATGGTTGATTTGGTCAAACAGCGCAATCAAACTTGGAGGATCTTGTCCACATGCACAACGCAGTCTAGATGAGGGCCAAGTCATGGGAAGGCTTAAATCTTATATAAAGAAGATGAAGGCAAGGATGAAGGCATGCTGGTTATTCTTGATGTAAAGTTATTTTCAGATCTGGAAATGTCATGTGACATTCCATTGCTTTCTTGGGTTGTTTAGAAAAGATTGCAAGTGATTTTTAGCACAGGGTGTTCCTAGTCGGGAATCCCACCTCTTTCTTAAAGTAGCTCTAGAAATATTATTTTACTTCATTCTACATCATGCATTAGTGCCACATCTCTTTTCCTACTTTATGCAGAGCATACATATTCAGAAACTGCAGATTTCTGAAGATCAGTTTGGAAGGAGGAAGTTTTCTTCAGTACTTCAGCTAGAGAAATAGTGAGGGTTTATTCCTATCACCTTGGGCTTATAGATTAGCATTTCTAGAGCTTCATTACAGATCTAGAATTAGGCCAAAATTTATTGACCTCCTAGCAGCAGTATTTCCTTCAGGAATTACGTTGTCCAATTTGCGAATCCAAAAGGAGGAAGGAAGTTTCTAGCACTTCAGCTAGTAATCCTGTGAGGGATCATTCCCTCACATTGTCGTCAGTCTTACCATAAACCTGGAGTTTATTGCAACATTTTTTAGTAGGCACAAGGCCTCTCGTTTCCTCATAGCGTAGTTTCTATTGGCAATTGTGTTGCAGCAGCTGAAATCATTATTGGAGGATTGAGATGCTAGATCTAGAGCTTCTAACTTGTAGATCTGAAGAAGGGATCAAACCTTCAAGCTTAGATATGATATTGTGACATATTTCATCCATATATCTGTCAGATCTAGCTTCATATCTATAATTCCCAGCAGATCAAGGATCAAATCCTAGGAGGGTGATTTTCCAAAGTTGCAGATCTAGAAAATCCTTTCTGGGTTATCTTGGGAATCTATCACATTGGCCAGATCTTGAATCTTGGCATCATCTGATCTCCAGATTTGAGTAGATCTGCATTTTCCTTTTCAGCCTGTAGCTATATGTTCATATTCTACTGAAGGGACAACGCAGTATTTTCTTCAGTGCCTCTCCAGTTACGCTATACCAATTATAGCATGCTTTCTGGGTGATTCTAGACCATCTTTTTAGCTAGATCTACTCATATTCTTGTACATTGTGTAACTGATTCATCTCCATATAATAAAATGGCTCAGCTTCTCTGTAAATTCTGATGTTGTCTTAATATTTATTGTTTACTTAGTTGCAGTCCTTATATTTTGTTTAAGTATTACTGCATTCTCCCATTTTGGGATATTATAGATGCGGTATATTAATAGAGGTCACAAATTTTGATTATACAACCAAAAAAGAAGACCACATCTCAGAAGAAATAGAATACAAAGGCAAGTCTCCAATGTCGGGAGAAATGGATGAGAAAGAGTTTCCAAAAATTCTTCTCGAATCTATGCAGGATATCGCCATAGAGATCAAAGTGATGAGAGTGGAGAGACAAAGGGAAACCCCAAGAGGGTTCTAAAATGGAGAAATTTTTGGTACTTCACATCATTGGTGTGAGAAACTGTCAGTGTAACAAGCTTCACAATGCTCCACTATGCCTACCTTCCTAGCAGTAGGACATGGGGCTAGAGGACAAGAAGAGCAGGAGGCTCTCAGTGATTATTTTCTAGAATATGAATCTCATTCTCAAAGATTCAAAGAACACCTGAACTTCCAAGAGTTATGCCAGATCAAAGATAGCAGAAGACCCCGTAACAGTAATATAGGTGGATGGTACATGTAGAACAATGATTTTCATCATACTATGGGTAGATTATTTTTTCCTGCTTTTTATGGGTCATCCAAGTGCACGACAAAGGCTTGGGTGGAAAAGTTAGACATTTATTTCTAGCTGAACCAAGTATCAGAGACTGAAGCTATTAAGATAGCAGTTCTTCACCTTGAAGGTGAATCACATGAATGGTGGTTCCACAGACTATCTATATTGGGATATGCAAGTGTGAATACATATGCAAAGTTCACTTGGAGATTGGTAGAGAGATTTGACTGAAGAGATCTAGAGGCGCACTTTGTTGAGCTAGCTAAGCTCAAGCACTCGGGTAACCCAAGGACTTACATATCCAAGTTCCTGAAACTTTCCATCATGTTTCTAGATCTGTCTGCAGCTAGCAGGGTATACATGTTCATTGATGGACTAGCAGAACATTTGCATGGGTTAGTAAATTCCACTAGACTAGCTACGATCCAAGATGACATTGAGAGGGCTAGGGAATTACAAGATGCTTTGCCAAGGGAAAGAGCTACGTTCCAGCAAAAACCCACATTCCAGTCAAAGGGGAAAGATATGAAGGTTCCACCCCCAATAGGGAACCATGGCAAAGGACCTCTTAGTGATGATATCCAAAGATATTAGAGGAAGAGGAAGCTTTGATTCACTTGCCAAGAACCATGGGCATCAGGGCATTGATGTGTTGCTGGAAAGGCACATGATATTGAAGTATTCTATGATAGTCGAGACGAAGCAGAGGAGGAGCTATAAGGGGACACCAACGATGTGTCACCAGGAGAGGATCCATGACCACCAGGAGGTGGAAATGGAGAATTTTCTCCAACAGGACGGGCCCTTGCAACTTTTCAAGGAGTTCCCAAGTATCTGACATTGAGAGTATGAAGCACAGTTCAGGGGAAGTGGGTGTCAGTATTGATAGAAAGTGGGGCTACCAAAAATTTTATTGATACCCAACTAGTGTAGAGGAGAGGCATACCCACAGATGATTTTGAAGGATTCTCAGTTTTGGTTCCAGGAGCTACAACCATGCAATGTGTGAAGTATGTTCCAACATTGACTGTAACTTTGTGGACATACACATTACCATATCACTTCTTTATGGTCGATATTCCTGACACCAATGTGATATTTGGTGTACAGTGGTTGACCACACTAGGAAAGGTCACCGCGGATTGGGAGAACTTGGAGATGGAATGGACAGATAAGAAGAGTGGTAAGCACCAAATGATCAGGGGCATGCAAACCTATCCATCTCAGGTAGTCTCAACACATAGTATGGAGGATGATTTTTGCAGAGGAGACATAGAATGGGCAGTAGCACCGCGTATGTTGGAGGTAGGAGGCAAGGACAAACCAGTACACTCTGATATGCAGTCTATTCTAGACTGCTATTATACAGTGTTTGGAGACATTCCACCGAGAAGGCCACTGGAATGGGGTTTTGAACATACTATTGAGTTGGAGCAGGGGATCCAAGCAGTAATCACCACACCCTATAGTCAACCCAAAGCTTAAAGGGATGAGATTGAGAGAGCTATTGAGGAGCTCTTGGCCTTATGACATATCAAACCCAGCACCAGTCCTTTTGCTTCTTCTGTGGTCTTGGTGAAGAAGAAGGATGGTACTTTAAGGATGTGCATTGAGTATAGAGCCTTAACTAAGAAGACAATGAGGAATAGGTACCCGATTCCAAGGATCGATGAGCTGATGGATGAGCTGAGGGGATACGAGTTCTTTTCAAAGATTTATTTGAGGTCGGGGTACCATCAGATCAAGGTAAGGGATCAGGATATCCCCAAGACTGCATTTAGATGTCAATATGGCCAATTTTAGTTCTTAGTGATGCCCTTTGGGCTGACCAATGATCTGGATACTTTTAAGTCTTATATGAACCACATCTTCCATGGTTAGTTGAGGAAATTTGTGTTGTTTTTCTTTGACGAGATTCTCATCTACAATAGCACATGGGAAGAGCATCTACAAAATATTGAGTCAGTATTACGCATTCTGGAAGAACAACATTTATATGCCAAGCTCTCCAAATGTGAGCTTGGGATGACAAAGATGCTTTATTTAGGCCACATCATTGGAGTGGATGGAGTAAGGGTCCATGAAAAGAAGATCCGTGCTATTCGGGATTGACCAGAGCCAAAGAATGTAACAAAACTTCAGGGGTTTGTAGGCATCTGCACTTAATACCGAAATTTTTCCAAAGGGTTCTCCCAACTAGCAGCACCACTCACAAATCTGAACAAGAAGGGAGCTTTTGGTTGGAAAAACACTACATAGAGGGCCTTTGATAGGCTCAATGAGGTGTTGAGTAGCTGTCCGGTGTTGGCATTGCCAGATTTCACCCAGCCCTTTGTGCTGGAATGTGATGCTTCGGGGGAGGGTATTTGCGCAGTCTTGATGTAGGGGGGCCAACCCATAGCCCTTGAGAGTCGGAAGCTGCTGCCACATGAGATGTTGTATCCCATATATTACAAGGATATGCTAGCCATTATGCATGCATTAGAAAAAATCAGGCATTATTTGGTAGGAAACATATTCTGAGTAAAGACTGATCACAACAGTCTTCGGTATTTTCTTGAGCAAAAGTAGCTACAAGAGAGGCAAAAAAAACAGGTTAGCAAAATTCAGGCATATGACTTTGACATTGAATATGTAAAAGGGAAGAGAAATGTGGTAGCTAATGCCTTATCACGGAGACTAGCAGCGTTGTCCTTGATGAGTGTGGATTCAGATTGGAAGGCCCAACTGTTGGTGGAGTATTCCAAAAACCACTTCACATGTGAGATACTAGATAGGGAGGTGACGGATGAGAAATATAGAGTAATGGATGAGGTCATCTACTACTGGGACCAGATCTTCTTGACTAGAGATTCTAAGCTCAAGGAGAATATTTTTCATGCATCACATGATTTACCACTCTCAGGCCACCAAGGTTTCACAAAGACATACCGGGCCATCAGAGAGAGATTCTCATGGAAGGGTCTCAAGGAGGATGTGCTCCAGCATATCAAGGAGTGCATAGTTTTCCAAAGGAATAAAGGAGATAAAAACCATCCTACAGGGTTGTTACAACCACTTCCTATTCTAGAGGGGAAATGGGAGAGAATTTCTATGGAATTCATTCCCAGTTTGCCAATAGTGCAGGGAAAGGATTGTATCTTTGTGGTCATTGATTGACTAACAAAGTATTCACATTTCTTTTCCATCTCCTCATAGTACACTTCTTAACAAGTGGCTGAGATATTCTTTAGAGATGTTTTCAGACTTCATGGTCTTCCTAAGACCATAATCAGTGATAGAGATAAACACTTCATGGGTGGATTTTGGCAAGATCTTTTCCGTTTGGTGGGTACCGAGTTGACATCGAGTACCAGTTATCACCCCCAGACAAATGGGAAAATATAGATAGTAAACAAGTGACTAGAAGGCTACTTGTGAATCTATATTTTGGGGCAGCAGAGATCATGGTTACGCTGGCTTCACTTGAGATAATATTACTACAATACCAAATTTCATATCTTGATCGATACGTCTCCATTTCAGGCTCTATATGGTTATGATTCTTTATCATTTGTTGATGTGATGTTTGGAGCAAGTAAGGATCCTAGAGCCAATGAGTGGATCCAAAAGAGTTAGGATATACTCCATGCTCTTAAGGACAACATTGCTGCAACCCAAAATTAGTAGAAGTCATATGCATATTGAGGTCAGGTGGAGAGACAGTTGTTGAAAAGTCAACAAGAAATGTTTGTCTAATTTAATTTTCCCTTAATTGAATTGGACAATAAATTGTAATATTATCTCATAATCACTTGTAATAGTTAACTGAGTGTGATAAACTTAGTTAGCTAATGAAATTTAAGTTGAGAGTAGTTGGTGAGACATGTAGAGTGATTCTATTTGTTTTAGAGTCCAAGTTGCATTTAGTGTATTAGTTTAGTGCATGAGAAATCAGTTAACTCAATTAATTGAGTTAAAATCAGTTTAACTAGTTGTAATTGAATGTTGCACTAGCGAGAGGTCAAGTGAATTACATCATATTTAATTGACATGCAGTGATCTGTCAAGTAACTGATGATTTACTATTAATAACTGCATGCATGTCAGTTCTGATGAAGACCCAATTGAGATAGAGGTTAAAGGGATGTTAACTATTAGTCGTATTATTAGAAAACTGCATGCATGTAGTAATTCACCCATAATACTTCCCATGAGCATTGCGCAGTTTTGGAAGGCTGAAATTCCTAAATAATAGGGATTTAATTCTACAGGAATTGCGCAAGAAAGGCAGGCTAAGCAGAGGCAGGAAATTGTCTAAGTGTTGGTCGATTTTGTCTAGATCAGTGTGAGACAATTGGTAGAGTGCAACAGACTCTTGTGAGAAGAGTGCATTGTATTGTTTCATGATTCCTTGGTTGAATATATAATAGACAATAGAGGGGTTTTGAGCAGCAATATTTCCCCAGGAAAAATATCTGTGTTGTGGATTGATTTGCTTCTTTATTTTACTTGGTGTGATTGTGGGATCGTGTTTATTTTCCACAATTAATTTGTAGAAGTATTCAATATATTTCTTTAGCATATCACACGATAAGATTGAATCCATTGATATACATATTGTTTGTATAATTTATACATGGTATCATAGTGTAGAAAATCACTATAGTGGAGAAGAAATTGAGTTTGTGCTGAACAACATTCGAATTTGCAAAAAAAATTATTCTTTAGTGCGACAGACGGATCAAGATGGCTTTCAATGGATTAAGATTGGAATATGCACTCGAGGGAAGTTCTAATTATATTGCATGGAAATACAAGATGGAGGCAGTTCTAGAGGAAAATGGGTTGAAAAAATTCACTGATAATGATATTCCCAAGCCTGCAGCAGCAGACGTTGCTCTTCTTGATGCTTGGCAAAAGAAGGTTGCAAAGTCGAGAAGGATCTTATTAGAGGGATTTCGAGATAACATTGTCTCGAGTCTCCATGGAAAAGAGACTCCCTATGCTATGTGGAAGGCTCTGACAGATCTATTTTAGAATAGTTGACCACAAAAAATTGGCACTAAAGGACAAGCTCGGGAAAATAAAAATGGATAAAGGCAACACTATTCTGAAATATTTGACCAAGTTCATCCAATGTCGAGATGAGATTGGAAGTGTCAATATTACTGTAGTGGATGATGAATTGGTGAGCCTAGCACTTCTAGGCCTTTCCAAGAGTTGGCATAGTTATTAGGACTCTGTAAATGGGAGGGAGAAGCTACCATATTGGGAGTGAGTTTGGTTAGATTTGGTACAAGAAGAATTTAGGCGGAATACCAGGGATGGATCCTCATCCAAGGAAGATGATGAGGAAACATGCACCTTGGACGGTAAGGCAAAGAAGGGAAAGGGAAAGAAATCCTATTCCAAATCTGAGACTGAAAAAGAAGGCAAGAAGTGTGACATGTCCAAAGTGAAATATTTTCACTGTCACGAGCATGGACATTATGCCACTAATTGTCCATAGAAGAAGAAGAACAACAAGAAGGATTCAGGATATGCAATGGGTGAGGCTTTGGCTTCACAGTTCAAGTTCGACTTCTCACTCATCGCATCCATGGTTTCTAATGCAATGGGATCAGTGCGGTACGTTCATAGTGGTGCATCTTTACACATGACGAGAGACAAAGAACTTTTTAGTAGCTTGGAGGATAAGGATCTTCAGATGCACATCGAGATGGGTGATGACAGGAGGTATAGCGCTACCGATATTGGTACAGTTACTTTCCATAGATAATCAAGTAAACATTTCTTATTAAAAGATGTCATGCATGTCCCATGCTTGAAAAAGAATTTAGTTTCAGTTGCTATGTTGGAGGATAGAGGATATGATGTGGTTTTCGGTGAAGGGAAAGCATTCCTTTGTCACAAAGCCACAGGAAAAGTCAAGAAGATTGGGGTTCATGTGAAGAACCTCTACAAACTTGATGTAGATGGATGCACAACATTTATGGTTAAAGAAGAAAGAGTGGTGAGCCAGGATGAGGGTGATTTATGTCACAGGAGATTGGGCCATCTACACCACGATGCTTTGAAGGTCATGCAAAAAATTTCTACGGGGCTTCCAAAGGGTACTCTTGTGCAGATAGACACATGCAAGGGATGTACCATGGAGAATTATACAAAGGCCACATTTCATGAGAAGGAGAACCGAGTAGCTAAAATCATGGAGAGAGTTCAGTCAGATGTGTGTGGACCATTCTCTATAGCTTCTACAACAAAGGACAGGTATTATGTGTTTTTTTCTAGAAAGAGTTGGATCTACTTCATGCAGTAGAAAGATCAGACGTTCTCAAAAAAATTGTGAGTTCAAAGCACTGGTTGAGAAAGATACAGGGAAGCATGTGAGGCAGGGAAAATTTTAGGAGCTAATATTTGCAGGTGGGCTAATTTTCCATGCTTTTTCCAAAAAAATATTTGCCAATTTCTATTTTTTTGAAAATAGATTCGCCCAAATTTTATAGTATAAAATTATTTTACCATAAAAATCACCAAAATTTTATATATAATACAATATAATAATTATAAACCTAAATGTTTTTACAAAATACCATCACAAATTTTAGAATTTACATATGGGGACTAGTAAGATTCGCTAAGGTTTCTAAAATTTAATATAAACTTCCATCCTTCAAATTTTCCCTGATGTGAAGGCTCTGAGGAGTGACAATGGTGGTGAGTACATCTCCAATGAATTCAAGAACTTCTATACCAAAGAAGGAATTTGGAGAGAGTTGATTGCACCTCATAAGCCACAATAGAATGGGGTTGCAGAGAGAAAGAACATAACAATTGTGGGTGTGGCACGAGTGATGTTACATGATCAGGGCCTACTGTTACATCTATGGCCAGAGGCATGCAACACAACGATATTTGTGCTGAACCATGGTCCTCATGAGATACATGGCATGGGTACACCAAAGGAGGAATTTTTTGGTAAGAAACATGATGTTTCATATTATAAAAATTTTCGCTCATCTGTCTATTGACATGTGACCAAAGATTCCAGAAAGAAGCTAGAACCAACATTTGAGATTGGGATATTTGTGGAGTACACTGGTACTCCCCATAACTATCAAGTGTATTTTCCGAACAATAGGATGATTTATGTCAGATGGGATGTAAAATTTGATGAGGAGAAAGCCATGTGATTGTCCCTTGAGAGGGAGATTGATTTTCATGCAGATGAGGAAATATTGGTTCCAAAGGATGAACCTAAAGATGTGGAGCAACCACATGTGGAGGATCATGGAGTGGCAGAAACCACTCATGCTAAGCCATCCACAAGACATGGTAGGAGGCGCACCACAGAAGCTGATAGATTGAGACTTGATGCAGAAGAACATGTAGGAGCACCTACATCACTGCACATACAGAGACAATTACCAGACAAGTTTACTATATACACGACTCTTATGAGCGAGTTTATTGTGATAGAAACATCCTCTTTTTAGTAAGCATTGCAGCAAAAAAATTGAATTGACGCCATGGTTGAGGAGTATGACTCCATCGTCAGGAACAGTGCATGGGAAGAAGTCCCAAGGCCAGTTGGGAAGTCAGTGGTTGGATCTAGATGGATCAATAAGGTGAAGTAGGTAGCACATGGGAGTCCAGAGAAGTAAAAGGCTATATTTGTAGCCTGGGGATTCTCACAAGTTGAGGGGATTAACTATGAGGAGACTTTTACACCGGTTGCAAGGCACTCATCGATTAGATCTATCCTTGCACTGTCAGTACAGATGGGGTGGAAAATAAATTAGATGGATGTGAAGACTAAATTTCTCAATGAAGTTAATGAGGAAGAAATGTACATTGAGTAGCCAGAAGGTTTTGAGACCTTTGACAGTGAGTCGCATGTGTGCAGACTTAAGAGAGCATTGTATGGGCTGAAGCAAGCACATCATGCTTGGTACACCAGGATTGACATCTATTTCACCAGGTTGGGCTTCACAAAAAGTGAAGCAGATGCGAACCTATGCTAGATTGTGGTTGATGGTAAGCTTCTGATTATTTCACTTTATGTAGATGATATTATTCTGACAGGTGACGAGGAACTCATAACTTCTTGCAAACAATATCTTTCAAGAGAGTTTGAGATGAAGGACATGGTACTCCTTCACTATTTTCTTGGTTTGGAGATATGGCATCGGGATGGGGAGCTATTTTTTTCTCAAGGAAAGTATGCAAAAGATATTCTAAGGAAGTTCCACATAGATATTTGTAAACCCATGGAGACTCCTCTTGCAGGAAACTAGAGGAAGGAGGATGTTACTTCAGGCGATGTAGTGGATGCTACTGTTTACAGGAAGCTTGTGGGTTCACTCATGTACTTGGTGAGCACATGACCAGACATATGATACGCAGTTAAACAACATAGTCATGATATGGTTAGGCCAACCAAGCTCATTTGGAAGGCAGGGAAGCATGTCTTGAGATATCTCAGGGGCACTACAGAGTATGGATTAAGGTAGAAACGAACAGAGGGAGTGAAGCTTCAAAGCTTCACTGATGTAGATTGGGAAGGCAGTCCATTAGACATGAAGAGCACATCAGGAGGGGTCTTCAACATATGATCGAAAATAGTTTCTTGGTACAACAGGAAGCAGAGATTAGTTGCACTCAGTTCAGCCAAGGCAGAGTACACAGCAGCCAGTCAGGCGGCATGTGAGGCCATTTGGATGAGGAAGATACTTGTTGATTTGTTTGGTCATCAGATGGATCTGAAGGTGATACATTGTGATAACCCGAGTTGCATAAAACTCTCGGTTAATCCAGTATTCCATGACAGGTCCAAGAATATTGACATCTGGTACCACCATCTCAGAGATTGTGTTCAGAGATGCATTATGTTACTTCAATACCTTCCCATGGAGGATTGAGATGTAGATATTCTTACGAAGGCACTCGCCAAGAGAAAATTTGAATACCATAGAGGTAGAATCAGGGTAGCTGATAATCCATTTCTTGTTGAGAGGGAGTGTTGAAAAGTCAACAAGAAATGTGTGTCTAATTTAATTTTCCCTTAATTAAATTGGACAATAAATTGTAATCTTTTCTCATAATCACTTGTAATATTTAACTGAGTGTGATAAACTTAGTTAGCTCATGAAATTTGAGTTGAGGGTGGTTGGTGAGGCATGAAGAGTGATTCTATTTGTTTTAGAGTCCAATTTGTAGTTAGTGTATTAGTTTAATTCATGAGAAATTAGTTAACTCAATTAATTGAGTTAAAATCAATTTAACTAGTTGTAACTGATTATTGCACTAGTGAGAGGTCAAGTGAATTACATCAGATTTAATTCACATGCAATTATCTATCAAGTAATTGATGATTTACTATTAATAGTTCCATGCATGTCAGTTCTGATGAAGACCCAATTGAGATAGAGGTTAAAGGGATGTTAACTATCAATTGTATTATTAGCAAACTTCCTGCATGCAGTAATACACCCATAGGATGTCCAATGAGAATTATGCAGTTTTGGAAGGCTGGAATTCCTAAATAATAGGGATTTAATTCTATAGGAATTGTGCAAGCAAGGTAGGCTAAGCAGAGGCGGGAAATTGGCTAAGTGTTGGTCAATTTGTGTGGATCAATGTGAGACAGTTGGTAGAGTGCAACAAATTCTTGTGAGAAGAGTGAATTTTATTGTTTCATGATTCCTTGGTTGAATATACAATAGAAGATAGAGGGGTTTTGAGCAGCAATATTTCCCTAGGAAAAATACCTGTGTTGTGGATTGATTTGCTTCTCTCTTTTACTTGGTGTGATTATGTGATCGTGTTTATTTTTCACAATTAATTTGTAGAAGGATTCAATATCTTGCCTTATAATATCGCATGAATGGATTGAATCCATTGGTATATATATTGTTTGTATAATTTCTACAACAGTTTGAGGTGGATGATTTGGTGTATCTCCAACTGTAGCCTTACAAGCAGTCTAAACTGAAGGAGAAGGGGGTTGAGAAGCTTAAGCCCCGTTTCTATGGACCATACAGGGTGATCCGCCATGTTGGGGAAGTAGCATATGAGTTGGAGCTCCCTATTGGGAGTATGATCCACAATATTTTTCATGTCTCATGCCTCAAGAAGGCCATTGGACAACATGCAGTTGCCACTATGGAGCTC
Organism: Pinus albicaulis; assembly: GCA_034641835.2. Classification (NCBI taxonomy): domain Eukaryota; kingdom Viridiplantae; phylum Streptophyta; class Pinopsida; order Pinales; family Pinaceae; genus Pinus; species Pinus albicaulis. The sequence continues at coordinate 367,762,734 of CM076573.1, forward strand.
CCACCTATTGATGATGAGGGACATCTCTTTTTACAACTGGAAGATATCTTGGATACTCGGGAAAGGCAGCAAAGAAACACGATGATCAAAGAATATATAATTCGATGGAGGAATCTTTTGGATGAGGATGCCACTTGGGAAGGAGAGAATATTTTGCATCATCCATCCTTCCAGTTACTTTAGGACAAACAACATTTGAGAGGGGAGGATTTTAATATTCCTAATTAGCTTTTAGCTAATTAGAATATCAATTTTTGTAGGGACCCATAAATCCGTTTAGTAGGAATAAAACCACTTCTTAATGTGAATGTGGATCAATCCATCTAGATAGGGTCAAGATGAATAAACCACTTCTTAGTGTGAATGTGGGTCAATGCATGTGGATGGGGTCAATTTGACCAAATCAACAATGCAGACATGGAGGTAGTGGAGAAAATGGAGGACAACACAGCCATAATGGAGGTTAGTGGCCACATGTGTAGCATCATTATTGTGTGGGGCCAAGAGGGTGAGGGCTCACAAGCATATAAGGAAGGGGATTCCAGCCATAGAAATCATTTTGAATATTGTTTATGAATTTTCTTTTATGACTTTCTGCAAGCTTCAGCTGTTTAGCTAAGTTTTTTGTACTCTTTAGCACACGGGTGTTTCCAAGTGGAAATCCCACCCTTATCCTCGGGGGACTTTGAGTGCCCACTCAGGAAACGTTCTTGAGCTACATCTCATCATTAGGCATCAAGCCAATCTTCAGCCCCTATCAGCAGCACAGTCTCCTTCAGGAATTGTGCAATCAAGGAGGGAAGATCTATTGGAGGAGCAATAACCTGAGTTTCTTGGCTTGGAATCTAGTGAGGGGAGTAGCCCTTCTTCCGGGAAGTTGATTGGGAATAGTAACAATATATTTCTCATCAGTTCAGCCACCTCCCAACAGTGTCCTAGCTGCAGTGCGTAAATCAGCACTAGGGCTGCATTTTTAGTTATTGTCATTTCCAGAAACCCTTTTTGGGTTATCTTGGAAAAGTGCTAGAAATATCAGATCTATGATCCCAACTATTTACGAGCACCCAATCAGTAGATATACGCATTCATAGTTTCCAACAGTTGTATTTTCTAGCAAGACTGCGTAGTGGTAGCATTCCAGCAGTTGTTGCAACAACAACATATGATGAGTTGAGGTTTAGAGCCATTTTAGGCTTTTCTATCTAGCTTGAGTGTCTTTTCTTCCAGCACTTTGTACTTCATCTCTGCTATTGAATGTAATAAAATGAATCAGTTGATCTTCTCATATGTTTTATGTAATGATGTTTACTGCAATTTCTAGTTTATTGTTCAATATTCCTATTTATTCTATTTTGGATTCTTACAACCTGATTATAGCATAGACTTCATTTTGTATCTCACCACGACAAAATATACTATAGGTATGGTTCTGGTTTAGGAGGATGATGCTATTTGTGAGCATTCTATTTATTATCTAATCCGAGGCTTGGTAGTCCTTGAACTACAATATTCTCCCATTGAGAAGTTAGCTTTGGCAACCATCCATATTGTCCAACAACTTAGGCATTACATTTTGCTTCGCAAAACTTATGTTTTGGCAGTTTTAAATCCGTTTCAATTTGTTCTCAGTAGGTGAGTGATTGGGGGGAAATACAATAGATGGATTGTCATTCTACAAGAATTCGATCTCGAGTTCCTATCTGCCAAATCCAAGAAATCATTGGTATTTTCAGAGTTGATCTTTGAGTTGCCTTATGGAGAAGAGATTATTTATGAGGAGTCATTCCCTGATGAAAATATTTTCCTCATTTATTCACAAGATCCTTGGTATGGAGATATTATTGTTTATCTCCAAACTTTGAAGTTTCTCCTCACTTTTTCGAAGGATGAGCGTAGAAAATTTCATCACTTAGAGAAAAGTTATCTTATCATCGACGACACTCTCTATCATCATCAGGTTGATTTGATCCTTAGATGTTGCTTAACTCTTGAAGAAGTTGAGGGTGTGTTGAATGATTTCCACAGTGGAGCTTGTGGTGGTCATTTATTCGGGCTTGCTACAACTCAAAAGATTTTGCGTGCCAGATATTTTTGGCCCTCGATTTTCAAATATTATGTTGAGTCGGTCAAAAAATTTCATCCTTGTCCAGTTTATACTAGGAAGATCCACGCTGATCTAGCTCTGCTCTTTCCTATTATCACTTTCGGTCCATTCACTAAGTGGGAAATTTATTTTACTACTTGTAACCCACTTTCAGCTAAGGGTCATAAGTACATTATCGTAGCAGTGGACTACTTTATGGAGTGGGCTAAGGCTATGCCTACTTTCTCGAGTGATGGTGAAAAAACAACCTTGTTTCTATTCAACCAAGTCAATTCTCGATTTGGTATTCCCAAAGAGATTGTCACTGACCATGGCAGTCATTTTCAGAACTCCATGATGGCTGAATTAGCTCTTAAATTATGTTTCTTATAGGAGCATTCATCTCCATATTATCCTCAGGTTAATGGGGAGGTGGAAGCCATGAACAAATACTTGAAGGTTATCCTCAAAAGGACAATCAATAAAGCTAGGTCAAATTGGCATATCGTGTTGTATCCTGTGCTTTGGGCATAACAATTGTCCATTAAGATTGCAACTGATTTCACTCAATTCCAACTGGTTTATGGATTGGAATCAATATTTCTTATTGAGTGTGAGATTCCTTCCCTTAAGCCAGTTCTTGAGCTTATTCTAGACACTTCAAGTATCGAAGAATGGCTTATTTATCTGGAACGTCTCGAAGAGAAGCGTTGAGATGCAACTATGATTAATGAGGCCCATAACAAAAGAGTGAAGGTTTAGTATGATAAGGTTGTAAAACCTAGGGTTTTCTCTAAAGGTGACCTCGTTTTGGTCTATGATCAAGAAAAGAATGACTTGGGGGCAGGGAAATTTAAATCCATGTGGTACGACCCTTCCATTGTCAAAAGAGTCCATAAAAATGGAGCTTATGATTTGGTTTAATTTGATGGAAACGAGCTGGCGGAGCCCAAAAATGGGCTCAATCTTAAGAAGTATTATGCCTAGGCTTCTTGCATTTTCTTTGGTTGTATATATTTTATTTTTGTGCATATTTGTCAATTGACTTTGTTGTGAAGTTGATATTTTTGATCTGCCTTGGCAGGTGTTTATGGATGATATGATTAATTTTGGCTTTGTTGATGGTGCTAGTCGACATACATGAAATCTTGCTTCTGTGGCTTGGTTAATCTACTATCCATTTGGTGAGTTGTTAGTCTCAAGGGGCGTATGTATTGGTCCTGCTTCGAACAATGTGGAAAAATATAATGATGTGATCAACCTACTATCTGAAGCAATATCACTTGGTGTTGGTTCAATAATAGTGTACTTTTTGCAAATATCATTTGATTATGTTACTTACATTCACATTCCACAATCAGAAAATGCATTTGCTGATTCATTAGCTAATCAAGAAATCAATTGGCATATAAATCATTCATCACATTAAATATAAATAATCATAAATAATCATTATATATATGAGATATTCACATCATAAAATCATTGTATATAGATCAGAGTCATATATTCAAAAATATACAAAAATTGGATAATTATGTCCTACAAAATTAGGGCTTATGCCCGATCATGTCCATCATAAAAAAATATCAAGTCATTCAGTCATCCTAAAAAGTCTATGCATGTGGGCCTTACCCTGGATAAGCATCACAGAAGAACACTATGGCACTAGCCACATGATGGAATAGTTGCACCCAATCATATGGTACACCAACCACACGTCTCTAAACAGCCTCAGGGTGGTCTTATACTGCAGCAATAGGGACCTAGCAGGTTAAACCCTCCAAGTTCCTCTGTATGGCATGGAAGAATCTCCCAGGGTCTTCTGGGACATTCTCTACCTCTCTTCCACAGCACTTGTGCCTCGATATAACCTTAGGTCTAAATGGTCCAGCATCTGTAACATGATCAATAATTTTTCAAGTAATTTGTCCTATCAAAATTATTTTTTCATATTTTTATAGAATATCCAAAAAATTAAATAATCAAAAATCATTTAAGTGTGATCTTACCAATCGCTACCCATGTAGATCCAGGTGGTAAGGGTAGATCTATATATTCCCTGAAGTCCATACTTGCATAGGGGTAATCCACTATGGCGATCACCTGTTCTCCCCACCATAGGAAGAACTCACCATCCCAGGTAGTCCTAGGGACCTCGCCGCCCGCTAGTCTCTTCATCAAGTCAACCCATCGTGCTATACGTGGATCCTGTCGGTTGCTGATGGTTGATATCACTTTGGGTCGAAGCCCAGGTATTATCTCAAAGAATAATTTACATAAGATGGTGCCATATACGAAATTTTTAGTATTATTTTTCTGGATAGAAGTCAATTGTTTATTCAAATTGGTCAACAGTGCAGTGCACCAATCATATAGAGTAGTTAGGAAATCAGTTGCCAAAATCATGCTTGCATGTGAGGCATGGTGTAATGAAGATGACTCGACTACTCAGACTATGGTGAAAAGAAGGATTTTCATATGAAATCCTTGCACATCTCTGATTGGGATCTGGGTCTCAACCTTCTGAGTATCCTCTGAGAAATATAGCCGGATGTAGTCATCTACATTCAACCCTCCTGGTGCCTTGTCCTACAAATTAACTGGCTCTCCTTTTTGAGAAATCCCAATAATGAAATATATTTATTTGATTTCAATTCTCAAAGGAATTTAATCGATCATGAAGGCATCTTACTCCGGGTCCCAGTAATTATCAAGCATCTCCAGTAATTTGGTATTTATTTTCATATTGGGCATTTTGAAAGAATTGAGCAATTCGCATCTTCGGTGCACTTACAAGGGAAATTCATCCTCCATTACCTCATTATAAATTGAAATATGCTCCCTCTCTCTCCAACTGATGGTAATCCTAAGTCAATTCAACAATTCATCCATTAGATTTTTATTTTGAAAAATTACTCTGTGCATATGCAAGTTTGATTTTCACACAGTCGCGTCTATACGCAGCTTGGATATTTTCAACCCACATATACGTAGAGGGTTAATATAGAAAAATAATTCCTATGGTGAAATTGACTTAAAAATAATTGAATTGATAAATAAAATTATTACTAAGATGTTTGGGAGGATTACCTGGAAAATTTGAGCTGATTCGGCTAAGAATTGGTCCGGATTGAAGTTGGGGATTTTTTACTCCAGATATTTTTCTAAAATTCACCAATGCACAAATGACCAAATGTGAGTTCAAAGGGTCTATTTATGCCCAAAATTCAATTTTTTTTCAAAACTCACTTTTATAAAGTGTTTTTTTTTTACTTTTTGAATTTTTCCAAGACTTTATGACCTTTTGGATTGTAAGTGCCAAGATAGGTTGTTTTCAGGACCATTTGATGATTTCGAGATGATTTTTACCACTTCGATTCCATGACCGCTAACCCATCATGGTAGGTATTGTGTTCAAAATTGGCATATAGGTTAGGTAAATTCACTTTCCTTTACACTCATGCATTCTAGCCTCGTTGAAATCTTGCCATAAGGTTGACCCCATAATGTTATGATTATTAAACGATTTTCACTCGCCGATTTATAAAATCATGATATGATGGTAGAGCCATCCTTTACATGGGCTTCCTAGTTAGATCCTCACTAGCATATGTCTCCCATGCTGAAAATTGTGTAGGCTCGAGAGTCCTCTTTAGTCCAGTCATGACTTGTGCGACAAAGCTTCATTCTTCTTCTTCTTCACTATCTTTCTGGCCGTATACCCTATAGGCTCCCTTTTGTTGAGTTGTTTTGTTGCATTGCATATTGACCATTTGTATATCTTGGCCTTAAGTCGACTTCACTTGGACTCGTGTATAAGCCAAATTTTCTACCATGTCCTTTTGCAAAGCCAACCTTGCAATCACTTAGCATCTGCAACTTGACACCCTTTCCCATGCACAAAACATTCTTTTGAGTGTCATCTACCAGTTTTTCCACCTTGCATTGAGCATAGAATTGTTCCTATCCTAGGAACTAGTGCATTTTTTTACCGACATTCATTTTGTCCACTGTACTATAGGCATTTTTTTATTCTTTTTTAGGATTTCAATATGAAAAAGGAAAAAAAATAAAATATCCCAAAAAGAGCAGGAATGGGACATTACTTCCATATTTGATGGCAGCTAAGAGTCAGTTGTGTCACCCTTGAACAAAGCAATAAAAATATAAGTATTTTTCCCATTGGGATGGGCTTTATTTTGACTTAGGAGAGCCATAACCTTGTTATTAAGTCATTACTCCCCCGATTGGTTATCTCTTCCAATCATATGGAGGGTTTTTTCATGCCTCCCACATGACAAAATTATACAAAGTTATCATATGCTTCCATAGTAACATTTAGTCATGCTTTTGTTCAAGGGAATTAAACCTGAGTTGGCCTTTCTACAGTGTCTATTGAGTCATTTTTCAGTCGGCCTTTCTGCGGTGTCTCTTGAGTCATTTTTTAGTTGGCCATCCCCGGTATGTCAAATTATTGTTCTATCACATCAGATATTTGGTCATTTGCTCGTGCTGGTTTGTGAAGGTCTCCATTGACTTCTTTCCAATGGGTTTTTATCTTATCGACTTTGAAAAATTACCCTGAGAGTAAACCTAGAGCGGCACCCTGGCCCTATTTATATCATTGATAGGTGACTTTGTGCTCAACATTTGATCAACACCATGGGTATTTGACTAAGTGGTTTCCCTTGTGTTTGACTTCAGATTTCATTATCATACTTGGGATTCATGCAATACCTTGGTTTCCATTTTACCCTATCGGTGGATTCCTCACCTCTTTTTTAGCTTTCATTCTTGGTTACTTCAGAGGATTTCTACCCTACGCTAGCTACATTTTGTGCATGCTGGAAATGCGCTTCGGGTTGGTTACTTCACTTTTCTTCATCTGATTCCTTCCAAATCTTGGCCTGTGGATTACACTCACGCTGGATTGATGTAGGATGCCTTAGTTCCTTCCTTCCAGCAAATCTTTTCCCATCAAATCCGACACATTGCTCTGGGAACAAGGTCTAGAGTCCTTCTGTCAGTACCTTAGGGTTTGTAGTCATTAGTGGCAGATTGCTTCACTATCAACAGTGAGAATACATAAATGTCTACTGACTGGTAGATTCTATCAAGTGTTTGACTTCAACTCATTCATTCGCACTTGTTAGATTGTACTGGGGTACCTTGACTCTCATCATCATTATTGATGAGTTGTATCGTGTTTGTTAACAGTACACATCAATGATCGGTAATCAAACAATTTCTCACATGGTCAAATTAAACTCATTTATCCCATAGTGTAGAATTGTACCATGGTGATCTATGGATACCTCGAGTTTTCATCAGCATGCTTTGGTTCACTATGACAACTCCTTTAGTTTTCTGCTAGTGACACCATCCATCCTTATATGTTGCAGTTCATCACAACAACATCCTATATGTTGGCACCCGAGTTGCGTGCAGTACCACTTTTCCACCACTTTTTATTTGGTACTTGGAGATTCAGTTGTGACTTCAATGATCATATATCTCTTCAACATCATTGATCATTCTTCTATATGTGATACTTTGACATGACTTTGATATGTACTTTGGGGAAGTGATAAGATGATCCACTATGTACTTTACAGTTTCTGCTATACTTGTAACATATTATATCCGCTCCATACTTGATATGTGGACATGATTTAATTTCATTGAGCATGGGTATTATTGCCTCAGACAGGAGCTTGATTTCTGATTTCTTTCTCTAGTTTTTTCCAGGCTGAAATATGGTGATGTCCTCTCAAGTCCTCACAAGATTCTTTCTTATACACATAATACATTTCGGCCATCATGTACCCCTTCTGACCTCATATATTAGGGGGAATATATTATAGCATCATTTATCACCTCTATATACTTGATTATCTATGTATTTTCTTTGGGCAACCCTTTCCATTAAGACTTGGTCCTTTACTTAAAAAAATATTTCAAATTCCATACGCGACTCTTCCCTATCAAAAACACGTACAGTCGCGGGTCCACTCATATCTGACCCGTGTATATAATTTAAAACATTAAAAAAATATAAAACTCCATATTATTTGGGTGGGGTTTATGGGTTACACTAGAATCCCACCTACTAGAGCCTGTGGCCAAACTATTTCCCAAATGAGAAAAAAAAAACTATTTTGAGGAAGTATAAATACATCTCATGGGAAGGACTAAAGAGAGGAGAGAGATAAGTATTGATACTATAGCTTGTTAAGCCCATATCAAGTCTGATTATCCCTGTGACTCCTGCACTTCCCAGGTTCAAGAAACCCTTGTTTCCTTCTTTGAGATGTTCACCTCCTTTATGTGACATCCTTGTGCACCTTTATGGAAGAAGATTGTTGAGGCTTGGGTTGGACAGATCCAGAGGATGTTTGCACTTGGATTCATTGCTGATTTCAAGTGGTATTTTTCCATATCTTTTACATACATCAATAAAGAAGCTCTATCCCATTCTTGATGTTGTGATATTTAATGCTTTTTATACATGTTAATGATCTTGTAATAGTTGATTTCATGTTATTTTCTATAATATTATATGATCTACCCATTGACATCTAGGATATATATGCTGTTACAACTAGTCTGTGTGCTTTTTATTAAATGAGTTGCAGGTTTCGAAGTACGTGGAGAAGCAGAGGGTTTTCACCCTGCGGGAATGACCTCAAACATAGGACATACAGGTAAGGTAATCTCTCCCAAGTGTTAGTGTCAGTTAGTTATGCCTGTAACCAGGGATCAAATATGCTCTTACAAGGTTTTTCTTAAGGTATTAAATCGACTTTTTATGGTTTCATTAGGTCTTCAAATAAAAATTTGGTCACAGGCTTATGTGTCTAGGTCTAGTTACTACTCTCAAAATTCATGTTGTGGCCATTTAAATTATTCATTTTGATGAATCACCACTGAAAAATCTAAATTAGCATCTAAGTCAAATCACCCTTTTAGTTCATATGAGATAAAGGTTCATTTTCACTCTTATTGGAAAAAAATTACAGTTGTTGCACGTTTTTGCAGTGAACTTCGTGAAACATTTTTAAAACAAAACTCTGTGGAACAGTTTTGAGCATCTCATAAAGGAAGTTTGAAAAGAAGAAAAATGGAATTTTTTGAGTCAAACTCTATTATAAACCATGACTTTTAAAAGGGTCTTCTATCTTGGCATCTAAATTATTGCAATGGATTTGTCTTTGATGGTTCCGACCATGCTGATGAAATCAAGGGTGAATCAGGAAGCCAGATTGTTGTTGTATCCAATCGAACACAACGCTGGAAAGGATTGGAACAAGATACCACCCCAAGACATATTCCACATGTAACATACAAGGTTTTAGCTTTTTTTCGTGTTTGGGGTTCCACCCAACAAACAACTGATTTGTTATCAACATTGAGACTAGAAAATCCAAATTCAGCTCCATTTTTTTTTTTTTTTAATTTAATTTAATTTAATTTAATTTTATTTTATTTTATTTTATTTTTTATAGATGAAGGGCTATATCTTCAAAAGAAAGATGGGAAAAGATTGAAGGGACATTTTTCTTGAAGATTTTTCCATACAGAGTTATATTCTACTTGGAAGGACCTTTTCCTGGTCTTGATCTTCTGGTCGACAGAGTTCATATTTGGTCTGTAACTACTATGAAGGATGAGGTTGATAGTAGGATAATATCTGGGGAAGCTTGGGGTCACATACATCTGCACCCACAAGTAGACCAAGGATAAAATTGCATGCAAATCCATTGAAAATAGGAAATTAATTCACAAGGATGATAAGGAAGATGCCAAGAGGGAGGTCCAAATCATGCATCATCTGACTGGGAAACAAAATATAGTGGAGTTAAAGGGTTCTTATAAGGATAAAAATTCAGTGAACTTGGCTAGGGATATCTTTGATAGAATTATTGCCAAATGACATTACAGTGAGAGAGTAACCACTTCACTATGCAAAACCATGGTTAAGGTGGTTCACACTTTCCATTCAATGGGTGCCATCCACCATGATCTCAAGCCAAAGAATTTTATGTTTCTCAACAACGATGAAGATCCACCCTTAAAGGCCACTGATTTTGGCCTTTCAGTCTATTATAAGCCAGGTGATCTATTCAAAGACATCATGGGCAGTGCATATTATGTGGCTAGTGAGGTATTGCAAAGTTGGTATGGACCAAAAATATATATTTGGAGTGCTGGTGTGTTATTATATATTATTCTCTTTGGTGTACCTCCATTTTTGTTAGAGACAGAACAAGTCATATTCCATGCTCTATTACACAAAAATATCCACTTTGAAAGTGAACCATGGCCATCTATTTCTGGTGGTGCAAAATACCTGGTCAAAGGGATGCTTGAACACAATCGTAAGAAACATATTACAACTGCTGATGTTTTAAGCTATCCATGGAAGAAAGAAGATGGTGAGACATCAGACAAATCACTTGATAGTGCTATATTAGTTAGGATGAAGAAATTTAGGGCAATGAACAAGCTTAAAAATTTTGCTCTATAGCCGATTGATGAAATTCTATTAGAAGAGGAAATAAAGGGTTTGAAGGAGATGTTCAAGAGTATTGAAACTGATAATAGTGGGATAGTCATATTTGAGGAATTTAAGAATGGCCTTGCAAGATTCGGGTCTAAAATATATGAGTTAGAAGTAAAGAAATTGTTGGATGCTACGAATGTTGATGGGGATGGGACAATTGATTACCTTGAATTTATCACTACCAAAATGCACAAGAAAAGAATGGAGAGGAAATATCATCTTTTTACTGCCTTTTAGTTTTAGATAAAGACAACAGTAGTACAAAGTCCCAGATTCATAGCACCAAGTAGTCTTTCATTTTTTGGAGGTTTCTGTAGTTTGAATAGTCGTATTCCGACGCAATTTCCAGGAAACGGAGGACAAATTTTAAAAATATGAAGGAGGTTTTTTCCAAGAATGGACCAAGAAAAAATAACCTCTTTCAGGTTTCCTACAAGTTTCACAGATTTGGAGAATTGAATGCATCTTTGAGCTCTATGTTTAGGGCATGAGAATTTTCCTGTTTAACACATATTTTTCAAATACAGATCCTGGGTAAATAGAGACGAATCTCAAAAAACCAAGAGAGGTTTTTGCTCAGAACAAACTAATATACAGAATACACCTCCAAATTTTACACAATTTTCATGATTTAGGAGATAATAACTCAAAATTGTGCCCTAGTGTTCAGCAGTTTGGCCCATTTTTCAAGGGAGACAGTTCCAAACTTAAATGTAACTGCTGCTATCTTTGGAAATTTGGCTTGATTTGACCCCTTGGGCCTGGGGAAAAATTATTTACTATATATTATTGTAATTTAAATGTGTAAAAGGATGGATTTTGGTAAATTGTAGCAATTGTTTGAGCTCCTCTAGCTGTTGTAATCCTTTTCGTGAAATTTCAATAAAATTGGGTTTTGCAAGTTTGGATTCAATCTGCAGAGATTCTTGTGACATATTGGCTGGTGTTTTTATTCTCTATGTATGTATTTATTTATTTTCCAAGTATTTCATATCTATTTAGAGGTCTATATTAAGAAATGTGTCAGAATTCATTCTCAAAATGCTCCAATTTCTGCCTTCTAACATCTGTTTGTAAAGTCTTTTGCATGGTTTCAAGGTATTTTATGGTTGAGACCTTGATGCCACACTGAATTTTTCTCTTTCCATTCCACTACAACGAAAACACACTAATTTTGGCACAGTTCATATGTTTATCTTGCCTCCATTGACAAATTCCAAAGTGGATTTCCCAGATTTATTTTCATGTTAGACCTCTTGACTCCATGCCCAATGGATCTCTTGGCTTGTCCTGCAAGAAACCAGGTTCAATCATTTTACTTTTTAGATCCCTAATCTACCCCCCTGACTCAGATAGAGGCCAGATCTAGTATTTGATCCAGAGATAGCCCTCTCTTAGGTTGGAAGTGGCTAGTTACCAACCTAGAAGCAGTTTGAGGTTACCTCATTTGACCACCATTCTCAGCCTTGGGCAGTTGTTGAGGCTAACACTTTTGGCGTTGTTGTCAGGGAATGAAAGAATTCATATTCCATAGGAAATATCATCAAATTTTATTTCTGATTTGCTGCTTGTGGACAATGATCATATGCATATCAAGGTTGAATCATTCACCTTGCAACTCCAGTGTCGAAGAATCTAAAGGTTCAGAATTTTCATGGCGACTCCACTTTTCAAGACAATGTAGTTTGAAGAAATTCTTGGTGACTTCACTATTTTCAAGGTGGATTAAACTTCTCAAAGGTATGCTCATATTAATCATGATCACATTCCAGGTTTTTCGAACCACATGCCTTGTGTAGATTGGCAGACTTATCTCCCAAAGTTCAAAGATGAGAAAGGAGATGATGTTTCTCTGCATCTCGTTAAACTTCACATGCATGCGCACAAGTTGAGTGTTCAATTTCCTAAAAATTGTATGATGAATATGTTCATGGCCACCTTGGAGGAACAAGCAAGATCATGGTATGAAGGTTTTCCACTTGGTTGAATTTATTCACTTGTTGATTTTCATATGATGTTTTATGAAAAATTAAAAGAAAAAAATCCATCTTTACTGCTGGTAAAAGATTGTTGCAAGCATTTTCAAGGTTTTATTCGTCATTTGGAAAGTTTTTATGGTGATTAAGAATTTATGGATGAGGAACTTCAAGAGGCCTTGCTTGAAATTCCCTTCCAACATCATGAGAAAGAATCAGATCCTACTTGTCATTCAGTTTAGGAAAATTTTCAGCAAACCATCTTTGCCTTGACTGAAGAGAATTCTAATCAACCATCAGTTCGTGAAGAGAAAGTTGTTTCCACTACAACATATGAAGATGATCAACAATGTATTCAAATATTAGAGAACCACGACATTGAGGACTCTCATTCATATTTTTCTTCTCATGTTTCATGTCTTGAATTTATTTTTCAAGAAGAAATTTGCTCACCTATTTTTTCAGAATTTTTTGAAGACCAAGAACACACTCTCGCTAAGGTACATTACAAAGAGAGATCAGATTCAAGAAAAAAAGGTACCATGTTTCTTCTAGATCAGCAAGAGGTAAATTTTCATGCTTTTTAGGATCCAGTGGCAAGTTTATTACAGTCAGCAATGAAAGTAATTATTGTAGCATTCAGTGAAGATGGAGATCATTGTCAACTATGTTTTTGGGTGCTAAATTGTAAACATTTATTGTTGTATAGAGAATCTGATTGGGAGAAAAAATCAAGGAGCCATTTTCTTGATTGGTTTTGGGCCTCAAATATTCCCATGTTTTCATCATGAAATATCACCGTTCATACCCTAAAACCCTAGGTTTTTAGCCCATTCTGTACCCTAATTCTATAATTTGCCGTCAAATACACTCTGTGGTTGATTATCACTAGTTTTCTTCACTTCTCTATGATCAAAGATGATTATGCTATGATTTAATGATGACGGTTTTTTTTAGTACATTTATCACAGGATTCCATCGTCGAAATCCTTCATAAGCTAGTTTAGTGCAAAAACCCCTAATTTAGGGATTTGAAACTTATGGAATTCTTCTGGAGAAACCGAGAGAGGTTATTGTCAAAAATAGTGTTAGTGTACCTATCCATAACTTTTATTCCACCCACCTCACTCATTTCCGTCTCTAGAAGGAAATTAGCCAACTTTTCCAAATCTACAATAAATTTTAAACTTCCAAGTTCCGCCCCAATTTCCATACAACTGAAGGATAATGGATAAATTGTAGAACATGGGTTTTGGTCCCAGTATATCATATTTATTAAAACTAATTTTTTTTTTCAAATTCCCTTACGGTATGGGAGATAGTAAGGGTTCTTCAGGGCCAATTTGTATAAAATTCCAAAAATTCCAGATTTGTAAAAATCTCCCAAACAACCCTGTTTTGGATTTTTTTTGGTCAAATACAATTGGTTATATCAGAGCTTGATGATCCCTAAGAGGCCAGCCTTGCCATCAACATCATCTCAACCTTCAACATTCAAACAATTGATCCTCGACTGAGTTCGAGACAGTTTGGCCATGTGAGCTCCTTCTTCTTGTTTTGACCATCGAAGTTTAAACAATGACTTGTAAAGACAAACGTCATGCTTCCAGGGTCGATTTTTGATGATAAGAATGATAATTCCAAGGCTGGATATCCTCTAGATCAGAATCAAAGTGGACTACTCTCATAATAGCAATTAGTTACTCTAAGTGGAGTCAATATGATTTGGATCAAATCTGAAATACCAAGATTAGTTAAATTTGTTGAAGTTTCCATAGTTAGAAATATATCAATTAAATCTGCATTTGATAGTTTCCTTTAAAAGGCTGATGTAATTAAACCGAAAAGGAGTGTTTATTGTTGGCGAGATACAGTGATTTATGTAATAATTTGATCCTTAACTCTATTAGGAGATTATCAGTTGTTGAAATGTGAGCTTCGAGCTGTTGTAAGAAATTTTATTTTATAATTGAAGACTTTTGTTCGAGTGATAAAACGTGAGCATGTTTTGATTCATTGCGTTTCTCAGTATGGTTGATTATGAGTTTTTTTTTTAATGCTTTAAATCTTCTTTCTATTACATTAATCTAAGCTTACTACAGGTATGGAAGGGCCCACCATCATCTGGAAGTAAGCTTCGTCAACAACATAAGTTAATTATATGTGTGTAATTTCATAATTTCATTAATTTATGGTTGCAAACAATTAATATTTCCTGTGTGATTTCGTAGGATGTGTGATTCAATTTTAAAACGCTTTAGTCATTTTTGTATTGCACAAATCAATTGATTCACAAATCTTTTTTTTGAGTTGCAAGCCCCAATTTATTCCATAGGTGTGCTCATTTTTAACACATATTCATATCGTGTTTCCTTTTGACAGAGCTGAGTACATTCGAATTGAACTTGGAGAATTCAAGGGTTAGAAACATTAACGATTTTGAGTCTACGTGAAACAATTCTTGTGCGCTTATGAATATAAAATATGATTGCACAGTGTGAGTTTCCTCTTGCGTGTTGAAGTGTCTGATTTATGATTTGCAGATTAGTGAATGAATGATTTATGGTTTGAGGTATATAGTCTGCAATTATAAAACAAATTCATGCTTGATAACGTTTTAGATAAGCGATGGGTAATGTGCTTTCTCTTTGTCCCAATTCAAATTGTGTTTAGTTCCAATAGTGTGATTTCATTCCTTATTATTGTTTAAATTAAATTGTGAGATTTATTTAAAAGCATTGTGATTTAATTCCAGCGGTGTCATTTAGTGTTGTCTAGTTTAAATTGTGTGATTCATTTCTAGCATTGAGATTTAATTTATTCGGTGAGATCTAGTTTAAAATAGTGATATTTCATTCAAATATTGGTGTGATTTAATTCAAGCATCATGATTTAATTTAGGATGAGTGCATTGTAATTAGTTCAAACAGTGTGTAGTGTGATTGAATTAGTTCAAGCAGTGTGACTTAATTTAAGTCATTGAAATGTCATAGAGTAATTTCCAGAACGATGGAATTAGTTTAATTTCCAAGTACATTAGCATAGGAATCGATTTTATAAGCATTGTGACAAAAATTGAATTTTGTTATAAACTCAGATCATTTCATTAAGATTCCATTTCCTCTAAACCTCAAAAGATCTATTTTCATTATCAGTGTTTACAGTAGCTAAAGTGTAGTTTTGAGTGCATTTTATTTCTGAGAAAAGAGTATATTGGTTAGATTGAATGGATATGACAATTTAAGAAATTGATTGCATTTTTATTTCTCAAAGATAGATGGTTGTTTGATTCTGCCTTTTCCACAGTTAGAATTTGAATTTCTTGCTTTAAGAGTGAAGAGGTTGATTCTTATTTAATATTTAGTGCTTAGATTGAATTCCTTCAAGTCTTTTATTACATTACGGTTACCATTTTAATTGCAAATATGTTTGTAGTAAATTAGAGTAGAAAGTTGAGTATTATGGTTTTAATGGATTGATTAGATTGATTTCCTTTGGATTTTTTTCCATAAAATGAATAATTTATTTTATGTCAAATGAGTGGTAGATTAGAGTTTCCTTCCGTAAAATGAGTAGTGTGTTATTTTACAACAAGTCACCAGTGTGTTCTTTCATAGAAAAAATGATTATGTATTTAGGAATTAGACTGATTTTATGCCCTAGTTTAGGATAGATGCTTCTAATCCTGCGTTACCTGCACTTGCGCCTCGAAGCTTACGAGGCCCGCATTGATAATTTAATGTTAGAAACTATAAACATATAATTTCACCAACATTTTTGGCACTGTTGTCGGGGAGGTGCTAAGGGGATCAGAGCTTGGTTTCTTTCACAAGTTTTTTTGTGTGATCTTAGTTGCCGGGCAACCAAAGGGCGGAAAGTGTATAGTAAGACATGAGTGAAGAGCCACGCATCCACTATGGTGGGGTTGCTGCAAAGTTTGGTTGTCCAAGTAATAAAGTTTGGTGAGTTTTATTGCAATTAGAAGTTTTAATTCATTTAGACTAAAATTTCAAGCTCTTTAAAGATAAAACATTTTTGGGGTGCTGTAAGAACCCTTGTGTACTAATCCATGTGATGACGGGATATGCAAGTTGGCTTGTTGAGAAAAATAAAATGGTATTTTGAGGAATCATTTAATGAGGAGTTTCGATGCTGCTACAGAGACGTATAAGTGATCCAATGAAGAATTTAAAAGTGAATAATTTAATGTTTTTCTTGAACATAAATTTGATATTATTAAATCTTTAATTTCAAAATTGGATGATTTTCAGGAACAAGAGAAGGATGAAAAACCACTGAGTATCTTTTGTTCCAACTGTAGAAATAAGCATTTCCTTAGAAAGTGCCCACTTAGCAGTCTGAAAGTTTGCAAAATTTTCGAGGATGTTCATGCAACCAAACATTTCCATCACTTCCATGATTATGAAAGTGTTGTAGCCTCTACAACACCCTCCAAAAATTCACCCTCTAAAATTTTTTGGAGCCCCTAAGCATCAAAAAGGCTAAGTCAAAATCTGTAGTTAAATCTTTCTCAGGAAAAGTTAAGAGTCGCTGAGTCACAGAATAGGTTTTTTCCCAAATCTGTGACCTAGCAACCCCGCGACCTCTCAGGTCGCTAAGTTGTTAAGTCATAGATCTCTTTCAATTTTCAAAATTGTGACCCCATGACCTTGTGACCCCGCAACCCTCCAGGTCGCGAGGTCGCGCCTCTCTTAAACACAGACATTTGCGACCTAGCGACCTCATTAATTTCTCACACACGTGACCCTTTTATAAATAGGAGGGTCGATGTGACATTTTGTTCACACGACGGAGAGCGAAAAAACGCTTCTGACAAGCCAACTAGAGTGTGATTTTCTCGGGTAAGTTACTGTTTCCTCCTGTTGTTTTCATTTTTTCCTTTTGTTGCCCTGTTCCCTTTACCTTAGCCCTTTTTAAGCCACCCACCATTCCTCTTTTTATAATCCTTTAGAACCTGAGATGCCCTAATTATCCAAACACTGCTCCTCCTTGCACAGTTTTGTAATCACAAGTCACCCAACCTCCCTTGTATTTGTTTTTCTCCTTGAACTGCTTCACCTCCATGTTTTGGGTTGCCCACTTATTATTTGCATTATTTAAGTAAAAACATAATTTACCACAATGAGGCAAAGGACCACATCGCTTTTTAAAACCCCCGGCCAACCCTAACGCGACCTCCAACCCTTGCGACTTCATGACCCTTGCGACCCAGCGACTCCAGTCGCTGAGTCGCCATGTCATAGCTGCACTCAAAATTGATGTTTGTGACCCTTACGACCCAGCGATCTGGTCACAAAGTCACAGGATCACACACTTTCAAACCTTCAAACCTTTGTGACCCAACAGCCTCACGACCTTGTCGCAGGGTCACCTAGTTGCAGGGTCACTACCTTCTGAAAGTTTAAACCTCGCAACCCTGGCGACCCAACAACCCAGTCACAAGTCACTAATTCGCCCTTTCCTGGGGTTTCAGTTGGGTAAAGTTAATAAGTTGTACCTAGGCTTTTATTATTATGGCATATTTCTTATCCCGGGATTCTTTTATGAACATGCCAGGTGAGTTCAAAGCAGACTTAGAGTGTGTCTCCATCTCTTCAGACTCGAGCGACATGGGACCTCCGGTAATGCGCAAGAAAAACAAGAGCCCAGAGATAGAAGACATAGAGATGAAAATACCAATGTCTCCTCCCCCGATCTATAGGGATACCACATGTACATTTTCCAAAGGAGACATCATGAGTTGGTATCAAGTATACCAGGAATTCGCACGATTAGAATTCCCAAAGGACCTCCCCGACTGGAAAGTATATATACAAGTTAAAAGGTTGAAGCTTCACTATGCAAGTGCCCACCTTGCTATATTCCCATGTGCAGAAGTCATTGAATGGATCATACAGAATACCAACCCCAAAAAGTGGGTAATTCAGGACTATGAAGGTAAAGCGTTTGCAACTCTAAAGGGCTTAGATGCTAAGTTTTATTATGCGCTGCCGAAATGAGAACATACTTTCACAGAAGAATGGGCCACCACCCATGTAGTCGCCATAGCAGATACCCTGAGGGGGTGGTGGGAGGAACCCGAAAAGTTCAAAGTCAAGAAGGATCAGGAATATCCAGTGGCGGGCCTCAGGAAGGTATATAAGCTGGTGGCAGCTATGCTTTGTAGGATATACAGTTGTCCCGATGCCACCACTTTCAGTGGCACTTGGGTATCCTTGATGAACTATGTCACTTTGCATGGCTCTCATTTCAATTGGGCCAGCATGCTAATGGCGTTTCTCCAGACAAACATATCCTCGGCACTAGCACCAAAGGAGGGATATTCGTCTGAATTTTACATGGCTTCCTACCTATTGGATGTTGTTTGTTCCCGGTGCCACTTTGAGGGATGGACGCATAACTGGGACCTAGAGCAGGCGCGCCTAGTTCACATAGAAATGAAGGCGTTTTGGGACTCTAGGTATAAGCAAGATATAGAGTCAATCTCACAACTCTTCATCCCGATGCTCTACAGGAAATTGTTCGGTCAAGATACCCCATGCATGTCCTGGCGAGCCATGGAGACATTAGTCAAGGTGGCACATTGGTTTCCACTCGCAGAATATACCTTTATTGGATTCTTTGGTTCATTCAAGACTCCTCATGCCCTGCCCCAATTTTTTACGGATAAGATTCTTCTTCAGGAAGTTTGTTATCAGATGACTTCTGGTTTCTCTAAGGTCCTGACTAAAGGTAAGAAAAATCCGTGGCCTACATTTTTGTTCACCATTGGTGCCTACACGGTCAAGGATTTCAGAGAGGTAGAGGCAGAAGCAGAACAAATGAGAGGTTTTCACTTGGGGCCTTTAGATCACCGGACATATGACCCTGAGAGGATAGTCCCTGATCACTGCAAATGAGCCAAGTTCACATGGAGCTACCAATATACTAAATGCCTATGTGAGGATGATAAAAGAAACTGGTATAATGCGGATAGAGAACTTGCCCTGGGGGCATGGTCCAATCAGGAAGATCCAGATGATCACACGTTGGAGGAAAGAATCCGTGAATTGGGAGGCGTCTCTTCTTCCTAGGCCAAGAAGCCTCGAACCAGCACGGGTCACAACACTACCACCCAAAAGAAAGAAAAAGAAGCAAAAGCTCAGCTGAAAGCTAAAAATAAGGCAAAATAAGATGAAGATAAGCATAGAAGAACCTAAAAGTAGAACAAAGAAAGAAACAAGCATAGGATGCCCGAAAAAGAAAGGAAGAACATGAAGCAAAGGAGGAGGCGGAACAGTAACTCAAAATGGAATTAGATTAGGTGGAGGCCGAATGCAAGAGAAAGGAAGAACAGGAAGAAAAATTAGAAGCAGAGCACAGGCAAAAATCAGAACAGGACAAGGCAGAGGCAGAGCGGCTTCAGAAAGAGGAGGAAGAACAGAAAAGAAAAGAAGAGGAGGATCAAAGATCAAAGGACATCGGACATCTCCTGCGGTCACAGAATTACAAACTGAGCTGTAGCCCATTGAAGTGCCTATAATTAATACGTGTTTTTCACTCTCTGAGCTGGATTCTTTTGAAGGACAGGAAGAGGAAGTGTTTAACCTTACAAGGCTCACTTATGATCAGTTCACTTTCAAAACTAGACAGGAAAAAAGGAGATGTCTAGCACGAAACCCTTCTGCCCAAATCATAGCCATGGTAGAGAAAGATATAGTCCTAGACACTAGGACCAACCCAGTGATGATAGCATCGGCCGGCACTGCTTTTTCCACAGCCAAAAAAGAAAATGTGAGCCGAATGAGTAGAGAGATCCTCTCTCTACAAAATAGGTTACATGACTCTAAACAAAGGGAAGCAAGGGCGAAGAAAGAAAAGAGAGCATTAAGGGAGGGAATCCAGCAGCTTCAAGACAGAAATACTCCTATTAACAAAGTTCCGCTCACCGTCCAAAGAGCGTTGGTGACATTGGAGGTCACCATGAGGCAGGTTTACAGGGAGATGTTCACTATAAAACAAACAGTCTCCCCCCTACTAAGAGCCCAAGTAGAGACAAAATAGAGGAGCGAGCAACTAAAAGAGGCCTCCGCCACTTTGGATAGAATGATAGAATGGACAGGCCGATACCTGTAGGCTCCAGAAGAGTTTCCCAAGAAAGACTGGATTCACACCCAAGATGCCAAGGTCCAAATTCGTATCAAGATGTAATCCAAGGAAAAGTTATCCAAAGACCTAGAAAAGGTAATGACCGCGTACGGGCATTTGATCAGTGGCATCGACTCGATGCATGAACTACATCACATTCCATCTCTGGGTGCACTAAGCGAGGAAAAGACATGGGGATAGGTAGACTAGGAGATTCAAACATTTCTACAACCTATCAGGCAAGCTGCTGCTACTCCTGATCTTGCCTCATCGCAAGAGAACTTGGTTAAATTCGTCGTTACACTAGTTTGGATCTACACTAAACTGGCCTCTTTAGCCAACCAGGTCACACTCAAGAGACAGACTCTGATTTTGAATGCCTTAGAGTGCCTGCACCAGTTAAGGGAAGAAGTTCCCCTAATCTCCCCAGTCGCTGCAGATTATCGCGCATGGAATAATTTTCTCAAGGAGCAACAAGTTGATGCCCCTGACCTCGCAATCACATGCCCATTCCCATGATGAGGTCGCAAGTCTCACTGTTCAACTAGGTCGTAGGTTGAACTGTTCGAACTAGGTCGCAGGTCACACTGTTCAACTGGGTCCTAGGTCGCAAGGTGGTCCAACAGTTAGGAAGGCGAAAAGTCGGGAAGCCCAAAGGGAAATTTTTTGTCTATAAAAACTTCCTTCAGGAATATTGTAAAGATCTTTTTGTTGGGGACTCAAAGAGTTATAGAGCATTGTATAGAAGGACTACACATTTTTTAGTATGAATACAAGCATTTTTTAACTCCATTGTTGGATCTGATGTTGGTAAATGTGTGAACACTATGAGTATTCTGTTTTCAGTTTCTAACATGTTTTGATTAATGAAACTCTGTTTCCAATGAAATCATTTATGCATTATAGTTTTCTAGACACGTGTTAATGGTGTTAAGTTTATTTTCACTTTCTCGATGAATTTTAATAACTTCGTTTACTGACATTTATACTGTCACCAAAACCATTTAAGGAAGTGAAAGGTGTTCTACCATACAGAATTGTTTCTTCTGTGGTTAGAATAGCGTACAAGCATGACCCTAATGATATGATATTGACATCATTTCCTTTGGCCCCATGCTTTATTATTCAACTTGCTATGCATAATGTTATATGTTCATTTAATTCATCAATCATGTGTCTTGTATCATCCGAATAAGCATGTGTCCACATGTTTATTGAGTTCTATTGAGACCCAAGGAAAGGAGAACTGAGCAGTAGCCAGACCCACACCCCAGACGGGATCCCCATTCCAAATGGTTTAGAGTCTTGTTGGGACTTTTTACTGGGGATATCCCCTGCTTTTGGCCGGACAGATTTTCCCATCAATAGAAAGGTACTCAGGGAATCAAGTAAGGAATCGAATCAATCACCAGGTATAACTCAAAACCCAACACCATTTGATACTTGGAATAATTCTAATTTTCCTGAGCATGTTTCTCAACACGTTTATAATCTTGCAGTTCCATGGAAAAATTTTAATCCTCCACCAATGAAATATCCTACTTCATGGCCATAGTGGCCCTCTCCATGGACCTATTCTTCTATTAATATATCCCCATGGCTTTAAGAATGGTTTTCCTCAAGGTAGTATTTCATGCAAAATCAACAACAATCACATGTGACATCAAGTTATCATCCTTCTTGGTCTCAATTACCTATGAAACTTTTCTTTAAACCTAACCCTAATCCATACCCTAGCTCTTACCCTAATCCATACCCTAACCCTAATCTAGACCCTAAACCTAGCTGTCATTCAAAATCTAACCTTAAATTAAACCTTATACCTATGCCCTAACGCTAATCCAAACCCTAAACCTAGCTGTCATTCAAACCCTAACCTTAAATTAAACCTTAGACCTAACTCTAATCCAAATCCAAAGCCTAGTCCAAGCCTTAACCCAAACCCTAGTTCAAACCCTAGCCCAAACCATAGCTTAGACCCTAATCCAAACAAGGAGGTTGCACAATAATTTAAAACACTTGTTCTTTCTGTTGATTCTTCCATTGAACAAAATGATATATCTTCAAGGTTGGGGGAAGGGATGAGTTCAGAAACATCTCCTATCGCTACAAAGAATTCACCCCAAGAATATCTAATTCAAATACCATTAGAGGAGAAATATATAATTGGAACCTATTATAAAACTGTTGTTGAAACTCAAAACCCTATAATTCCCCTTGACCATTCTTGTCAATTTTAGAAGGAGATATTTGAGCCCGAACTTGAGGGCTTTATATTTTTTCTTTCACCGGATCCTTTATGCCTCCAAGAGAGTGGTTATCAAATTGTGGAATACAAGCATAAGTTGGAGAATCATAAATATTTGGATCTCATTGAATCCTGGTTTCAAGTAGTTGTTAATACACCCTATTCCCTCATAATTCAACAACTCTTGGTACCATATCAATTAAATCAACTGGTTCCTCATACTTTGTTATGTCTTGAAGTTTATTCTTTAAAACTTAGTGTGAGTTTAGTTAGCAAACTATTATGCACATGGCTGCATTAGAAGTACTCCTACACTTGAAGGAGATCTTCCTCTCTCTAAATTAGGGTAGGGTGGTATAAGAGAAATGAATAAAATTGTCATTTGAAATAAAATTGTTACAACAACATTCTTAAAACTACAATTCCTAAGGCACATCCATTGAAATTTCTGTCATTATACACTGTTGTGGTAAGACTTGTCAGAAACAATTCACTCTTAATGCCTCATATTTTATAAAGTGACTATGATTATTGGCCAAGATTATTTACTGGGATAGTTAGGAAAATTGTAATTATTATACTTTCCATTCATAATTTTGACAGACTGTCATCCAAGAAACCTTTTAAAGTTTCTCTTTGAATGTATTGATGAAAAGCCTCCTATGGTGGACCACTCCTATAAAACCATAATGAGCTCTGATAAGAACCCTAGCATGACCAACTTGAGGAATATTTTAGTCATTATCTGAGATGTTTTCTCTGTCTTGAGTCTTTAAGGGTAGTAGGATCAACCAATAAATATTAGTAATTAAAAACTTTTCACGCCATCCTACGCTCTTACAGAGTAGATATGTCTCCCCACTTAATAAGTAACCTCTAAGGTTAATCATAATCAGAGTCTACAAAAATATGTAGGGAAGGATAGGAGGTCTCGTAATGAGCTGACCTACCACGATCATGAGACCTAACATGCATGACATTAGTGCTCCTAGTCACCAACCCAGAGTAATGGCTTTCAACCCAAAAGCTGGAAGACATGAGGTCTCATCATGAGTTGGCTTGTTCATCCATGATACTTCTTGTGAGTGGCACTGCCATCAGCTAGTTACCAAGCCAGGACAATGGCCTTCATCTAAGAGTCAAATACGCTAACTATAAATCTATATCTAGTAAGTGGGACATAGACATTTCACTGGGTAAAAAGACATCCCTGCCGAGGTTATAGACACCTGCTGGCAGCAGGGAAATGCCTATTGTATTAAAGTTAATTTTACACTATGATTTACTTGTTTGTTTTTGTCTTTCCTTGAACTCATTATTATATCTCTTTGAGAATGGATTTAATATCCTTCAATAGTGTGCTTTGGATTTCTATCTTTCAAAAATAATTTGGTTTTTATGGATGTGAGACCCTTAGTACAGGTGATTCAGTTTGCTGAATAAGAAAAGCTTCAACTATAAGCTTGGGTAATGGTAAGACAATCATCCTCGGAAGATATCATTTTGTAATATTTTTTTTTCCTTATTTCCAATCCATTTTAATGCCTTAGTTTTTAAAAATAAATTCACTTCTATTTATAATGATGAGGCTATTGAAAGTGAAGACCTACTTCTTTGGACTACTCTCGATATTTTTTGTAAAAATTTTTATGGTTAACCATTTTTAGGATGACACTATCCCTACAGTAACAACATTGTTAAGATTCCTCTAGTAACCCTAACATTAGTTACTCTGTCGGAATAATAAAGGTAAATCTTGACATCATTTAATCCCTGGTCACAAATTGTTTTGTATCTTATTGATGCAAAGGAAGTTGACATCACATGAAACTTACTGACATGCTCTCACTTAATTAGCCCTGTAGTTTAAAACATGACTTTAATATAGAAACCCTAGCCCTTCAATATTAATTAATCTTTGGTATTTGTCAGAGTTTTTTCTTGCATGAATACATGCAAGATGATAGGCATGGGGGGACGAGAGAGATTACTGGAATTTTCATGTTCAATTTAACATTTTCACCCTATGCTTACTCATGGTTTTCATTATCATTTTGAACTATTTTTGGGCTTGGAACATGATCAGGTAATTTTCCTTTAATTTAACATATTTAATTTATTTGAATAATGAGGATTATTGATGATGGTGCTTGTGTTGTCTCAGGAAGCCACAATACACCTGCATCAACATTTTCGGGATAATGTGGATATTGAGACCTTTTAACATCTTCAATTTATCCATCATCTTCTTCAACAAGTCATATCAGTAGTCACATCAGCTCTAGCCATTCCACTATTTACTTCATGTTGCAGTACTGAGGACATGAAAAACAAGGGTAAAACTCGAGGTAGAGGTGGCTTAATATTCTTTAATTGATTAGATATTTAAGAAAGCTTTGATGATTAATCACTACATATTTCATATATCTGGTTTTCCATATACCCTCCATTTGAATGCTACTCTAATCAGTTCATAATCATATTGGTTCATGTAAAAAAAAATAGTAACTATAGTGCCTTCCCCTCCTACATTCAGGCATATTTTCAATCCAACAAAGGGTGAATTCATTCCTGCCTTTCGGGAAGGAACCATCCATAAGCATTGGCCTCACAAAAACAGAGCATGCAAGCACCCATTTTACCATCAACACCTCATCTCATCCACCGTTCCCATTGTCACCTATCATCCTATTCATCATTTTCCTCCTACCATATCTATTTTTTCCCCTCAATTTTTATTGCTCTTAAATCAAATCTATGGCAATGAAATCTTCATGCAGTGTTGCTCCACAAGAACTAACCCTACCAAAAGTTATGATGCCACAAAAACCTACATATGAGAAAAGTATTTGTTTGCATGAGGGAATCCAAAACCTTAGGCATGGGGGGATGTTGGGCCTTGAATATGCCCATATTTTCATCATGAAATATCATCATTCATATCCTAAAACCCTAGGTTCTTAGCCCATTCCGTACCTTAATTCTATACTTTGCCAACAAATACACTTTGTGGTTGATTATCACTAGTTTTATTCACTTATCTATGATTAAAGATGATTATTCTCTGATTTAATGAAGATTTTTTTGTTGAGTACATTTATCACAGGGTTCCATCACTAAAATCCTTCACAAGCTAGTTGAGTGCAGAAATGCCTAATTTAGGGCTTTGTCACTTTTGGCATGCTTCTGGAGAAACCGAGAGGTTATTGTCAAAAAAAATTTTATAATACCTCTCCATAACTTGGATTCCACCCATCTCACTCATGTCGGTTTCTAGAAGGAAATTAGCCGATTTGTCCAAATCTACAATAAATTTTAAACTGCCAACTTCTACCTTGATTTATGTAAAGATGAAGGATAATGGAGAAATTTGGGAACATGGGTTTTGGTCCCCATATAGCATATTTATTAAAACTAAAATATTTTTCCAAAATTCCTTATGGTTTGGGAGATACTCAGGGTTTTTTGGGGCCAATTTGTATAAAATTCCGAAAATTCCAGATTTGTAAAAATCTCCCAAACAACCCTGTTTTGGATTTTTTTTTTTCAAATAAAGTTTGTTATATCAAAGCTCAACAATCCCTAAGCAGACAACCTTGTCATCAACATCATATCAACCTTAGGCATTGAAACAATTGATCCTCGACTGAGTTCGAGACAGTCTGGTTAGCTGAGCTCCTTCTTCTTGTTTTGACCATCGAAGTTTACACAATGACCTATAAGGACAAGCGCAATTCTTCCAGGATTTATTTTTTAAGATAAGAATGATAATTCCAAGGTCGAATATCCTTTAGATCAGATTCAAAGATGACTACTCTCATAATAGCAGTCAGTGACTCTAAGTGGAGTCAATATGATTTGGATCAAATCCGAAATACTCAGATTAGTTACATTTTTTTAAAGTTTCCATAGTTAGAAATATATTGATTAAATCAGCATTTGATAGTTTCCTTTAAAAGGTTGATGTAATTAAACTCATAAGGAGTGGTTATAGTTGGCGAGATATAATTATTTATGTAATAATTTGATCCTAAACTCTGTTCGGAGATTATTAGTTGTTGAAATGTGAGCTTCAAGATGTTGTAAGAAATTTTATTTTATAATTGAAGACTTTTGTTCGAGTGATACAATGTGAGCATGTTTTGATTCAGTGCGTTTCTCAGTATGGTTGATTGTGAGTTTTTTTTTAATGCTTTAAATATTCTTTCTATTGCAATAATCTAAGCTTACTCTAAGTATGGAAGGGCCCACCATCATCTGGAAGTAATCTTTGTCAAAAACTTAAGTTAATTAGATGTGTGTAATTTCATAGCTTTCATTAAGTTATAGTTGCAAACAATTATATTTCCTGTGTGATTTCATGGGATGTGTGATTCAATTTTAAAGTGCATTGGTCATTGTTGTATTGCACAAATCAATTGATTGACGGGTCTTTGTTTTGAGTTGCAATCCCCAATTTATGCCACAACCATGATCATGTTTAACACAAAATTGAAATTGGAGCATTCAAGAGTTAGAAACATTAAAAATTTTGAGTCTACATGAAATGATTCTTGTGCACTTATGAATATAAACTATGATGGTACAGTGTGAGTTTCCTCCTACATGTTGAAGTGGATGATTTATGATTTGCGGATTAGTGAATGAATGATTTATGGTTTGAGGTATATAGACTGGAGCTATAAAATTAATTCGCGCTTGATAATGTTTTAGATAAGCAATAGGTAATGTGCTTTCTCTTTGTCCCAATTCAAATTGTGATTTAGTTCCAATAGTGTGATTTCATTCCTTAGTATTTTTTAAATTAATTTGTGAGATTTATTTCAAAGCATTATGATTTAATTCCAACAGTGTCATTTAGTTTTATCTAGTTTAAATTGTGTGATTCATTTTCAGCATTGAGATTTAATTTATTCGGTGAGATCTAGTTTAAAATAGTGATATTTCATTCAAATATTGGTGTGATTTAATTCAAGCATCATGATTTAATTTGGGATGAGTGAATTGCATTGTAATTAGCTCAAGCAGTAAGGAGCGTGATTTAATTAGTTCAAGAAGTGTGATTTAAGTCCTTGAAATTTCATATAGTAATTGCTAGAACGATGGAATTAGTTTAATTTCCAAGTACATTAGCATAGGAATTGATTTTATAAGCAGTGTGAAAACAATTTAATTCTGTTATAAACTCAGATCATTTCGTTGAGATTTCATTTCCTCTAAACCTCAATAGATCGATTTTTGTTATCAGTGTTTGCAGTAGCTAAAGTGTGGTTTTGAGTGAATTTTATTTGTGAGCAAAGAGTATATTGGTTAGATTGAATGGATATGATAGTTTAAGAGATTGATTGCATTTTTATTTCTCAAAGATAGATGGTTGTTTGATTCTGCCTTTTCCACAGTTAGAATTTGAATTTCCTTCTTTAAGAGTGAAGAGGTTGATTCATGTTTAAGATGTAATGCTCAAATTTAATTCCATTGAGTCTTCTATTCCAGTAGGGTTTCCATTTTAATTGCCAATAGGTTTGGGGTAAATTAGAGTAGAAAACAAAGTATTATGTTTTTAATGGATTGAGTAGATTGATTTCCTTTGGATTGCTTCCATTAAATGAATAATTTATTTTACGTCAGATGGGTGGTATATTAGAGTTTCCTTTCGGTAAATGAATAGTGTGTTCTTTTACAACAAGTCACCAATGTGTTATTTAATAGAAAAAATGATTCTGTACGTAGGAATTAAATTGATTTTATGCCCTAGTTTAGGATAGATGCCTCTAATCCTGCATTACCTTCACTTGTGCCTCGAAGCTTACGAGTCCTGGATTGATAATTTAATGTTGGAAACTATAAAAATATAATTTCACCAATAATTGGTTACACTGGGATTTTGATATCACTTGATAGTGCAAGTTTTTCAGCTATTAGAGTAGGAGGGTGTGTGAATAAGTTCAACATTCTAAGAACTCATTTTCAACAACTTGGAGTTTGGTTTGTTTTCAATGTTATCTTGCAAATGTGTTTTCATTTTTCACATTTTAGTGTGTAAGTCTCAGCAGGAGAGTTCTTCAGATTATGGATAAGTTTTATAAAGATATCAGCCCAATGGATAAGGCATTGATCTGCGAATTTACAGATCTGCAGTTCTTGACACATCCAAGGAGCTGCCATCCCCAGCTGGAGCCAATGTTAGTGTTAGTCAGTTCTGCCTGTAACTAGTGATCAAATATGCTCTTAAAAGGTTTTTCTTAGGGTCTTAAATCAATTTTTTATTGTTTCAGTAGGTCTTTAAATAAAAATTTGGCCCCTGGCTAGTGTGTCTAGGTCAAGTTACTACACTCAAAATTCATGTTTTTGGCATTTCCATTATTCATTTTGATGAATCACCACTAAAACATCTTCATTAACATCTGATTCAAATCACCCCTTAGGTCATATGAGATAAAGGTTCATTTTCACTCTTATTGGAAAAAATTTACAGTTGTTGCGCATTTGTGCGGTGAACTTTGTGAAACATTTTTAAAAGAAAACTCCGTGGAACAGTTTTGAGCATCTCATCAAAGAAGATTGAAAAGAAGAAAAATGGGAGTTTTTTATTCAAATGCTATTATAAACCATGACTTTTCAAAGGTTCTACTATCTTGGAATCGAAATTCTTGCAATGTATTTGTCTCTGATGGTTCCAACTATGCTAATGAAATCAAGGTAGAATCAAGAAGCTAGTTTGTTGTTGTATCCGATCGAACACAATGTTGGCAAGGCTTGGAACAAGATATCACCCTAAGACTGTTGCCACATGCAACATACAAGGTTTTATATTTTGTTCGTGTTTGGGGTTCCACCCAACAAACAACTAATTTGTTGGCAACATTGAGACTAGAAAATCCAAATTCAGCTCCAATTTTTTTATTTTTTTATTTTTTAGTTGTAAGGGCTACATCTTCAAAAGAAAGATGGGAAAATCTTGAAGGGAAATTTTCCTTGAAGATTTTTCCATACATATTTATATTCTACTTGGAAGGACCTTTACATGGTCTTGATATTCTGGTTGACAAATTTCATATTTCATTTGTAACTACTGTGAAGGATGAGGTTGATAGCAGGATAATATCTAGGGATGTTTGGGGTCACATACATCTGCAACGACAAGCAGAATAAGGACAAATATGTCTAAAAATCCATTGTGTTAGGGTCTCCTGATTTAGTAGATTGGTAGAACAAAGGCACAAGGTAACATCAGACCAGTCTTTGGAGTCCTATAACCTAGCCTTCCTAGACTCAGAGAGGGCTCTCTCTATTGTATGCAAAGGATGTGAACTTTTTTGCTTTAGATGATTGATTTTAGGCTATTTGTTAGGTGTAGGGTTTGTTGTTTGTTTTGGTTGGGCAAGATGAACAAGTAGAATAGGTGGAGTGAGAGGTCTTCAAATCATTGGGCTATGGAGTCAATGAAAGTCATGGATATCTCAACAATGGAATAGGATGCATAACAGGGCAAATCTAGCATAGTCAGTGGATTTTCAAGGTTTTATGGGAATGAGATGGACACCAAGTTTGTGAACAAAGAGTAGGAAAAAGGGAAATCAAGAATCCTTTACCATGTACCTTTTTAACAAGAAGGGACTTGAATACCATTAAAATCAAGAAGCAACCAATAGACAGGGAAACCCAGTAACTCTTTGATTCAACTTAAGTGAATAAGCTTTCAAGACAAACATTCCAATGAAATATAGAAGGCGAGAAACTCATTTAACTTCTAGTGATTTCACCTTCAAGGTTTAGAAAACATTTAAGATAACAAATAACTTTAATCAATGAAGAGGGAATGCCTAAACATCAATGATCAAAGCTAAAAGGATCTCCAAAACAATTATTCAAGCATGGACAAAGGGTATGATCTAAACATAGCCTCTTTGGCAGACCTAATTAATGGTACTTTGGAGAGAGACCTCAAGAACAGTGTTTAATGACATCAAACAAGCAGGGCTAGCCATGAATAATATTTTATACCTACTGTATTAAACCATTCATGAAATAAAAAATATTATGGGGTCTAGAGAGAAATTAAGAATTCTTTAAAACGTCCTAGTAGAGGAAAACATAAAGACAATATAAAGCAGGAAGGACTAAGGTACCTCAAAGAAAATTTCTTAGCCTATACTTTTCTATTCTATTGCAACATAGTGGGATGAAACATAATGATAAACATGATAAATACAAATACTAAACAAGAATACATCACCATTAACCATGGTCAGGGATCCTGCAAGCTATCCTCCTTCATCATCAATCAAAGCAAGCCATTCATAAACTCCACAACACCAATTTCTTCTCCAAGCTCATAAAAACCATGCATTGCTCTCAAAATGCATCAAATGCCAAAATTTACAATGAAACCCTCATGCTCTATTTATCTTAGAAAAGGAGGGAAAAAACCCTAGATAGGGTTGGAATATGTCAAAATCACTCATAAATGTCATAAATGCTCAAGAGACCATGCAAGGCCCAAGGCACAAAATATCTCATGAAATAAATGCCAAAATAACTTATAGCACCTAATTATAGAGTGATTTCCCTCAAAAAACACTAAAATATGATTTTTCAATAAATGAGTGTGTTTTGTTGACTTTTGGTCCAAAACACACAGTGTTGTCCATAAGCGCAGTGCCACCTTAGGCAGAAAATAGGTCCTGTTGCAACCAAGTTTTGGACACCTTCCTAATGTCGAATTTTTCTCCTTGATGGCCCGTTTGAAAGCCTGATGAGTATAATTTCCAAAAATACTCTTGTTTTACTGATCCATCTACTATAACCTGTCAAAAATGTCAAAATACCTTCACTAGTCTGAGTGCAGTGCTAGGCCTGAAAAGGAGGCAGAATGGTGAAAAGTGAGGTGTTTTTTGACCTTTTGGGCGGTCCAAAATGCTCCAATTTCTCTGAAATTTTGTGAGAATAGTGTAATAGTGATGAGAAATACAAAAATGTATATTTTTCCCTCTGAGGATACCTGAGGGAAAAGCGTAGTGCCAGTGGCGCTGCGCTTATAGGCCTTCAAATTATCAAAAAACAAAAACCTATCCAAATTTCTTCAAAATTAGTGGATGTCCCCTTCAAGGGGTTTTAGAGACCTTTAGAGAAGCTTGTGTGAAAATTCCAAGTCTAGCTTAGATTTTTTCTCCTTTTAGTGCCTGGAACTTGACTTGAGCCTTCTTAAGTTTGGTCCTTGCAACTTGTTTTCTTCGGGTATAATTCTTAGTCATCCTTCTTTAGAGGTCAAGATTCTTGTTGGCTTTCTCCAATTTAGCCTCCAAGTGTATGATATCTCTTTCCAACCAAGGCTCTCGATCATGTGCTATCTCCATGGCCAAAATTTCATCAAGGGGGAGTTGTTCTGCTAGGGCTGTTTCTTGTTCTCTTTGCTTTGCCAATGCCCTTTTTAACCCCATGGTTCTAGGCCTCCTCCTTGGCTATAATTCTTCCTTTTCACTCTCCTCATAGGTGCCCATGAACTCCTCAAGTCTTACATGTGACTTTTGTGCTTCTTTCTGAGCTTTGATAGCTCTAGCTTCATAAATAACTTGTTGTGCACTCATTTGTTTGTTCTCTATATCATAAAAATGAACAACATTCTTAGATCTAGGCAACTGGGCCTGTAAGTCCTTGATTTGGGAATTTTTGTCTTGGAGGAGAAAGTTTGAGATCCTTGCTTCATTTTCCTCATCACTACCTATCTGAATGAACTCAAACTCCTTTTCCACTTCATTATCTTCTTCTTCTTGCTTTACCTTTTACTTGCCTTTGTCTAGTGGCTGAGTTGAAGTATATGGCATGGTCCCTTTCCTTTTGGAGGTAGAAAATACAATAATTTATTGAAAATTAAATTAACTCAGACAAATATATAAAGCACACATAAAAAACCAGACACCAAATAATGGCGGAAAAGGCTTCAGCCTCACGGCTTCCTCACATATTTTTCTCGTTATTAAAAGAATGTAATTTTACACTTAAATAGATGAGGAGACATTGTCTCGAGATAGTACGTGCTATCTTGAACACCTTGCTGAGATAATTTCTCAACCAAACACACACCAATATAGGAGCTACCTAAAATAACTCCTATCTTAGAGGAACAACCCAAGAGTTAGGCACAAATTCCTAAATTGTAATATTTAATTAATTTATTTATTTTTGGATTTATTATTATTTTGTGAGAGAGGCTAACATTCCCCCTTTAATGATAAATCCAAAATAAGAACGAGGAACCATCTTCCAAGTTCTCATGTTGATCCTCAAAAACATTGCCTGAAAAACTGCCAAAGCTGGATGCTGAAAAACTGCAATTTGAAGAGACCATGAGTCAGCTACATGTCTTATTCATCTCTAAATTTCACTTGAAAACTCCATCATGTGCCAAGTTGCAAAAGGATCCATCCTTTGCGTGAAAAAAGCATCCTTTTTCCACTGACAAAATTTGTTGAATGCCCACTGGCTGATGATGTCAAAAACAACTCTCTGTTTATTTTGTTGTATTGAAAACTTCTCACTGCTTCTTTGTTGTCGACTTCTCACTGGCGAATTTTTTGATGCCCACTGGCTGTTGAAGATGCCCACTGGCTGCTTTTTCTGGTTAGGTCGAGACTTTCAGTCTGATAACCACCGTCAATTTCATTGACATTTCTCCCCTTTTGTCAGCTGAAAGGAGATACAATTCTCTGTGAATTATTCCTAAAATCCCCCCCTTCAGGTGTAGGAGTGTTGCACTGGTGTACTCCCCCAGTCAACTGCATGAGAGTACCATCTTATTTTCACTGTTAGCTGCAATATGTGTGATTCTATTCGGTTGTAGAACTGAGACAATCTTTTAACTATGGATGACCATTCCCAAGGATCAATCCATTCATAATTTGTCTTCAATTTGGCTGATTGTTGTTGGTTGCAACATTTTTTTGAGGAATGATTAGGCTTGCCACAATGGCGATAAGGATGGAGATAAAAACACTGATCTTCCATATGACTGGTTCTTTGACAATGAGAACGTGTCGGTTTTACTGCAACTTTCTCAATACTTGTTGAGGTTATTTGTGCAAGAAATCTTGCACTGACGAACTTAATTGGCTTGGAATAATCTGGGATATGCAAGTTGGTATCATCATTGACATATCCTAAGCCTCTTCGATTTTTGTTATTTTTAATTTCTTCCCATGGCTTGATGATGGGCTTGGAAGAAATTTGAACTGGAGCAACTTCGACACTTGAAGTTGTTTGGATGAATGACTTATCATCTGGATGGTTCAAAGACTTGAAAGTATCACTCTTTTCTTGCAAATCATTTCTTTGTAGTTGCGACTCTAGTTGAAGAAAATCAATGGTTTCATTTTTTTGTTGTAGATGTCGTGAAATATCAGCAAGATTTTCTTTGCTGATGTGCACCATGTCTTCATCACTGGAGAGGATCAAATTTTGAAGAATTTTTAACAACTGGATGTGTTGTGCCATCTGAAATCGCGCTCTTGAAATCAGGCTTTCTTGTCATAGATGTCGTGCTTTGAAATGTTTCACTTGATTTTGTTACTTGAATGACAGGCTTGCTTGTTGTGTGGCCTTAATGGCACGCTCGCTTGATTTGTTGCTTATTGTGCTTGCTTGGAACACTTTCTAGAGTTGTAAAATTTTCTTTCTTTAACTCTTTTATTCACGCTCGCTTAATGACGATCGCTTTTCTTGAACGCTCGCTTGACTTGCTGGATTACTTCACGCTCACTTGAATGAATAGTCACGCTCGCTTGCTTCAGAATTTTCTAGATCTCTTGCTTGGTGAAACTTGTTTCTCTTGTTTCAAGTTTAGTGGGACTCATGCTTGCTTGCTACAATTTTGTAATGAATTAATGAAAATTGCTTGAATGAATACTCACACTCGCTTGTAGGAGATGTGACCTTGTTGCTTGTTTGCTTTAGAGTTACAAACTCGTGCACTCACTTGATTTTTCTTAAAGGAAGGGTGTCGAACACTATCGAAAATGCACCCAAAAAAGCTTACAATGATTTTAATGATTCACTTAAAACAATGAATTCACGTTGACTTAATTTTACTCAATTCAAAACTTGGGTGTTGGTTTCAACTAAGAATGCACCCTTACCATTCAATGCAATTTGAGTTTGATTACAAGTTCAAAAATGTTGATGTAGACTATGCTATGAAACGTTGAAGTTTACAGATTCATTAACTTGATTGTAGTGATGTAGACTTTGCTTTGAAATGTTGGAGTTTGCAGGTACATGAACTTGATTGTATTAAGTGAATTTTCTTGTTGAGGTAGAATGTCGATGT
The DNA here is from genome assembly GCA_034641835.2 of Pinus albicaulis. Classification (NCBI taxonomy): domain Eukaryota; kingdom Viridiplantae; phylum Streptophyta; class Pinopsida; order Pinales; family Pinaceae; genus Pinus; species Pinus albicaulis. The sequence continues at coordinate 367,798,077 of CM076573.1, forward strand.
TGAAAACTTTGATTATTTGTTGTAGTTGCACAGATGCATGTGTTGAGTTTAATTATCCTTCCTTGAAGCTACTTCATTACAAGTGTTGTGCTTGCTTGCATTGAACTTTATGTGTGTGTTAAATAAGATCATTTATGTGTCAAAACTAGACACAAATAAAAAGCAAAAACATGAAGCATGCACCACCATCAACACACTCTTCATGTACCTAAGATCCCCTTATTCAATTTTGGGCAGATCTAGGACACAATCACCACAAAAAAATATATGTTTTATTAAAATTTGGAGTACATAATCGTTGAGCTTCACAACATCTTCATGGAATCAAAGTTCCAAAACTTCTTGAAAAAATGTCTTCAAAAGTTGACTCAACCTCCTACAACAATGAGCTTTCCTTTGAAAAACTTATCACTCCAAACTTACAAAAAAAGGTGAATCCTTATCACTCCACAAAATCACTTATTTCTCCAAAATTACAAATAATTTATAAAATCACTTTATAAAAAAAGTGAATCAATTTTTCTATTAACTTCACTTATCACTCCAAAGAAAAAACACCTCAAAATAAGACACTTATCTCTCCAAAATGCATTACAAAAATCACTTATTACGCTCTCTCATGGTGAAATCATACATCATAATATAAATCTCCACTCATTCTCTCATTAAACACTCCACTCATTCTCTCTCATTAAAATAATATCAATCTCTTTTATCCTTTTATGACTCCATAAAAAACCTTATAAGCACTCTTTAAAAGTTCCTTTACACACTTCCCATTAAAATTATTATTAAGAAACTTTATGTCACTTAAAGTCAAGTTTCTCTTAAAACTCTACAACCTAAGCATGTAAAGGTATGCTCACCATTCCTTTTATGAATAAGTACCCTATCATATGACATCTTTCAAAAGCTTCTCCATGTCAATATACTTTGAATAGCACCCACACTTTGCAACAATACGCTGAGATGTAACTTTAAAATTATTCTTGGAAGAAGTGGCTTATTTTCCAATGTAATCCTTTGATGTGCCAACGCTATCATTCAAAAATACTCTTTGCAAGAATATGCTTGATTCGAATTCAAATCTGAATTCCATTCCAAAATTGTGCTCGATTTGTTGCAGAAGCCAAATGTTCGGGATACCATACGTTCACCTCCCATTTACATAAAAATATTTGTAAAAATATTCTGACGTACCTTTTGTAAAAAACAAATCAGCTATCTTTGTTTGGTGGTGTCAAAAATAAATCAAAACCTTTTTAGGCCGAGATCTCTTTGGTACAACAATGATTTTCTTGAAGCTGTTTTCTCAAGAAATTTCCTGCAACAATGATTGTAGAACTAAAATTGCAGAGTGTTGGGTTGTCAAATTATTTAATGGGAGATTCATATGAAAAGATTGAGTGGGAAATTCTCTGCAACTGGGCGCAAAGTTCTTTACTTCATGTTGGATGCTGACTCCTCCAAAATATACGATGGCCACATTGAACATCAGCCACATAACATAATAAAACATCCACCAATATGCTCACAAATCAAACAGCAATGTGACTTCCAAACCGTGGTTGCAAAGAAATTATAGGGCATTAATCACACTCCATTTTTTTTCTTACAGAGCCAACCCCCTTGAAAATAATGTCAACCCACGAATCTATAGCGGTTATGACAATAGGCAGAACCTGCAAACAATGTCGAGCAATCTGATCGAGCTACGAACATGGGTAGCTAAAATATGGCACTGCGGCGGCCCAAAGCAGCCCAGACCTCAACACGAAAGCCAGGGAAGATGGAGGAAGTGCATGCCGATCAAGCACAGAAGAGGAACCGATTCACACTTCTCCTCACCCATCGAAGTTGAGGTTTGGTTTCAGGCTTCACGTTGGTCCAACCTGACCAAAAAAATAAAAAAAATTCTACAATTGTAGCACAGTCCGTCATATTCATCACATCAATTCACCACATAGATTTACTTTGTGAATAAATCATAGATTTATGCGCATCAATTCACCACAGAGATTTACTTTGTGAATAAATCATATTCATCGCATCAATTCACCACAGAGCTTTACTTTGTGAATAAATCATAGATTTACTTCTACATCAATCACAGGTGAGGTTTGAAAATCATGTCACCCATGATGCCCACACAGCAACGATTATACACCTGTTGTAATGCTCCCACTTAGCCTTAGCTAAGAGGAACATTCAATTTTGTTTTAATTTTTGTTTCATGAATAAATGAATAAAGGAGGAAATGTAAAACTCCTAAAAAGTCTGAATAAATCAATTCCCATGTGAACAAAGACAAATCAGGGCTATGTAAATAATCACTTGCAGGTGTGAAAGAGGTTTGAGCTAAAGACTGGGTCAATCTTGACCAAATCAACAGCGTTGTCTATGTTCATTGCATCTCCAAAAGGGACAGCACAGTTCTAAAAGGGAGCCACTAATGTGAAAAGGGCTAACTCATCAAATTGGTTTATGTTTTTCAAGAGCTTCCTCATCTTATAAAAGGAAAATGAGGGTAGCTAGAGAAGGTTGTTGATAGATCATATTTCTGAGTATTTGTCTGCTTAGAAAAATACCATTCTCTGCTATTGAGTGGAGGATTGTATCTGGAATTCCTATGCAGGACTTTCACCTCTTCCTTTGATGATTCAAGGAGGAAAGTTTGTTGAATTGAACCACTATCAAGCTTGAGGCCAAGCTCCTACTTACATTGGCAGCGCTGATCCATTGAGGGTTTATTTGTCTCTGCAAGCTGCAGTAAATGGTGATCTAGATCTGCAGAGATCTAGTGTATTTTGAGAGTCTCTCTCCATGGAGTGGGTCCTTTGACCTCCTGGAAGAGAGTACCATTTCTTGTACTTCAGATTTGTAATTCTTCAGTATTTTTCTATATCATTTGAGCTACAACGTTGTCCCACTGGAAGAACTGTGTTATTTATGTATGAGGGTTTGCAGGTTGTCTTGCTCATAGTTTAGATCAGAGATCTCTTGTGCTAGGCTTTCCTTCCACTTGGTGATCCATGGATTAGCTTGCTGATCTATGTTCTATTCAGATCTCATCCATTGTAATGAAATTTCATATTCAAAAATTTACTGCAGCAGTTTCCAGATCTACAACTTGTTTCTCAGATCTACTCTTATTCATGCATGCTTTTGACAAAATTCCAAGTGGATCTTGTAGAGAAAACTGCAAAGTTTCCAAATCTGATATAGATTTGATATTTTGTCCATAGATCTGCTCTAGATCTAATTTTTAACTTACATCTACTGAACCTCCTGAAAAATAATGATGTTGAAGCATTTCTGCAAATATATATGTGCTCATGCTCTCTAATCTGAATATTTACTGTTGTATTGGCTCATGCTTTCTACTGTATAATTAAAAGGCTTTATCATAATGATTATTTGATACTGTAATAGTGATATTTCAGTTCCCTTATTTATCTCCACTGAAAATTAGCTAAAACTGTGCAATTCCTGAAGCAGTGCTTGCATTTGACTGCAAACTTCCCCTTTGGGTGATTTTTAGCTAGTCTAATTTTTGGGAGATCTGTTTAATGTGCCTAAACTAATTTTTTTCTGATGAAATTCCATATATCAGTCAAATATAGCATAAATGAGGGGAACCTAACCCTGATATGTGTTATTTTTTCTCATTTTTACTTATACAGTGTTTTCCTTGAACACCTTGTTGAAATTCCTAAAAAGGGGTTATTCCAAGTTCTATAGGCAGAGTCTACATTTGGCCAGGTAGCCTCTGGATGCCTCAACCTTTCTTTGAAAGGTGACATATCCAGTAAATTCATCTGTAGTCCATCTCTGAAATAGAATCTTGAGAATCCTGAAAAATTATCATTACAGTGGTATCGGAGCTCCCCTCATGGCGCAACCTGTGCTAGCATTGGAGCATCAGTCATGATGCATTCCGAAGATCAAGATACTCTTTCTGAGAGGGAGAGGAGATATTAGAATAGAATTCATAAAAGTTATGACTATACTATTTTTGACCTTAACAAGGGTCAAGACAAGGGGAAAGCCCCTGAATCTGTGAATGATAAAGATAAGGAAGCAAAGGAGTTTGCAAAAACTCTCCTGGAAGCTATGTAGGATCTGTCCAAGGAGATAAAAGAGATGAGGATAGATATAATGAGGGAATCCCTTGGGATATTCCATCAAGGAGAATGTTTTGATATGTCTCAATTTGGGACTGGTCAACCTGTGAGCTTGCCACAAGCTCCACAGGCCTCACAACGCTCTACAATGCCTACCTTCTTGGCTGTAGAGAATGAAGGACTGCAAGATCCAACATATTTGCAAGGTTACTTTGTAGAATATGACTCACAAAGTCAGAGGCTCAAGGATAACTTGAGCTTTCAAGACTTTTGCCATCTCAAGGACCGGAGGAGGCCATGGCAGCAGTATAGAGATGGAGGTTTCCTTCATGGGAGACACCACACTATGGGCAGTTTCTTCTTACCTAAGTTCAAAGGATCACCCTCTTGTTATGCCAAAGCATGGGTGGAGAAGTTTTACATCTATTTCCAGTTGAATAAAGTGCCCGAAGTAGAAGCCATCAAGATTGTTGCGTTGCATTTTGAGGGAGAAGCCCACAACTGGTGGTTTCATGGATTATCTACATTGGGACACAACAATGTGTCCACATATGCTGAGTTCACTAGGAGACTAGTGGAAATATTTGATCAGAAATATCTGGAGGCCCCTTTCATAAGCTTGGAAAAGCTTAAGCAGATAGGAGATGCAGAGGCCTATATCTCTGAATTCAGGAGGTTGTATGTAATGGTCCCTGATCTATCAGTAGCACGGAGAGTCTACATGTTCATTGATGGCCTGGAGGAACCTTTGCATGGTTTGGTTAAGTCTACCAAGCCCATTACCTTGCATGATGCCATTGAGAGAGCTAGGGATCTCCAAGATGCATTGCCAAGAGCAAAGGAGACTTTCCAAAGCAGAACCGCTCACTCTTCTAAGGGGAAAGAAGGAAAATTTGCTCCATCCAAGGAGAGCTCACTAAAGAAACCTCTTGACATTGATCTCTGGAGGGAGTTGAGGAAAAATAAATTATGTTTCACTTGTCAAGAGCCATGGGTACCGGGACATAGATGTGCTGCTGGAAGAGCACACTATATTGAAGTCTTATCTAATTTTGAGGAGGAAGAGGGAAATGATGGACCTAGGAGAGGTCACAGCGCTGGTGATGATGAGGAGGAGGATTAATCACCATCCAAAGAGGAAGAAGGAGCCTTTGCTCCAACAAGTGGGAATCTTGCTTCTTTGAGAGGAGTGCCCAAGTACTTGACCCTCAGAGTGCAAGGTTCAGTTATGAACCAAAGAGTGTATATTCTGATTGACAGTGGGGCAACCCACAACTTTATCGATGCTCACCTTGTGCAAAGGAGAGGGATCCCAACTGATAATTTTGATGGGTTCTCTGTTTTGGTTCCGAGAGATAGAACTACACAGTGCATGCACTATGTTCCATCACTTTCTGTGTCTATGGGGACCTACACCTTGGTGGACCATTTCTTTGTAGTTGACATACCAGACACCAACATCATCTTGGGTGTCCAGTGGTTGATTACCTTGGGAGAATTCACCACTGATTGGAAGGCCTTGCAGATGGAGTGGGTGGATTTGAAGAGTGGGAAACAACAAATCATTCAAGGAATGCACATCTATCCTTCACCTGATGTTTCCACCCAAAAAACAAAGATGGAATTTCACAGTGGGGGAAAGGACCTCATAGTTCATTCTCTCATGTTTATGAGAATGCTACAAGGGACATTCCTACATTATGGCAAGCCACTTGGAATGCCATTAGATTCTAATCATGTGGGGGAAGCCTCACCAAGTGTTGAAACAATGGAAGAGGAAGCCACAATGCTGTGGGAGGAAGCAAGGGGGAGGATCAGCCTTCCTACAAAAAATTTTGGCATGTATAATGTCAAAGAAATAATCATCAACAAGGCAAGCACCACCATAGATGCATCAGTAGAGTTTTCCTTGTTGAGATGTGTAGATCCATATTGGAGGTCTCAACTCCTTATGGAATACTCCAAAGATCTGCACACCGGGATGATATTAGATGGCATGAAGCAAGGAGGAGGCTATTTGGTCCATGAAGGGGTCATCTATCATCTTGGTAAAGTACTCTTGTCTCAAGCCTCCAAGCTTAAGCAAGAGATACTACAAATAGCACACAAAGAGTTCATTTCTAGCTATATGCAGTCAGCAAAGATCTACTCCCTGATCTTGAGGAGTTTTGATTGGGAGGGTATGAAGGAAGAACTACATTAGCACTATGATTGGGAGGAACTACATCAGCACTTACAAGAGTGCAAGAGTTATGAGGAGATGGGGCAGCCAAAGGATCCTATGCAGGAGACATTTCAGCCATCTCTTCCTTCTCTTAAAAGAGGAGAAATGCCCATGCCTAACTCCATGTGTGTGGGAGACTTGAATGGTAAAGAATCTGATCTTATGGAGCATGTTTATTTTTCTAATTTGACACATTCTCTTACCATGTGTATGCAGGCCATGGATCCTAAAAGGAGTGATACTACATGCAGATCTCATGGCATTGATGAGGCCAATAAAAATTCCAAATCTGGCCACTCCCTTGAGGTGCAAAGGGAGATTATCTATCATGATGGGTGCTTCCCAAAAGCACCTAACTTGGGCTTCACTTTTAGCCATGTCAAAGTGACCCATGCAGCAAATATGTGGTGGGAGTACCACCTACCACACTCAGATCTACTCAAAAAAAGGAGTGCACTGCATTGGTACCTTATGTGGGATTGTGACCCACCTCCTCAAGTGAAAATTTCAGTTTGCATATATGTGATTTTGCTTCCATACATAGATGATATATTGGTATTGTTTATGGGTTTGTATGGACAAAAATTGGGCAGTGTATATGTACCACATGGGATGGAACTTTATCCTATACATCATGATACATGTTTTAGATGTGACATTGCTTCACCCATGTTTATTTCTGTTGAGTTTTACACTCCTGAAGGGATAGACTATGCCCCTATCATGTTAGCATTTGAGGAGCAATTTCTGATGTATTGGCTTGATGAGCACTTATTCCATGATGAAAGATTGATCTTTGATGGTGCCATCAATGGAGGAGGAGAAGAAATACAACTCTTACCCTGTCAGTTGCTTGAGGACAAGCAACATCTTGAAGGGGAGGACTGTAATGTTCCCACTTAGCCTTAGCTAAGAGGAACATTCAATTTTGTTTTAATTTCTGTTTCATGAATAAATGAATAAAGGAGGACATGTAAAACTCCTAAAAAGTCTGAATAAATCAATTCCCGTGTGAACAAAGACAAATCAGGGCTATGTAAATAATCACTTGCAGGTGTGAAAGAGGTTTGAGCTAAAGACTGGGTCAACCTTGACCAAATCAACAGCATTGTCTAGGTTCATTGCATCTCCAAAAGGGATAGCACAGTTCTAGAAGGGAGCCTCTAATGCGAAAAGGGCTAACTCATCAAAGTGGTTTAGGGTTTTCAAGATCTTCCTCATCTTATAAAAGGAAAAGGAGGGCAACTAGAGAAGGCTATTGATAGATCATATTTCTGAGTATTTTTCTGCTTAGACAAATACCATTCTCTGCTATTGAGTGGAGAATTGTTTTTGGAATTCCTATGCAGAAGTTTTACCTCTTCCTTTGATGATTCGAGGAAATTTTTCTGAATTGAACCACTATCAGGCTTGAGGCCAAGCTCCTACTTACATTGGCAGCGCTGATCCATTGAGGGTTTAGTTGTCTCTGCAAGCTACAACAAGTGGTGATCTAGATCTGCAGATATCTAGTGTATTTTGAGAGTCTGTCTCCATGGAGTGGGTCCTTTGACCTCCTGGAAGAGAGTAACATTTCTTGTACTTCAAATTTGTAATTCTTCAATATTTTTCTGTATCATTTGAGCTACAGCGTTGTCCCACTGGAAGAACTGTGTTATTTATGTATGAGGGTTTGCAGGTTGTCTTGCTCATAGTTTAGATCAAATATCTCTTGTGCTAGGCTTGCCTTCCACTTGGTGATCCATGGATTGGATTGCTGATCTATGTTCTGTTCAGATCTGATCCATTGTAATGAAATGTCATATTCAAAAATTTACAGCAGCAGTTTTCATATTTGCAACTTATTTCTTAGATCTACTCTTATTCATGCATGCTTTTGACAAAATTCCAAGTGGATCTTATAGAGAAAACTGTAGAGTTTCTAGATCTGATATAGATCTAATATTTTGTCCATATATATGCTCTAGATATAATTTGTAACTTACATATGTTAAACCTCCTGAAAAACAACGTTGTTGAAGCATTTCTGCAAATATATATGTGCTCATGCTCTCTTTTCTAAAGATTTACTATTGTATTGGCTCATGCTTTCTACTGTATAACGAAAGGGCTTTATCATTATGATTATTTGCATCTATAATACTGAGATATCAGTTATATTTCTGATCTCCACTAAACATTAGCTAAAACTGTGCAATTCCTGAAGCAGTGCTTGCATTTGACTGTAGCCTTCCCCTTTGGGTGTTTTTTTGCTAGTCTACTTTTTGGGAGATCTGTTTAATGTGCCTAAATGGATTTTTTTCTGATGAAATTCCATATATAAATCACATACAACACAAATTAGGGGAACCCATCCCTGATATGTGTTATTTTTTCTCAGTTTTACTTATACATCGTTTTCCTTGAACACCTTGTTGAAATTCCTAAAAAGGGGTTATTCCAAGTTCTATAGACAGAGTCTACAATTGGCCAGGTAGCCTCTAGATCTCACCCTTTATTTGAAAGGTGAAATATCTAGTAAATTCCTCTGTAGTCCATCTCTAAAATAGAATCTTGAGAATCCTAAAAAAGGATCATTACACCTGCATTTTCATTAGGAAAGGCGCGGAGAATGGATGTAGTATGGAGAGAAACTGCAGTAGTGGAAGGCTAACTGTGGTTGTTGTATCTTATTTTATTCATCTTGTAGGTTTTCAAAGAATACATTGGCTTGATTTTGCATCTGACAACAATTTCTGTTTCAGAATGGTAGATGGTTGTATGTGGAATCTTATTGGTCATATTGCTTGTGGGAAATTTTCTAAATACTGTGGAAACTATAATTACAAAGTTGAAAGTAAAGAAGCAAGAGCAAGAAAACCATGCTCAAGGAAGGAGTTTTATTTCATCAACGCATTCATTTTTGGAAATATAGCAGTGACTCGAGGTATTCAATCATTTACCTTTTGATTTTGGCTGATCATTACGCTAAGCTCCTTCAAACAACACAGACTTTATTCCATGGTTCCGCGCGAAATCCACTGAATTTGTGATACATATATCCTACCATCACCAATTTAATTCTCCATAATCATGCTTCTGCAATGGTCCAGACTGGTCCAGGCCACTGACTCCCTAAATCCTTTGGCATAAGCACAGTACGTAGGATGACAGAAACTAAAATCGACTCCATTTATCTACAACTCTCAAACCATCACAACAAACACAAATTTCACAACCAGTGCTCTGATACCACATATTGAAAATTAAATTAACTCAGACAAATATATAAAGCACACATAAAAAAACAGACACCAAATAATGGAAAAAAAGGCTTCAGCCTCACGGCTTCCTCACATATTTTTCTCATTATTAAAAGAATGTAATTTTACAATTAAATAGATGAGGAGACAATGTCTCAAGATAGTACGTGCTATCTTGAACACCTTGTTGAGATAATTTCTCAACCAAAAGCACACCAATATAGGAGCTACCTAAACTAAATCCTATCTTAGAGGAACAACCCAAGATTTAGGCACAAATTCCTAATATTTAATTTATTTATTTATTTTTGGATTGATTATTGTTTTGTGAGAGAGGGTAACAGACTCAGCCCTCTTTTATAGGTTAATGAAAGATGGGTGATTGTGGTCTTGTTGTTTCCTTGATCATGGCTATGATCCTTGCTACTATTATCACCCTCTTCATTTTCATCATTTGTATCATCAGTCACCATATTTTCTGCCTCGTTCTTGTCTTCTACATCATCACCATTCTTATCCTCTTCACTGATGTCCGCATTATCATTTTGTTCCTCTTTTGAGCTCCATGCCTCTTTACTGTTGTGATCATCATTAGGACTATCACTGAGGGGCTGATTATTGTCATGACTATCATGATAGTTGTCATGACTGTCATGACTATTTTCTTCTTTGTTGTCCTTCTCATCATCAATGTTCAACTCATTTTTACTATCAACCTCCTTATCTTCTTCATCATCCTCTTCCATATTGTCACTATTTTTATCTTCATCACTGTCATGTTCACTACCTCTTTCTTCATTGTTTGACTCTGTCTCTTCTTCAATTTTTTCCTCTGTCTCTTCTTCAAATTTTTCCTCTGCCTTTTCATCATTTTCTTCCTCTTCATGATGGCTTGAATCACCATCATTGCTTCAACTGCCTCCTCTTTCCTCTTGTTCATTTGTTTCATTTTTATCATCCTCCTCCATTTATGTGTCTTCTTCCTCTTGCTGATTTAACTCATCACCACCTCGTTCATCATCATCACTTTTCCTTATTTCCATATCTTCTACCCCTTGTGGGCTTAATTGATCATTTACTTCATATTCATCTTGGGTTGACTCATTGGCACCATTACCCTCACTGCCATCACTTTGTTCATTATTGCCACTGTCATCCTCTTCATTTGATGCATCAAGAGAAGGGGAAGAAGGGAGGTTTCCTTGAGGTGAGGGCACTTGTGTAGATGAGGAGGGAAAGTTTGGTTGATGAGGAGGTTGTGGGCTTGTGAAGACTTCATGGGCTATGAACATATCCCAAGGTATGCCCTTATATTCCAACTGATGTAATACCACCATCTTGATCAAGGAATGGTGAAATAAACTCTACATTTGTTGTGAAGGATTCCTTCTCCAGACAACAAAAGACATTTTTTCCATACTTCTATAGAGGTAATAGGGCAAGTCTAGCATCTTGAGCCTTGTGAAATGCATAAGGAGTCTGACATGGTAGGAGTAGAGCTTGGAGTATCTCCCCTCATAGGTGAATTACTTCATGATAACCATCATCAAGGGAGCAAATCTCTGTTTTAGGTGAGTGAAAGGGAAGATAGCCCTGCAGCCCATTCTGTACCTAGTTTTGACAAATGGCTTATAATAGTTCTTGTCCAATTTGGCTTTCTTAAACCACTTTTCACCAAAAATAGGGATACCTGTAGCATCAAAGATGGCATATGTTGATAGTTAAAAATCCATACCTGCAAGATTCACCTGTTTGTTGTGGAGGTTGAGGACAAACAACCTTGTAAGCTCTGTGTGGTGTTGTACTTGTTTGACCTTCTCACAAAATTGAAAACATCCCACATTTTGGAAACATGAGAGGATCATGGGAGATGAGGTGATAGCCACTATGCTCTGGGGCTCCAATCTGTTCACTTTCCCTCCTTTATGATTTGGCCTCATGGGTCCTTGGTTTCTTTCAATGCTGCTACTATCTTCTGCGCCTGAAATGGTGATGGGAGTTGTTTGTGGACAAACTAGGGTTTGAGGAGAAAAATAGGAAAAATGGTGAGGACAACCTTTGCAAATGAATGATATGAAGGCAAGGGTATGAGTGAGTTCTTTTGAGCTTAATGGGGCTTAACTTGAATATGAAGTGCAACTACCCTAAGTCACTCTCCTTCACATGAATTTTAATTTGTTCAAAGAGGCAAAAACAGAAGTTTAATAAGCATTTAAGACCTAGGTTTTGCACAACTAGGGTTTAATAATTATACAACCACCAAATGACTAAAAACACTTGGGATGAGGAGAAAATAGGGCACCTACCAGTTTTACTTGTTTGCAGGTATTTGGAGGTAATTTGAGAGTGTCCTTGAGCCTTTGGGAAATTTTTTTGCAAGTTTGGAGGTCCTCTACATTACCGCAGTGCCCTACCCGAACAGTCGAGTCGGCCTGTGGGCGCAACACTGGAAAGTCGTGCCTTTGGTGTGAGCACAGCGCTAGATGCATGTAGGCCTGCCAGGCCTCTAGGCACAGCGCTAGGCAGGTCATGTGCTGTGTGTGCATAGCGCCGGGTGTTCAGAACAGGGTGTCGGGTCCTGGGCATGTCGGGCCCGTCTCTGCATAGCGACACTCGATTCGTGCAGCGCCACTCCTTATTTGCATAGCACCGTTTAATTTTTAATGAGTGTAGCGCCACCCGATTTTTGCAGCTCGAGGGAATTTTTTCCCACGAACAGTAAAAAATAACTCTGAATCTTCTCCTAAAGGTTTTCTTTCTTTGAAAAATGACAAGTGAGTTTGAAAAGATAACTGAGGAGCCTTTATACCCATTGAAAGATAAACCAATTTTAGAAAACCCACTTTTGCTAAGTTTTTTTTTTGTCACTTTATGAGTTTCACTGATATCATGTGACCCTTTTGCAAGTGATTTTGAAAACTCTTCAAGGCAATTCTTCTTCCTTGGTGAGGGCTTGGCCACTTCTGATTTTGCAGGTGCCTATGACACATTTGTTTTTTGGTCCCATTTATCATTCTTGGATTTTGACAATATCAATTTTTCAACAGTGAACTCATGCTCATGTCAGTTTTTACCTTGTAACCCAGAACTTATAATTTCACTCCTTTGACCCTTTGAAGGCAATTGTCTGCACTTGAAACATTGACCTTTCGCGTCCTAATACTATTTGCATTCTTCCCTTGGATGCAGTGAAGGACTGTTACCTTGGCAAACCATGAAGGTCACCTTCTGATATCTTTTGAAAACTTTCTGTTGTCCTGATGGAGGTCCATCATCTTTCAATTTTCCTACTTTTCCTATATTTCCAAAACTATAGGTTTTAGGGCTATTAGAGAAAATTAGTTAGTGTTGTCTTCTAAGTTCTCTATGCCCTTTCAAGTTTATCCATTTCTATTCAGTTCACCTCACCTTTTTCCCTTCTTCATTTACAATTTCTGAAATCTTCAATTGATGTTTGGTTGTGTTGATGTGCCTCCGTCCTTGTGGTCTTTGCATTGGCTTCTTTCTTGTCAACACTGTTTAGCCTATCAATCCCAAAACCCTGATTCTCTTTGAACATAGGCTTGTGGCCTCTCCTTTCTTGTGGTTGTCCTTAGTGATGATCTGGCCTCTTAGCTTACCTCTTTTTTTGCTGATAGTCATCTCAATCATTCCTGCAGAAATGTTTAAGATGGGCATCTGTCTTTTTGTAGAATTTGTGCTTTGACCAAGGAGGCCTCCCTTGAAGGATTTTTTATCAGATTTGGACAAACAGTTGCTTGATCTTCTTCCTCTTTGATTGCAGCCCTTTGGCACAGGAAAAACATAGATTTAGAACACCAAAAAACCTATGAAACCCTAGATGACCTAGTGGGAGGCTCTTTGGGCTTGTCTTTGACTGAAAACCTGGCTTTGGGTCCTCAAGTATAAAAAAAGAGAGTTTTTGACAGAATTTATGCATTGTAGACCCAAAAATTCTGATTTTGATTTATCTAAAGAGCCTACAGGGATAGTTTTGAGACCATCAATGCTTGATGTATCCAGGAAAAAAAAGAATAAGTAGGTTTGTTGGTGATCCTAGGTGGTAAGTGGAGGAATTAGGCAAGCCAAGACAGAGTTTTAAGGTCAGGGGTGACAAAACATAGTGAAAATGAGTGGCATGAGCCCATGATGGGTTTTCTAGGGGTGATAGGCTAACCTTGACATGATAGGCTGGTAAAATAGTGAAAAAATTATCCTAAGGATAATGAAGGCAGTGAGATTTCTAGAACTCACAATATTCATGAATTTTGTTTCTAGAAATATAGGATAAGCATTTAGTCATCTATGAAAAGAAAAAATTACTAATGACTAACACATTGCAAATAGGAAATTAATTCACAAGGATGATAAGGAAGATGTCAGGAGGGAGGTCCAGATCATGCATTATCTGACTAGGCAGAAAAATATAGTATATTTAAAGGGTGCTTATGAGGATAAACATTTAGTGAACTTGGTCAGGGAGCTCTTTGATAGAATTATTGCCAAAGGGAATTACGGTGAGAGAGAAGCCACTTCACTATGCAAAAACATGGTTAAGGTGGTTCACACTTTCCATTGGATGGGTTCCATCCACCGTGATCTCAAGCTGGAGAATTTTCCGTTTCTCAGCAACGATGAAGATTAACCCTTAAAGGCTACGGATTTTTGCCTTTTGGTCTATTATAATCTAGGTGATGTATTCAAAGACATTGTGGGAAATGCATATTATGTGGCTCCTAAGGTATTGCAGAGACGGTATGGACCAGAAATAGATATATGGAGTGTTGGTGTGTTATGATATGTTCTTCTCTCTGGTGTACCTCCATTTTGGGCAGATAAAAAACAAGGCATATTCGATGTTCTATTACATGAAAATATTGACTTTGAAAGTGAGCCATGGCCATCTATTTCTGGTGGTGGAAAAGACCTGGTCAAAGGGATGCTTGAACATGATCCTAAGAAGCAACTTACAACTGATGATGTTTTAAGCCATCCACGGATGAGATAAGATGGTGAGGCACTAGACAAATCACTTGAGAATGTTGTATTAGATAGGATGAAGCAATTCACGACAATGAGCAAGATTAAAAATGTTGCTCTGAAGGTGATTGTTGAAAGTCTATTAGAAGAGGAAATAAAGGGTTTGAAGGAGATGTTCAAGAGTATTGAAACTGATAACAGTGGGATAGTCACATCTGAGGAATTGAAGAATGGCCTTGCAAGATTTGGGTCTAAAATATCTGAGTTATAAGTCAGGAAATTGATGGATGCTGCGAATGTTGATGGGGATGGGACAATTGATTACATTGAATTTATCACTGCCACAATGCACATCAAAAGAATGGAGAGGAAATATCATATTTTTACTTCCTTTCATTTTTCGATAAAGACAACGGTAGTACAAAGTCCCATATTCATATCAACAAGAAATTTTTCAATTTTGCGAGGTTTTCTACAGTTTGACCAGTCGTCTTCCAAGGCATTTTCCAAGAAAATGAGCACGAATTTCAAAAATCCAAAGGAGGTTTTTTCCAAGAATGGGCAAAGGAAAAATACCCTCTTTAATATTTCCTACAGGTGTCACAAATTGGGGGAATCAAATGCATATTTGATATCTATTTTTAGGGCATGCTAATTTTACTATTTAAAACATACTTTTCAAATACAAATCCCGAGTAAATAGAGATGAATATCAAACAACCGAGAGAGATTTTTACTCAAAACAAGCTCATATAAAAAATCCTCCTTCAATTTTTCCACATCTATCATTATTTAGGAGATATGAACTCATAATTGAAGCCCTAGGTTCTAGCAGTTTGGTCCATTTTTCATGGAAGATGGTTCCAAACTTAGATGTAATTGATACTATCTTTGGAAATTTGGCTTGATTCGACCCCTTGAGCCTGGGGAAAAATTATTTCCAATATATTATTGTAATTTTTATGTGTAAAAGGTTGGATTTTGGTAAATTGTAGCAATTTTTTGAGCTCCTCGAGCTTCTATAATAATTTTCCTGAAATTTCAACAAAATTGGGTTTTGCAAGTTTGGATTCAATCTGCAGAGATTCCTATGACATATTGGATGGTGTTTTTCTTTGTGTATGTATTTCTTTATTTTCCAAGTCTTTCATATCTATTTATATGTTTAGATTGAGAAATGTGTTAGAATACTCTGATTTATGCCTTCTAACATCTATCTGTAAAGTTTTCTGCATGGTTTCAAAGTATTCTATGGTTGAGACATTGATGCCCCACTAAATGTTTCTCTTTCCATTCCACTACAACGAAAACCCTTTGATTTTTTCACAGTCCATATGTTTATCTTGCTTATGTTGATGAATTACAAAGTGGATTTTCCAGATTTATTTTCATTTCATACCTCTTGACTCCATGCCCAATGGATATCTTGGCTTGTGTTGCAAGAAACTAGGGTCAATAATTTTACTTTTTAAATCCATAATCTAGCCCCCTGATTCAAATAGAGGCTAGATCTAGTATTTGATCTAGAGATAACCTTCTCTTAGGTTGGAAGTGGTTAGTTACCAACCTAGAAGCGGTTTGAGGTTACCTCATTCGACCACCATTCTCAACCTTGGGCAGTTGTTGGGGCTAACACCAAGTTTACTAGTTTAAGAATTATGACCTTTACTTTGATTGCTTCTTGCTGTTGTATGCCTTGTGATATGTTGGGGTCTTCATACCGGACCTTACCGTTGTTTCTCCCATAACAATAGACTTCAAAACCACCTTTTGACTCTTTGACTTACTCCCGCAATCTCTTCATCACTCGCATGTCATTTCGGTTTCCAACAGTAAACTGCCATGTGTATTTTTATTACCCATTACCGTTTATTGTTGGTATCTCTGCTAGTCGTAACGTTATCTTAATAAATCATCCTGCACTCACCTTGTTTAAAATTTCACTCTTCATTGTCAAACAATTATTTTCTTCCATTCTATATGCTCACATTGCTTCCTAATTGTCAATTCTCAAATGCTTGGCCAGAAATGTGTTTTTTGTGGTATTTAGATCGAGCACATTCCATTCAGGCTATTTCTCACCCCTTCTTACCTGTAACATACCCAACCACCTCCTTGAAGAGGTTTTCCAACCTCAATACTGAAGTGGGCCTTTGACCAAACCCATGTGTAACTTAGTGCTACAGCGCATGATCTCAGGTTGGGTCTTCATCTCGTAAAACTCCCTTTTTTCTTAGATCCTTCATCCACATGGTCTTAGGCCCTAGTTTTAACCTAATAACAAGGATATCCATCAATGACATGACAAAAGAGAATGTAATACTTGTAACCATTCCTCCAATTACATGTAAAACATGCCTGGATGGATCCTCATTATGAAATGCATCTCTAGAAGAACCCTCATCAAGCCAACCATACACCATCTATATGCTTGTTCTTCCCTTGGATGATGAAGAGTTCTCAGGCTTGATATATTTCAAATTCAAATAACATCCCAAACTTGGTGGATATGGGGCTACAGGTGTTAGCTTTTGATATATGCAGGGAATGTGATCTTCATGAATGAGATGCTTGCTCCTAGATGGAATATTGTAAGATTTAAACCTTTTTAATCCACTAAGGACTCTATGAAATTCTATATAACCAATATTTTTTTAATTATGAAGAGGTTTTATGCCACCATGCATCAAATTGACTAGTTTCATGGAACCATGTTGGCCTTCATAATACAAAAAACACCACGAATCTAGGCCTAACTGTGTTGAAGTGTCATAACATCTGTACACAAGGATATTAGTATTGGACAAGAGTTGGTGCTTTTTTGGGATTTTCATTACTCTTCAATGTTTTTTTTTGTTTAACTTTGCTCTTGCATATCTAAATCACGGGTTGTTGAACAAAACACATACCTGCCATTCTCTTTTTGTTTATTCCTATTTTATCAAATCATTTCCAATATGAAATGATATGGGATTTCTTTCTTTGTGACTCTTGGGAAACCTCAAGCCATGATTTCTGAAGAAGCTTATGAATAAATTCAATCCCAACAAAATGGTGCAGAGTAAGGGCTCAATACAAGACCATCAACATTAAGAAGATGATCTTTCTCATGCTTTCTGTCTTTTGCAAATTTCAATAATATATGTAAGAAAATTTCTAACCATATCTTTGTCATTTTTTGTTGAACATATTGAATTGTAACGAAACCAAATTTTATATGATTCCATGATTTTCAATTCTATAAATTTTTTTCAATGGTTATCCAGCTTAAATGAAAATAAGACAAATGATCATCCAAATAGCTAATCTAGCAGGAAATAATGAGTTGGATTTGTAGGATGCAACATGAATTGATCTAAAGAAAGGAATGATTTTTCCATTTCAACCACTAGCCATGTCTTTTGAAAATTTCAAATACTTTGTTGACATGCCCCTTGTATGGAACTTGAGCCTTGATACTGATATATTATGTGATCTAGAAATTGCCAATTTTTGTGGATTCTCGTACTTGATGGATTTGGCTAACTAATTTTGGATTCATCTGCAGGAAAATAGGGAACAAGAACTGACTAAAGATATACTTCAATTTCTCTGTTACAAGTTCACTCATAGTTGGTGTTCTTACGAAATTTATGAGGGTTAGTGGTGCAAGGAAGAAAACTCTCATGGATGTCTTAGCTAGAAGGAATATTGGAGGATATATTGAGGGTGATAACTAGATATATGGATTTCCAAAAAGGCAAGAAACCTTTGCTCATATTTTCCTCATTGGTCTCACGAATATGTGTAGGACAATATGTCTCAATTTGGATGTTGAAGACGGACAACTATCGGAAGAAAAGATCTCAAAAAGGTAATATTACATTTAGCATTCAAATTTTCATTGTTGTTATTAGGAATTTATTTGGTGGTTCTTATTATTTGAGAAATCTATGTTTTAGCCCTTTTATAGATTTTCATGTGTATCCTATTTCTTAGAATTAGAGATACTTGTCCTCTCTATCTATTCATTATTTCCTGGTTTTGAAGATGAAGTTTGGGAAAATGGAGGAGACTCCAAGGAATGGTCGTTAAATTTAACAAGGCATTTTCCTTTTGAAGTTCTGCAAAATTTTATTTCAAACTAACTCAGTCTAGACCTTTAATGTAGATGTAGCCCAATTACTCATATTATGGTTCGAGCAGCAAAAAATGGAGAATGTGTAATTTCCATGTGTATCAATTCAGAAATTCACTCAAATGAAATAATGTACATGGGATGCAAGGTTCAAAAATGTTGTACCAAAAGAGGATTGTACTGCAATTCTAGGTAGATTGCATGCCAATCCTCTTTTGGCACAACATTGCTAAAGCTCGCATCCCATGTAGATTATTTCATTTGAGCGAATTCTTGAATTGAAACACATGACAATTACACATTCTCCAATTTTTGTTGCCTGAAGCATAATCTGAGTAATTGGGTTACATATACATTAAAGGTATATACTGGTTAGTTTGAAATCAAATTTTCCAGAACTTCAAAAGGAAAATACCTTATTAAAGTTAATGACCATTCCTTTGAGACTCTTCCATTATTTTTTAATAATAACCCATCGGATATTCAAGGTATATTTAACAAGTGTTAGATATTCGTTGGCCCTCATCAACGGACAAGTGTCAGATATCCATATCCTGTCCGATGCAAAATATCGTCAGATCCATAACATCTCCGTCGAATGAAAAGCCACAATATCAGCTAACCGACGTATTATGGTTAGATATTCAATAAACACATATCACAGATGGATGTCGGGTATTTGACCTTGGTTACAAATTAAAACGTCGCCTAATCGATGACTATACTTCGAAAAAAAATTTGCCTATTCGACGACTATATGTAGAACAAAATGTCACATATTCGATGACTATACGTTGAACAAAATGTCACCTATTCTACAACTATACATCAAACAAAAAATCGTCTATTCGACGACTATACGTTAAAAAAATGCCTGATTATTCGACGATTTATTTGGTATGAAGGACGGTGGATATCTGACTTACAGGTCCAATGATTTCCTGGTGGTCGAATATTTGATGAAATCCCACTGACGATATCTATGTCTCGGGTTTGTCAGATAGTAGACGAATATGAGTCGTATAAATGATGAAGTGATGTTGGATTTTGGCCCTATTTGTACTAGTGAAGTAGTGGCTCTAACGCTTCACTATTGGAGCTAGTGGTGTTCATTGCATTTATCTATCTTGATACTTTTGCTTAATACTGAAGCCTTCCGTGCCAGCATATTTTCACACATGGATTGTGAATGTTTCTAAGACTATTCTTTAAATGTTTATGATTCATGTTTGCTTCATGAATACTAGATTAATTGAACTATTTAGGTTACTTAGTTCTCCTTTTTGGACATGTTTTATTATGCTATAATGATCATCACATCCTTATGAACTATTTCACTTGATGTTAGATGAGTCTTACCTATAAAATCCACTGCAGATTTTGTCAGAATATGAAACCATTAAGATATCTCCAGGAGAGAGTGTGCAAGTCTACTGTACTAGATTTAACAACATATGCAACACACTCCTTGCTAATATGAAAACACGCCAAGGGATAGTTCTGCTTAAATTCCCAAATGGATTTGACCCAGACATGGCCTATCAACTTAGGGATAGAGACTCATCAATTTTAGAGGAATTGCAAAAGGATGATGTGAGTGTAGAAGCTAATTTACTAGCAAAAATGGCTAGGATGAGGAATGAGAGGGCAGTCACAATAAGAGAAGAACCTGTAGCATCTACATCTGATGCAAAATTTGACAATTTGGTAAGGAATATGGAAAGGATGATGGAGAGAATTAGACTGAATGAAAGAGAAATACCTAGAGAAAATAAACCAACACCCCAAACCATAAATCAGAACCCAAGAAGAAACCCTCCGAAAGTTAGACAGAGAGACCAAAGAGGCCCTGATCAGCAGATTAGGCCTCCTTTTCAAGAAAAATGTGTTGATGAATATGAAGGAATAGTGGAGGAAGTTGAGGAAAATCGGATTAATTTGATGGGATTAATGGAGATGATTCTATTTTTCTCACTGAAGAAGAATAATTCTTTCTTTCAATAGCCCAAATAGAACTCAAACCCAAAGAATATGATGATTACAAACTAGGTTTTGAGAATACCATTATGGAGGTCCACAGACAATATAATTTGAGAAGAAAGAAAAATTTAGATAATTCCAATAAGAAGAATTCAGAAAATTCTGCCAAGAAATTATTTGAATCTAAAGTCAAGAAAACAACAAAAAACACAAAGAAAAATGTAAATAACTCAGAAAATAAAAACACCGAAAAAAGTACCAAGAAAACAATAGATTCTCATGCCAGAAATGCTCAGACATTCATTCCTAGTACAAGAAAATAGACTGAAATTACCCAAAGGATAGTGACTGAAAGAATTGATTTGTCAAATCAACTGAAAACTCAAACACCATTCAGTTTTGAGAGTGAAATTGAAAAAGTGAATATATCTATCCCTCTCACTGAATTAATCAACACAAATGTCTACAGATCTCAGGTCCTGAAAGTGCTAAATATGGGGGACGATACTGATACTGTCAATTTAAGTTATGATCAACCTGAACTTTTGTTTGGACCAGAGGTTGATGGAAAACCCTAGGAAGGAGATGTCCCTCCTTTTTATGTCATCTTAAACATTCATGAAAATATTCTTCATAATTCCATGCTGGATTTGCGTGCATCACACAACCTTATTCCAAGGTCTTTTATGGAGAAACGTGGCCTTGAGATCACTAGACCTTATAAATATTTATACTCTTTTGACTCTAGTAAAGTTAGGTGTCTAGGTATTATCAAAGATCTCTGTGTCACTCTAGCTCAGATACCTGCAAAGGGTTTAATGATGGATATTTTTGTAGCTAACATTCCCCCTAAATATGGAATGCTTTTATCTTGCTCGTGAGGAGAAAAATTTCAAGGGAACCTGCAATTGGACAAGACATATGCTACAATTCCAATGTTTGGTCAATCAAGAAGACTATATAGGGAAACATTAATGTAGTACATGGTAAGTAGCCAAGAGAAACCTCACAATTACCCTTTGTACTCTGTTCGCATTGACATTTATTCTTTCATTTTGTATAGTGATGGAATCATTGATTCACAATATGAAAACATCATAGATTAAGAGCTTATAAGAATTGTGTACTTGATTTCTTGAGAAATTTTGATGAATATGATTTAGCTGTAATTCCCAGAAATTAGAATGTCTTAGAAAATGGCCTAGTTTTTTCAGCAAGTAATTGTAAACTGCCTCACCCAAACAAACATCATACAATTGAGGTCAAACATCGTCTGTAATATTCCAAAATGGGAAAAGCAGGAATATAGTGCATGAATATGGAAATTGCAGCAAATGTTAACACATTACATATGAGCCAAATGATATATCCATCGTATTATGTATAACAACAATAAATAAGTACAAGATATTGGGGATCAAGCTCCTCAAGATAGGCCAAACAAGCCTCCAATGCCAAAAATGTACCTGAACACGTAATATACTGCTACACAAAGTACTAAAGCAAGCACAATGTAGTTTTAATGTCTAATACTGCAGCTGGAAAACATATATAAATGGATATGATAATGTGATGCTCATACAAGGCCAAAAATGGAGATCTATGCTCCCATACACTTTTCCTAGATAACTTAGGAAGGGCTTTAGGAAATACAAAAAATATAAATGGTTGATCTGAAAATGAAACTATTTGTATCTGTTGTTCAAAGTATCCATTTCCATTTAATTAAGTGTGCAAAGTGTTTATCATGTCTTGCAAATTAAACAAAGTGTTTTCGGTAACCATTTTTAAGTTTATGTTTGAGGGAATGTTAATTAAAATTACTGTTTAACATCTTGAATCAGAAATACACAGCAAAATAACTTCACCATAACAACACAGCAACATGATGAGGCAGTTCACCCCTCCTAGGCTACATCTGTCGGGTCCAAGGCTCCCAATGGGCATGTCCTTGCTCTATTAAGTTTCTGAAATTGGTTTTACAGTGAGAAATATGCCTAAACAGGTAGAAATAGTTGTAAAATTGAATTCAAAAGATAGAAATAATCTAATAATGGCTTTTATTTCACCTCAAATAGTGAAGTGTAGCCCAATGCAGCTCCATTTCCCTCATGGCCCTAATGGCTTTCCAAGCTTCCTTGAAGAAAAAATGGCTGAAGAACACCTCTGTTAGCTCTGCAACCTATCCCAAACACTCCAGAATGCACAGAATACCCAAAATTGACCAAAATTTTGTCCAAATTGGTTCAATATTGGAGAAGTTATGACCTCCATAATTTTATGCTCAATGTCCCTTAGAAACCCCACCAAATCTGGATGAACTCCAGTTAAAGTCAACAAATTTGGCAGAAACTCCTTAACTGGCAGAACCACCTCTAATTCGGTGGAGGAAATAAATGTAACTTTTTGTTGAAGTGTGTGTTCACATGCGGATAATCCGCTAATCGTCAACTGCTGGGCAGATAACATTAAAGTTGCGCCCCTGGTCATGGCCCTTAGGTCCCATGCGATAAGGGCTAGCACCCTGGGGCTTAGCCCAAATCTCTGCCCGTTTAAACTGGTTTTAGCACCTGGTTATACGTCTAGTCGTGGGGTCTTCTGCTATTATCCCTGAGGGCTTATCTCTTACTCCCACTCGTTCAATTGTGAAATGACCCAACTCACCCATTGAGTGACCCATAGGCGTTCAGGTTGGATCGACCTCCGCCCGAACCATGATCTTTTCACTGCTACATGAGGATCGACCCATACCCATTCACTGCTGCATGAGGGACCGAAGCAACTAACCCATTTTTGTTTAGGTCGGGTCGTGCCTGAATAACCCAAATGCCTTCACCAATGCCATTATTTGATGACCCAAGTACATTCAGTGTGACCCAACTCCGTTCAGGTCAGGTCGGGTCAGCCCTTCAATAATTTTGTTTTAACAAGACTTGAACCATATTTTGAACCAATGGCCTGGGGCCACGTGGCTTGCCTCCAGGCAGGCCATGTGGCACCCTGTAATAGGCCTATAAAAACTTTAATTAAAAAATGAAATTTGCTACGAAAATTTTCTAAAGATGACAAATTATTTTTGTTCAAAAGTCTTGTTTTGAAGGTTATTAGGAAACTTCAAACTTCAATATCTTTCTCATATGACATTGGATTTTAGTCCCGTTCATGGCACCAGAATCGTAGTGATGAGGCCTATCCGTTCGTTCAGGTTGCAACCAATTCTGAGTAGTTCCAATTTTGAGCATTTTTTTCCTCTTGGACATGATCACGTGATCACACCTCCCCATTGGAAGATTTTGGACCCCAAAAGCCTTCAATTACCTATTAAGAATATGAGGGTATAGATCCTTCACCTTTTCCACCTCCATCAATTTTTCCTTACTCGGTTTGCTGCCTTTAAGACCAACCTGAACATAATCAACATTTCCCCTTCTCGAAGTGTGTGTCCTTCTATCAAGAATAGCATCCTCTTTCAAATCATCCAAAAATTCTAGCGAGAAATCCTCTATGGATGGCAGCTGAATGTCACTTTCATAATCAACAATTAAAGGAGGTTCATAAAAACGTAAGTTTTCCACATTCACAACGGAATACATTTGCATATATGAAGACAAATCTAGTTGAAAAGCATTATTTCCAACTTGTTTAAGGATATTGAATGGACCGTAACGAGTAGGCTTCAGCTTTTTACCTTCTCCTTGCATTATTTCCTTAATAATGTGCAGCCATACCTCATCTCCTTCTTGAAACGTATGATCAACTCTGTGTTTGTCATGCCTCTCCTTTTACTTTCCTTGACTTTTTTGAAGTTTTTCTTGAACCTGTTGATGTATGAGCTGAATTCTTTCAATGAACATGCAATATTTGTCAATGTCACTATGCCCATCAATGGCAACATCCTTCTCAAGAATTAAATCTAAAGGTGACTTAGGAAAATACCCAAAGGAAGCTTCAAAAGGTGAAGTATTTGTATAAGAGTGCTTGGTCAGATTGTAAGCACGCTAAATGTAATGCAAGTGCTCATCCCAAAGCTTGGGATGCTTGCTGCAATAACCTCTCAAAATATGTACAATGGTTCTATTCACTACCTCTATTTGGCCATCTGTTTGTGGATGGAAAGAAGTACTTTTCTTAAACTTGGTGTCCATCATATTCCATAGATTGGACCAAAAGTTCCCAACAAATCTAGAATCCCTGTCACTAACAATAGAAGTAGGAAAGATATAATGAACCCATACATGTTGAAAATATAAATCAGCAGTTTTTTCAGCAGTTATATATTTCTTACATGGCATAAGAATACACATCTTTCTGAATCTATCAACTACTACATAAAGATAATCATGTTTCTTTCTAGATAATGCTAGACCTCCAACAAAATCCATAGAAACACTTTCCCATGGTCTAGAAGGTATCAGCAATGGCGTACATAAACCAAGCTTCCTATTTCTAGGCTTTCTTGTAGCACATAATGAACAACCTCTAATGAAACGTGAAACACTATCTACCATGTGAGGCCAATAACAATACCTCTGTAAATGTGCCATTGTTTTTCTTACCCTGAAATGTCCAGCAATAAGAGAAGAATGCGCTTCTCTCATGATGCTTAGTCTCTCCCACTGTGGTATACATAACTTACCCATATGAAATAGCAAATTATTATGCAATTGATAATCATTCTCCTCAACATGATTCCCTTCACTGAATTTAGCATACACATCCTTAAAATCAACATCTAATGCATGTTGTTCTATGTAGTTCTCATGTACAATAGAATCATTCTTAAGTAAAGTAGTAGCACTAATAATAGGCCTTGAAAGCATATCAACAAATTTATTGAAAATACCTTTCTTTTGCTTTATTACCAAGTGAAATTGTTGTAGGAAACCCATCAATCTGAAATGTCATGACTACTATAATTTACTTTGCGATTGCAAGTACTGTAAAGGCTGATGGTCGGTATGAACAACTGTTTCTTTCCTCATCAAATATTGTTTCCACTTTTTGACGCTTTGTACCAATGCATACAACTCCTTATCATATGTAGGATAATTCACAAAAACACCATTAAATGTCTCAGAATGAAATGTGATAGGCTTACCATGTTGTAGTAGAACTGCACCCATGGTGTAATCACTAGCATCGGTCTAAATCTCGAATGGATGTCTCAAGTCTGGTAATGCAAGGACTGGAGATGAACTTATATTCTCTTTCAAAGACTCAAAATCTTTCTATTGCTTGCCTCCCCATTGGAAAGCACGCTTCACACTTGTCACTGCATGCATAGGAGCTGCTACGGCAGAGAAGTTAGAAATAAACTTCCTCCAATACTGTGCTGCACCCAAAAACTTCTTAACTCTATAATGGATTTGGGAGTAGGCCAATTCACAATGGCTTCTACCTTAGAAGGATCAATTCTCAAAGCACCTTCTCCTACTATGTGTCCCAAATAAACTAAAGAAGTTTTCCCAAATTCACACTTTGACATTTTAAGAAAAAACTGATTTTTATTTAAAATATCAAGTACTTTCTTAACATGCATGACATGCTCTTCTCTAGTCTTTCTAAAAATTAAGATGTCATCTAAGTAGACAATAACAAAATCATCAATAAAAGGACATAAGAGATCATCCATTACCTACATGAAAGTTGCAGGTGCATTGCATAAACCAAACGACATAACAAGCCACTCAAAGAGTCCCTGTTTGGTTTTAAATGTTGTCTTCCAAATGTCACTTTCTGCAATTCTAACTTGATGATAAACACTACGTAAGCCTAACTTAGTGAAATATTTAGCATCTTTCAGCTGATTTAACAAATCATCTATCCTTGGAAGTGGGTAACGATTCTTTACCGTTATCTTGTTCAATGCCCTGAAGTCCACATGCATGCGCCAAGTTCCATATTTCTTTGGAATCAACACTATCGGTGACCCGCATGGTGAAGTGCTTGGTCTTATGAATCCTTTGTCCAACAAATCTTTAATTTGCCTCTTTATTTCAGCATTCTCCATGATATACATGCGGTACATGCCTATGTTAGGAAGAGGACAATCTTGAAGTAACTGGATTTCATGCTGAATCTCCCTCTTAGGAGGTAAACCTATCAGTTCCTAAAAAATCTCATGATGTGCATCAAATACATCATATAAATATGATTTAAGCTTGGAATCACAATTTTCAAATGACTCATGATTCACATCAGCCTTGGGCTTAACCATAAGAAGTACAAAACTCTTACTAGAATTCACTAGCCTTTTTACCTATCCCGCATTTACCATCGCTATATTTTCCTTCTTGCGATGTGCTCTAATAGTGAACTCCTTGCCATATTAAAGAGATGATATTTTTTTCATGGCAATGGAAAATTGCTTTCCTATAAAATAATTAAGGACTTCCCAAAACAATTCCTGATATATCAAGCGACACTACATCAAGTTCAACTATGTCAATAAAGTGTGCAGTAATTGCAAATCGCAATATGCACTTTCTTAAGACTTGTAAGTTTGCATCCTTGCATATCCATCCAAGTGGATAAGGCTTTGGATGTGGAAAGGTTTCAAGTTTAAGATATTTTACCAAGTCCTCTGATATGAGATTTTCTTGTGACCCACTATCAAACAGTGTGTCAATTTTTGTATGTTTTGAGACTACCCTCACATGGAACAATTCAATTATTTCTTCCTCATTTGGAGCTTATACATGAAAGTTTTAAGTACTAGTGCTTGGCTTAGTTTCAGTTTCCTTTCCCTTCATACTCTTCAAACCCATGGCTGCAATTTTGGTTTTGTCACCTGAATCATCACCTAAGTCTTGTGGTGTAGTTGTAGTAGCTGTAGTTTTCTTCTTTCCTTTGTTTTTGTTAAATTGAGTTCTTTTTTCATGATGTGATTTCCAATAGTTTTTCTCTTCATGGCCTTCTCTTGAACAGTGTTTACTTATCACTTTCTCACCCTCTTTTTTGACAGATGCATTCTTTTTTCCTTTTCCCTTAAAAGTTTTATCTTATTTTTTTCCCTTAAAAGGCTTGTTTCTACCCTCATCAAAAGTTTTTTTTCCTTTAGCCTCTAAATGCGTAGCTTGTACACAAACTTTGTCTATACTAGTAGGATTGAACATAAGGATAGTATGTATAAGGTAGCTGTGCAAACCACCTATATATTTCAGCAAAGTATCTTGACTTTGTAAGTCTACCCCTAATAAGAGTGCTCTTCTCCTAAACTCTTGGGTATAGTCTTGTACATTTTGTCCCTTAAGCTGTCTGAAGTTTTGCCAGTTCATGATAGCCTTTTGTAAATGAGCTAATGGATAGAATTGATTTTTAATTGCAGTAATAAATTCAGCCCATGATAAAGTGATCTTACCATGTTTTTTAATTTCATCCTTCATCTTGGCTTCCCACCATACCAATGCTGCTCCATCCATTCTCAAAGAGGCTAATTGTATCTTGGTGTCGTCATCATGAAGGTTCTGTATCCTCAAGTAAACTTCCAACTATCTTATCCAATTGTCAATTTTCTCTGCATTGAATTCACCATTAAACATAGGCAAATCAAATTTAACATCAAGCTTTAAAAATTGACTTTTACTAGTGGTTTTAGACTTGTGAGATTGATTCACCGAAGTTGAGGATGACGATGTAGAGGAAGAGGATGAAGATGGGGATGGTGGATCACCATTTCCTCCGTGTCCTTTCTTTGAATTATCATCACTTTTATTTCCTCTTGAAGAAACCTCTCCTTATTTCTAGTTTTTAGACCCTTCTCCAACAAGCCTATCATTCCTTTCTTGGTAGAGTATCCTCACCATCTCCGTCATGTCCAAGAAAGCCTTTCGGAACACCCATTCCTCTTCTTGGGATCCATATCTTCAGAAACTTCTCCCTCTCTTGAATACATGCTTGAAGTTGCTTCTATGGCTCTTGGAGGTGGCTCTATGACCCTTCTTGGTTGAGGATTACTTTTTGCACTAACCAAGTGTCCTTCACCTCTCTTGAGTTTAAGCCTAGTAAGCATCAAAACTTGCAAAAAATCAACTATATCTTTCCACAAAAAAAATGTTGAATAAAACTCTAGCTCCTAAGGCTCAAATCCTTAGCTCTAATGCCATCTGATCTAAAAATGAAACTATTTGTATCTATTGTTCAAAGTATCCATTTCCATTTAATTAAGTGTGCAAAGTGTTTATCATGTCTTGCAAATTAAACAAAGTGTTTTTGGTAACCGTTTTTGAGTCTATGTGTGAGGGAATATTAATTAAAATTAATGTTTAACATCTTAAATCAGAAATACACAGCATTATAACTTCACCATAACAACACGACAACATGATGAGGTAGTTCACCCCTCCTGGGCTACATTTTTCGGGTCGAAGGCTCCCAATGGGCATGTCCTTTCTCTATTAAGTTGCTCAAATTGGTTTTACAATGAGAAATATGCCTAAAAAAGAATAAACAGCTATGAAATTGAATTCAGAAGACATAAATAAGCTAAGAATGGATTTTATTTCACCTCAAACAGTGAAGTGTAGCCCAATGCAGCTCCATTTCCCTCATGGCCCTGATGGCTCTCCAATATTCCCTGAAGAAAAAATGGTGGAATAACACCTCTGTTAGCTCTAAAACCTATCCCAAACACTCCATAATGCTCATAATACCCAAAATTGACCAAAATTTTGTCCAAATTGGTTCAATATTGGAGAAGTTATGACCTCCACAATTTTCTTCTCAATGTCCCTTAGAAACCCCACCAAATCTAGATGAACTCTAGGTAAAGTCGACAAATTTGGCGAAAACTCCTTAACTAGCCGAACCACACTCTAATTCGACGAAGGAAATAAATGTAACTATTTGTTGAAGTGTGTGTTCACATGAGGATAATCTGCTAATAGTCAACTGCTGGGTGCATAACGTTAAAGCCGCGCCCCTGGTCATGGCCCTTAGGTCCCATGCGACAAGGGATAGCACCTGGGGGCTTAGCCCAAATATCTGCCTATTTAAACTGGTTTTAGCACCTAGTTATACATCTGGTCACGGGGCCTTCCACCATTAGCCCTTAGGGCTTATCTCTTACTCCCACTCGTTCAATTGTGAAATGACTCAACTCACCCGTTGAGTGACCCATAGGTGTTTAGGTCGAGTCAACCTCCGCCCGAACCATGACCCTTCACTGCTGCACGAGGATCGACCCATACCCGTTCACTGCTGCACGAGGGCCTGAAGCAACTGACCCATTTTTTTTTAGGTTGGGTCATGCCCGACTGACCCAAACACGTTCACCAACGCCGTTATTTGATGACCCGAGTACGTTCATTGTGACTCGACTCTGTTCAAGTCCAGTCGGGTCAGCCCTTCAATAATTTTGTTTTAACAAGACTTGAAACATATTTTGAACCAATGGCCTAGGGCCACATGGCAGCCTCTGGGAAGGCCACGTGGCACCCTGTAATAGGCCTATAAAAACTTAAATTAAAAAATGAAATTTGCCATGAAAATTTTCTAAAGATGACAAATTATTTTTTGTTCAAAAGTCTTGTTTTGAAGGTTATTAGGCAACTTAAAACTTCAATATCTTTCTCATACGACATCAGATTTGAGTCTCATTTATGGCACCAGAATCACAGTGACGAGGCCTATCTGTTTGTTCAAGTTGCAACCAATTCTAAGTAGTTCCAATTTTGAGCATTTTTTTCCTCTTGGACATGATCACCTGATCAATGGTGGATCTAAAGCCCTTGGGATAAAGATTCCTTGAAATTGAAGCACATAGAATGAGGTGGTTTAATCTGACGTAGATCTGAAAGAACTCCTCCAAAAGACTCTCTCAATGAAGGGCTGATCCCTTCAATGGGAAGCAAACACTCCAAATGGAGCGTTGAATTTACCCCTGCAATATTTCACTAAAATAACACAGATCTGGACTGGAAGTACACTATAGGGGTTAAAATAACCTTGTCTTGATGCCAAATATGTCAAATAATACCAAGGGGCTCCTTTATTTTCCTCCGAATGGAAATTAACCTTCCTCCACTGCAAAACTAGCTCAGAAAACACCCAATACAATCTTCGACTGTTGCACCCTGCAACTCAACACATCTCTCAAAAAAAACCGCATTGTAACACAAGACTAAAGTTTGGCCTAAAGCTTGAATGTGGAAATGTAGGGAAAAGCTCTTCCTATGAGGCTTCTCATGGAAAGAGGTGGGATTCCCGATCAAGAAAACCTATGCTAAACATCACTTGCAATCTTAGCTAAACAACTGTAATATTCCTTTTTGGGGATTCTCAAGATTCTATGTTAGAGATAGACTATAGAGGCATTTACTACTTATGTCACCTCTAAAAAGAGGATGAGAACTAGAGGCTACCTGGCCAACTGTAGACTCTACCTATAGAACTTGGAATAATCCCAATTCAGGAATCTCAACAACACCTTCAGTGAAAACATTGTATAAGAAAATATGAGAAGTGAAAATTCAAATCAGGGCTAGGATCCCCTCATTCAAGCTGTATATGACATGTACATGAAATTTTAGCAAAAACAAATGAGTTTAAGCATGTTAAACAGATCTCTCGGAAACAAGGCTAGCTAGAAATCAGCCAAAGAGAGAAGCTGCTACAAAATGAAACCCCCAGCTACTGGAATTGAGAAGATATGACTGGAACTCAAAGGAGGTCAGCCAAAGGTATAATATTTCAGTAATATAATAGTAAATAAGAATTACATATGATCTTATTTCCTTTACAACTGATTTCAAGAATAACTAGGGCAAGATCCCTTTAGAAATAAGAGTTGCAACTAGAAATAAACTGCAGAAATACATAGACAGTGTTATTTTCCAAATGGTTAAGCTGTTGTACATTAAATTCAGATCTAGAACAGATATATGGATGAATAATCAGATCTAATACATATTTGGAAGCTACAAGACTTTAAGAACAAGATCCAATTGGAATCACATCAAAATACTGTAGTAGATCTGAATTACAATATATTGTGCTGCAGAAAACCCAGAAATTTCTGAAGATAACTTTTATTACTGAAATAGATCAGATCTATAGATACATGGATCAGCAACCCAATCCACATATCACCAAGGGAAGGCAAACCTAACACCAAGAGATCTCCTCCAACTGATAGCAAACTGAAATGACAAAGCCCTCTTACAAAATAACGTAGTATAGAGCATAAATTGCACAGAGGGTGAAGGAGACTGAATACATAGAATGAAAAGTAAAGATCTGATATAAAATATGGATCAGATAACTCCTTGGAGGCTTAATAACACTCTCCAATATATAAAGCCTCTCAAAAACAACTAGATCTAAGCAGATCTACAATGCCACTTGCTACAAAGTTAGCAGTTGCAAAACCCTCAATGGGCCAGTGCTGCTCATGAAAGATAGAGCTTGGTCTCAAACCAGATAGTGGTGAACTTCAGCAAAGAACTCCTCTAATGATCCTCAAGAGAAGAGATGAAATCCCTAAATAGGAATTCCAATCACAATCCTCCACTAAACAGCAGAGAATGGTATTTGTCTAAGCAGACAAATACTTCAGAAATATAATTCATCAACAACCTCTACATGTTACTCTCCTCCTCCTTTTATAACATGAGAAAGTCTTTGCAAACCCTAAACCACTTTGATGAGTCACTCCTCTTCACATTAGAGGCTCCCTTCTAGAACTACGTAGTCCCTCTTGGAGATGCATTGAACCTAGATAGCGCAGTTGATTTGGTCAAGGTGGACCCAGTCTTTGGCTCAAACCTCTTTCACACCTACAAGTGATTATTTACATAGCCCAGATTTGTCTTTGTTCACATGGGAATTGATTTATTAGGAGTTTTAATTGTCCTCATTTATTAATTTATTCATAAAACATAAATTAAATCAAAATTTAATGTCTCCTCTTAGCTAAGGCTAAGTAGGAACATTACAGTCCTCCCCTCCAAAATGTTGCTTGTCCTCAAGCAACTGATAGGGAAAGAGATGGAGTTCACTTCCTTCTTCATTGATGGCACCATCAAGAATCAGACCTTCATCATGGATTAAGTGCTCACCAAGCCAATACATCAATAATTTCTCCTCCAATGCTAACATGATATGCTCATAAGCTACCCCTTCAGGAGTGTAAAACTCAACAGAAATGAACATGGGTGAAGGAATGTCACATCTGAAACATGTATCATGAAGTACAGGATAAAGCTCCATCCCATGTGGCACATGTACATTACTTACTCTTTGCACATACATACCCATAAACAAAATCAATATTTCATCTATGTATGGTAGCAAAATCACATAGAGGCAAACTGAAATTTTCACATGAGGAGGTGGGTCACAATCCCACATAAGGTACCAGCGCAGTACACTCCTTTTTGTGAGTAGATCTGAATGTGATAGGTGGTACTCCCACCACATATTTTCTGCATAAGCCACTTTTACATGGCTGAAAGTTAAACTCTCATTAGGTGCCTTTGGAAAGCACCCATCATGAAAAACAACCTCCCTTTGCACCTCAAGGGAGTGGCCATCTTTGGAGTTTTCATTGGCCCCATCTTTGCCGTGAGATCTACATGTAATATTGCTCCTTGTAGGAGCCATGGCCTGCATGCATATGGTAAGAGAGTGTGCCAAATCAGAAAAATAAACTTTCTCTACAAGATCAGATTTCTCACCATACAAACCTCTCATACTCATAGAGTTAGGCATGGGTTTTTCTCCTCTTTTGAGAGAAGAAAGAGATGGCTGAAGTGTCTCCTTCATAGGATCTCTTAGCTGCTCCATCTCCACATAATTATTGTGCTCTTGTAAGTGTTGATGTAGCTCCTCCCATTCATAATGTTGATGTAGCTCTTCCTCCATACCCTCCCATTCAAAACTCCTCAAGATTAGAGAGTATATTTTTGCTGATTGCATGTAGCTGGAAAGGAACTCCTTATGTGCCCTTTGTAGTATTTCTTGCTTAAGCTTTGAGTCTTGGGACAAGAATATTTTTCCAAGATGATAGATGACCCCTTCATGGACCATATAGCCTCCTCCTTGCTTTATACCATCTAAGATCATCCCGATGTGCAGATCTTTGGAGTACTCTACAAGGAGTTGAGACCTCCAATATGGATCTACACTTCTCAACAAGGAAAGCGCTGTAGATGTATCTATGGTGGTGCTTGCCTTGTTTTTTCTTGTTCCTTTGGCACTATGCATGCCAAAATTTTGTGTGGGGAGGTTGATCCTCCCCTTTGCTTCCTCCCACAATGCAGTGACTCTTTCTTCTATTGTTTCAACACTTGGTGAAGCTTTCTCCATAGAATCTAATGGCATCCCAAGAGGCTTGCCATGATGTAGAAATGTCCCTTGCAGCAATCTCAGGAACATGAGAGAAGGAACCATCATATCCTTGCCCTCACTGTGCAATTCCATCTTTGTTGTGTGGGTAGAGACATCAAGTGAAGGGTAGGTGTGCATGCCTTGAATAACTTGTTGCTTCCCACTCTTTAAGTCCACCCACTCCATCTGTAAGGCCCTCCAATCAATAGTGAATTTTCCCAAATTAATCAACCACTGGACACACAAGATGATGATGGTGTCTGGTATGTCCACTACAAAGAAGCGGTCCTCTAAGGTGTAGGCTCCCATACTCACCAAAAATGATGGAACATACTACATGCACTGCATAGTTCTATCTCTCGGAACCAAAACATAGAACCCATCATAAGTATCAGTAGGGATCCCTCTCCTCTGTACAAAGTGAGCATCAATAAAATTTTGGGTTTCCCCACTATCAATAATAATAGATGCTCTTTGGTTCATAACTAAACCTTGCACTCTAAGAGTCAAATATTTGGGCCCTCCCCTCAAAGAAGCAAGAGTCCCACTGGTTGGAGCAAATGCTCCTTCTTCTTCCCTGGATGATGATGGATCCTCCTCCTCATCATAACCAGTGTTGTGACCTCTTCTAGGTCCATCATTGCCTTCCTCCTCCTCACAATCGGAGAAGACTTCAATATAATGTGCCCTTCTAGCATCACATTTATGCCCCAGCACCCATGATTCTTGACAAGTGAAACATAATTTCTTCTTTCTCAACTCTCTCTGGAGATCATTGTCAAGAATATTTTTCTGTGAGCTCTCCTTGTGTGGAGCAGCTTTCCCTTCCTTCCCTTTAGAAGAGTGAGTGGCTTTGCTAGGAAGGGTTTCCTTTGCTCTTGGCAAGGCATCTTGGAGATCTCTTGTTCTTTCAATGGCAGCATGTAGAGTGGTTGGTTTGGTAGACTTGACCAACCCATGCAAAGGTTCCTCCAAGCCATCTATGAACATATAAACTCTCCTTGCAACTAAAATATCAGGAACCATAATAGACAGCCTCAAAAATTCATAAATATAGGCTTTGGCATCTCCTGTCTGCTTAAGCTTTGCCAAGCTTATGAAAGGGGCCTCCAGATCCTTATGATCAAATCTTTCCACTAGTCTCTTAGTCAACTCAGCATAAGTGAACACATTGTTGTTCCCCAATGTAGAAAGTCCATGAAACCACCAGTTATGGGCTTCTCCATCAAAATGTAGCGCAGAAATCTTAATGGCTTCTGCTTCAGGCACTTTATTCAGCTGGAAATAGATGTCCAACTTTTCCACCCATGATTTAGCTGAACAAGAGGGTGAACCATTGAACTTAGGCAAGAAGAACCTGCCCATGGTGTGGTGCCTCCCATGAAGGAAACCTCCATCTCTATACTACTGCAATGGTCTCCTCCGGTCCTTTAGATGGCAGAAATCTTGAAAGCACAAGTTATCCTTGAACCTTTGGCTTTGTGAATAATATTCTGCAAAGTAACCTTCCAAATAGGTTGACTCTTGAAGTCCTTCATTCTCTACAGCCAAGAAGGTAGGCATTGTAGAGCGTTGTGAGATCTATGGAGCTTGTGGCAAGCTCATCGGTGGACCAGTCCCAAACTGAGACATTTCAGAACTCTCTCCTTGATGGAGTCTTCCAAGTGAATCCCTCATCCAATCTATCCTCATCTCCTTTATCTCCTTGGAGAAATCTTTCATAGCTTCCAGGAGATTTTTTGCAATCTCTTCTGCCTCCTTATCTTTATCATTCACTACTTCAGGGCCTTTCCCTTTGTCTTGACCCTTGTCAAGGTCAACAGTAGTATAGTCATAATTTTTATGAATTCTAGTCTGGTATCTCCTCTCCCTCTCAAAAAGAGGATCTTCATCTTCAGAATGCAGCATGACTGAGGCTCCAATGCTAGCACAGGTTGTGCCAAGAGTGGAGCTCCGATACAACTGTAATATTCCTTTTTGGGGATTCTCAATATTCTATGTCAGAGATGGGCTATAGAGGAATTTACTGGTTATGTCACCTTTGAAAAGGGGGTGAGAACCATAGGCTACCTCGCCAACTGTAGACTCTACCTATATAACTTGGAATAATCCCAATTCAGGAATCTCAACAAGACCTTCAGTGAAAACATTGTATAAGAAAATCTAAGCAGTGAAAATGCAAATCAGGGATGGGATCCCCTCATTCAAGTTGTATATGACATTTACATGCAATTTTAGTAGAAAAAAGTGAGTTTAAGCATGTTAAACAGATGTCCCAGAAACAAGACTAGCTAGAAATCAGCCAAAGAGAGAAGCTGCTACAAAATGAAACCCCCAGCTACTAAAATTGCGCAGATTTGACTGGAACTCAGAGGAGGTCAGAAATAGGTCTGTGATTTCAGTAATATAACAGTAAATAATAATTACATATGATCTTATTTCCTTTACAACTGATTGCAAGAATAACTAGGGCAAGATCCCTTCATAAATAAGAGCTGCAACTAGAAATAAACTGCAGAAATACATAGACAGCGTTATTTTCCAAATGGTTCAGCTGTTTTACATTAAATTTCAGATCTAGGACATATATATGGATGAATCATCAGATATAATACAGATCTGAAAGCTACAAGACTTTAAGAACAAGATCCAATTGGAATCACATCAAAATACTGCATATTAAGCTGTAGATCTGAATTACAATATATTGTGCTGTAGAAAACCCAGAAATTTATGAAGATAAATTTTA
Organism: Pinus albicaulis; assembly: GCA_034641835.2. Taxonomy (NCBI): domain Eukaryota; kingdom Viridiplantae; phylum Streptophyta; class Pinopsida; order Pinales; family Pinaceae; genus Pinus; species Pinus albicaulis. Next base: position 367,834,819 of record CM076573.1, read on the forward strand.
TTACTGAAATAGATCATATCTATAGAGACATGGATCAGCAACCCAATCCATGGATCACCAAGGGAAGGCAAACCTAACACCAAGAGATCTCCTCCAACTGATAGCAAACTAAAATGACAAAGCCCTCTTACAAAATAACGCAGTATAGAGCAGAAACTGCACAGAGGGTGAAGGAGACTGAATAAATAGAATGAAAAGTACATATCTGATATAAAATATGGATCATCTAACTCCTTGGAGGCTGAAGAACACTCTCCAATAGATAAATCCTCTCAAAAACAACTAGATCTAAGCAGATCTACAATGCCACTTGCTTCAAAGTTAGCAACTGCAAAACCCTGAATGGGCCAGCGCTGCTCATGAAAGATAGAGCTTGGTCTCAAACTAGATAGTGGCCAACTTCAGCAAAGAACTCCTCCAATGATCCTCAATGGAAGAGATGAAATCCATAAACAGGAATTCCAATCACAATCCTCCACTAAACAGCAGAGAATGGTATTTGTCTAAGGAGACAAATACTTCAGAAATATAATTCATCAACAACCTCTACATGTACTCTCCTCCTCCTTTTATAACATGAGAAAGTCTTTGCAAACCCTAAACCACTTTGATGAGTCACCCCTCTTCACATTAGAGGCTCCCTTCTAGAACTGTGCAGTCCCTCTTGGAGATGCATTGAACCTAGACAATGCAGTTGATTTGGTCAAGGTGGACCCAGTCTTTGGCTCAAACCTCTTTCACACCTACAAGTGATTATTTACATAGCCCAGATTTGTCTTTTTTCACATGGGAATTGATTTATTAGGAGTTTTACATGTCCTCCTTTATTCATTTATTCATAAAACATAGATTAAATCAAAATTTAATGTCTCCTCTTAGCTAAGGCTAAGTAGGAACATTACAACAACTGAAGAAAGCTATATGTCTAAATAAACCATATATTCAGAAATATCATATCATCAACATCTTAAATACGGTTGCCATCCTCTTCCTTATATAAGTGATGATATTTCTAACCCTAAACCCCACTCATTAAAGGCACTATTTCCCTGCATGATATCTCCCTCCAAAATTGTGTTGTCTCTCAATAAATGTCCACTCCTCCATGACAACGTTGTTGATTTGGTCAAAGTTGACCTAGTCCACATGCTCTAGCCCCTGTTCACACCTTAGGGTGCTTTATTAAGCTAAAAATATGATCCACTTTCACATGAGAAGTGGTTTTATTAATAATAAAGAGATTTATGGGTCTCCCTACCCACTTATTCATCAAACAAGAAAGAAAAATTAGATTTTAATATTCTAATTATCTGCATGCTAATTTATGAATATTAAAATCCTCCCCTCCCAAATGTTGCTTGTCCTCAAGCAACTTCAAGGATAGATCTAAAAAATTTAGGGAATCCCCATCCCCATGTGAATCTCCATTCTCCAAGCTATCATCCATATATAATGAATCACCCCCCAGAATGGTAATTCATAAAAAAACTCCTCCCCTATGAGAGGCTCCTCCCAAGGACATAAGTTAATCATATGGCTCTCTTCATAAAGGAACAAGTGATATAATGTCGCAGCCATAGAATTTCCCATGCTCCTCTTGAATAATGAAGAAGTGTGGTAAGTTTCATCCCCAATGGACACACCCACCCAATGTGTCATCCATCCAATCATGTCCCCAACAATAATAAGAACATCATCAACATATGGGATCACAATTAAAGTCATGCTAGCTTCCATGTGTAGTAATGGAGAAGGAAATTGGTACCTTAAGTGTAACCAGTGAAATTTTACTCCTGAATACATTAGAATATGGCATGATGAGTGGTTTCCAAACCACTTGTTTGCTTCCCCAATCTCCTCACAATCTTGGAGAAGGTGTATGGTGTATGGTGCAAATTGAGCATACCCAACATGAGATATCATCTCCCCAAGTTCTCCTAGGGAGTGGCCATCATCAATGCTACTTATGGCCTGAAGTATACCATGAATTATAGAAGGAATAGTGCCCCTTCTTGGAGCAATGCCCTACACATGTATGATAAGGAAAAGAAAATACATAGTAAATGAATCATGATATCTAGAAATACAATCTTTACCATGTACTTGGTTCAAGCTAGTAATCTGGCTCATAGATGGGCCTCCTCTCATTCCCAATGAGAAAGTAAGTGGTTTTGATAACTCTACCAAAGATTCATGTCTCTCCTCATCCTCCAAATAATCCATGCATCTCCTCATATGATGGTGCATCTCCTCTTTGAAACCTTCCCAAATGAATCCCTCCAGGATAGTACAGTATGCTCTTATAAAACCAGTGCGTTTGGAGAGAAACCCTTCATATGCTGCAACTAGTAGCTTATCCTTGAGCTTAGAGGCTCTATTCAATAAGACTCTACTCTGAAAATATATGATCCCATCTACCACTGCATATCTCCCATCATATAGCTAGTCATCAAGCACTCTGCATGAAAAGAGATCCTTGGAGTATTCCACTAATAGCTGGGATCTCTAATAAGGGTTAATACTCAATAATGAAAGTTCTACTGATCTATCATGTGAAGCACATATCATTTTGCTGCTCTCTTCTTTGACATCGCCTATGCCAAATTCATACACCGGAATGCTTCATTCTTGCCCCTGTTGTTCCTTTCTTAGCGCAATATCTGAGATGATAGTGGGTAATGATGATGTTGGGAGAATTTCTCCCTTCTCCTTGAGTCCACCCAATACTCTCAGCATTGTACAATGACCTCCCATTGTTCCCACTCCTCTTGGATCTATGAGTTGTGCAACATGCTGAGAGAACTCTTTGATCCTCTTCCAATTAGGGGGTCTCCCTGGTGAAATGCCTCCATGTAATGAAACATCAAGGCCTAGAGTAGGCTTTATATGTGAATGGACTGATTTGTCCCTACTCTCACTACACAAATAATCCTCCTACTTCTATGCATAAACCTCCTAAAAAGGATGGGGGTGTATGTTCCCAATCACTGGATGTTGGCCCTCCTTCTCATCTTCTCCTACCTTCTACAAGTTCTCATGGTCTAAGGTGTCTTCTTTAAATGTAATCAACCCATGTACACCCAACATCCCATTGGTATCAAAATTATTGATCAAAAAGGAATGATTTATCATAGTGTGTGTCCCCAAGACTGTATTCAATGTTCGAACACACTTCCTCCATTGTTTTGTCTCATTGCCTATCAACATAGACACATGTTGCTCATGATCTTCATATGTAAGATTCTTTGGAACTTCTTGCAAAGATATAAGAGCTCCTCTAGTTGAAGCAACTGCTTCATCTCCATCTCCAAATAGAGGTAGATCTCCTCCTATTTTCATAGCGTTGGAGGCCCTTTCTAACTCTTCCTCTTCCTTCTCCTCATGATGGGATAATACCTCATAATTAAGAGATCCTTTGGCTTGATCCCCCTTTGAAGGATGAATCCTCCTGTCTTCCTCTTGAGAAGAAATTTCTTGCTGAAGTGGGGCTTTTTCCCTAGGCAAAGCATGTTGCATATCTTTAACCCCTTCAACAATGTTATGAAATGGAGTTGGTTTCATGGATCCTTCCAACTCATGCAAAGGTTTTGATTTCTTGGGTTGGAAGTTTCAGATTGTTTCAAATCAAATATTTTCACTAACCTCCTAGTGAACTTTGTATAAGTAGATATATTTTCATTATTTAATGAAGAAGATTCAAATAACCACCAGGCATAAGCCATACCTTCAAGATGCATCACTGCTACTCTAATGGCTTCCTCTTCTGAAACTTGATGCAGCTGGAAATATGTGTCTATCTTCTTTACCCAAGCCTTGGTTGTGCTCTTGGGTGACCCATCAAAAGTAGGTAGAAAGAATATACCCAAAGTGTGTTGCATGCATCCTATTCTTCTATTGTAGTTACTGAATCTTATATATTGAGATTCATGTTCTTGGAGATAGTCACCAAGAGTCTCCTCCTTTGGTGTTTCTGATTCTTCTTCTTCTCTTGCCAAGAATGTAGGAATGGTACCACGTTGTAGATCTGATTGTGTGGTTGAATGCTCACAGCCATAATATGAAGAAATGGAGCTTTATTCATGTGCAAATATTCTTGAGGGAACTTCATGTCTTTCCCTCCTCATTCCCTTGATTTATCTTTAAGCTCATGCATAGTTTGGAGAAGAAGTTTTGAAAACTTCTTTCCCTCCATCTCTCCAAATAATGGAGACTTTAATTTGTCTCTGCTATGAGTATTGTCCTTTCTATGAGAAGCTTCTTCTTATAATAATAATATAGATGCAATGTATTCATAGGCTGAGCCAAGATTATGATCTGATACCATTGTAATATTCCCAAATGGGAAAAGCAAGAATATAGTGTATGAATATGGAAATAGCAGCAAATTTTAATACATTACATATGAGCCAAATTATAGATCCATGGCATTATGTATAACAACAATAAATAAGTACAAGATATTGGGGATCAAACCCCTCAAGTTAGGCAAAATAAGCCTCCAATGCCAAAAATGAAACCGAACATGTAATATGCTGCTACACAAAGTACTGAAGCAAGCACAATGTAGTTTTAATGTCTAATACTGAAGATGGAAAACATATATAAATGTATCTGATAATGTGATGCTCATACAAGGCCAAAAATGGAGATATATTCTCCCATACACTTTTCCTAGACAACCTAGGAAGGGTTTCTGGAAATACACAAAATATAAATGGTGGATCTAAAGCCCTAGGGCTGAATATCCACTACAACTGAAGCACATAGAAGGAGGTGCTGAATCTGACATAGATCTGAAAGAAATCCTCCAAAATACTCTCTCAATGAAGGGTTGATCCCTTGAATTGGAAGCAAACACTCCAAATGGAGCACTGAACTTACCCCTACAACAACTCACTAAAATAACGTAGATCTAGACTGGAAATATAGACTGGAACTATGCTGAAGGGGATAAAATCACCTTGGCCAATGCCAAATATGTCAAATAAGCCCAAGGGGCTCATTTACTAGCCTCCCAATGGAAAGAAACTTTCCTCCACTGCAAAACTACCTCAGAAAACACCCAATACAATCTTCCACTGCTCCACCCTACAACTTGTTAGCCATCAATAAATTTTGTTTCAGCAAATGATGGCTAAAACAAGTCTTTAGTTTGCAAACTTGTGACTTCTTGCAACCTCTGTGTGTCCCTTGTCCAAAAATCCCATTTCCCTAATTTTTCCACTTTCAAAATCCACCAAGAAATCCTGCTGATATCAAAAGAGACTTTTATTTTAGGCTATTTGTCCATCATTTTTTAAAAACCATTTCATTCATTTTTTCCCTTTCATTTATCCTCCATTTCCTTATAAAAATCCTTTTAAAAACCATGAAATCTCTTTTATGATTTGAAAACCCTTCCTGTCCCTCTACCGAAACCTGAAAAACCCACAAAAAACACAATAAAAACCTTTTAAAAACTTCTTCCACCATTTTTAAGGTCTTAAGCCCCTTTCGACTTAGCCCCTAGCTCGTTTTTTCATCATATGCCCAAACCCCGTGACCAGAGCGCTAAACCCATCAACATCGGCCTTTTCTCTTTCCCCGCAACCTTTTTCCTATGTAAAACTTTCTCCGCCGATGTGATGTTAAAACCCCCCAACGCTTAATCTTATGCTTCATATGACTGACTCCCGTGACCTTATGCAAGCGATTATCGCATCGCATAATTTTATATCGCATCGACTCTGTCACATGTTCATAACTTCACTTCCCTTTCCCCCCGCCGATGCGATAAGCCCCTTCTCCCTTAAAACCCCTGGTCATATATTTATACATAGGACCGTGTCCCGGGCCTAACCTTAGCCCTCATCGCATCACTCCACCGGCTTATCCCTTCCCCTTTTCTTTTCCCCTCTGCAACAATAATCTCTCCCCTCCTTAGCCCCTGGTCACCTCATCCCTCCATGTCACCATTATCCAGCGCCTATGCTAAGCCCCCATCGCATCAGCATTTCCATGAAAAACCTGCCTTTCCTTCATATTTCGCCCGCTCCGATAACGATACCCCGATACAATATCCGTCGTTGATCTACATGATCTAACGGTTCTCGTTCATCCCAACAACTCAACTTCGCCGAGGCCTACCATCCACTACATAAAGGGCCCATCCAATCATGTGCTACCACCTGTCCTCCACTTAACCAATCCACCGAGTGCCTCTATCCATCGCGCTTCCCCATAGTTGTTGGATCTTACCCCCCAAGATCCAACAGTCTACGATCAATATCGCGCGACTTTCGCTCCCAGAGTTTAACACTCCAAAATCACGCGATACCAGCGGTATCGAGAAAGCCACGCGGTACAATACAACTAGATCGCGTTCGATTCGGCCAAAACCATTTAACACTGCACCATCGCGCGAAAACCACCCATGGTATTTCAAAAACCACCAATTCACATTTTCGCTTCAATATTCAAACCTAAACTTTTTTTCACAGGTTTTTCCCACAGAACCTCCTTCACATGCATTTTCCCCTCCTCACTGCTCTTTCCGTCCTCCGCCAACCTCTGTAAGCAGTTTATCCAACGCCGTGGGATTTTATTTAATTATTTTTTTATGTTGCAGGTTTTTAAAGGTGGCTTAAGCATTGAAAATTCCTCCACAACTAGCTCAATAGCGAAAACCCCTCGGGATGACGATCCTTGGGGCTTAAAGTGTAAAAGGAGGTTTATGGGTTTATGGGTGTTTATCAGTGCTTTATTAAAAACTGATAAAACAAATGAAACCCTCAGCGCGCCAAGATACTTGTTCATAGAAAAGAAGGGATATGCATAGAGACAAAGGATTAATAGTCAAAAGCACAGTTAAAAAAAAGGATTAAAGGTTAATCCAGTCAGCAGAAAGGACAAAAGCCTGAAGATGATCGGAAAAAGACTTAAAGCACAAATCAAAATATTAATATCAGTGATTAAAGAGTTAAAGAGACAGATCAGTCAAGAAATCCTCCAAAATGCCACATCATTGAGGCTATTACTCCTCAGAATTCCACCTGCAAGCTAAAATCACCCAAAAAAGAGTGCATATTAATTACACAGTCAAAGATATTTCTTAAAAAAACTCAAAATTAACTGCCAACCTACCAAAAACCATCAAAGTCAAAAAAAGTGACTAAAATCGATGAAAATTAACGCATAATTCAATTAATAGAGTATAAAACTCAGAAAACTTCTCCATTTGGCCTTTTAAAGGCCGAGAAGCACTTACTCTGCATTAATTAAACAGATGAACCCTTCTTACACTCCACCTCCTCATTCTTCTATAAATACTTCTGTAGAAGATAGTATAGTGGTAGGTCTCTGGATATATGTTGCATGTAAATAGCCTTTGAAGCTGTTGTAGCTCTATTTTGTAATTGAAGACACATAAGCTGAGATGAGAAGTTTGAAGCTGTAAGGACCCACTGGACTTGAAGATTTTAACTTGTTTGAACATCAAATACAAATAGTTGATTTATGGGATCCTGGTCTATGTCAATGGTGATGTGTTTCTCACTGTAATTTGTTATTTTCTTTATGTTTCCATTTTTTCCACTATTCTCTGATAAAGAACAACAAATATAGATTAGGATTTACTTCTGAAGTACCCTAAGTCTCACTGATAAATCTTTATCCTTTATGTTTTCTTCTGATTGTTTATTTAAAGATGATTCAATAGAGTATAACCAGTGAAGTGTTGGTGAGCCCATGTTTCCTGAGTACAAATTGAGATATTGTCTTTGAATTTTCTTGATAAGTTTGCTAATTAAATATTGAACTAGAGAATTCTATGGTTAGCCATGTCCTCTAGTTTCTTCTCCAACAGTTGCTTTGAAAAGTTCCCTCAAGAGTATGTTGAAAGTAGGCTAGTTTACAAGTACTTACCTGATCTTAGACTACTTTTTATGTTTATCATGAATGTTTTCCCTTTGAATATGCTGAAAGCAGGCTAAGTTAAAAGTATTTACTTGATCTTAATCTATTCTATGTTTTTAAATGTTTTCTCTTGAAAGTACATCAAAAGTAGGCTAGTTTCAAAGTAATTACCTGATCTTAGGTTACTTTTGTGTTTTCCCTTAGGTTCATGTCAAAAGCAGGCTAGTTTAAAAGTACTTACCTAATCTTAGACTTTTCTTTGTTTCTTCATGTGTTTTACTTCTTTCACTCCATTTCTTAGTGTTTCATTCCACAAAATAAACTTAAAGAGATCCTTTGACATAGATGACTTGCCCCATGGACCACTCTTGAACCTTGTTGTTAAATTAAATCCTCTGATGACTCCATAGCCCAATGGATTGATGTTGTTCCTTGCTTATCTTATCAGCTGAACCATTCTGTCACTTACTCGCATCTTCACCCGTCATATAGACTTCCTTCATCTTCATGTTAGCCTGCCCAGCCAAACAAAAAAAAACACCCTTGTTCTTCATAACTAGCCTAAAATCATATTTAAAAGCCTTAAAGATCATATCTTTAAACACATATATAGAGAGATCCCTCTTTGAATCTAGGATGGCTAGGTCCTCAGATTCCAAAGTGGTTTTGATGTAGGCTCTGCAGCGTTTGTACTTGCCAATATTGCAAAATACAGAGTCCCAACATACTGGTGACCATACTGGGGAAATTTCTGAGTAAATTACATCTTATACATCATTAATACCTCAGAAGACCCAAAACATTTCATATTGGTATTTAAATCAATAAATGGTGGTGGACCATAAAACATTTTACCTTCAAAAGAGCTAAAAATTTCCACCTGGTGACTCCACTGGCCTCCAATAGGCCTATTACCCCTCCAGTCTTTGCAGACTCCTTTGGGAATGCATTGAGCAAACCCAATCATACTGTTGGTGGACAGAATTTAAATCATCCACCTGGTGACTCCACAACTTTGAGAAGACCAAATGACTCCACTGGTAGAAGAATCTGAACTGGTTGAATAGACACAATGACCTCTTTCTTGATTTACAAACATGATTCCAAGGATACAACGAAGATATGCCCCAATGAGTAGAGAGCATATCCCTAGGTTCCCACATAGAATGCCTCAAATAGATTGGGATAAAAACCTGCCTGTTTTTCAAGGTGAAGAATTCGATGACCCTTTGTTACATCTCATCAAATTTCATATACATGTATGGAGGTTAAAGGTAGAATGGCATGAAGACTGCCTTATGAAAATGTTCATGTTGACATTAGAAGGAAAAGCAAGGGATTCATATGAATGGTTAAGGACTGGTAGTTTGTTTTCTCTAAGATACCTCCACATAACATTTTATGATAATTATAAGGAAAAATCCCCATACCTATCATTGGATGCAAGTTGTTGTAATCAACCTGAGGGCCTCATAGAATACCTTGCATGCATGCATGAATATTTGAGAAATTGGCAGCCTGAAGATCTCATAGTATCCATTCATGAATTTTATACCCAAGACAACTGTCATACAAACATAGATGAATCAATTGAGGAAGAAATCAATCAAGAAACAGAAGAAATTCCTCAAGATATCCCTCCAATCATGAACAATGATTCATCATCCCTTTTAGCTGAGGCTCAAGAAGACATCCAGCCTCAAATTCAGTCTTCGCAAGAGATAGAGAACTGTTGTTCTTCTACTTAAAGAAAAACAGAAACGTCTCCTCCTTTGATAGAAGAAGAAATAGATCAAATATTAAACAAATAGTTATTCTCTAAATTTTTTTGCAAAACAAACACTCTTTCCTATTCACCTAATGAGCTCTGTTGTAAATATCTAGAAATCTCCCTTGTAGATCAGAATAAAGAAAGACCAGCTGACAATCTAGTATGTGTGATTGGTAACATTACTTATATTGATGATTTCCCTAATTTTGATCTGTCTGATGATGTTTTTCTCCAAACAAAAGTTGATCTTGCAGGACCGTCATTGGTAGATTTGTGGAAGGAAGATCAGTTCCACCAACTCCAAGAAAGTAATGAGCCAAAGCAGACTATTTATGATACTGATGAAGAAAGCTTCAAAAATGCAGAAGAAGGTGAAGAAATTCTAAATCTTTTCTCTACTTCATTTCATCTCATCAGTAACAATTTCCATGTGATTGGAAATCAACAATTTTTCAACTCAAAAGTTGAGGAGGAAAACAATGAAAAATTTCTTGAGCATGAGGAATATAAAGAACCTTTTCATAAAAGGGTTGAGTTAATTGAAAAAACCCCTTCTCAAGAATGTAATGACCTCTTCACAGAAATCAGTCCACTAAATCAGAGCATACCAGGACTACAAGAGGACAGCATTGCCAAATATCATGAGTCCTCCATTTCAGATAATAATGAATATGAGGAAGATATTCTTTCTCATAAAAATCTTTTTCTTGATCCAATGGAAGAGAAACTAACCTTGGTTGAAACTTATATTTCAAATACTCACAACCAGGTGTTATTGCAAGATCCCTATGCTTATTTTTTGAAGACATTTGAAGGGATGAAGATTCTTAGTAGTGTATTACCAAAAGAAAGAAAAATTTAACACTGCTACCAAGAAACAAGTAATATGGGAGTGGCCCTATCTATCCAGTATGTTCAAAGAGATGAGAAAATACCAGTCATGGAACCATCTGCTTGACCGGATGTACTGGAAAAGAGAGTTTGTCATCTAAATTTGTAAAAATTTCAGAATTAGATATGGTTAGATAGGAAAGCAATAAAGCTCAGCCTATGAGCATTTAGTTAGTTTCTTGTCTTTTTCTTTGAATTTGAAACAGAGAAAAATACAAAAAAAAATACAAAAGAGAAAAGAGGGTAGACATAAAAGAAGAAAGGTACAACCCCACACCAAAAAGAAAAGAAAATCTGAAACTATGCAAGCTTAAATGCCACTACCAAAAAGAACACTACTATTTAGTCATATAGCCTAATCATGACTAGATAGTTTTCAATTTACTGCTGATAGGTTAGTGAAGAAGATTTTCCAATCTGTTTAATCTTGGCTTATCAGTAGATTAGATTAAGATAGAAATAAATGGCTCTAATCAGACCAAAATATGAGCCAAATAATAAGAGAACTAGTTCAAACATGCTTAAAATTTGAACCAAGAAAAACTAGAAAAAGAAAAGCTCTAAAAAGATCAAAATTAGAGCTAAAGAAAGAATGAAGGATGTCTTTTGTTTTTCAGATCTTAAAGCCTTCACAAATTTTGTTTTAAAATTTCTACAAATAAATTCTATGTGTAGCTTGTACATACAACCATAGACATCATAACAAATCAGATAGTCTAATCCTGGTTTGACTATGTTTTAAATTTCTGTTTTAGAAAATAGAGAATAAAATCTGCCAGACAATCTAATCCTGGGAGATAGTAGCTTAAGTAGAGAATTTATGAGTTCAACAGTCTAATATGAACTCATGGAAGAAATAAAGGTAGATTTAGATTAGTTTTTCCAGTTTTTCAAAAGAATAAAATGTTGATGTTTAAGGTTTGCAAGTCCAAATGCACCTTATGAAGAAAAAATGCTAGGGAGTAGGCTGTGTAGGTAGAATGATTGGGAGAATTTATCTTCTGATATGAAATACTGATCATATTTTCTAAAGATCAGCATGATCAATGAAGAAGAGGTTATCATGGATAAGGCACAGGTCTACATCCCAGAGATTAAATTCTGAAGATTCTTGACATCTCCAAAGAGCTTCCATCCCCAAGTGGAGCCACTATTAGCCATCAGTAATTTTTGTTTCAACAAATGATGGCTAAAACAAGTCTTTAGTCTGCAAGAAACAAGCTTCCTGAGAAAACTTGTGACTTCTTACAGCCTCTTTGTGTCCCTTGTCCAAAAAGCCCATTTCCCTGATTTTTCCACTTTGAAAATCCATTAAGAAATCCTGTTGATATCAAAAGAGACTGTTATTTTAGGCTATTTGCCCATCATTTTCTAAAAACCATTTCACTCAATTTTTTCCCTTTCATTTATCCTCCATTTCCTTAGAAAAATCCTTTTGAAAACCATGAAATCTCTTTTATGGTTTGAAAACCCTTCCTTTCCCTCTACCGAAACTTGAAAAAACCACAAAAAATCCATTAAAAACCTTTAAAAAACTTCTTCCGCCCTTTTTAAGGTCTTAAGCCCCTTTCGGATTAGCCCTTGGCTCTTTTTCCGTCATATGCCCAAACCCCGTGACCAAAGCGCTAAGCCCATCGACATCGGCCTTTTCTCTTTCCCTGCAACCTTTTTCCTATGTAAAAATTTTTTCGCCGATGTGATGTTAAAACCCCCCAATGATTAATCTTCTTCTTCATATGACTGACTCCCGTGACCTTATGCAAGCGACCATCGCATCGCATCATTTTATATCGCATCGACGCAGTCATAAATTCACTTCCCTTTCCCCCTACTGATGCGATAAGCCCCTTCTCCCTTAAAACCCCTAGTCATATTTTGATACATAGGACCATATCCCAGGCCTAACCTTAGCCCTCATCGCATCACTCCACCAGCTTAGCCCTTCCCCTTTTCTTTTCCCCTCTGCAGCAATATGCCGATGCAATAAGTTCTCCCCTCCTCAGCCCCTGGTCACCTCATCCCTCCACGTCACTATTACCTAGCACATATGCTAAGCCCCCATCGCATCGGCATTTCCATGAAAAACCTGCCTTTCCTTCATATTTCTCCCTCTCCGATAATGATACCCCAATAAAATCTCCTCCGTTGATCTACATGATCTAACGGTTCTCGTTCATCCCGACAACTCAACTCCGCTGGGGCTTACCATCCATTGCATAAAGGGCCCATCCAATCATGTGCTTCCACCTGTCCTCCACTTAACCAATCCACCGAGCGCCTCTCTCCATCGCGCTTCCCCGTAGCCATTGGATCTGTGGGGTTCTGTGATTTGGCGGTTTGGCAGTACCAAATGACAAGACAATGTCAAACCACTTTGGGATCTCGGGATCTGGCCCTCCTGGAGCCCTCCTGGATCTAAAGAGGGGATCTCTCTACTCATTAGGTAAGAATAATATATCTTTAAATTTCAATTTAAGGTATTAGGCTAGTTATAGAAACACTGAAAGAAGGGTTTAATGAAATGTAAAGGAATGAATAGTGAAGGATTTTTGGCAATGGGAGAATAACTCAAAGAGAATACAAGTTCATTGGGCAATGGGGTCATAAAATGGTTTACTTGCAATCCAAATATCCAAGGCTTTCAAAGGGCTAGTAATCTAAAACAGAGGATCTCTTAAGATGATTGTATGGGATGAAACAATAAGGAAATGAATGGGAATAACAAGGAAAGCCTTCCAAGGTGACAAATTCGAAGTAATTCAAGGGATAGGGCACACCTTATACCTCTATGATCAATACTCCTGATGAGGCTAACTTCAAATACAACAATCCAGCAGTCCTCCTGACTACTTTCAGACAGTAGAAAACACTTAAGTTCAAGCATAGAAGCAAAAATCCAGATCAGAGAAAAGACTTTAACCTTCTACGCTTTTGACATTCAACTCAAAGGGATCCTCGAAAGGCTAGCGTTGGAAAGAGAACTTAGGGGACATAGCTAACCTTTGAATCTCCTTTAGGGTATTATATCGGCTAGACCAAAAAACATCTAAGAAACAAACTCTAAATTCATACATCAGTAAGCATGGGCAAACCAACTCTTCAACTAGTTAAATTATATTGAATTTGTTCTAAGATACACAAAAAGCAGAAAACATTAAAAATAATAAAGTGCAGGAAGCATTAAGGTACTTGTAGAAGTATATCCTAAGCTAAAATTACTAGTTTCTTATCAGAGAAAATGAACATGATGTAAAATCAGGAGAAAACAATAACAAAGAAAGGGCACATCACCAATGATTTAGATCAGGATCTAGTGAACATGCTTGTCATATTAGCAGAGAAAAACCAGTCACATACATTCTTGTCCAATAGCTTGATACAATCCAGAAATCATCTCCCAGCCTATTTACAACTACTACTCAGAGAACTCTAACTCAATAAACAGCTTACAATCAGTTAATTTCCAACCCTTTACAATGTATTTTCGATGAGTTCTTATAGGTGAATGAGTGATAGTGGTGGTAGATGTAGACTTAAATGCTTCATTAAGACAGAGGGGAAGAAGTATTCGAATGCCCACTCTGTTAATGGCTTTACATTAACTTTTGGTACCCTTAAGATGACTTAGAAGTCTTTTTCAGGTTGACAATAACTTCTAGGGTATGTTTCTTGAAGTACTTTTTCTGGTTGTAGTACTTTGTTTATTCCTCTGCGACAAGTAAGGTGAAGATTTTGTCTTTCAGGTCTTTCATACTTTGCAACCACTGTACTGAAATTCTAGGAATTTCTGTCAGAGTAATAACTGTTATGGGGCTTGATGAAAAATGGAGTAGGCCATGGGAATTAGTCCTTCTTAGGAAAGAACGTTCTTCTTGATAGGTCTCCTTTGTTGCTTTAATAACTGATATCCGCATTTAATCTGTAGTTCGAGCTTTATTAAGTTCCCTTGATTATCTTCGGGGTCCTCGAATTGCATTGTTGTCTTTAATCTGTGGATTAAGTATCAAATCTTCAATATATTGCATTAATATTTAATCCTCTAGGGTATACCTTGCTGCTTCTTCTACTCAGGTGTCCGGGTTTTTTGCTAATCTGGAGGGTTTGCCGAAGATCAGAGATAGTGATCCGTCAAATAAACATGAAATTAAATCCTCTTATGATTCCTTTCTTTGCAATCTTTGGCTACAGGATCGTCATCCTGCAACCTATGTCACCTGACTGTGACTGTGGAAATTGCATGAATTAACCACCCTTTAAACCCTGCAAAACACGATAAACATATTACAAAAAACCTGCGAGAGCTTGGATAACTGCGACAGAGGCTTGGGGGAATGGCAGAGGAGCAGTGCGAGTGGTGAAATGTAGTGGCGAAGGAGAGAAACCCTGGCAGAAAAGCTGACTAGGTTAAAATTTGAAATAGGGCACGAAAATGAGGAGAAATGGTTTTATAAAACCACTAGTGGTTATCGTGCGATGCAAGGGCAGTAAGTGGTTTGGGACGGATGGAATGTGATTCCATTCATCGTTGGACACGTGGATTTCCAATAATGCTCATTTCGCATAAGAGTTGCGCGATGCTGGGGAGGGGGCAGAGTGATGCGATATGGATCGTGGACCGTCGAATCTGGGGTCCCAGATCGGACGGTGCGGCATGAGCGTGACAGGCCAAAAGCTACACGGTGGGATGAGCAGTGGGCCAGGTAAGTGATGCAATCTCTTTTGTCACGGAGCGTATGGTGGAGTAGAGGGGTCAAGCAGTCGTGTTAAATTAGGACCATTAGATCCGTTGGATGGACGGCTGGGATTGAATCAGGAGATCGCACTTCGTAGAGGGAAAGGGAATGGGACCAATGGATTAAGTTTGGCCGATGCGATGGCTTGAGACCGAAATAAGCGCCAAGGTATGGTTCTGTGGGAGTAAGCAGAACCAAGGGTTTAGAGGAGAAAGGGCTTATCACATCGGGGAAACGGAGATGAAGGGACAAGCGGAAGGGTTTCCAAAGGAATGATGACCGTTGATCTATCAGGATCGACGTTCCTGATTTAATCGGCGAAAGCATTTTTATGAGGAAAGTTTGGGAGAGAAAGGAATTTGCGATAGCGATGAGGCCCTTTAGCGCTTGGTCATACCATGGGTCACATGCGGAAGAGGGGGCTAGGGGATTTAAGCCCTCGGGGGCTAATACCTCCATAATGTAAAAAGGCTACTTTAGGCCTAAACAAAAGGATTTTAAGGCTGAATGAAAGTTCTGATAGGTGAGAAAGGGGATTTTTAAGCCAGACATGAGGGAGTAACAAGGTTTAAAGGGGATTTTTGAATAAAATGGGCTTTGAACGGTAAATCATAAGGGAGAATGAGGAATATGGAGGTTAAATTAGAGGATGAAATGGTGAGGATGGAGGCATTTTAAAACATTTCCCTTCATAGTAGAATAGCAGGTTTTGAACACTTTTGATAGAAACAGCAGTGAAGATTTTTGAAGGATATAAGACACATGAGACTTCAAGAATGGCTATATTTTCAAAGGAAATGTTTTCTTGAAGGATTTGAAACATATTTAGCCACCTATTTTCTATGCCAAAAAATTATGGGTGGCTAACAGTGGCTCCAACTTGGGATGGCAGCTCCTTGGAGGTGTCAAGAACCATAGAAATTTTATCTCTGGAATGTAGATCAGTATCTTGCATTTGACAACCTTTCTCTTATTTGATCAGTTGCTGACAGAGATGGTCGGAACTTGTTATATTAGCAAAAATAATTATTTCCTACACAACTCCCTACACAACCTACTGTCCTAACATTTTTTTCTTCAAGGTGCACTTAGACTTGCATACCTTTCTCATCATCATTTTTTATTGAGATCAGGAAACTAATCTAAGTCTAGCCTTATTCCTTCATGAGACCAGATTAAAAAGTTGGACTCATAGCTTCTCTACCTAAACTAATATCTACCAAGACTAAACTGTCTGACAGATTTTCATTCTCTATATTCTAAAACAGAAATTGAAAACACAGCCAAACTAGGATTAGACTGTCTGATTTGCTGTGGGTCCATGGCATAAAGACAAGCTGCACATGAACTGAAACTTGCAAAAATTCAAAACAAAATTGGGAAGGCTTGAAGTTCTACAAATTGAAAACAACTTCCTTCCTTTTTGATTCATATTTTGCGCTTTTTAGAGTCACCTTTCCTTATTCATTTTAGCTCTGATTCTGATCTTGTTAGAGTTGTTTTCTTCTTTTTTTGATTCAAGTTTTGAGCATGTTAGAACTAGTCCTCTTCCTTTTTCTCTAGCTTAGGTTTTGATCTAATTTGAGCCATTCTTTTTAGAACTTCATAGGTTCAATATTTGAGCTTGATTGAACCTTTCCTTTCTATTTTTTGTATATTACTCTTTTCTTTTCAAAACAAAACAAAGCAATGGTATTTACAATGGGACTGAAAAATTTAAACTAAGTTCAGCAGAAATAATGCTTGAGCATCCTGCCATTGACAAGACCCCCAAACAAATATGTACCATCCATTTCTTGTAGAAAAAATGCATTGGGACCAATGGAAGATTGAATGATGTAAGGGCCTTGCCATAAATTGTCAAACTTGCCATGCTTACCCTTATCTTCCCTCCTAGAGTCCCATTTGAGTACCTTGTCCCCAATTTTGAAATCATGGGCCTTTGTCCTTTTATCAAACAACTTTTTGATATTATATTGTACTTTCTAAGCTCTTTTGTAGACTTCTTCCCTTGTTTGCTGGAGATGTATGGTCTAATTGATCCTCCTCACCATGCTATCTTCCTATGATTATATTTCTTGGACCAATTTTATCACTGGTACTCCTAAACTGGTAGGGAATACTGCATCTGCACCATAAACTAGCTAATAGGGAGAAATTTTAACGGATTTCTTTGTTTTCAATCTGTCTGCCTATAAAGCATGCACTAGCTTATTATGCCATGACTTTTTATTATCTTCCAGCAGCTTCTTGATGATGTTCACCAAACTTTTATTTCATGATTTTTCCAACCCATTACCTTGAGGATAATAAGTAGTGGAATGACCAAGTACAATCTGATATCTGTGACAAAAATCAATCATCTTTTTGGAACAAAATGCAACAGCATTGGAAGTGATAATTTTCCTAGGGCAGCCAAATCTGGATAGGATATGGTCTTCAAGGAATTTTATGATAACTGAGTCTGTGGAATTCCTAGAAGGGATGGCCTCTATCCATTTAGTGAAATAATCAGTGGTTTTGAGTATCCAACTATGTTGGAAAGATGAATCAGGATGGATTTCTCCAATGAAGTCTAGGCCCCATTGTTGAAAAGGAGCTTCAACAGTGACTGGTTGTAAAGGTAAAGGGAAGGAGTTTTCTTTTGCCCTCAAATATTTGACATTTGTGGTAGGAGACTATAATTTTGTGAACATCTTGGAAGAGGGTGGGCCAGTAATAGCCATCTCTAAGGATTTTATTGGCAGTGGTTTTCCAATAGAGATGGTCTCCACACTCTCCTTCATGAAACTCATGCTTGATCCTATATGCATCAACTTCAGGCAAAGATTTAAGAAATAAACCATTCGCATTTTTCCAATATAAACATTCATCTAAAATGCAATAATTCCTAGCTTTCAACTTTAAAAACCTTGCCTTTGTCTTAGATAAATCAGGAGGAGCATTAAGATTGGTAAGCACATACAAAATATTAGCATACCAAGGTGAGTTTTGGAAATGATCTTCAACAATGGGAGCTGGTAACCCTTAATGATCATCCAATGTATCCACCATATTTATTTCAAGGGCTTGTAAATTAGATTCAGCCATCACTTGTGCTAAGCCTTGACCCTTGATGAGTTTAGTGGGTTTGATTTCCAAATCATATTCTAGTATCACAACAATCCACTTGCCTCTTTTGCCATCTAGATCTTGTGACAAAATGTCTTTTACCACTATATTAGGCACAAAGGCAATAATATGAGAATGTAAAATATAAACTCTAAAATCCCTCAAAGCCTTTACCAAGGAATAGGCCTATTTTTCCATGATATTATATTTCAAAGGCGCGTCTCTTAATGCCTTGCTGAAAAATGCAATTGGCTGCTCTTGTCCTTCTGGATTTTTCTGTAATAGGACAACAGCCATAGTATGCTCTGATGCAAATGAGAATATGAGGAAATCCTTAGTAAAATCAAGGTCGATGAGAACTGGTGCTCGGGTGAGTGAATGTTTTACTATTTCAAAGGACTTCTTGGATTCTAGAGTCCATTTAACTCCTACCTCCTTTTTTAGCATATTTTTCATGCTCCTAAGGAGTTCTGCAAGGTTGGGTATGAACCTCCTCAAGAAATTAATCTTTCCAATGAAATATTGCAATTTTTTGATGTTTCTAGAGTGAATAATTTGCAATATACCCTAAACCCTTTTTGGGTCTATTTTAATCACCTTTTAAGATATGATATGACCAAGAAGTTTACTTTCTTGGAGACCAAACAATGTCTTTTTTGGATTTAAAGATAGCCCATACCTTCTGCATTTCTCGAAGACTTTTCTCAAATGTTTAAGGTGTTCTTCATCAGTTTTGGAATAAACTGTAATGTCATCGAGGCAAATTACAATGAAGTACCCTATTTCTTATGAGAATGCAATGTCCATGGCTCTCTAGAAGGTGGCACCAGCATTCATTAATCCAAAAGGCATTTTCACATACATGAAAGTGCCCCAAGGAGTTTTGATTACTGTTTTTAGTTGATCCTATGGGAGTACCAATACCTGGTTATACCTTGAAAAGCCATCTAGCAGAGAAATCATTTTAGAACCAACTACCCTTTGTAGGATGTGTTCCATTTTGGGTAAGGGGTAATTGTCCTTTAATGAGGCTCTGTTTAAGTTTCTGAAATCAATACGTAGCCTTATTTCTCCTATATTTTTCCTTACAGCCACAAGGTTAGATACCCAGTTTGAAAACCTCACAGGGACTATGATTCCAGCATCATACATTTTCTTAATCTCTTTTTCTACCAGAGGTAACTGTACAAGGTTTATTCTACGCAGCTTTTGCCTAAAAGGTTTATGGTTTTCTTTCAATGGTATCTTATGCTAGATGGTCTCTGTGTCATAGGCCTTCAAATCTTCATAACTCCAAGCAAAAACATCAACAAACTCTTTAAATAAATCAATGTATTTTAGTTTGATATGAGCTGGCAATGTTTTAGATAATTTGAACATTTTAGGCTTGTCTTTGCTACCTATATTGCATTCTTCAATATCAAATTCAGTGGGTTTTATTGTTGGCTTTTTTGCCACATCATTAAAATAAAAAAGGTCTTCTAGGGGTGCTAGACCTAGGGGTATACCTTTTTCTTTGGACTGCAGTACCTCTGTGTCTTCCTTATCTGCGTTTATGTATTCTTTTGTTTGATTTTCAAACTCTCTAGTTAGCATGTTTATTTCTGCAATAGGGAATGGTTTTTCTTCATCAAGGGAATTTTCATCCAAACAGTCTTCATCGGACCTAGAGTTTGAATTTTTCAATTCAAAGTCATTCCTGGAGAGCAGAAAATCATCTATCTGTTTATCACCCTCAAATACTTGCCAATATTTCTCATTATCTGGTACTGCTGGTTTGTATTTTGTTTGAATAGTGAACTTTTTGTCATTATGTTTTCTTTGGCATGAGCTAGCAGCACAAGCCAAACCATTAGCAAGTATTTTTTGACTTCTAGGGAAAAATACAAGCTCATATTCTACAAATGTTTTCAACAGATCCATGGCATCATTCCTATATGCCCTTAATCTAGGATGTTTGGCAGTGTACTCTCCATTTATTTGTTTGATGACCAGTTCTGAGTCTCCATGAAGAACTATCCTCTCGACTCCTAGTTTTTTCAATAGATGTAATCCTAAGAGGAGAGCTTCATACTCTGCTATGTTGTTTGTACATTTGAAATTTAACTTGAAAGCATGGCTTTCTGCATAACTGTTTTCAATGTTGTGCAACCATACCCCTGCTCCTGCACTCTTTTTAGTGCAATACCCATCAAAACTCATGCTCCATAAGGGGTGGTTTGCATATTTTTTATCAGTTTCACCCTTAATGTCGTGCTCATCATTAGGTTGTTTCCTGAGGTCAGCACTGTGCTGTGTTACGTTTTGTTCCTCGGGGTTTTCATGGAGTTTAGTTTGGTGGGTAATCTTTTGTTTACAGTCTTGGCTCTGTTCACTTTGGTTTTCTATTTCAGCAAACTGTTCAAGTACTTCTCCCTTTTTTTTCCTCTATTTCCAGAGTTGCAGTTACGTTTGGATTTGTGACCCCTACTTCGCTGGTTAAATTTTTATCCTCTAGTTCTTACTCATTAGTGAACTCATCATTGTAAAGGATAAAAGAGTCTAGGTCTGTATGGGCATAGTAAAAAGGGGCATTCTCTAGTTTCTTTGGGCTACTCACCATGAATTTCATATGTGATTCCCTATAGAATCTTCTAAGTTGGCTAAAAGCAGGGATAGTGGCATATGTCATGTCCATTTGCATCGTACCCTACAGCTTAGCACCCCATGATCTTGACAACAACATGCCATACTTGGGAGGTACATCAGCCACTACAACATCCATTACTATGCATTTGGCTGGGATTTGGGTCAAATTCGCATAGAGGTCTTTGATCAAGCCTAAGAATTTTACTCTTCTAGAGTCAAAAGAATATAAATCTTTATATGGTCTGGTTATCTCTAGGCCTAATATCTCCATGATCACTTTTGGCATGAGATTATGTGAAGCCCCTGAGTCATGCATAGCATTGTGTAGGATTTTTTCATGGATATTTAAACTAATATAGAAAGGAGGTACTACTCCTTCCTGGAATTTCCCTTCAATTTTTGGGCCAAACAAGAGAGCTGGTTGATCATCATTTAAGTTAACAGAGTCATTGTTTTCTCCTAAGTTTAAAGCTTTCAATATTTGACATTTATATACATCTTGGGTGACCAACTCAGTGAGAGGGACATAAATTTTGATTTTGGCAATTTCACTTTCCAAATTGAAAGGAAATTGGTTCTTTGAAAGGTTCAATTCTGTTTTGTTGGTCACTGTTTTATTGGCAAAATCAGCTTGCTGATTTTCACTATGTACATTGGTTGAAACTACTTTGTCAGAAGAATTAGATGTAATGCTAGTGCTACTATTTTCTTGACTTGGTTTATCAATGGTTTGGGTGTTTTTGTCCTTGCTTTTACCAAAACTTTCAACTGTTGTTTTGTGCTTTTCAGCAGTCTCTTTAGCAATCTTTTCAGGTCTTTTCTTAATAGTAATTTTAGAGGTTTTTGGTTTGGGAGTTTCTGGGTTCTTTTTGCTTCTGAGATCATATTGTTCATGGACCTTCATGATGGCATTCTCGAATCCCAACCTATAGTCTTCATATTCTAACCCTTCCTCATCACAATGTGCGTATGAGGTCTGGCTATATTCTATGAAATGGGTATGTTCTTCGTTACCCACTCCCAACATGTTTATAATGGTTCCCTCTAACTCTTCTATCATTCCTTCCTCTTCATCAACATAATTTTCTTGAAATGGAGGTCTGACTTGTTGATCAAATCTCTTTTTTTCATCTGAGGGGGGTTTCTCCTAAAGTTTTGGTTCTGAATTTGAGTCTGGTTCCTATTTTGGGCACTTGTTTGGATAGCCAACCTCTCCATCATTTTTTATAACCTATCCATGTTCTTGGCTAGATGGTCTAACTTTGAGTCAAATGTAGAAGGTGCAGTGTCCTTCCTATATGTCACTTTCTTCTCGGCCCTCATCCTGGCTCTTTTTTCAATTAGAAGAGATTACACACTAAGAGCTCCCTTCTGCATGTCTTCTAAAGTTAAGGGATCTCTTTCTCTAAGCTGATAGGCCATTTCAGGATCAAATCCTTCAGGAAATTTGGCAAAGGCTGATCCTTGTGGAGGTTTCAAATGCAGGGGAAGTGCATTATGCACACTATTGAATCTGAGTGAAATAACTTTGAACACTCTCCTAGGGTTTCTATAGGGGCTAATACCTCCATAATGTAAAAAGGCTGCTTTAGGCCTAAAAAAAAGGATTTTAAGGCTGAATGAAAGTTTCGGTAGGTGAGAGAGGGGATTTTTGAATAAAATGGGCTTCGAAGGGTAAATCATAAGGGAGAATGAGGAATATGGAGAGTAAATTAGAGGATGAAATGGTGAGGATGGAGGCCCTTAAATAGTTCCCTTCATAGTAGAAAAGTAGGTTTTGAACACCTTTGATAGAAACTGCAGTGAAGACTTTCTGAAGGATATAAGACACATGAGACTTCAAGAATGGTTGTATTTTCAAAGGAAATGTTTTCTTGAAGGATCTAAAACATATTTAGCCACCTGTTTTCTATGCCAAAAAATTATGGCTGGCTAAGAGATCTTACCCCCCAGATCCAATGGTCTATGATCAATATCGCGCAACTTCTTCTCTTGGAGTTTAACAGTCCAAAATCACGCGATACCGGTGGTATTGAGAAAGCCACGTGGCACAATACAACTGGATCGCGTTCAATTCGGCTGAAACCATTTACCACTCCAACATGGCGTGAAAACCACCCATGGTATTTCAAAAACCATCAATCCGCATTTTCGCTCCAATATTAAAAATTAAACCCATTTTCGTAGGTTTTTCCCGCAGAACCTCCTTTGCCTGCATTTTCCCCTTATCACTACTCTTTCCACCCTCCGCCAGCCTTTGTAAGCAGTTTATCCAATGCCGTAGGATTTTATTTAATTATTTGTTTATGTGGCAAGTTTTTAAAGGTGGCTTAGCATTGAAAATTCCTCCATAGCTAGCTCAGTAGCGGAAACCCCCCGGGATGAAAATCGTCAGGGCTTAAAGTGTAAAAGGAGGTTTACGGGGTTTATGAGCGTTTATCGGTGCTCTATTAAAACTAATAAAACAAATGAAACCCTCAGCGTTCCCAAATACCTGTTCATATAAAAAATAAGGGATATTCATAGAGACAAAGGATTAATAGTCAAAACATAGTTAAAACAAGAGATTAAAGGTTAATCCAGTCATCAGAAAGGACAAAAGCCCGAAGATGATAGGGAAAAGACTTAAAGCACAAATTAAAAGTTTAATATTAGTGATTAAAGAGTTAAAGAGATAGATCAGTCAAGAAAGCCTCCAAAATGCCACATCATTGAGCCTATTACTCCTCATAATTCCACCTGCAAGCTGAATTCACCAAAAAAAAGAGTGCATATTAATTACACAGTCAGAGATATTTTTTAAAGACAACTTAGCATTAACTGCCAACCTACCAAAAACCCTCAAAGTCAACAAAAGTGACTGAAGTTGATGAAAATTAATGCAGAATTCAATTAACAGAGTAGAAAACTCAGAAAAATTCTCCATTTGTCCCTTCAAAGGCCAAGAAGCACTTACTCTATATTAATTGAATAGATAGACCCTTCTTACACTCCACCTCCTCGTTCTTCTATAAATATTTTTGTAGAAGATATTATAGAAGTTGGTCTCCAAATATCTGTTGCATGTAAATAGTTTTTAAATTAGTTGTATCTTTGTTTTGTAATTGAAGACACATAAGCTGATATGAGAAGTTTGAAGCTATAAAGACCCACTTGACTTGAAGATTTTAACTGGCTTAAGCATCAAATACAAATAGCTTATTTATGGGATCCTAGTCTATGTCAATGGTGATGTGTTTCTCACTGTAAATTTTTATTTTCCTATTGTTTCCATTCTATCCACTTTTCTCTGATAACGAACAACAAACATAGATTAGGATTTACTTCTGAAGTACCCTAAGTCTCACTGATAAATCTTTATCCTTTATGTTTTCTGCTAATTGTTTATTTAAAGATGATTCAATAAAGTATAACCAGTGAAGTGTTGGTAAGCCCATATTTCCTGAGTACAACTTGAGATGTTGTCTTTGGATTTTCTTGATAATTTTTCTAATTAAATATTTAGCTAGAGAAGTCTATGGTTAGCCATGTCCTTTAGTTTATTCTCCAACAGTTGCTTTGAAAAGTTCCGTTAAGAGTATGTTGAAAGCAGACTAGTTTCAAAGTACTTACCTAATCTTAGACTACTTTTTATGTTTATCATGAATGTTTTCCCTTTGAATATGCTGAAAGTAGGCTAAGTTAAAATTCTTTACTTGACCTTAAGATATTCTATTTTTTTTAATGTTTTCTCTAGAGAGTGCATCAAAAGTAGGCTAGTTTCAAAGTACTTACCTGATCTTAGATTAATTTGTGTTTTTCCTTAAGTGCATGTCAAAAGTAGGCTAGTTTAAAAGTACTTACCTGATCTTAGACTGTTATTTTTTTCTTCATGTGTTTTACTTCTTTCGCTCCATTTCTTAGTGTTTCATTCCATAAAATCAACTTAAAGAGATCCTTTGACATAGATGACTTGCTCCATGGACCACTCTTGAACCTTGTTGTGCAATTAAATCCTCTTATGACTCCATAGCCTAATGGATTGATCTTTTCCTTACTTGTCTTATCAACTAAAACATTTTTTCAATTACTTACACCTTCACCCTTCATATAGAATTCCTTCATCTTCATGTTATCCTGCCCAACCAAAGAAAAAAAAACAACCTTGTTCTTCATAACTATCCTAAAATCATACTTGAAGCCTTAAATATCATATATTTGAACTCATATATAGAGAGATCCCTCTCTGAATCTAGGATTGCTAGGTCCTCAGATTCCAAAGTGGTTTTGATGTAGCCTCTGCAGCGTTTGTACTTGCCAAATTGAAAACTACGGAGTCCCAACACAACTCAACACATCTCTTAATAGAAACTGTGTTGTACCACAAGAATGAAGCTTGTCCTGAAGCCTGAATGTGGAAATACAGTGCAAAGCTCTTTCTATGAGACTTCTCAAGGAAAGCAGTGGGATTCCTGATCAGGAACACCCTGTGCTAAACATCACTTGTAATCTTAGCTAAATAGCTGAAGAAAGCTATATGTCTAAATAGACCATATATTCAAAAATATCATATCCTCAACATCCTGAATATGGTTGCCATCCTCTTCCTTATATAAGTGATGAGCTTTCTAACCCTAAACCCCACTCATTAAAGGCACTATCTCCATGCATGAGAACTTCCTCCAAAACTGCGTTGTCTCTCCATAAATCTCCACTCCTCCATGACAACACTATTGATTTGGTCAAATTTGACCTAGTCCACATGCTCTAACCCTTGTTCACACCTTAGTGTGCTTTATTAGGCTGAAAATATGATCCACTTCAACATGAGAAGTGGTTTTATTCCTAATAGAGAAATTTATGTGTCTCCCTACCCACTTATTCATCAAACAAGAAATCAAAATTAGATTTTAATATTCCAATTAGCTACATGCTAATTTAGGAATATTACATTGTCCTTCTTGTTGGAAATATTGTCATTGATGGAAAAGGAGAAAAAAGGAGAATCACCTAAACTATCATTAAGGCAAAGAAGTAAAGAAGCAACAACAACAAGGCAATAATGCAGTAAGAAAACATAAAGGAGAGGTAGAGGAGCAATAGAGAGGGAAGGAGCAACATTAGACCATCAGCAAAGGCACCAAAGGAGCAAAGGCGGCAAAAAGGAAAAGGCAAAAAAGGCAACAAAAAGGCAAAGGCAACAAAGGTAGATAAGAAGAAAAGGCAGCAAAGGAAGTCAAGGAAGAAAAGGAGAAAATACAACAAAACAACAAAGGCAGAATCATGAATGTGCTGGGTAGAGTCATAAATGTGAAACAAGCATGATAATCCCAAGTCAGAGTGAATAACAAACAGAAGAACAAAGGAGGACTGGAGATAATCCTCTGTTGAATCGGATATTGCATTAAGCGCACAGTAGAAGGCGATCGGATTTGCAAGAAACGATGACGATCAAAGGACAATCAGATTTGCAAGACACAACTAGGACCATAAATCTTACACAATCCTCTGTTTGATTGAATATCGTATTAATCACATAGTAGAAAGCAATCAGATTTGTAAGCAGAAAAGAGGACTGTAGATCTTGCATAGATCAATGATGGAAGATAATATCACAACCGTGAAGTCGTCGCATATCACAGAGTATAGTATTTATAGTTAAGACTTTGCAAGTTAATTTCTTTAACTTGCAATGCGAAGTGGATCAGAAAGGAGACAAGCATGGGCTGTCGGATCCAACGAAGACCAACAACAGAGATTGAAAGAGCAAATCGCAAAGTTTAGTGTTTAAGTGTTAAGTTTGTCGCACGGTAAATTATTTTGTGTGTGATGTGAAGTGGAGAAGGGACACGTGTTGGCATGATGCAATATCACAAATCGGATGAAATAGAGGTTAATAACTAGGTTAAATTGTAAAGTGATCGAAGTACGATCGCCTGTGATTGGTGGAAAGTGTTGTGGGACCCTCTAGTAAAGAAGTTCCACCTATTGTTTGCGAAGAACGGATGGCGAATCGCGAGTTTGCACATCACAAATGTTAACAAATGGTGCTAAGGCTTCACAAGGTATGTTAACTTGTTTGCGATGCGGAAAGGTTACAAAGTTACGATGCGGTGAAAGAGAGGAGCCATGTGTCAGCACTGCGCTTTAGCACACATCGCAGATTTTATGTTTTGTACTTAAGGTTCATACGGTAAGCTATGTTGGATGCAATGCGATGTGATCGAATATCAAACAAGATGGGAGATACGTTCTTTTCTAAACGTTAAAAGTTGTGAGCAAGCGAAGTGTGATGTATTGCGAATGGTCAAGTATTGTGGGACCCGAAAACCCCTGTTCCGCATATATGTAAGGGATGTCTATTATGTGAATTCTATTATAAAGTATGGGTTGTTTGATTTCTAAACGTATGTATGTTAATAAAACTCAAAAATTGTAATCCGTTGAGTTAATAGGGATTTTATGTGGTCCATAACCCACAGGTCACAGTTGGAAATATAACTGCAAAAACATAAATACAAAGGGACAACAAGAAGAAGAGGACAAACACACAACAAAAATAGAAGATGAAAGGGCTGAATTGAAATATTATTGTAACTATAAATGTAAACTCATTGATTATTTTATATTGTTTGTGATGCAAAGGCAAGACAAACTAACCTTGACAAGAAATATAGTCATAATGATTACTTTGATGTATCTTTGGCCCGAAGAATGAGGAATCAAATGGGTGGAAGGCAGAGAGTCAAGCCTGTTCACTCCATATTCCCTGTAGAATGCAAAAAGTCATGAAGTTATCTATATAAAACAGGTAATATCAGTATGCAGAACGTTACGAAAATCAAAGGAAGAGAGAGAGAGGGTGCAACAGAATTGAAGAGTGCGAAAGAGGTTAGAAAACTGCAGAATTGAAAAGAGCAGAAGAATGTAAGAGAGCTGCAGAAGGTTGGAGAGAAGAAGAATAAGAGAGAGAGCTGATATGAAGCAAAGGTTGAAGAAGCAACAGTGGAGAAGGAGTATAAAATAGCTGATATCTAGGTAAATCAACATTTTAGTTTCATGATGAGTGAGGGGATTGTAGTCTTTTCACAATTAGTAAAAGCAAGTAAATTCGATTTATGGCGTTGGTGAGGGCCTCTTGGTTGCAGCCTGGAAAAAATTCATGGGAGTTAGGTGCTTATTTTGGATTGTAGATTGATAGATGTACGCGTTGGACCTTGAGGTAGGGCTCTGGGTTGTAGCTAAATAGATGGGAGTTAAGAGCTTCCTTGCAAGTTGTAGCTTGCAAAATGTGAGTATGTGAGATATCTCCATCTGTTACTGTGGAATATCTGGAAAATCAGTTGTGAGAGGGCCAGACTTGCTTTTTATTTTGCATCTGCAAATAATAAGATGTGGTTTTCTCCCTTATGGGTTTCCACTTATATCTGTTTTCTATGTGCTTGATGATTATGTGTTGATGTGATGTATTAATATACTTAATACTTGCTATACACACATTAAGTTTTTTGATTCATTATGTATTAATCTTCTTATGAACTGAAGGTGTAATTGAGTTGAATGAAAAGAGTTTTAAATGTCCATGAATGAACTAAACTGATTCACCCCCCCTGTCATTTTAGCTAAGAGTTCATCAATTGGTATCAGAGCCAGTTCCTTCCGTACCAATTTAACAACTGGAACGAGATCCTAGGTCCCCAAAATGGCTAGCCTAGAAGGATGCTCAACAAATAAAGTGCCATTGTTTACTGGCACAAACTATACCTTCTGGAAAATAAGAATGAAAGCCTATATGATGTCTCTTAGATTAGATGTCTAAATTGCAGAAGTAAAATATGCACCAAAGGATATTGACACAAAGAAAGAAGCTAAACAAGATTTTTTACAGCTAATGCAAAGAAGTGGTGCACTTCTAGATGCCTATAGAAATCAGACTTAGATCAGCAATGCACACTAAGATGCCAAAGGTATGGATGACTTAGAAAGATCTCAAACGAGATAAAAGAAGATAAATAAACTACAAGCTTATGAACCCAATAAAATTTAAAGAAAAACTTAGAATGAAGATGCGAAGATGAAATATTTTCTTCTAAAGGTAAAGAAAATGATCAACATGACATCTCTAGGAGAAACCATTAACGAATGTGTGATAGTGCAAAAGATATTGAGATCTTTCCTATCCAAGTTTAACCCTAAGGTTTCTGCCATAGAAGAAACAGAAAACTGGGAAACCTTGACCATGAACCAATTACTTGGAAAATTGATAGCTTATGAGATGAGACTTCCAAAAGGGAAGTCAAATGTGAGGGAGGCAGCCTTTAAGGTAGAAAAGTGCATAAAAAATAAGGAAGATACATGCTCATGATCAGATGAAGAAGAGGCCAAATTCGTCAGAAGATTGGATAGAGGCACGAGTAAGTACAAAGGTAAAACTCCATTTAAGTGCTTTAATTGTGGAAGAGTAGGGCACTGTGCTTCAAAATTTCCCCATAAGAGAGCAGAGAACTGGCCACAATAGATATAGAAAACAAAAATAAATAACTGGCAGAAAGGGAAGAGATTTAATAGAAAATCATTTTATGCTCAACAAGATAGCAGTGCATCTGAAAGCTCAGATGAATCCTCAAATGAAGAAGGAACCACTGAATTTGTGTTGATGGCCAAGGAAGAGCTTGAAGGATACCCTTTGGAATATGGGAAATAAGGTGAGGTAGATCTTAAGGGGGAGATAATTAGTGCCCTGGAGGAAATAGATAGACTTAAACTCAAGTGCAAAAAATAGAAAGACATTCTCCTGAAATATGTAATTGAAGAGCCAAGTTCGGAAAACCTCATTCAGTTGAAAGTAGAACTTGAAGAAGCTAAGAAGGTGGAAGACATTATGATAAAGAAAATAAATGATAAAAATCAGGAGCAAGAGAATTTGGAAGAAGAAGTAGTATGCCTAAGAATAAAATTAGAAAAGGCTGAAAGGGAATTATCTATGAATACTCCACGGATGAAAATCTATGAACAGTTGGAAAAAATACTAAAAGCTCAAATATATCCTCTTATAAATATTGGGATAGGCTATGAAGGAGAAAACAGTAAGTCCAAGGTTGAATATAACAAGAATATCACTTTCGTGAAAGCTATAATAAAAGAAAATGTTAATTCTTAGCAATCTGAGAGTATTGCAGCTAGAAGACTAATAGAAGAAAGGAGAAGGTTGTGTAAGCAGCTCGGGGATGACATTACCTCCATGGTAAACTCAGAGAAGGCAGACATTGAGAAAGATGATGAAGCAACCCAAAAGAGATCCAAATAATTAGAAGCCAGCAAGACCTCGATGGGTAATGAAGCAAATAGAAACAAGCAGCAAACTCAAATGAAAAAGAACAAAATGAAGAAATAGTTATCTCAAAAGGTTGATACACTCATGAATATGAATCAAATAAATTCAGAAGTAGTCAAAGGAGTTTCTTTCCTCCTATGAGGAGTATCACCTGTTTTTCCTACCACAAACCCAGACATATTGCAACATACTGTAGGACAAAGAAAATCCAATCCAACCAACAAAAGATGCAGAAAATGGAAAGACTACCTCATGAAAAAAAATGGAGAGGACAACCTTTCACGAGGTACACTAATCGTTTCCATGGCTACTATTTTTCATGCAATTAATTTGGACATAAATATGTTGAATGTAAATTGTGTTAAAAAAGGGGAAAAAAATCCATACATCAACTCAACCTTACTTAGGTAAAATAATATTTTATTCATGCCACAAGCTTGGTCATAAAGAAAAATATTGTAAGCTACCATATACATTAAATAAATCTAGACAAATGATGGAATCCAATCAAATCAAACAAAACTATGAATCAAAAATAAGTGTAGACATTATGAAGAACCCAAATAAAGTATGGAAGGAAAAGAGAAAGGGGGAGCTTGTTACTTTAATAACATAATGAATCCATAATAGTCTTAGGGTGAGCTGCTCTAGGAAGCAATGCAAATATCCAGCCATTAATAGATAAGAAGCAACATCCGAGGGGGAGAGTAGTTCATAAATATTCCCCATAAAATTAGTCTAAGAAGAGCTCCTCGGAATAAGAACAACTAAAAGTTCAGGAAGGGAAAGGACAATTACTCTGACATAGAACTATAGAGGAAGAAGGATACCTGAAGCATTCAATAGCCAATAGGTTGATAGAAGGAGAGAAGGTAGGAATAAACCATGGTGGTAGAGGGAACATTAGCCATGAACATGTAAGCTAAGAAGACAACAACACACTAAGTGATGAATGGTTAAAATCACAAAAATTATGTTTCGAGATATAGAACTGGAAAGATCCATAGAGGATGATCACACTGTGCATCACACTGAAAGTGTTAACATTAAAACACAATTAAGAAGGATGAGTAAGATAAATGTTTATCATCATTATATCATTACATCATTCATCAATAGAAGGTCCCCTTGGAGGAAAGAAGTTAAATGACTGATAAAAATATGAGTTTTCTGCCCTTTTAGATTCCAAGTAAAGAAATTGAAAATGTCTTTCTGAAGATCATTATGTTAGAATTGTTGAATTGTATATAGAGCACCAATGATTCTGGAGCAGTCCTAGAAAGGAATATGCAGTGACATTATTTTAAAAATAGAATGACAGAATAAGAAAAAGGTTAATGATGCCAGAATCAGATTCAGTATATTGATGATTGTTGTTGAGAACAGTGGAGAGCTCAATAGTATAAACTATGAAGGTTGTCTTAACAATGGGTGTATGTGCGAGCTCAAGTGAAATTACTGCATGGATTATCAAATTAGTATCAATTATTATTTGTAACAAGCAGCCTGCTTATCAACATAATATTGAGTGTTATCAATGGAGAAGTGGTACGGTATAGGTCCTCAAGATCAGATTATTATGACAGAAGTACATCAAGGTAGTACTCCCAACGTTATCAGCATTATAGTATATTTAGATTAAGCTCTGGTTGCTCTGATTATTGCATAGTATTTTCTGATTGTAAATACTCGAGAATACCGAGCTACATTATTAAAGTAGGAAAAGGTCAATAAAATTGCTAAAGAATCATTATCCCATTTACATTTGAATATTATATTGAGCGTTGAAGCAGTATCTATTTCTAGATATAACTGCATGCCTTCCTCAAGTCAGTATAGATATATATTCAAGGCCTATTTCTTAGGATCATTCATAAAGTTGTGTGAATTCTGTTTTTTAAGATTTCAATTAAACAACTTGAAGATGTTTTGTTGAGATCATTATGATAGAACAGTTAAAGTATTTGAAGTATGAAGGACTAGTTGTGTTAATATTACTATTTGAAGCTCAAGAGTCTTTTATTGTTTCATCTAAAGCCTACTTCAGCAGAAAGGAATTGTTGATATTTCACCATTGCAGAGAGGTTGATCATTGACATACATACCCCCTTATGTCATAAATAAAATTGTACAGTTGATAAGTGAGATTGATCAATGAATTGAATGTATCTAGCCTCAATGGTTTGTTTTGAAAATACTTTGTACATTATTAAAGTCATTGGGTCCTTTAGATTGAAAGACAGTCTAGTTTTACAACAAGTTGTAAGGATTCTTGAGATTCATTGTTCACATCAGTGTAATATCCATGTTAGCAGTCTAGCACATATCACCAACAACATGAAGTAAAGGTGAACCATAACTACAAAATATATATTCGCATCATCATATTTGAACAGATGTGTACTGCAGATGTGTATTGCAGAAGAAGACATATTCCATCTACAACTTTCCTCAACATATATGTATCTTAGATAAAGATCAGATCATAATATAGACTGAAGTATATTTGGAGAAGACTTTATATGTTGTATGGAGCATTCTTAGTATTTTAGTATTATCCAATGATGCATCTCTGATTATATAAGTCTGATACAGTTTGTTCTATGAAGTGTCCTTATCACAACTTCTAGCTTTATACAAGTGAAAGGAGTTTGTGCTTAGGGATGGTATCAACTTACTGTGTATATACATACAAGTTCAATTATTTTCAAAGTGTTCTCCCAACAACTATTATACACTAGCCTGGAGCAGCAACGTATAAAGTCAGAAGAAGAAGGCCTATACAATGGCACCGTAGAGAACATGCAAGGATAGAAACTACACTGGGAAATGTGCAATCCTTTGCCATTGATGTCAAAGGGGGAGGATAGGCAAACATAAGAAGAAATTTTCTTTTGAAAAGCAAGCAGAGGAAGAAAGACACCTCTCAAAATGAAAGACCGGGGGAGGAAGTCTTGGACGAAGTGTTGTTGTCAATGCCAAAGGGGGAGACTATTGGAAATATTTTCATTGATGGCAAAGGAGTAGAGAAGCAGCAGCAATAAGGAAAAGAAGTAGATCAGGTAGTAATGCAGTAAGAAAACATAAAAGAGAGGCAGAGGAGCAGCAGAGAGGAAAAGAGCAACAATAGACCATCAACAAAGGCACCAAAGGTGTAAAGGCAACAAAAAGGAAAAGGCAAAAAAGGTATTGAAAAGGCAAAGGTAGCAAAGGCAACAAAGGAAGTTAAGGAAATAAAGGAGCAAAGGCAACAAAACAACAAAGGCAGAATCATGAATGTGCTGGGCAGAGTCGTGAACGTGCAGCAAGCATGATAATCCCAAGTCGGAGTGAATAAAAAATAGAAGAACAAAGGAGGGCCGGAGATCTTGCATGAATCCTCGGTTAAATCAAATATTGCATTAAGCGCACAGCAGAAGGAGATCGGATTTGAAAGCAACAACGAGTATCGAAGGACAATCGGATTTGCAATACATAGCAAGAACCATAGATATTACACAATCCTCTGTTTGATTAAATATCATATTAATCACATAGTAGAAATAAATCGGATTTTCAAGAAACAATGAGGACCGTAGATCTTGTGCCGATCAACGGTGGAAGATCACATCGCAACCGTGATGTCATCGCATGTCACAGGGTATAGTATTTACAGTTAAGACTTTGCAAGTTAAGTTATTTAACTTGCGATGCGAAGTGGATCGGCAAGGAGACAAGCATGGACCATTGAATCCAACAAATACCAACGGTGGAGATCTAAAGCGCAAATCGCAAATTTTAGCATTTAAGTGTTAAGGCTGTCGCAGGGTAAGTCATTTTGTGTGCGATGCGAAGTGGAGAAGGGACACATGTTTTCATTACACAATATCACAGATCGCACGAAATAAAGGTTAACCTCTAAGTTAAATTGTAAAGTGAGCGAAGTGCGATCGCCTGTGATTGGTGGAAAGTGTTGTGGGACCCTCCAGTAAAGAAGTTCCACCTCTTGTTCGTGAAGAAAGGCAAGTAGTGAGGACCGTTAGATTGTGTAGAAGATCAACAACGGGCAGAAAATCACGAGTTTTCACATCGCAGATGTTAGCAGATATTGCTAAGGCTTCGCAAGGTATGTTAACTTGTTTGCCATGTGGAAAGGTTAGAAAGTTGCAATGCGGTGAAATGGAGGAGCCACGTGTCGGCACTGCGCATTAGTGCACATTGCAGATTTTATGTTTTGTACTTAAGGTTCCCATGGTAAGTTATGTTGGATGTGATGCGATGTGATCGCATATCGCACAAGTGGGAGATACATTCATTGCTAAACATTAAAAGTTGTGGGTAAGTGAAGTGTGATTTATTGTGATTGGTCAAGTATTGTGGGACCCGAAAACCCTTGTTCCATGTATATGTAACGGATTTCTGTTATGTGAGTTCTATTATAAAATATGCACTGTTTGATTGCTAAACATATGTATGTTAATAAAACTTGAAAATTTTAATCCGCTGCGTTAAAAGGGAGTTTATATGGGCCATAACCCACATGTCATAGTTGGAAATATAACTGCGGAAACATAAAAGAGAAAGGGACAACAAGCAGAAGAGGACAAACACACAACAAAACTAAGAAGTTGAAAGAGCTGAATTGAAATATTATTGTAACTGTAAATGTAAATTCATTGATTATTTTATATTGTTTTTTATGCAAAGGCAAGTATCCGTAGGCATAGGAAAAACTCGATGAGTACTATAATGATTACTTCTAATGTAATATCCTAAACTGAATAATGAGGAATCAAATGGGTGAAAGGAAGAGAGTCAGACCTGTTCACTCCATATTCCCTATAGAATGAAAACAATCATGAAGTTATCGTTATAAAAAAGGTAATATCAGTATGTAGAAGGTTACAAAAACATAGCAAGAGAGAGAGAGGGTGCAACAGATTTGAAGAGTGCGAAAGAGGTTAGAAAGCTGCAGAATTGAAAAGAGTAGAAGAATGTAAGAGAGCTACAGAAGGTTGGAGAGTAGAAGAATAAGAGAGAGATTTGATATGAAGTAAAATTTGAAGAGGTAGTAGTGGAGAAGGAGTGTAACAGAGATGACATCCAGGTAATTCAACATTTTAGTTTCACGATGAGTGAGAGGATTGTAGTCTCCTTTCAAGTAGTAGCTTGATAAATTTCCAGTTGTAGCTGGTTGAGGTAGGAGCCTCTTGTGGGTTGTAGCCTACAGAAAAATACATGGAATTTGGTGTTTCTGTTTCAAGTTGTAGCTTAATAGATGTCCAGCTGGAGTTGGTTGAGGTAGGAGCCTCCTGTGGGTTGTAGCCTGCATAAAATAGATGGGAGTTGGAGCTTCCTTGCAAGTTGTAGCTTGCAGAATTTGAGGTAGTAGCCTCATGTAGGTTGGATCCTACAAAAAATCAGTGGTGAGAGGGAGTTAGAGCTTGCCTTTTCATCACAACAATAATAATATGTGGTTTTCTCCCTTATGGGTTTCCACT
Organism: Pinus albicaulis; assembly: GCA_034641835.2. NCBI lineage: Eukaryota > Viridiplantae > Streptophyta > Pinopsida > Pinales > Pinaceae > Pinus > Pinus albicaulis. The sequence continues at coordinate 367,870,639 of CM076573.1, forward strand.
TATATATGTTATCTATGTGCTTGATGATTATGTGTTGATGTGATGTATTAATATGTTTAATTACTTGCTCTACACACATTAAGTTTGTTGATTCATTATGTATTAAGATGCTTATGAACTAAAGGTGTAATTTAGTTGAATGAAAAGAGTTTTAAATGCCCATGAATGTACTAAATTGATTCACCACCCCTCTCAGTTTAGCTAAAAGCTCATCACTTCTATGCCAGATAACATGAGATACTGGCAGGTTTTTGGTAGTGATAAAAAAATCGAAAGATTCCTACAATCTAAACATGAATTTGAAGACAGTAATATAGACATGGATTATGAGGAAGACAGTCTTACTGATGAACAAATTACTGAGGAAAAACAAAATGTTGTTCTAGAAAATGTTGTTCTAGATGTAAATACCGATGTAAATATTCCAGCTAACAAAATTGTACATAATACAGAAGATAAAAAAGACCTGGAAAAAGAAGAATTTGAAATACTCCAACTCAAAGACAATAATATTCCTAGAGGGCTGGTCTCTTTAGAGGAATTATTTGACTTTAATGATGTGGCAAAGAAACCCAAAATGGAACCAACTGGTACAAACATTGAGGAATGTAATATAGGCACTGAAAAGAAGCCCAAAATCATAAAATTGTCTAAATCTCTGCCTATTATTACAAAGAGAAGATATATAGCCATGTTCAAATACTTCATTGATGTGTTTGCATGGATCTATGAGGATTTGAAGTCTTACGATACAAGCATCATTCAACATAAAATTCCAATTAAAGAAAATAAAAATCCATTCAAACAGAAATTGTGAAGAATAAATCCTGTTTTGATGCCTTTAGTTGAGAAAGAAATTAAAAAGATGTATGAATCAAAAATCATAGTACCACTCAGATACTCCAAATGGGTTTCCAATATTATCCCAACTAGAAAGAAAAAAGGTGAAATTAGACTCTGTATTGACTTTATAAATCTTAATAAAGTATCTCTTCAGGATAATTACCATTTACCAAAAATGGATCACATATTGCAAAGGGTAGTGGGTTCCAGTATGATATCTTTGTTAGATGGTTTTTCTGGTTACAATCAAGTGTTAGTACACCGGATGACCAACATAAGACAACTTTTACAACTCCTTGGGGGACTTTCATGTATGTGAAAATTCCCTTTGGATTGATGAATGTTGGAGCTACCTTTCAAAGGGCCATGGACATTGCATTTGTTGATGACATTGGCCACTTTATTGTGATTTATTTGGATGACATCATTGTGTTTTCTAAAACTGATGAAGAACATTTAGCACTCTTAAGAAGAGTTTTTGAAAAATGCAGAAAATTTGGAATTTCCCTAAATCCTAGGAAAACATTATTTGGATTAGAAGAAGGAAAATTGTTAGGCTATATTATCTCTCAGGATGGAATCAGAATTGACCCTAGCATAATTGAAGGAATATTAAAAATCAAGCATCCCAGAAATCTAAAAGAACTCCAATCATTCATTGGTAAAATCAACATCCTAAGGATATTTATACGAAACTTAGCAGAACTTTTAAGGAACATTACCAATATGCTCAAGAAACAATCAGAAATAAAATGGACCATAGAAGCAAAACCGTCTTTTGATTTAGTCAAGCTAGCACTGAAAAAATCCCCAGTACTAATTAGTCCAGATTTTACTAAAGATTTCATCATTTTTTCTTTTTCTTTTTAACATACCAATTTGTGATTTGATCTTGAATTGTGACTTCTTCTTGGAAGAGACAAAATGAAACTCATCTGCATTTATCATTTTTCTGATATATTCAAGTGAAAAAATTCTCATAGAGAGATACTTGGGCAGTTTATAGGGGGCCAATTCACTACCATAAACCCTGATCTCTGTGTAGTTTTGGTAGAGGTACCAATCTGTTATTCTGATCTGCTCTGTCAACTGCATCACCTTATTTATTTCCTCACTAATCCTTGGCTCTGTAGTACTTTTGAGTGCACTGATTGTTGGATGAATAAACAAGTCTACAAAGATTTTGTAGGAGTAAATATTCTGCTCCTTCATCAATAAAGTAGTCCAGAAAATCACTGATTGGGGTTGAGAATCATCATTTAGTTTCATCATATCCAATTTAAAACTGATGGATTCGAAATAAACAAACATGTACACCAACACAAAGGTGTATTTGAAAAATTATTTTGTCTAAAACCTTAGGAATTGTTCATGAATTGCATCTGCAAGAAAATATGCATAGTTGAACAAGATTTTGGGCTGAACATCTGAGGAAAGAATAGAAAAGAAGGAAATCATGGCTTCATCCACCCACTAATAATTGTGATACCCCAATAAATAAGATAAGGCAGTGATAATGTGTTTGGTCCTATCAGGAAAGATGGATGAAGGGTATGGGGAATTCTTGGTAGGCATTGGGACATTTGTGGCCAAGAATAATTCTAAGGTTTTGCCCCTGCTAGCAAAGTCAAGTTTCTGGTATAATTCTCTCAGGGCTTCATATGAAAAGGGAATGTTATTCTCAACAATGGGGGCCTGCATCATTTCTTGAATGGATTGGGCACTGATGGAAATAGTATTTCTCATGCAGTGTTCACTATGGCTCTTTGGTTTATGTCATAACATGATTTACATTTTTTGATTAGTTCAGGGAAGTTATGGGTTTTTGGAAAAATGAAATAAGGAAGCTTGGTGTCCCAAAGGCCTATATCATCTACTTCTTGAATAAATTTATCCTCGAGCCAGCAGTAGACATCGAACAAGTCGAATTCAGACTCTGTCTCATGGATCTTGTAATATCTATCAGCCAGGGGTATGTGATCTAAGTCTACCTAAGGATAGACCATGGGATTTAAAGGTTGTTGGTCTGCCTTTGGAGGCACCTTATGTCTTCTGTAAATCAGTTCTTGACTGATAATGAATAATGGGATGATAGAAGGGGTAACAGAGAAAGGGAAATTTCCACAGAATAAGATTCAGGGAAGGGAAAAATTAAAAAGAACAGGGGGAAGATTATAATAGAATATTGATTGAAACAATAGAGACCTGATAATTTCTCCTTGATAAGCATGGTCCTTTCTTCAATTGTGTGGTTCTGGTTTATCACAAATTCAAAAATACAAGTTTTTAACCACAGACAGAGAGTATCTACACACGAATCTTATAACGAGAAATAACGAGAAAATAAACAATAGCGAGCATAAAACATAAAATAGATAAACACGGAGATTTTCCCCTAGATCCCAAATTGGGATGACCAGATTGATTTTTCATCATATTCCTTTTAGTGTTACAACACATATATATACATGTCGAAGCATACATAAACCCCAATCCATTAACCCTGGATTAGAACATAACCGTAGTTCCCTTGACCGGATCTACAAAAATACTAGGGGCCGAAAACCATCGTACCCCAATACCATGTGCAAAACCATGCACAAAACCATGGACGCGGACTACCCGCCGGAAATTAAGGACCAAAAATTTTCGCGCGTGCTTAGTCGTGGAAAGAATATAACACATACCCAACCAAAAACTGCAACAATTTGACAATAAAAAATAGCGTAAACTTTGTTGTGAAATCACATTCGATCTTTATTACTGCGATACGTGGATTTGATTAGGCGCGGGTCCATTGGATAACGGACTAGCCATTAATGGGACAGCCTGTGTTGGAGGGAGGTGTTGGGATTGAATGGAGGGAAAATGTGGGAGCAGACGTGGTGCTAACGGTCAGTTGAAAGTGAATAAGAGTGACGGTTTGGTAGTAGTGAAAACCACTTTTCGAGGGGTGCAAGAGCGGTAGTGTGGCGAGTTGAAGGGGGGGGTGCGAAATAGTTTGGAGGTGACATGTAGCGGGAATGGTGGTAATAGATACCGAACGTTTCGGACCCCCCCCCTCCGTTGTTAAACTTGAGAGGATGAGGGGGTCGTCAGATGTGGCTTGCTAAGTGGAGATGATGGGAAAGTGTAGGGAGTTTAGTGCTTGACATGATGTGCGATGCGATGGTGGGGTCCAGAAATATGAATGTCGAGGGGTAGAGTAGACTTTAGGATAAATGGAAATATGAAGGTTTAGGGGGTTGCGATAAAGGGAAAATATGATCGTCAGGGGTTTTGAATAATAATCATAATAATGTGATGATTTAATATAAATCAAAACCTCTCACTTAGTGAAAAATTTCATTCTCCAATATTTATAAATAAAACATCTTTTGTCCCTTTGGTATTTTCTTCCACCATAAGAAAATGCAATTTTATGTTGTGCTTTGTGGAATACTCTTCACACTTGCCTTCCATTCTTCCTCTTCAACATATATACCTACCCAAACTAATCATCTAACATTTTTTCTTCTTTTTCAGGGTGCATTTAGACTAGCAAACCCTTAAAACATTTTTTCTTTTGAATTTCGAACCTAACACCTATTGTTATTTCATCCATTGACTCAGTTTAAATTGTTGAGCCAATTTCATTTTCTACCTATCTACTGATAAGCCAAGATTAGACAGTTTGGAAAATTTTATTTTCTAACCTATCAACAGAAATTGAAAAATGTCCAATCATGATTAAACTATCTTACTGGACACTCCTATCTAATGAGTAGTGGCATTTAAACTTGCAGCACTTTCAGTTATATTCTCTTTTCCTATTTTTATACCCTCTTTTCTTTCTTCTTTTTTCATATTTTTTTTATTTGAAATAATTTGAATTTTAAAAAGCCTTTCAATATGAAAACATGCAAGAAATATGAAGTATCTAATCACCTTGAGATCCTATAATTTATAGGGTACTAACAGAACACTCACAAGGCATACTAGCTTGCTCATTCAAAAGGACAATTTTACTTCTCTCTCATGTTGACAGCTAAAGCCAAGGCACATATTTAAGTAAAATGAAAACCAGGTCGTATTATGGATGGGACTCCTACACCAAATGATGTGAAGCCTAGTTGGGACTTTATATTGGGGAGCTCCCCTGTACATTAGTGGTATCCAACACTGTCAACGTAACCTATAGTCATTCCTTGCTTAAATTTTATTAATTATTGTATTTTTTTAATAAAAATGTTTTTTCACATTTTTCCATTAATATATTTTATTAATCATAATATTTTTTTGATAGATTAATTATTAATTGTAGCCAACCTTTTTTTCATAAGACTATGTTATCATGTACCACTATTTTATTAGCAATTTGATTCCCCCTCCACTAAGGTTGTGGTCCTTAAATATCACACTTAAGATAGCTAAATTATATGATCTCATTCACCCCATAAGGGTTCTTTATTTTTTGCATAAGAGTTAGGTAGTAAGAAGCAATACTACATATTACAATTATTTTATTTTTATTCTATTTATTTTTTATGTTATATATATATATATATAGTTTGTTTGTTTAAAAAAAAATAATAGTTTTATTTTTATTATTTTTCCCTAAATTGGTATTTTGAATAATTTTTTATTATATTTATGTTATAATTTTGTATAACACATATATATTCAATTTTTTTATTTTTTTTAATTATATTTTTTCTCTTTTTTTCCTTTTTTTAATTAATAACATTTTACTTTATGTTTAATTTTTAATTTTTAAATTTGTAAGACAATGTTTTTTTTTTAATTTTTATACCTAGCAAGGTAGTGTAATCAATTTGGGTCATATTATTTCCAAAGTTTATTAAATTTTTGGTAAAAGTAAATATTAAATTTATTTTTTTGGAAATTGAACATTATTTTTGAATTTTGAAAATTTGAATTTCTAATTTTTGATTGGTTGATGACTAATTAATGTGGTTTCAATTAAATTTTTGAGAATAAAAAATTTTTAAAGAAAAAAAATGAAACTTCTAATCGCCAAGCGTTCTCATAAATTAATTATCGATTTTTTTTCCAAATTTATGGATTTTTCCATAATTAATATTTTTTTTCCAAAAGAAAAAAAAAATTTCCACTAATTTTCGAGCTTTTACTAACTATGGATTTTCTTCATATTTTTTCCTGGCTGATTTATATTATTGAATGGACTTGCTTCAATCATTTTCCTCAATAAACCTTAGCTATATTATGTGTTTTCACAATTCAATTTTAAATCATGATGCTATATAAATAATAAAATTTAAGTTAAAAGTACATTAAATTAGATTTTCTCTTTTGTCTTCATAATTTTAATCATAACTTAAAAATATAAAATACAAAATTAATTTTTAGGAATATTTAGCACTCACACTTAAGCCTTTGTGTAACTATATTTTATTATTTTAAAATACTAGACATTGTAATTTTTTATATTATATCTTTTATTCCAAATGAATTCTTTGTCAGGCCATTAAGACTACACAAGATACTTCATATTAATTTGATTTTTTTGACATAGAAATTCTACAATATATTTAGTAATTGTTGTTTAATTAGGATGAGTATAAATTTAAAGTTAGATAAATAGCTTATCACAATCATTAAATTTTTTAAAAAATATTTATTTTATTTATATTGTATAAATAAATTATTTAATATAAATATACTAGACATTTTAATTTCTCCTCCTTATTTGGTCCCATAACCTACAGATGGAATAAAATGTGTGCAAAAACATTTCAATAAACTCTTAACTTTTATAACAAAGGATGATGCTAGGGCTAATTCCAAGGTTATCTAGTCCATTAATTACTTTTGTTACTTCCCTTAGTCATATTTAAAATGGTAGTTTTCATTATTATATTTGATGACTTTTTCTACATCTCACTAATTACTATCAATTACTTTTGTATAAAACGCAGTACACTAACCAAAGTAATGGTGCACATTACACTTGTTTTATAATCTCTTTTTTTAGCATATCTTTTCTAGTTTTTTTACTAATATTGATTTTAACATAATTATATTTTTTTATTTATCTTTTTAATTTTTGTTTTAAATTAAATTTTGCTTTGGTCTTTAAAGTTTGTTTCCAATTTAGTTTTTATTTTCTAACAAAGTATTATTGTTTTCTCATATTTTCGACCTCGTTTTTTTAAAGTTGTTTTTAATTTTTTTAAACATACTCTTTTTTTTACTTGGGCACTTTTACGTCGTGAACTGCATGGAGATTTTTCTGCTTTATTAAAATAGGCAAAAATCTCAAGAGATGACAAAATTAGGAATTTGTTGCTAGATTTAGCTCCAAAAGCTGTTGGGAGGGAGCTACGCATCCTAAATTTGATGTGAGAGGATTTACGAGGCGAAATAGATTCTCCTCGCATAAAAATCTGCATCCATACGCATTGTGTTTGAGAGTGTGAGAGTTTTCTGCAATTCCTCGCCTTTCGATTAACAAAATTGCTGCTTGCCCTTATGTTGGGGTGGACGTAGGCCCACATTTGGCTGGGTGAACCACGTTAACTGTTGTGTCTTCTCGTGGTATGGTTTATATGCTATGTTTGTCTCCTGATTTTCTCGCCGCACACCGTTAGTATAACACGTATCGCAGGCGCTTAAATGGGAGGAGGGACGGGCCCAAGTCTCTGGCTTGTGGATCGAATCGGCCCGTGCAGCTGGAGCTGCAAGCGACCGACCGGTGCGTGATCGGGCGCCGGTGGTATTCACTTGCGTGTCGGAGGTGGAGCGCAAAGGTCGCGTGAGTTACCGCCCCGAGCAAAATCGTCGCGGAATACCGTGAATCGACGACCCAATCCGTGGGCCGGGTAGTGTAAGCGCCGTTTGCTAGTGTGCGTAAGCCGAGTTTCGAAAGTGAGTCGAGTGCCGGAGTTGCGAGCTGACAAAGGTTACATAGTCGCTCCGCATTAATATTTAAACCGGGGACAACGAAGTGAAGTCGTTCACTTCATTTAACCGAGAACCGATATTTCATTAAATCGTTTTGAAATGGGTCAAACTCAAATCGATTTTCATTTTACCTCTATTCAAATGCCTTTCTATTTATTTGCATATATATTTTAAATCGATTATAATGGTGGCATATTTAAGATCGATTTGTAAATGCCATTTGTAATAAAAAGAAAAAAGGGAAGTCGATGTCGTTTCTATATATGATATTATAATTATATCAAGAGATTGTTTTTAAATTGTAATACGCCATGATATTACAAGGCATAGCGCTCCATTTTGAATCACTCTGTAATATTAGATTTGCCATTTTCCATATGGTATGAACTCGAAAGGCATTTTAAAGGTGAAGGGCATATTTTTCTTTAAGGGCATTTTTTATTAAAAAGGGAATTCTTCATTAAAAGTTGGGTTCGCGAGATTATTGTGTTTTTGCTAAGTGACACAAGATGGCGAAAACTCAAAGTGCCCGTTTTGAATTCTGAGAAGTTTTAATGGCAAAGCAATACCCTCGAGATCCGGATCGTTAAGATGCACGCATCCGGCCGATTCAACAAGGCGTGGCGAAAGCGCTCGTTTGGGGAAAAGCAAAAACTCCTTCCTCGACGGAGGATGAATGGGATGAGTTGGATGACAAGAGCCTCGAGAGCACAATCTCGCTATGTCCGGCTAGATGACGTTCGTTCAACATTGCAGTCGCAGAAGACCGCCGCAAAGCTTGTGGTCGAAGCTCGAGAAGCCTGCATATATGACGAAATCCTCGACAAATCGGATTCTCCCGGTTGTACGCCTTTATGGCTTCGCGATGAAGGAAGGTACTTTGATTACCGACCATCCGAATGGTTTGTCAGCATCTATCGTACAATTACAAAGTCTAGATGTGAAATCGATCCAGCAGGATAAGGCAAGTCAACTCTATTGTTTTCATTGCCCGACCGTGGGATCACTTTTGTTACTTCCATAAGCTTTAGTACCGCATACATCCTTGAATTTGACGATGTGGTTGAGCTTGTCGTCCTGAGAAACCGGTGAAGCGGTCAATGCTGTCGACACCTCGACATCGAGGCAATGATGGCTAGAGGTCGATCTAGAGAAAGACACTCCGGGGGTAAGCATAGCAACTCTCGTTCAAAGTCGAAAGGGAGCAAAGACAAAGGTGAAGGCCGGCATTGTGGGAGCTCGGACACCTCGAAGAAGGATTGCCGAAGCGAAACAATCTTCTAAAGAAGCTTCATCGACAGACAGAAGCAGCAAACACACTGATACAAGGTTCGAGCATCCTGTCTGTGCATGAGCGACCAGGTTGTCTCGTTATTATGTCAAAACATGATCAACATTGGTTGTTAGATTCTGGGCATCTAACCACATGTGTATCCATAAAGACCGGTTTAAGACGGATAGATCCGTTGATGATAGCGTCGTGTACATGGGTAATGATGTTACTTGTAATATTGTTGGGATAGGAAGTATACAACCGCAAATGTTTGATGGCACAACTAAATTGTTAACGCATGTGAGACATGTTCCGACTTAAGAAAAAATTTTAATTTCTTTAGGAGCATTGGATACGAATGGATATAAAACTCGTAATTCAAGGTGGAGTTATGAAAATCTATAAAGGTATCTTACTAGTAATGAAGGCTGAGAAAGTAGGAAATCAGCTTCAATTAGAAGGAAGAATAGTGGTCGATCATGTGTCTACGTGTCCGAACATGACAAAGTGTTCCATTCGCTATGGCATCAAAGGTTGGGCCATATGAGCGAAAGAGGGTTAAAGATTTTGGCTGATCGCAAATTACTTCCTAATCTAAAGTCTAAAAAGTTATATTTCGGAAGTATTGCTTGTTTTGAAAACAAAGTAAAACAAAAATTTAAAACAGTGCAAACATACTAGTAAATGGATACTTGATTATATTCATTCGTATGTTTGGGGTCCGAAAATTTCCACAAACATTACATGGTGGCTCGCATATTTTGTATCGCTGATTGATGACTTTTCTAGGAAGGTGTGGGTCTACATGTTGAAAAGAAAGTCCGATGTTTTTTTTCGCTTTTCACAGCTTTAGAGCATTGGTAGAAAACAAGATCGGTAGAACAATAAAAATGTTTAAGAACTCGATAATGGTGGTGAGTTTACTTCCAAGGAGTTTGACAAACTATTGCAAAGGATGTAGATCGAGATATATAAGACTATCGTTTATACTCCTCAAAGAAATGGAGTTGCCGAACGCATGAACAGACTCTTTTGGAGAGAGCAAGGAGTATGCCGAGTAACGCCGGTTTGTAGAAGGAGTTGTGACTAAGCAAGTGGCAACAACTTGTTATGTGATAAACCGATCTCCATACGACGATAGATCGCAAGATTCCGGCAAGAGGTATGGAAAGGACACCCTTGTGACTATTCTAAACTCGGAGTGTTTGGTTGTGATGCATATGCTCTAGTGCTTAAACATCGCCGAACTAAGTTAGATCCAAAGTCTAAAAGGTATATCTTTGTTGGGTATGGTGTTGGAACAAAGGGATATAGATTGTGGGATCCTACTACTCCGCAAAATCATCATCAATAGAGATGTAAAGTTTAATGAATCCTCTCTTGCACAAAGTAGATGTAGATAGTAAATTGAAACAGGATGATGTATTTGGTCTTCAAAGACATTCAGGGCTTTGATGTAAAGACTTCTCAATGATAGTCATGATGACCATAGTTCGTATACTAGTCATGAACAGTGTTCCGTAATCGTAACATGAACAGTGGTTCTGTGCTTAGATCATGAACAGGTCTCCCGTATACTCGATCGGCAAGAAGTTCCTGCTGCATGGTAGTCGCCCAATTGCGGAAGCACTGTAAACATCCTTAAGGAGGTCTACAAGAATCAAACGGCCACCGAGAAGGTATGATGATTATGTTACTTCAGTTGCATTTACTTCTAATGACGATGAACCTCTCGTGCTATCGTGAAGCAATAGAAGGTTCGAAAAGTGACAAGTGGAAAGCAAACATGAAGGACTAAAATGATGGCCTTGAGTAAGAACGGCGACATGGGATCCGGGGTTTGAGCTTCCGAGCGCAGGGAAAACCGTGGGTGTAAATGGGTTTTCAAGCTCAAACGGGGTGTGAATGATACGGAGGACAGTATAAAGCACGACTGGTTGCAAAAGGGTTTTCTCGTAAAGCCGGTGATTGACTTTGATGAGATTTTTTCACCGTTAGGGTTAAAATTTTTTCAATTAGAATTGTGTTAGCATTAGTGGTTTTGCTTGATTTAGAGTTGCAGCAATTAGATGTTAAGACCGTATTTCACATGGAGACTTAGATGAGGAAATATATATATGAAACAACCTGCAGGGTTTGTTCAGAGACGTAACAAGAAATTTGTCCTGTGCTCAAGAAGTCATTGTATGGTCTCGGCGCGCACTTCGACAATGGTACAAGAAGTTTGATTCTTTCATGTCGAGTCAAAAATATATAAGAAGTGAATATGATCATTGTGTTTACTTTAAGCGCTTAAGTAATGGCATGTTCATTATCTTAGTGTTGTATGTTGACGATATGCTTTTAGCAAGCAAAAGCATTGAATAAATCAACAAAGTTGAAGATTCGATGGCAAGGACATTTGATATGAAAGATCTAGGAGCAAGAAGACAGATTTTGGGCATGGAGATTTTCAGAGACAAGAGCAATGGTAAGTCATGGCTATCACGAAATGGAGTATATTGAGAAAATACTTGTGAGGTTTGGTATGAACAATGTGAAGCCTCCGTGTCACCTCCTTTAGCTTCCCATTTTAAGCTTTCTTCCGCCTTATGTCCTAATACAGATGAAGAAAAAGGATTATATGTCTCGAATTCCATGTGCTAATGTAGTAGGATGTTTGATGTATGCGATGGTTTGTACTCGACTCGAGATATTTCACATGCGCTCAGTTGTCACAGTATATGGAAAAATCCGGGTAAAGAACATTGGTCACCAAAGTGAAATGGGTGCTTCTGCATTTGAGAGGCACAAGTAGTTATTGTATCACTTACAATAAGAGTAGTGAATTTGTTTAGGGTATGTTGATTTTGATTTTGGTGTGATTTGGATAAGAGAAGGTCAACTTCGTGGTATGTCTTTACTCTTGCGTGGAGCTATTAGTCGGATGTCAAAGCTACAAAACATTGTTGCTTTATCCACTATCGCATGTATCATATCGTCGACGTTTCCGCATGCTTGCAAAGAGGCGGTTTATCGTAAAGGTTTGCTTGGTGAGTTTGGTAGGTTACAGGATAACATCAAGTTATCGTGTGATAGTCAAAGTGCAATACATTTGGCTAAGAATCCGGCTTATCATAGTAAATCAAAGCATATACCAATAAAGTACCATTTTTGTAAGACAAAGCTAGTCAAAGGGGAGCTCTCTTGAAAAGAGGTGCATACAAAGGAAAACTCGTGCGTACATGTTCACTTAAACCAGCTTTTGTTGGAGAAGCCGCGTTGGTGTTTGGGCTTCTCTTGGTTGTGTAGTAAACAAAATAAACTAATAAAGAAACAGGCATCAAGCTAATTGTTGTCAAGGTGGAGATTGTTGAGATTTTTTCACTTTATTAAAAATAGGCAAAAAATCTCGAGATGACAAAAATTAGAAATGTTGCTAGATTAGCTCCAGGTTGTTGGGAGGGAGTTAATGCATCCTAAATTTGATGTGAGAGGATTTATGAGGCAGTTTAGATTCTCCTTGCTATAAAATCAGTATCCATACGGATTGTTTTGAGAGTGTGAGAGTTTTGTAATTCCTGTTTGATTAATAAATTGCCGATGCCTATGTTGTGTGGACGTAGCGCAGATATGGTTGGGTGAACCACGTTAATTGTCGTGTTTCTATGTATGGTTTATATGTTGTGTTTGTCTTTGATTTTCTGTCGTACACGTTAGTATAAACTGTAATCGTTATTTTTAGAAACATCAAATATTATAATTTTTGGACATAAAAATTTTATAAATTTTGTTATTTTCTTTTTCCATAAAAAATCCTCATTTGACATTGCATTTTTAGCAAAAAACCTCAAAATATGTATTTTTTTTAATTATATCTATATGCTCCTAACTTTATTTCTTTTTTTCGAATAAGTCTATTTCTATTTATATAACATAATAATACATGGGCGACCGCAAATCCCCGCCTAAGTGAGCCTCGAGAGCTAGGTATAAGCTATCAAAAAACATGATTCTAGACTTCCCCCGAGGGGGAAACCAGTACCTTTAGATAATTGTCTTACCGCCCACTTAAGGGAAATCGCATTAATAGAAAATAGACAACATTTTTCATTCTTAGCAAAAGAGAGATTATCAAAAATATAAAAATAGACCCATGAGACTCAAGGCCGTGAGCGCATATTCCCACGAGGTTATCGTGTTTACTTATCATTTGCGAAGAGGGAGGTTCCTCCTCGATGAGGCACCCGTATTTGTCTGCAAGTGGTTGTCATCTTCATCTTCGCCATACACGTGGTTTTTCCACTTTCATCATGCAGCTTTTCCTTGGTTTCTGTCCTTCGACTCTGCTCCTTTGCTAGCACTTTCATCCCCTAAGAGCTCTTCTATTCTTGAAGTTGTCTTTGTCCTTAGGGTCTCACTGAATGTGCACGCCCGAAGGGTAGAGCTTGTCGCTTCCTTCCGTAGGGTGACCGTGATGAAGGCGTGATACCAGTTTTTCCATGGTGCAAGAGAATTGAAACTCACTTCCGTGGGTGGTTTAGCGGAGGGAAATTTGGGCTAAAAGCAGAGGGTGAACTTCTAAGTTGTTGGTTTTCGAATATCCCTCTCTGTGGCTTTCTATGGTCTTGAGGCAGATACATAAGATTAGCTGTGATGTTCACAAAGATGGCATGAGCATGTTTATATTAACTTAACATAACTTCTTGATGGAATGCGATAGAGAATTACCTCTTTGATAATCTTAGGGTCCCTTGAGAGCGCTAGGCAAACAAGAGTTCTTCTTCACCTGCTCAAAAATCTTAGTCCTGCAATCAGCCAAAGCACCCGTGTAATTTCTAACATAACATATATCCTATCAATCAAGTCAATATATAATGAACTTATAAATTATACACATCTCACCCATTCATATCATAATATGTAAATGTTCAAACAATAATGAAAATATTAAGCATTGAATGGACAAAACGAACAAGTTCTATTTGATTTTGAAAGAAGGAGGATTACAACACACGTTGTACCAAGCCCTCCTCGCCTCCCAATCTCTTTTTATCTCTCGAGTGAAGAATTCCAATTCAACAAGCCTCTAGGAACCCCTTGACTCTTTGGCCTTCACAATATAACACTATTCTCTATTCCACAAGTATGCAAAAACTCTAGCAATCCTTCGACCATTAATTAAGAGCCTTCAGCCTCCTTCTTATAGGAGAGGGAGAAAGCTATCGTTGCCTTTCTTTCCACTAGTTTGGAATGGAAAAAACTTAGATGTTTTCTTAATCTCTATGCTTTTGCTCTTTGGAGTCTCGCGCCTGTTATAGCAATGACCAATAATGAACTGTGCTCCTGAGTTTCTTTGTGAATCGACTCTCTTGTGAGGGAAAGTCGGAGATTCAAATCATTCTCCGCTGCTTTTCCATTCAAACTATAAACACGGTAACGCCTCCGTCCCTGTAAAACAAAGCATTTCCCCAGCCACCAACGCATCCCATTCACTCGATTTGCTACATTATAATGCTTTTGTGTTGTTATAGATAGGCGTAATTTAGGTCTTTGTACTTCTTCCATATTTGTCTTCCTCCGAGCCGATGAGGAGGTATTTTGACCTGTAGCCGTACGCCCCTCAAAGTGTGAGGTCGAGATGAAGACTGATGGCTGAAATAATTTATAATTGTGTAGAGATAAAAGAGTATTTGAAAGACCGAGAAAACCTGAAACAACAACATATGTCAGAAACAGAGTATCTTCCTCGAGTCGGCATCATGCCCGTAGCTTAAAAACATGATTTCTCTAGAATAGAGATATGAAGAATCTATCAGAGATAGGCAAAATGTGGGAAGTGTTCGTCATAACATGATCAAGTCAAGAAGTTGTCTCTATAACAATATCGCAACTTGAAGGAAACACAACTTTAATGATGGAGCCTTTGCCCCCAAGGTCTCGACCGCCGATTCACTTAAACCCGCATATTCCTCGACATGTGACATGAAGGAGTTGTCGACAAAACATGTGAGAAATCGTCCGATTACCAAGTCGATAATGAAAACTCGTTAACGACGCGAAGGTGGCCACCGATAATGATGATGGTCCCTAAGATGCATAGTACAATCTAGTGAATGTGAATGAAAATGAGTTGAAGTCGAACATCAGAGAATCATTCGACCAGAGCCAATGATGAAGACCCCCCGATCAAACACAAGACTACCCTCGCCACCGATGTCCGTAAGCTATCCGGGTGTCATGGGTCTGGATAAACTTCCTAGATAAGATGTTGAAGTCAATAGGAAGTGATCTATTGAAAGGTAGGCACTAAGGCGTCCTACATCACTCGTCACGAAATGGAAACCAATCGATTTTTTTTATGATTGAGATAATGAAGAGTAATGGGAACGTCTTGACTTTGCCAAATACTGCATAATGAGCGGTTTTGGTGATAGGATAACAGAGTAGATAGCGAGATCCCGCTTGAACAATAGAAGGCACTCTAGTAGGGTACTAGCGCCTGAAGCTCGATGAACACCAAAGAGTGTGTTAGGATTTTATCACAAGGTGGACACCGGGAAATGAAGGCTAATAATCATAGAGGTGGTAGGGTTTTGGCTAATCGGGAAAGAGTTTTCTTCGAAGTGCCATGTTCAGAATTTTTTCTCGCTAAATCGACCTTTTTGAAAATGTAATGAGGTAGTATCCATTTTGTCCAAATTTTTCCCTGTCCGATTAAGTTTGGCTAGGTCTGTATGAGTAAAACCTGTTGATTTTTTCATGTTTAGAGAGTCTGAAAAAATGTTAGGAAAGACAACTTTGTGCTCCATATGATTAGGTTTAACCCTAGTCTAGATGAGTAAAACTCCATGAATTTTTTCATATTTAGAGAGTCCGAAAAATGTCGCAGAAAGACAACTCCCCGCATCCCATCCGATTAGGTTTAACGAGTCCGGGATGAGTAAACTCAATGAATTTTTCATGTTTAGAGAGTCTCGAAAAATATCATAAAAGACAACTCCATTGGGGTACCTTTTGTCATGTCTTGAGTAACCGGCACGGCAAAGGGTAATAGTAAGCCCAAACAAGCTCATTTTCCGTAAGTTAGTCTATCGAACTGAAAGTGAGAAATCTAGCGTTTCATAGAAGTCTACCTCATTTTGTTATGAGTACGAGGAGACTAGAGTGAACTCAATATTCTTTGCGAAATTTTAACGCAGTCCAAAAGAAAAACTCTGCCCTCCGTGAAATTTTAACGAGTCGCGCGGAGAAAACCTCGATTACCTCCGTGAAATTTTAACGAGTCACGCTGGAGAAAACTCGGTTACTTTTTCAAACTTTAAAGAGCTTTGAAAAAGAGAAAAAGAATGGCTCCATCCTTTCCGACATGGTATTTTAACCCAGCCCGACAAAGGGCAACTCTCGTGGTTTTTTCGCTTTTTATGAGCGAGAAAAAGATTCTCAAAAAAGAAAGCTCTGCTTCTTCATAGTTTTAACGAGTCGGAAGAAGAAAACTCTAGGTTTTTCGATTAACAAGCAAGAAAAAGACCATACAAAAAGAACACTCGATGTCAACCCGCATAAGTTTAACGAGTCCGAAGAAGGGAACTCGAGGTTTTTCGGATTAACGAGCAAGAAAAATACCGTAAAAAGAATGCTCGATATCACATGAGTATGTCTCGCATATAAATCTTTATTTCTCATCAACATCGCATACCAAATCTCAATAGTTGCGACACATGCGTAGCAAGAATTCACGACTTTGCCGACTAGCTTAAGAGAGTCGTGCAAAAAATGGCTATAAGAAAGGTCGAAGGCCTTCATTTTCACCGTGCGAGGTGTCAGGAAGAAGCTCGTGAAAGGGGTGAAAACTTCACATCGATTACGATAATCCGGGCAATAGTTTTCCTTCCCGCAAGATCCGTGCAAGAGCTAGAACCTCTTGCTATCATTTAATTATCTTTTTGTTACTTTTTCTCGTTCTAAAATGGCGTATTTCACGAGCCCTAAAAAATGTTTGCGCCCTAACGCAAAGTTATTAGTGTTATAGACGAAAACGCATAACCTATGATGATTAACGCGTTAGCGCACTCGCTTTGCACTAGGCTACTTTAGGCGCATCGTGTTTTTTAGAAACTCGATTTCTACTGCTTTTGAAGTGGTCCGTGCAAGTCTGATCGGTTGAAAATGTTGCATTTCAGTGTATTCAAATTGTTAAACATGAGTATCTAGAGAGAGAGAGAACATGAACGAGAAGAACGAGAGATGGTGACTGATGCAAAGTAGCGTAATGACTCTCCCAAGATGCGGATTGCTAAATTATGCCCGCTTAGAACTAATGAGGGGTCAAGAGGACCTCCCGAGGTGGCTAATCCAAATAGCTGGGACGAATGCCACCATGTATTTCGGATTGGGGGCAATGAGCTCTCAATCGAAAAGGATGATGTGTACTTTTTGACCGGCCTATCATGTCGTGGGGCGAGGCCCAACTTGACTGGGTCCGCAGAGCCGACCCACGCTCCACCATCGATCCGATTCCGGCACATTGCATACATGACACCTGTGCCGTGAGCAACCGGACACCGATCGCCCATGTGACTTTGAGACCATTGCTGTCTATATTATGGATGATTGTTCACTTGGCAAGCGCCAAGAGTCAAGATGTGGCCACCAAGGCCCAAATGCTCCTTGCCCTAGATGTATGCAACCTTATGTTTTCGACCGGGTGTGACTCGAGTTGTCCGCTCGGTCCCGAGCAAAGCAACCGCATAGAAGACCCGTACCCGCAGAGATTTTGGGTACTGGCAGACCGGTTTTTTTCTTTCTTACTAGAGCGTGATACCATCGATGAGGCCCAGGATCGCCACATTGCCATTGGCCCACGCGAGCCGAGGCGTGCTCGGCTGCGGGTGCCTTTGCTTTCCGCTGACCGGGAGAGGGTCCCGTCTCACATCGTTTTGATGATGGATTTTTGATTGGCTAGACTCCCAAATAATCATGATTGAGGATTATCCCTATGTAGGGATGAACTTCACAGTGATCCAGCAGTTATTTTGCCCTCCCGGCACCCATGGGGACTCGATGGTAAGAAGGAAATGATCGTTGAATTCCACAAAAGTACTTTTTTTAATATTTTGAATTTTTATGCAATTTTTTTGTTGAGCTAAGGTGAAAATTATGTTTTGACATGAAGCTTTTTGTTTGCTTGACACGGATGTGGCACTTGTCTAGCCGCTGGGGCCCCTCGCCATGCATGGAGAGGACTGCAGCTTACTCCTGTGGTCGGGCGCACCAAGAGAGGATGCTGAAGCCGGCGACGATGATGATGCCCAAGTTTTACATGAACTCTCCAAACCCCGGGAGGGTCCGAGCATGGGTATACCACCCTTCCTATGTGGGAGGTTCCAGCATCATTCGCATCGGCATACCCGTAGGTGTGCAGAGAGATACCTAGTGCCTCCCGAGGAGGATAGTCTAGAGAAGTTGTATTCTACCATGAGCATCAAGCCTTAGGCCGCGCAGCGAATGTATTAGTGTCGAGCGTGGCTTAGTATAGCCAAATTTTTTGTAAAACACCCAAGTTTTGGAAGATTTTTTTGATGTTACTATGTACTGACATGGCATATATATATATATATAGTTTTTGGTAATTTTTGTGTTTTTTAAATTTTTATGTATTTTTTAATGTGATAAAAAATATACGTACTCATGAGTAAATCTTTTACAATAGATGTGACAAATGCCAATATAACACATAATTTGCCAAAGCAATTGGCTAATGCATTAAATTTCTAGAATGTGCTCAAATGCAATTGTTTGAAATTGACGCTCTAAAAGTTGCAATCGTAAAAAATAACGTAAAAACACAGTAGGATGACTGCGACGGTAATGATTATTTAACTCGCATAATGATGAGCTAGGAATCTAACTTGACCACTAAATTGGAGATGTCACGAGATGTTGCTTATGTGAGGAGTTGATCACCGACATGTACTCAAGAACATTATTGGTGGCGCTACCCAGGAAGATTCCCCTATAACCAAGAAGGTCTCGACTTTAGAGTGTAGAGAACCCAAGTGCACTACAACGCCTCTAGTGTGACGACTAGCACCGTCTCGCATATCCGACGTATGATAAAGAGTGTGACGAAGCATTCGTGTGAAAGAAAAAGACTACATGATAAAACACCTTAAAACCAAAAACAATCCGTACATCAAAACAAATAGGCAAAACTTATATACATAAACTTACAAAGCATATGCCTAGTGCGAAACTAGGAAAAAATACTTCTTTAGATAGAGCCTCGTTATGATCCTCGAGCAGTAATTCCATTGACGATGCTCCTAAGTTTGTAAGCCCATTTTGAGATGACTATAGTGACGATGTAAGGACCAATCCATAATGGTTGGAGCGTTCCTCGCCCCCAAGAGGTCAGTGTTTCGATCGTAGTAGAACTAGATCGCCCTCTTGGAAAGAACAAGGCTTGACAAATGATTTGTCGTATTGAGCCTTGACTCGGCATCGGTGAGCTCTCATGCGCTAGTGTAGCATCTTGACGAGTTTCTTCCAATTGATCAAGTGAGAGAAAGCGCCTTTCTCCGTGGCGGTGGTGTCGGCAAGAGTTTAACGGCAAGTTTGAGTGATGGAATTTCGCACTCGATATGGCGCGATCGCCTCTAGGCCGAAAGAAAGATGGAATGGTGTGAAGCTTGTAAGGCAGCTTTGACCGACGTTCGGTATGCTCCATAACGTGGAATACAACTTTCGATGCCAAGTGGTTTTATGGTTTCCGACCAATCGACGAATCATGTGGTTTTGAGGACGCCATTTGACGCCTTCGACTTGACCATTAGCTTGAGGGTAATAAGATGAAGAATGATCTTGACTGAACCCAGCATGGATGTTAATTCAGTCATCATATGATTTTGAAAGTGAGATCCATGATCTCGTGACAATCGATAGGGGTACGCTGAACCGACAGTATTACCTCGATTAAACAGAAGAGAGCGGCGGTTTCACCATCGACCTTGAAAGTGGGAAGGGCTTCGTCCATTTCGTAAAATAGTCGATCGCAACCATGATGTAGTTCTTTCCATTTTCTGAAGTGGGATTGCAGGTGACAAATTCAATTCCCCATTTAGCGAAAGGACCAACAGAGATAATCGGTGAAGGGGGGCAGGATGAGCGCGCATTTTCTTTGTGAAAATTTGCAGTCAGGATGGCATTTCGGGACCGCTGCAATATAGTCTTTAAACAAAGTGGGCCAACAAGAACTCCCGCGCGCAAGATTTTTTGGGCGTAGCTATGCTCGAAAAGATGACCACCGCATGCCTCGCGTGGCGCTCATTCAAAACGTGTTCCGCCTCATCGAAATTGAGACAACGTCTGAGAATAGTATCAACACCACGACAATATAGTGTATCATTTATGCACGAGGTAGTGCTTTGCTTGGTGGTGGACACGACGACTGTCGTCTGGACGTGAGAGTCGGGCAAAAGCGTTAGTTTGTAGGTCGACCAAAATGTCTCCATACCATGGGTCCGAAGAATCGACCAAGTGCCACGCATTCATCGTGAAATGGATTGTGAGCTACTTCACGCGGGTCAATTTCGGGAAGATCCGATAATAATTCGGCGAAGACGAGGGATTTCTTTGTTTTCATGACTCGTGAAGACAAAATAAAATTGTTGGAGGATTATGATCCATTTGGAATATTTTCCTCCAATAATTTTTCTAGACAAGATATGTCGCATGGGGATCTCCAAAGCAAAAACCGTAGTATGTCGTAGCAATATATAATGCTCTGAGTCGGGTGACTGCAAAAACTACCGCTGCAGAGAAAGCTTGTCCACATGTGAATAACGTAATTCGGGTCCGATTAGACCTTTGGATAAATATTAAATCACATGTTCACTCGTCGTCATTATGTACTTGAACCAAAACCATTCCAAGTGAGGATGGTGAGGTCGCCGTGCACGGAGAAAGTCGCGTGAGTAATCGGGGGCAATAGGAGTGGGGCTGAAACAAGTGCATGTTTTAAAGCATCAAATGACCTTTGAGCTTGGTCATCCCACAAGTATATTTTTCCTTTCTTCAATAATCGCATGAATCCTTTCGTCATCTCGCATAGTTAACGATGAAACGACGCAAAAAAATTTGCCTTCCCTTGCAAATGTTGGAGTTGAAGGATGGATTGTGGTGCCGAAGTTCAAAAATTGCCTTAACCTTATCTGATCAACCCTAATCCTCTGCTTGGAGATAATTAAACCTAACGGACGTCCGAATCGACCATAAATACACATTTATGAGGATTCAAACATATATTGTAGAATCTCGCACCTAGCAAACATTTCTCTTAAATGAGCAAGGTGATCCCTGTCGCTTCTTGGAATGGGCCGAAGGTCATCTAAGTAAGCCTCGTACAATATGTCGAATGTCATGAAAAGCGTAGTCCATACCCCCGCTGAAAAGTTGCTCCAAGCATTCTTCGGATCGAATGGGAGTTTTCGATACGCAAAAAGTGCCCCAAGGACGAATGAAAGTCGCTTTTATGTTGGTCGTCTTTTTTAATTGCAATCCGATTATAGCCCGAGAATCCATCCATGAAGGTTGCATCCGGCACAATCTTCAAGAATCCGATCAATGAACGATGTAGGATAATTGTCTTTGGGACAAGCGGCGTTAGATCGCGATAGTCGACACAAACTCGAATGGTGCCTTGTTTTTTATCAACGGGAACCGGATTGGAAAACCATTTTGTTAAAGGAACGGGATAGATGAAACCAGCGTTCAAAAGTTTTTCTACTTCAATCTTGATGGTGGTCTGCTTTGCGCGGGTGGACGAGTTTGAGACGTTGTCGAAGAGGTTTGGCATTATCATAAATCTTTATTTCGTGCTCAAGCAATAGAAGGGTCTATGCCGGCATTTCGTCATAAGACCAAGCAAACACATCGCGGAATTCCTTAAAAATGGATGTGAAGTGTGCAATTTCCTCTCGGATTGCAATCGGCTCCAATCCGAATATTTTCCACGATACCCGTTTTGACCGAGATATCAATGAGCATTGTCTTAGACAGTATTACCCATGTTCCCTTCCGACTCGATAGTTTGGACAATCGTGTAAGCTGAGGGAACCATCTCGTGGGTGAAAACATGGGATTTCAGCTTTTTATCGCTCCGAGTCAATCATCGAAGCGTGATGGTGAAACTCTCCCCAAGGTCGTTCTTTTCTAGAGACATGATCTCTCAAATAGCTTTTTCTCGTAGGCAAGACTTCATTGAGGAGATCCTTAGAGAGAACGAAAGTGATGGGAGGGAGGTTTGTACCTTCGGTCGAAACCATAGCAATGGAGGGTTCGGGATGCGGTTTGGATGGCTTGGTAATCCAACTCGTACGGTGAGAGCGGCATCCGATCTCCATAGGAATCAATGTCTAAAGGTGCCGTAATGATCCATGGGTCGATAGAGCCATCCAAAGTGGTGGATATCATTGCAACCGTGTTTGGGATCAATGGCGGCTGGAGAGGAAAACAACCCGAAAGAGGGGAAGATGCCTTCGGAAGACCGGTACGAGACCGACGTGAGAGTTAGGAAAGCCTCCTATTAGGGGTACAAAGGCTACTTGGTAACGTGGCATAATCGTGGGTGCATGATAATCTGATCCATCGTGACTATTTTCCCATCCAATGGAAATAGGATGAGTCTGGAAAACCGAAGACACGATGGCGCTCATGGCATAAGACCAACCGCGACCAAGCAATAGATTATAGTCTAGATGGAACTCTACGACTTCTACGTCCACGTTTACCGTTTTCCCACTCGTAGTGATGGGAAAGTTAGCAAGGTAACTCTTTTGGGAGGAAAGTGTGGCCATCGAAAGCTTTGAGGGAATTCGATGGCGTGGGGTGAGGGTAAGAGAACCTAAATTGAGCCAGCAAGCTTGTGACATAACGCAGGTCGAAGCACCTTCATCTATGATAGTGCGATGGATTGGTCTCCCTTTCGACACAACCCTCGCACTCGGAATGCGATTTGGTGTGAGAGGTGAGGTTTAGCCTTTTCCATATCAAAGATAGCTAGCATGGAATCCTCGGGGGTCTATTCCACCAATGGCCGAAAGCAACACTTTCCTTTGTGTTGGACAAGTTTGTAATACTTCAATAGCATACATAGTCGATAAAGTGCTCGCGCCAAATCTTCTACAATGTTGTAGTTTTGGGCTACACGTGCAGAGGTGTTATGAGTCGTGCGTCGAAGTGTCCCTTTGGGAGGACGAATCACGTGGGTCAGCACTAGGCCTTTCGATATGAAAATCGTTTGGCGCTGTGGATTTGAACTACTACCGTGTTCTTGAGCATCTATGGTAGGGTTTCCATAAATCTTAGCTCAAATTTGAAGGTCAACACTCTCAATGCCACAAATGGCGAGATGGTCCTTCGCCGAAAGGATATGAACCACCATTGCCCCATTGATGGGGTTGTGGCGATTGTAAACCATATGTTGATGTTGCCGTTGTTGATTAGGGAAAGGATTATGAAGAATGGCAGTGTGTTCGCCTGAATCTTTGTTGGAAATAAAACTGGGTGCATTCCCTGCAGCCCAAGGACATTTGTATGTCAAGTGGTCCTCCGTACGCATTTTGCAAGGAAATTTCATGGGTTTATCCTTCCCTTTGTCATTTTTGGTAGTTTTTTTTCTCGATTAGGGTTATTCCGATTATCCGACCGCTCTTCCGAAGAAGATGACTTTTTCTTGTTCTTCTTATTTTTTCCCGCTAGGTTTTTGTGAGGTTTGCACCAAATTTACCTCGCCGGTGGGAAGAGTAGTCGTTTGGTGAGGGTGGTGGCAGCCCAAAGATGGTCGGAAGGCTTGCTCCCAAGACTCGTTTTGTGGCTACGCAGAGATCGTGCCAACGAGACCGTTGGCATGAGCTCCGGTTTTCCGAGTAGCCAGAGGATTTAGGTTGCTGGGGCATGGGGGAGAAAATCATACAAATAAAGTGCGTATTGTGAATAGATTAAATCTAAATGATGGGCATGGCGAATGCATTGATCTTCTATAACCACACCGAAAGGCCAATGTCTTTAGCTATGTGGGGTAAGAGACACTTGCAAAACCAATTGGCTAA
The DNA here is from genome assembly GCA_034641835.2 of Pinus albicaulis. Taxonomy (NCBI): domain Eukaryota; kingdom Viridiplantae; phylum Streptophyta; class Pinopsida; order Pinales; family Pinaceae; genus Pinus; species Pinus albicaulis. The sequence goes on from CM076573.1 coordinate 367,894,768, forward strand.
GAGATGATCCGGAATGGGCGCTTTTGACTAGCCTCCTCCTACGTCTCCATTCATGAATGTGATCGGAGATGTGGGTCGCAGTTGTCTTGAGCGAGTGAGGTTAATAGTTCCGTTTCGGTTTCAAATCTAATTGATAGTTGGAATTTCTTTAGAAACTCCATTGCTAAAGCACCAAACGTATTGATGGTGGCGCGTGGTAATTCTATGTACCACTTGGCGCATTGCCCGTCACATGACGGGGAAACAATCGAAGTCGTACACTATCATCTACCATGGAATTGGATATAGACCATAGGTGAAAGGTAGTATGGGTCTGACCGTTTAGACCATAGGGTCCACCCATCAATGTGTTACCAGGAGGATAAGTAGGACTTTGGTAAAAACTTCCTATAAGCTGAGGAGTAGGGACATACGTTTGCTGTCGTCCATAGGGCATGTTGTATTGCAGACGAACCGTTGGTTGCCCCCAGCATAAAAGTGCCCTCCCATTCCGTATGGAGGTTGGGGTTGGTTAGTCCAAATGGATGCAAAAGAGTTTCCCGTGAGGCATGCTACTACTTGCATAGTTTGGCAACGACATAGACCCTACACCTATATTTGAACCACTTAAGGGAAGAGTATTAACAACAGGTTGTCCTATTTGTCCTAAGGATTGCAGAGGAAGTGAAATGTTCCCCCACTACCGCATGTCAGTGACACCGCCCCCGGCATAGAGGCCAAGGGGTTTGAACTCGTGAGACGGTTCCAACCGAAAGGGTTGCTAAAAGGTACCGAAGTAGTCATACTCGTGGGAGGAGCTACCGTGGGTCCTAACGTGGTCACGGTAGGAGTAGATGCCGAAGGATTCGGCAAGCCACCGACAGCTTTTGATGACCGTAGGGTTGGGAGTAGGTATATGTTGACTCATCGGGGTTACCTAGTGATGGCATAGAACCAACCACCGGCGGGGAGGATGGTGGCGAACTCGGGATGGTTGCCATTGATATCGACCCCGTGGATGCCGGTGGTGAAATGGATGTTTGTGTGGCCGAAGACATATCTTGGCATGGTGGAATCCGAATTATCACGAGCCCTAACGGATCGCATGAGCGGAGGATTGTAATGAGGTACAACCCCTTCGATGAAAGGGTCCTCCGAAAAATTCCGGATTATATGAGGCTATGTGACAATCAAGATTAGTCGATGGAGATCGCTCTTCCGTAGAAGGCATGGGTTCACCAAGGTTCGCTTCTTCCTCAATAGTTAGAGGAGGTAGACGTTGCTCTGTCGTCTGAGCACGCATGGCGTGGGCCTGGGGACGCCACGGTGACTGCTTAATTTTAACAAAATTTAATTGTGATGTATTATCAAGTCTCGATGACAGAACTACACACCTAAAAAAATAAAAAGGGACTCTCTAAAAATAAATCAGCAAGCAGCCGTAATAGGGTGCCCTGTCCGAGTACTACCGTTCGCCGGTGATGAAATCCAGGTATCACAATAGTATACGAGAGGGTTGGTCGGAAGTACAATTACGATCACTCTAGAGCTTCGCCTCGAACCTCAGACGATAGGTGTAAGCACTCTCGTGAAGACGAGTACCCTTCTAAAGACCGAAGACGGAGTGGGTCTGTCTATTTCGTGTACCCGTGACAGCCCATCCCGGTCACCTTGTGTAAGACCCTAAAAATTATGGCCACTAAAGATACCTCAAATCACGACATCATCAGTGGGGGGTCCACGGTCAAGGACAAGCGTGCTATATGGGCGTAATACCTAGATCCCCGATCTAGTTTTAACATCCCCGAAGGGAACACCAATATATAACACACCCTACAGGATGCGCTGAAGGCGGTCGCCTTCTTGTGCACCCAAGTGTTGTCTCGCGCTGAGCTCCGGTAAAGGAACGGTCCCAATAATATGAGGGCGATAGGATTTCGCTTGTTAATGACTCTAGTTTCAAGTTTTGAGATCTTGGATAGTTTTCTCACCGCACCTAACCCAAGATCCTAGCTCGAACTATCGTTTGTATGAGTTCAAAAAAGAGTAATGTGATTTATTTTATTATCGCTTTATTCTTAGTGTACTGGATTATTAGTCTTGCGGAGGGGGAGTGGACGTATGAAATGTGATGAGACTTTGACTCAAGAAACCATGCAAAACATGCTCTAGATATTAAATTTGATGAAGAGTGTTTCTACATGGAGAGGTTTCTTTTCAACATCCATGCACTAACATTCAAATAGCATAGTTCAATTTTTGAAGATTCGTACTTCTATCTACCTCTTTTAAACAGTCTGTGAACTGAAAATTTCAGAATAAACCCAGCTAGATGTAGAAAAATAATAATAATAAAAAAATTTATCTTAAAAAGTAAATGTTTTGGACACTGACTTTTCAAACAAGAGAAACAAATAGAAATTCTAGCTTAGCGTGACAAGCACAGAATTCAGACAATGAAAGGTACCGATGGCCAAAAAAACTCGCACCTAAAACACCATCACAGTAGTGAACATCAAGGTTTTGGTTGAGTAACGCCCGTCCCGTGAGTAAAGACAGAGACTAATGCACTCGTTTTAATCGGAGACGGCGTTATAATGCAATCGGACAACCTACAGAGGTAGCGTTAACCGCAGAAAAGTTCTTCATTGGTCAAAAAGAAACAGATTGAACTCTGCGAGCGTTTGATATGTCTACCGGGCATCAAAAATGGTCGGAAGGGTCTCAGGAACAGAGGAAAGAAGAGAGGAGGGGAGAAATAGTCCAGTAAACTATGGGGAAAGTCCCCAGCAGAGTCGCCAATTCTGCTATAGGGTAAACTGCTTGGGTTGTTGGTTTTCAAATATCCCTCTCGGGGCTTTCTGCTCCGAGGCAGACAAGAAAATTAGTTGTGTTGTTCACAAAGATGGCATGAGTATGTTCATATTAACTTAACATAACTTGATGGAATGCGATAGAGAATTACCTCTTTGATAATCTTGGAGTCCCTTGGAGAGCGCTAGGCGATGAAACAAGAGTCCTTCTTCACCGGCTCCAAATCTTAGTCCCGCAATCAGCTCAAAGCACTCGTGTAATTTCTAACATAACATGTATCCTATCAATCAAGTCAATATATAATGAACTTCTAAATTATACACATCTCAGCCATTCATATCATACTATGTAAATGTTCAAACAATAATGACAATATTAAGCATTGAATGGACAAAACGAACACAGCTCTATTGATTTTGAAAGAAGGAGGATTACAACCATCGGTTGTACCAAGCCCTCCCTCGCTCTCCCAATCTCTTTTATCTCTCAAGTGAAGAAGTTCTAAGTCAACAAGCTCTCTAGGAACCTCTTTGACTCTTGGCCTTCTACAATATAACACTATTCTCTATTCCACAAGTATGCAAAAACCTTTAGCAATCCTTCGACCATCAATTAAGAGCCTTCAGCCTCTTCTTATAGGAGAGGGAGAAAGCCATTGCACGCTTTCTCTTTCCACTAGTTTGGAATGGAAAAAAATTATATGTTTCTTTAATCTCTATGCTTTTGCCTCCTTTCGAGTTCGAGCCTTTGTTATAGCAATGACCAATAATGAACTCGGTGCTCAGCATTTCCTTTGTGAACCGACTCTCTTGTGAGGGAAAGTCGGATATTCAAATCATTCTCCGCGGGATTTTCCCAGATTCAAACTTAAAACACGGGTAATGCTTCCTTTTTGTGCTCAACCTAGTCTCCTAAATTGAGTTCATTAATTGTCAACCAGGGTTGGTAAACTGCTCAAGTGAAGTGCACCATATGTGCCTAAGTAACCTTTTCCTACTTCGTTGTGTTTAGTGTTTTTTATGATGTTTTTGGTTTTGTGATTTTGAATTAAAAAAGGGAAAGAACTAAATGTTGATGAAAAGCAAGCTTGTTGGTCAAACTAGAAACAATTCTAAATCATGTGTGGTATGCAAAACTAGACAAGAACTCACAACACAAATTTAGTCCAATTCATTTGTTAGAGACATGTTGGAATACTTCAAGAAAAGCATAAATTTAGTGCAAGTGAGGTTTTCCTAAACAAAAATTTACCATATCACAAAACAGATATTATCCATGACTAGATAATTGTTTGAACATATTTGGAAAAGTTAGTTCCGCAACACATTGAATAATTCTACTCTAAATTAATCAAGGGTACTGAAACTAATCTACTCGCAACCTAAATTGTCATTACTAAACCTTATTCGGAAGTTAAAGTCTTTTGGAATAAGTTTGAGGAAAAAGGCTAGTTGCACAATTATGAGAATTTGAAGAATAGTAAAGGTCGTGAAATGATATTACCAATTTCTGTCCGCATGATGATATGTTGGAAAAAGTTTAATAATGAGAATAGTATTTGTAAATAATGAAGGCCTTAGTCTAGTAAAACAGAACTATCATACAACTAACTAATGAGACTTGACTATACATTAAGCAAAACATGAACAAGAATGCAATTAATCAATTTTGAAATACAAATGACAAAGAGTTAAGCTAAAGTTCAATTAATCAAACTGAAAACACGTTGACTACAACCGGGCTAAAAATGCAATTATTCAAACCGGAAAGATGGTGAACAGTAATTAAACCAAAATGCCATAATCCTAAATTTGAAGTACAATGAACTAAAGCGCTTTTTTGATCTCCGGAGTATTAAACCACAATGCAACTAATCTATTGCATATTACAAACTTTATCTTGTTTAACATAGTGTTGTTTTGGAATAGCTTAAGAAAACAAGTATGGCCGTACTATCTAATGCAGATTGACATAAAACACACAGCTTTAAAATGAAAACACAATTAAACTCCTAAAATATCACAGCTAATTCTCATTCATCATTAAAGGTATTTTGGAAGAATTCATAGAACAGACTAATCGTGATATGTAATGTAAATGAGCGTAAAAGCATGAAGTTGAAAAAAAACTATTGAAATTGGAAATTGAAAACGAAATCAAGCTAAGGTTACTTATCTAAATCATCTCGAATGGAGCTTCTGGGCGTGAGGGGGCCCCTCATCGCCGTATTAGCTTGCAAATCCAATTAACGTTGACTCAGCTCTTGCACTAGAACGATGTTTCTTTCATTAAAGGAGAAAAAGATCGAAAAACGAGTATTCACGGTTCGAAATCTAACAAAGAAAAAGCCAAAATCTAACCAGATGTGTTTGGTCTCCCAAGTCATATTTATAATGAAATTACATAACAGTAACTTGAGATAATACAGGGGATTATCGTCTTTCCCATTCCTATTCGAATTAAAACTCTTATTGAAGGTTGCGTAGTTTGCTGCAGACAGCTGTAGAGTCTGTGTCTCGGTAGAACTCTTCCTCTTGGTTTTGGTTTCCCACGTGCATAACCACATGTTGAATTGTGCTCAGACTTTGTAGGGAGCAAGGAATGATGTGGATGAAGTCTGGAATTTTCCCATATGCGTCTTTCTTTGAGATGACACCTGTAACCCACTTAAACTCTAAAACAAATGCGAATGCGGGATCAGCTACTTTAACGCGTGATCGACCAATCGAATGCTCGTATTCTTGTAGCTATTTTGCAGAAAATTGTTAAAATAGCTAAAATCATGAAAATACATGTGTTAATCAATTTCATGTAACCTTTAAGCAATCCTAATCATTCTTCATTGATTTTAGGCTTATGAAGTGATAAAATAATGATGAAATGAAGTGAAGGTTTGTAAAAGAGAAGGAAATTCTAGGGCTCAACATACCCCCCACTCGCAAGACTATTGCATGTCCTTATGCAATTTCATCAAAACTTATTCCATGTGCTCGAAACCTCTATTAAAACATCCAACCTTATCTTTCTCGCTTCTTTTTGGCTCTAATCTATTTTCTAATCTCTGTTAAATTTTCGTAAATTAGTTCTTCATCTTCCTCTTGTAATGGAGTGTCAAGTTTATTTTCAATAACCATGTCGGCTTTTTTTTTCTTTTTTTCTCGCTCCATCAAAAGATTTGGCAAAAGATTTTTTGTAATCTCCTTATGGAAGCCATCAAATTTCTCTATAAAATTTAGCCTCCTCGCTTGTCGTAGTAGTTCCTTGACTCATGGATATCCTTCCAAATACTTGACTTCAACTCGATTCTGTCTCGACAATTAGCCACATTCCTCCTTTGTGTAGATTATCTTCCTTTCAAAATTACTTTTCTATGCTTGAAGCTAGATTGACTACAGAGTCTAATGCTTTATTTTGAAACTATATCTCCGTGTCCGAAGATGGATTAGTTGAAGAATGATGCTTCACCCTCGTAATTACCTTTCTACACTTAGAGATGGATTGGCTACAAAGTGTAATGGAGGTGAATGGATGGAGGTAATTAAGCTATAAGGGAAAATGAAGTGGCTATGGATCTTATGGAGAATTTATGATGAACTTGTGGTAAAATAAGTGAATGATACAATCTTAAGGAGATGTGGAATAGTAGGTTGGAATGTTGGATAAGGGATATGGCCAAGATATGTTAATCAATTCGAATGATAGGTTGTTTTAGGAAACATATGATTATACACATTGTATCTATTTCATGTTTTGACTTTTTTGCTATTAAAATAATTTTCACAATTTACCTCAGAATTTTGACCTTGTTAATTGCTATGCTTGATGTTGTTCCTTTGGTCCTCTTTGAGCATGTTGGTCTTCAAAACGAATCCTTCAATTTCCCGTAATCATCATCTCTTTGTAGGTCGTACAATTATGTCGAAACTCGCTGAATAAGATGTGGTCGCAACATGCAATCTATAAAAAGAAATGAAGTATGAATATGGAAGATGGATGTGAAATGTAATGGAGTGAAAGTGGAATAGGACTTGTGAAATGAAATGAAAATGACGTGAGATGGAGTGAAAGTGGAATAGGACTTGTGAAATGAAATGAAAATGGCGTGAGATGGAGTGAAAATGGAATGGACTTGTAGAATGAAATGAATTTTGCAATTTCTCTCAAATGGTACATCAGACTTCCCTGAAATTTTATGAGGTTGTTACCAATATTATTATGCATCTTCAAACGAAAAAATCTCTCGCTCATTGGTTGCACGGATCTCCCGAAAAATGAGAAATGGCTGTAGGTGAAAGTGGCTAATTTCTTGAAGAATACACGCTGAAATTTTCTGAAATTTTTCTGTGTTTATTCACCCTAACTCAATGCATTTACCATAAAAATTTCAGGACCAACGGATGCACTGGGTTTTGAAAGTTATGATAAAATAAATTTCTGCCCCTGTTTCACCCTTCATTTTGCCCAATGTTGCAACAAAAAAAGTACGCCACGAACTCATTTTAAGGCCGAATTGAGTGATTCCAAAGGGAAACTGTGTATTTTTACCTTCTCTACTGCCACATGCTTCCGTAATTTCATTTTGATGAAGAAAAGGTGTCATTGTGCAAAAATACTCAAATCTGTCCTATTCTCGTCCATAATGCTGAAAATTGAAAAATCTGCTCGAAAAACCCTTCGAAATGCCGTTAAAAGTTGTTTTTTTTCCAAATTCTATCCACGTCTTACTCAATTTATCATATTCCGAGAAAACCCTGAAGCTCAGAATTTTTTATTTCTGCACCAATCTCTTGCAAAAAATTGCGCCAAAAACTCGCCTTCTAGAAAAAGTTGCAAAAAAAGACAAAAAACAGTCGCTACAACAATGGTCTGTAGAAACCGCCACTTTCCACAAACTGTTATTGAATTGAAAAAAAATATGAACATGCTACTACAAGAAACTAATAAAATGTACTACCGCAAGTTTTTATTGATTCCATAAAACCATTAATCTTCATCAAAGCCAACATTCATGGTACAATTCTTACCATGCGAATAAATGTGTCGAAGTCGAGCATGGGAAGAAATCATTGGATTACCGATCAATAATTAAAATCGTTAACCAATGTGAGACAATTCACCAATAATGTAAATGAGTGTCAAGGTACCTCAATGCATCTTGACGAGGACAAATGAATGTGTCGAAGTCGAGTCGCCCTGTAAGATTTGACAATCAAGAGACATTGTTGTATTCCCATTGTTATCAACGAGGAGGCTTGCCATTGATGAATGCAAGCTCCAAGGCACTTCAAATAATCTCTAATCTTGATCCCGGATAAAGTGTTGAGGTCGATGGGACAAGATCTGTTAGAAGGTGGACCTTAAGGAATTCCACATCATCCAACTCGAGCATAGAACCAAGAATGATTTGAAGAACCATGAAAGATTGAAACCATCATGAAATTGCAGAACTTATTGTGAAATTTGCCCACCAGCTTGCCCGGTTTTTCAAACAAAGCTCATGTCCAATTGTGCCAACAAGCTGGTTTTCACAATAGGACTTATTTTTTTCTCTTTACTTTTCTTTTCTTTTTTCTTTTTTTTTCTTTTTTTTTATGTCCTACTCTACTTGAAAAAAGAAAATCTTGTTCAAGTATATGAATACTTCTAGTGGAACCATGTCTATAACAAGATGATAGATAAACTCATATGCGAGTTTGAAAGATACTCTTTGACATGTACCAAGATATGAGATGCCAATTGTCTTGATTTAGATGATGTCGAAGATATTGAATAATTGAGCATTGGGATCCGATGACCGAATTGAACCAAGATTCAATGTAATATTGTCTTCCTTGTCTTTCCTCTATCATAAAATGCAAGTCTTCGGAGATGTGATCTTCATTCATAGAATCCGGTGATAGGCATGCATGAGACTTTTCAATCTCTCGGTTCCAATATCTCCTCTTTATCAATAGACATCCCCCGATTCTTGGACCTTATCTCGAGTCTTCTTCTTCGGTTGTTGTTCTTCAATGATAATCGGTGAATCATTTTGCAATACCTCGGAATTGTAAGTTGATTGAGGTGTTGTATTGTTGGGGATATGAAATGGTTGTGGAGGTAGTGGAGTGGGAATGAATTTTTGGGGTGCTTGTGTGGATGATAATGGGAAAGGTTGAATTGAGGTCAAATGAGGGTGATTTTGATGTTGTGGTGGAGGCGAATGGTATGAATAACATTGATGATGGTATTGAGGATAGATAGGGAAAGATTGAGGATATGGTGGATTTCCTTTATAGGGCCTTTGCCAACTTTGTTGCCAAGATTGGTTTTGAGGTTGGGATTGAGATGGCCAAGGTTTCCAAGGTTGGTTTTGAGGTTGGGATTGAGATGGAAAAGGTTTCCAAGGTTGGTTTTGAGGTTGGGATTGAGATGGCCAAGGTTGCCAAGGCAAGGGTGTTCTCCAATTACCTTGAGATTGTTGTGCGTAACCTTGATATTGTGCATAAGGATATTGCATCATATTGGGTTGATGAGGCTGCCATAGTCCTCTTGGAGCTGCATGACAAAGTTTCTCTTGTACTTGATTTGCTCCATTATCCTTCCGGTAAATTGCCTTCAACCCCGGTAATGATGGGCAACCTTCGATAGTATGTGATCCTGCACAAATTTTACACATTTTAATGTTATCAAGTGGACATTCATGCAAAGTATGTTTCTTTCTACATTTAGGGAAAAATATAAATGAAACAAATTTTTTGCTTGTTTTGCATTCTTAGCATGTCGTTTTGTTCATTTAAATTACCAAGAATGTTTAGCAAATTGTTAGGTTCAGTTTGACTTACCAATCTTGATGCTCGACTTACTTACTTTTGCCACAAATGGATCTTGAGGGGACCTTACACACTTTGCTTTTCCTCTTGATATGTTCTTGCATAGTTCACAAATTTCTTGAAATGACGATCGATAAACATCTCCTTTTCCCACAAGATTAAGAAGATCAATCCATTCATCCTTTATAGCATTTAGTAGGATAGTTTTTAATGAATCTGATCCTAAATTATGCAATTTAGATCTTTTGATATTATAAGTAAATCTCTCTACTAAATCTTCTAGGCTTTCATCCTCTTTTTGGTACATCTTAAAGACTTCATTTCTAAGGTCATGGTGCATGCAATAACCTTTATATTTTTCCAAGAATACTCTTTTCATATCATTCCATGTCCTTATATAATTTGTTCCTAAAGTCATGAACCATCTAAGAGCTCTATCCTTCAATGTTGTCTGAAACAAATTCAATTTTTGCATGTGCAATGAGTAGCCATAAGATCTACAAATTATTTCAAATTCAAAAAGAAAGGTTTCTGTGTCTTCTAATCTCATACCTTTGAAGTTAGGAAGTACAGATGGATGGATGTTTTTTCATTTGAACGTTGATATCGGTTTCTTGAATGGGAAATCCAAAAGGATCTTCCTCATTGTCATCATCTCCATCCATTTCTTCAACCTCGCTTTTTTCATCTCTTCTCCTACCCGCAAAAATATGAATTCATGATGTGGATGTGTGGCTCTTATTGCACCACATGATATAGTGGGTGTGGTAGGTGATTGAAGTTTTTGATGTAAGAAATAAGGTTACCTAGTTACACTTCCCCGCAATGGCGCCAAAATGTTTGTGCTCAACCTAGTCTCCTAAATTGAGTTCATTAATTGTCAACCAGGGTTGGTAAACTATCGAAGTGAAGTGCATCATATGTGCCTAAGTAACCTTTTCCTACTTCGTTGTGTTTAGTGTTTTTATGATGTTTTTTAGTTTTGTGATTTTGAATTAAAAAGGGAAAGAACTAAATGTTGATGAAAAGCAATTGTTGGTCACACTAGAAACAATTCTAAATCATGTGTGGTATGCAAAACTAGACAAGAAACTCACAACACAAATTTAGTCCAATTCATTTGTTAGAGACATGTTGGAATACTTCAAGAAAAGGATAAATTTAGTGCAGTGAGGTTTTCCTAAACAACAATTTACCATATCACAAAACAGATCTTATCCATGACTATATATTTGTTTGAACATATTTGGAAAAGTTAGTTCTGCAACACAATGAATAATTATACTCTAAATTAATCAAGGGTACTCGAAACTAATATACTCTGCAACCTAAATTGTCATTACTAAACCTTATTCGGAAGTTAAAGTCTTTTGGAATAAGTTTGAGGAAAAAGGCTAGTTGCACAATTATGAGAATTTGCAAAATAGTAAAGGCCGTGAAATGATATTACCAATTCCTATCTGCATGGTGATATGTTGGAAAAGTTTAATAACAGAATAGTATTTGTAAATAATGAAGGCCTTAGTCTAGTAAAACAGAACTATCATACAAATTAACTAATGAGACTTGACTATACATTAAGAAAAAACATGAAAAAGAATGCAATTAATCAATTTTGAAATACAAATGACAGAGTTAAGCTAAAGTTCAATTAATCAAACTGAAAACACAAGTGACCACAACTCGGGCTAAAATGCAATTATTCAAACTGGAAAGATGGTGAACATGAATTAAACCAAAATGCCATAATCCTAAATTTGAAGTACAATGAACTAAAGCGCTTTTTGATCTCCGGAGTATTAAACCACAATGCAACTAATCTATTGCATATTACAAACCTTATCCTCGTTTAACATAGTGTTTCTTTGGAATAGCTTAAGAAAACAAGTCCGGTTGTACTATCTAATGCAGATTGACATAAAACACACGATTTCAAAATGAAAACACGATTAAATCCCCTAAAATATCACGAGTTTAATTCCCATTCATCATTAAAGGTATTTTGGAAGAATTCATAGAACGAGACTAACCGTGATATGTAATGTAAATGAGCGTAAAAGCATGAAGTTGAAAAAAAACTATTGAAATTGGAAATTGAAAACGAAATCAAGCTAAGGTTACTTATCTAAATCATCCGAACGGAGCTTCTGAAGTAGGGGCCCTCACTCGCCGGATTAGATTTCAAATCCAACTAACGTTGACTCAGCTCTTGCACTAGAACGATGTTTCTTTCATTAAAGGAGAAAAAGACCGAAAAACGAGTATTCATGGTTCTCGAAATCTAACAAAGCAAAAGCCAAAATCTAACCAAAGCGTTGCTTGGTCTCCCAAGTCATATTTATAATGAAATTACATAAACTGTAACTTGAGATAATACAGGGATTACCTGTCTTTCCCATTCCTATTCGAATTAAAACTCTTATTGAAGGTTGCGTACTTTGCTACGACATATCGTAGAGTTTGTGTCCCCAGTAGAACTCTTCCTCTTGGTTTTGGTTTCCCACGTGCATAACCACATGTAGAATTGTGCTCAAACGTTTTAGGGAGCAAGGAATCATGTGGATGAATTCTGGAATTTTCCCATATGCGCCTTTTCTTTGAGACGACACCCCGTAACCCACTTAAACTCTAAAACAAACTGCGGAATGCGGGATCAGCTACGAACGCGTGATCAGCTATGGAATGCTCGTATTCTGTAGCTATTTTTGCGTAAAATTGTTAAAATAGTAAAAATCATGAAAATACAATATGTTAATCAATTTCATGTAACCTTTAAGAAATCCTAATCATTCTTCATTGATTTTAGGCTTATGAAGTGATAAAATAATGATGAAATGAAGTGAAGTTTTGTAAAAGAGAAGGCAATTCTAGGGCTCAACACTTCCCTCCGGTGTAAACGGAGCGTTTCCCTAGCCTCTAACGCGGCCCATTCACCGATTTGCTGCGTTATAAAGCTCTTGTGTTGTTATAGATAGGCGTTACCCTCTGGGCGTAAATAGGTTTAATTCAGTCTTTGTACTCCTTCCATATTTGTCTTCTCCTTTGAGCTAATGAGGAGGTATTTTGACTCAGTAACGGCGGTTGGAGTGGAGTCGTGGGTGGCTAAAGGGTCCGAGAGGTCGGTTGCGAGCGTACGCAACGTCATTAGGGCCGGGAGCCATCGAAAGGGTGCGCTTGCCCGCAAGCTCGGCTCTTCCCCGTTTGCTCCGAGTATCGGGGTAGTGGTCGTCGGAGAAGTTAGCGAAGGAGGTATTAGAATTAGAGGTGGACTAAGAGCGAATAGCTCGCCTCGATCGCTTCCGCGTCAACTTCTCATTCTCTCGTCCGAGGCGAGGCATTCTTGTAGTGGTTCTCGAATGGGAATGGCGTTGCTAAGGTTCGAGCAGGATTGAATTGCAGGAGGCCAATAATTCTTGCAAGAGAGTGAACTCGGGGTGTGGTGGAAGCCCGGAGTTATCTTGATGCGCCCAAGGAGAAAGCGAGCGTCATCCTCGTATGCGTTCGAGAGCTTGGCTCAGCGCTACCAGGAGGACAAAGGCATCTCTCGCGGAATGGGAGACAAGCAAGAAGGGAGGGAATGAACAAAGAGCCTATGCAGCAGAGGCATAATGAACCGGAGGAGCTCGGAATTTTGGCGGTGGTGAATATTAATGACGCTAATGCGTTTATGGGTCAGCGATATTAATGGGCGAGATAATGCGCTCGTGGGTGGCCATATGGCCACACCATGCGCACCACTTCAAAAACCTCCCAGGGATGTACGTCCCATCTACATTAATGTTCATCCGCATCCGGAATATATGCTCCTAACTTCAAAATATCAATATTACTACTTTTTTTTTAAACTTTGCCAAAAAATTGAAAAAAATCTTTATAGAAAAACTTTGCAATGAGAAAAAAAAAAAAACAAACTTGAAAAACACTTAAAACACCTAAGGAAGAAAACAAAGAAGAAGAAGAATACAACTTGAAAAATTGTTAAATTTAAAACTTTTTAAAAAATGTGCATACTTGAGACATAACAAAAATTAAATTGTTGAAAATATGCCCCCCAAAAAAGGAAAGGTTGATGCTACCTCAACATTTTTCAAAATTGGCATTAAAATCACCAACATTTTAAAAAAAGTATCCATACTTAATATATCTGAAAATTTAAAGTGTCAAAAATAAGCCCGAAAAAAAAGGAGTTGGTGTTGCATCAACATTTTTCAAAATTTGCATAAAATTCACTAACATATGAAAAAATGTGCATACTTAATATATAAGAAAATTTAAACTATCAAAAATATGCTTAAAAAAAGTGTATTATAAATCAACACTTTCAAAATTGGATGATTTTTTGCTATGTCTAGAAAAGTAATAACTCGGTACAATTCTCGTTAAGTTTGTAACTTTGTTTTATATTGTATTGTTTACTTATTTTGGTGAGAAGATTTACAGAAGAAATGTAGGTAGAAACCAAAAATAAATGGGGGAAAGACATCAAAGAGGAGATGCAATCTTTGGTAGATAAATATATTTGAGACTCGTTACATTGCCTACAAGTAAAAGTGTATTACAAAATAAATGGGTTTACAGGTTGAAGGAAGAAGATAGAGGAATAGGTACAAGGGTAGACTTTTTGTAAAGGCTTTGCATAGAAGGAGGGCATAATTTTTTATGAAATATTTTATGTTATTTCTAAAATAAATTCAATTATAATTATTTTAATTTTAGTCGCAATAGAATATTCTCATCTTGAACAGTTAGGTGTATGGTTAGCTTTTCTCCATGGCGATTTGGAGGAATAGATTTATATGCAATATCCATAGGGGTATGAGATCAAAGGGAAGGATAAATTACTATATTTTCCAGAAAATGGCATGTATGGCCTAACTAAATCTCTAAATTAGTGGTGTTTGAAAATGTAGTTTTTTTATGACAGAATAAGGTAATAGTATATGTCAGTTTGATTAGTGTGTTTATTTTAGGAGACTAGATAATGGAAGATATATTATCTTGTTATTTTATGTAGATGACATTCCTATTATAGGATTTAACATGCACGATATAAAAATTCTCAAAAGAAAATCAGTTAATTTATTTGTGATAAAGGATTTGGGTGTTGTAAAGCAAATCATTGTTATGAGAATAACAATAGAGATGAAAAGTCATAAATTAAGTTTATCTCAAAGCTAGTACATAGAGAAGGTCAGGTAAAATTTTAGGGGCTAATATTCACAGGTGGGCTAATTTTCCATGTTTTTTCCAAAAAATAAATTCGTTAATTTCCATTTTTTCTAAAAATGATTCGCGCAAATTTTATAGTATAAAATTATTTCACCTTAAAAATTGCCAAAATTTTATATAGAGACTCTATAAAATTATTAGAAATTTGAATATTTTTACAAAAATATTGTCAAACATTTTATAGATTGCATATGATGGGCTCTCAGATTCGCCAAGGTTGCTAAACTTAAGGACAATTTTTCATCCTTAAAATTTTCCCTGGAGAAGGTGTTGGAAATATTTAAAATGCAAGATGCAAAACTAGTTACTGACCTTTGGCTATCCATTCTAGAATAAATAAGGAGACATGTGCCAAGTAATAAGAGGAGATAGACTACACATCCAAGATTCCATATTCATTGAAAATTGGCAGCTTGATGTATGAGATAGTTCACAAAAGGGAAAATATTGCACATGTAGTTGGAGTTGTGAGAATGGATATGAAAAATCTAGGTAAAGAGAATTGGATGGAAGTAAAATGGAGTCTCGAGTATTTGAGAGGTACCACTACTCAGGAATTGTGTTTTGGAGGTTAAAACATTGTTCTACAAGGGTATGTTAATTTAGATATGGTAGCTGATATAGATGGTAGGAAAATCACTATGGGGTATGATTTTATCATAGTAGAACAATGAGTTGGATTTTGAAATTTTAAAGGGTTGTTTCAATTTCTAAAACATAAACAAGGTATGTCGATGCTACAAAGTCTAGTAAATATATTATTTGTTTATAGAGGTTTATCGAAGAATTGGGTAAGAAGCAAGAGAATAATACATTGATCTTGATTGTATCATTATATTGTTTTTCATCCACCATAATGATTTTAGAGTAGAAAAAGCAGAGGAATTAGCTGACTGGACCATTTTTACTAACAGGTCCCAATTTGGAAAATTAGGGTTTGAAACCTTCTGAAAGTAGTTTGAGGCATCAAACTATGTTATTTTGGGGTAAAATAGCTCCACTAATGTGAGGCATCCATAGAATTATTTTACAAACAAATACATTTCTAACGACACAAGAATCACCTTAATTAGAGTATGTATTCAAGATTTATGCCACAGTAGAAACTGACCTTCCTATTTTGATCACAATGACTCAAGAGGATGCCATGTCAGCTCCCATTATTCTTGGAAATGGGGCAAGCCACGCGATCATGATGAAGAAGGCTCTAGAAGAATCAATATTGTAAATATAGTTAAGTATTGGAGGAGTTAAACTTAACCACTCGTTTGGTATCAAGTCGTGTTATAACCAGACCACTAGGAGGAAAAGGGGTTCCATTCTATTTAAGTGAATTTTGTTCTGTAGATGAGTAGAGTAGTTTAGAGTGGATAGGGAGAGATAAAAAAACAAACAGTTTGTGCACTATGACAGCCCATGGGGAACAAGTCTCACTTCTTTGTACCTGCATACATTTCCTTTCAGAGAAAGAGAGAGAAAAGAAACCTTAAGTTCTACTTGGATTTTCTCCTAAAAGAGTTTCCCAGGTCATATCTCGTGTTATTTTGGTTTGTGAGTGATTTTTCCATTTTTTCTCTATTTTATATGTAATGATAATTTTCATGCATATGAAATAAAAAATAATTAACATATCCAAAAAACTATGGAGAAAAAAACCCTCATACTGTAGATTTCATATTTTTTAATATATTTTAGTAGATCTATTGTCACGAACTATTCAATGGAATGTATATGACCGTTTACATATCATATTGGTATTAGAGCAACTTTCTTTGGGTATATTGTGGGGATTTGTAGAGGATTCAAATTGGTTAATCCAAAAATCATAAAGCTCCATCCATGGCCAAAGAACTTGTAAATAACCCTCAAGATCCCATGGAGGAGACATTTCTGCAGTTGGAATGCCACCTATAAAACCCGACAAGGTTTGTATGAGTGTTTATTTAAGCCATTCGATTTATGTAATACACTAGCTACCTTTATACGTTTAATGAATGATATATTGTGTCCTTTTATAGATCAATTTAATTATTATATATTTGGATGATATACTAGTATACAATGCTACATGGGAGGCACACATATCACATTTGATGCAAGTTCTAGAGACATTAAATAAGCACTAGATATTGGAAATTTTCAACAAGTATGCGTTTTCACAACAATATTTGATGTTTTTAGGGTTAATGATAGGTGGAGGATATTTTAATAGAGAGCCTAACAACATGGAGGCCATCATGTAGTGGATGATGCCTACTAATGTTTCTGATGTTAGTAGTTTCATTGGGGTTGAACACTACTTCAGGAAATTCATAACCTCATTTTTAGCACTAGAAACATGTTATGTATGAATATAAAAAAAATAGAATAGATACATAATAAATGTTAGATCAACGACTAGATAATAAGCCAATTGGAGGAGGAAAACTCCCTTTACATCACATAAATGAAAAATTTGTGAATAATTCAAATGAAATGAGCTCCTTGGTATATATAATAGTCTAAAGGGTCAAAATATAATTATGGCCTACATAACAATCATAATGTAAGGGCACAACATTAAAAATAGTAGGAATCTATGGGACACACAATAACATTATAGGGGATACCCTAGTATTATAGGGACCTACATGCCCCTATCCCTTAAAAAGGAATTTTCCTCAATGATTTAGTATTTCTTGATGCTTTTGTATAAGATACTAATCCTCCCATGTGGAATTTTTCAGTAGGTAGGTTCTTCCACTTAATGAGATAATCTAAAATTGATTAATTTTTTTGTCTATCAGATTCTTGTTTCCATAACTGATTCATGATCCAATATGATGTTTCCTTCCTCATAAAGTTTTGGAAATATAGTTTGAATTGGTAGCGTGTCACTTATAACCTTCTTTAAGCATAAAACATGGAAAACTGGGTGTACTCACAAATATACTTGCAACTCTAATTTGTATTCCATAGTACCAATCTTTTGCAAAACCTTTTAACGACCATGGCACTTGGGTGATAATTTGTTATCCTTATTAGCTTGATTGAGGGAAATTTACTTGTATGGTTGTAGCCACAAAAATACCCAATCACCCACATCAAAAATTATTTCACTTTGATGTTGATATGCTTGTTGTTTCATTCGATTTTGTGCCAAAGTTAGGTTATCATGTGGAGAACTTGTTGTTGATGCTTGATGTGATCTTCCACTACATGAACCTTAGAATTGTCTCTTAGAGATGATGTGATGGATGGTGGATGATATCCATAAGGCGCCATAAATGGGGTAATTTTTTTTTTGTATGGAAGGAAGTTTTATACTACCATTTTACTAGAGGCAACCACTTGAGCCATTGTGTTTGTTTATCAGATATAGAGAAATGAAGATATCCTTCCAAACATTTGTTCACTATTTCAGTTCTCCATTGAATTGAGGATGATAAGATGAGATATGTGGTAATTCAGTACTAAGACAAGGAAACAATTTTGTCCAAAAATTTCCAGTGAAAATGGGATCTCTATCACTTATAGTAATCTTTGGGTTTCCACGTATCTTTTGAATTGTTTCCACAAATGCAGTAGCGACTATACTAGATTTGAAAGGATCACAAAAGTGTGCATACTTTGTAAGTCTATCAACTATCACCATGATGACATTATTTCCTTAGGAATTGGTGATGCGCGTCCAAAATAGGTACAATTCAAGGCCCATCTAACAATCCTTCATCACATTTTACCCTCTCTTTTTGCATTTGATAATATTTTTTTCGAGCTATAATGTGTTCCTAGGAAGGTTAGGGAGTATTTTTTATATATTGTATCCTAACACATTAAATGTATAGGAAAAATAGGATTTATTATGCAGAACACATTGCATATCAGCCAGATAATATTTAGGATGTGTGTTCCTTACATCATCCCATCAACAACTCGACTGGCTCATGGGTAGTTACTACCCCTCAGTGACTGTGAGTAAAACTCGTGACTAAATACAATTTTGTAGGAGTTATGGAGGGAAGAAACCCTCCCTTCAAGGATGTTGACCCTCACTCACTTTTGTATAAATAAAAGAGCCTAACATATTAGTAGGATTTGAGTTCCAGAGGCAAGATCGTGACCATTATAGCAATAAACTTATGCTTGTAATTTACAATGTCATGTTACATATTTAAATAGTTTTGAGATTAATGAAAAACATCATTTTGTTTCCATTATGAGTTTTCTTTACTGGAGTTGATTTTCCTTGGGTTAGGCCCCAACCCATGTATTCAAGCCCATCTTCTGTGCATTATTGTTATGTATTTCTTTCGCATCACATAGTCTAGTTGTGTTTCTTTCTACAAATCTAGTTTATCAAAAAAGAATTGCCTCTCCAGGTTAGTGAGTGAGATCCCTTGGGAAGCTTGGTTATGTACCCTGTGTGAACACACACAAAAATAGTTTCTCTTTTATTCAATATTTAAATTCTACTCCAATTCAACTCATCCTTTCACGTGCATTTTACTTTTTGCAATCATTGTTTTAGCAATCATTTAATCATTTGGTATTTTTTATCTGAACATTTATTTGGTGTGAATTTGAATTGTATTGGTTAATAGAGTATAATGGCACCATTTCCTATGCATTAACATCACTTCCTTCAACCTTTAACATTCCATTTCTACTTGCTCTGCAAACTGACTGCATTCTGGAAATTACACCACTAAGCTACAGGAAGATTGTTAGTTTTTTTCCCCTTGCACAAGTTAGTATACTGGGTATATCTAGGCTTGGAAGGGTCTCTTTAACCCTTCCACTTCCTCATACCACCTTCTTACACCTTCATATAGCTTCTATAACCATCAATTTCCTCTCGGATGAATTCTTATAGGAAAACAGGGTATCTTGTATCAATCTTGTAGCATTACACAATATCATGAAGAAAAATCAATCACACATAACACAGATAATTTATCCGAGGAAAGCATATAGCTAAAAACCCCACTATATTCTATTATGTATTATACCATGGATCATGAAACAATTACATACAAAGCTCTAATCCAAGAGCTCTCAGTACATGAGCTAACTGCCTCACATTGTCATACAAAAATTGGCAAGTTCCTTAGCCAATTTACTGTCTCTAGACAACCGACCTCCACTGTACAATCCCAGCTGATAGCAATCCATGAATGAATGGAATCATGCTTTCCTTGACTGTGCAAACCTCATGGGCACATCCAATGTGTGTGTGGTTGCATGTGTGCAATCGGATAATGTCACGACTGATAGTCAACTTCCCTTTCACCTAGACCTCAATTGGGTCTCCACTAGATCTGACATGCATGCAGTTAATAGTAGTAAATATTCAGTTGCATGTGAGACCACTAATTGTGAATTAATTAATAATTAATTCACTTGATCTCTCACTAGTGTATCTTCAGTTACAACTAGCACAACTGAGTGTAACTCACTTAACTGAGTTTAACTACTTTACAACTTTCATAACTACACTTCCAACTCGGTTACAACTTTGAATCACTCAGTTACCACTAATTCCACTTGCATGTCCCACCAACCAACCTCTTAACTCGAAATTCCTTTAGATAACTGATTTTCCACTTCAGTTAACTATTTCCAAGTGCTCATTGAGAATAGATTATTGTTTATTTTCCAACTAATATTAAGGGATAATAATAGTCAACATGCATCTATAAATAAACATGCAATCTATAAATAGAACTTGCACATACATCTATAAATATACATGCATCTATAAATAGAATCTTCTCATGCATCTATAAATAGACATCCACCTAAAAATATCCTGAGGCTCCATCCTAGTGTAGGTGCTTAATTTTCACTAGGATATTATTGTTGAATCTCAACACTCCCTCTCAACAAGAAATGGATTATCCTTCACGTTGATCCTGTCTCTTTGGTATTCGAATTTTCTCCTGGTGAGCACCTTCGTTAGAATATCTGCATCCTGACCTTCCGTAGGAATGTACTAAAGCAACATGATTCTCCTCTGCACAAAATCTCTGAGATGATGGTACCAGATATCTATATGCTTAGATCGATCATGAAACATAGGATTAATCGAGATTTTAATGCAACTCTGATTATCACAATGAATTACTGTCAGATCTAAATGAGAACCAAACAAACCAACCAAGATCTTTCTCATCCAGATAGCCTCACATGCAGCTTGACTCGCTGCCATGTCTTACGCTTCCACTGAACTGAGTGCCACAGATCTCTGCTTCCTATTGTACCAAGAAATAGTTGTAGGTCCAATGCTAAAGATCCCCCCATGATGTGCTCTTTCTATCTTATGGGATGCTCGCCCAATCTTCATCCGTGAAGCGATACAACTTCACCCCATCTGTCTCTTTGTACCATAAGCCATACTCTGATGTGCCCCTCAAGTATCTCAGGACATTCTTACCTGCCTTCCAAAAGAGCTTGGTAGGCCTAACCATAGCTTGACTCAACTAGTTAACCGCATAGAAAATGTTTGGTCTCGTGTTCACTAGATACATTAGCGAACCCACTAACTTTCGATAGACAGTAGCATCCACTACCTCTCCAGATGTAGCATCCCCTTTCCTCTAGTTTCCTTGAAGAGGAGTATCCATGGGTTTGCAGCCCTCCATGTGAAACTTACCCAGTATCTCCCTTGCATACTTGCCTTGAGACACAAAAATTTCACCATCTCGCTACCATATTTACAATCCAACGAAATAATGAAGGAGGCCCATATCCTTCATCTCGAACTCCCTTGCAAGGTACTCCTTGCATGAGTGTATCAGCTACTCATCACCAGTGAATATTAAATCATCAACATAAAGAAAAATGATTAAAATCTTACCCTCCACCACAATTTGGTATGGGTTTGCATCTACTTCACTTTTGGTGAAGCCCAGTCTGGTGAAATATTTCTCTATCCGAGTGTACCAAGCATGGGGTGCTTGTTTTAGCCCACACAATGCTCTTTTGAGTCGGCACACATGTGACTCGCTGTTGAAGATATAAAAACCTTCAGGCTGCTCTATGTACACCTCTTCCTCAATGATCCCATTGAGAAACACGGTATTCACATCCATTTGATGAATGCACTAGCCCATCTGTGCTAAGAGAGCAAGGATGGTCCTTATGGGAGAATACCTTGCGATAGGTGCAAAGGTCTCTTCTTATTTTATACCCTTGATCTGTGAGAAGCCCCTGGCCACAAATATGGCCTTGTATTTCTCCACACTCCCATCAGTATATTTCTTTACCTTGTAGATCCATCTCGAATATACCACTGATTTATCAACTGGCCTTGGAACAATTTCCCAAGCACTATTTTTGACAATGGATTCATACTCCTCCACCATTGCATCCACCCATGTGGGCTCCTGCACTACTTCTTGAAAGGAATATGGTTCATTCACAAAATATTTGTCATGAGATCCATGGATCCATTAAATCGATCAGGAGACTGTCTTTGTCTGTGTTGTGAAGTATGGAATCCTGCATTTTGTGCATCATCAAGTCTCAGCCTATCAGCTTCTGTGGTACGCCTTCTACCTGTTCTCATGTTTGGCTCTACATGAGTGGACTCATCCACTCTATGAACCTCCTCCTTTGGTTTATCCACATCTAGAGACTCATATTTGGGAATCAATAGTTCCTCCTCCGCATGCAAGTCGAACTCCCTCTCAAGCGACAACTGCATGGCTTTCATCTCATCGAATTTTATATCTCATCGCACAAAAAACATCTTACTATTAGGAAAATACACATGATAATTATGGGGTGTTTCTGTGTACCCCACAAAAATCCCTACTTCAACAGTCGGCTCCAACTTCTTCCTAGCGTTTTTGGTCACATGTACATAAACAGATGAGCCAACAATTTTAAAGTGTGAAACATCCAGTTTCTTACCATTGAAATATTCTTCAGGTGTACTCATGCCAAGTACTCTATGAGGACAACGGTTTTGCACATAAATTGCAGTGTTGCATGCTTCCACCCACAAATGCATTGGTAGGCGCTGATCATGCAACATCACTCCTATTGCACCCATAGTCATTTTGTTCTTCCTCTCTACAACTCCATTTTTCTCTAGGTTATGAGGCATTATGAGTTCTCTTTAAATTCCTTCTTTTCTGTATAATTTCTTGAATTCACTAGAGATGTATTCTCTACCATTATCGCTCCTAAGAGCCTTCACTTTCTTCCCCGACTCTTTCTCCACCAATGCCTTAAACTCACAAAACTTTGAGAATGTTTGATCCTTCTTCTGCATGAATAAGATCTAGCATTTATGATAAAATTCATCAACAACAATAACATAGTACTTATGTTTTTCTATTGAAGCAATCGAGAACGGTCCACACATATCTGTGTGAAATCTCTCAAGGATCCCCAAAGCATGGTTCTCCTTATCATGAAAGGTGGATTTTACATACTTCCCCATGGTGCAACCCTTTAACTGAGCAAGTGTTCCCATTGGAATTCCAGTAGATATTTGCTACATGACTTTCAAGGCTCCACGATGAAGATGGTCCAATTGCCTATGCCATAATTCGCCCTGATCCCGGCTCACCACTTTTTCCTCATTGCCCATGATGGTAGCGTAACCATATACCTCCAGCTTGTAGAGATTCTTAACTCGAATCCCTATCCTCTTGGCTTGATCCATTGTTTAATGTCACAGGAAATATTTTCCATCGCTAAAAACAACGTCATAGCCTCTGTCCTCCAACATTGCGACTGAGACCAAATCATTCTTCAGACCTGGAACATGCATAACATATTTCAATTGAAATGGTTTACCAAAATCCCTCTGAAAGGTAATGGTACCAATACCAGTAGCATTTTACCATCCGTTGTCGCCCATCTCTATATGCATCTGGAGATCTTTCTCCTCCAAGTCACTGAAAAGTTCCTTATCTCCCTTCATGTGAAAGGAAGCGCCACTATCCAAATACCACACTAATTCCAATGCACTTGACACCATGCATGTGATTAAAGAGAATTCAAGCTCAAATTGCGAGGCAAGGGCCTCACCAGCTGCAGCTCCAGCAACCTTCTTGTTCTTCTTCTTTTGCAAATAGTTAGTAACAAGATGCCCATGTTCATGATATTGAAAACACTTCACTTTGGACATATCCAGCTTCTTTCCTTTAGACTCGGATTTAGAATGGAATTTCTTCCCCTTCCCCTTCTTTGCCTTGGTAACCAAAGCATAATCCTCTTCATCATCATGCTTTGATGAAGATCCATCTCTAGTGTTCTGCTTGAACTCCTCCTGCACTAGATCCGACCACAGTCATTCCCAATCCGGAAATTTTTCCCGTTTGTTGAGAGATTCTTCATAACTGTGCCAACTCTTAGGAAGTCCCAAGAGAGCCAAGCTCACCAAATCATAATCAACAACAATTATTCCCACACTCCCTCGTTCATCCCGACATCAGAAAAACTTCGTGAGATAATTTGGAATGCTATCGCCCTTTTCCATCTTGATCTTTCTAAGTTTATCTTTGAGCGTCAATTTCCTATGGTCACTGATGCTTTGGAATAGATCCGTCAAAGCCTTCCACATAGCATTTGGTGTGGCTTTCCCATGGAGGCTTGAGACAATGTGGTCTCGTACTCCCTCCAACAGGAGCCTCCTCACCTTTGCCACTTTCTTTCGCCATGCATCAAGATTGGCAACATCTGGCTTAGGAACATATTTTTCAATGAATTCCTCCAAGCCATTTTCTTTGAGTATTTCCTTCATCTTTTCCTTCCAAGAAATGTAGTTATAGCTTCCCTTGAGTGCATACTCTAACCTCAAGCCATTGAAAGCCATTTCGATCTTGAATTAGCTGTAACGCCAAGAAATTATTTCTACAAATTCGAATTCTTTCAACCAACAAACTCAACTCCTACTTCAAAATCGTAATTTCCTATGCTCTGATACCATGTAGAAATTTAATACAAAATACATGTATTTCCTGGATTCTCCTGATCTAACAATAATATGCTACTGTTAAATACAAAATCGCTTCTACAAATCTTTGCGGAATTTGAAACATAATCGCCAATCACAATATCATGAAGAAAGATCAATCACACATAACACAGATAATTCACCCGAGGAAATCATATAGCTAAAAACCCCACTATCTTTTATTATGTATTATATCATGGATCATGAAACAATTACATACAAAGCTCTAATCCAAGAGCTCTCAGTACATGAGCTAACTGCCTCGCACTGTCATACAAAAATTGGCAAGTTCCCTAGCCAGTTTACTGTCTCCAGACAGCCTACCTCCACTGCGCAATCCCAGTTGATAGAAATCCCTGAATGAATGGAATCCTACTTGCCTTGACTGCACAATCCTCATGGGCACATACAATGTGTGTGTGGTTGCATGTGTGCAACCAGATAATGTCACAACTAATAGTCAACTTCCCTTTCACCTAGAACTCAACTGGGTCTCCACTGGATCTAACATGCATGCATTTAATAGTAGTAAATCTTTATTTGCATGTGAGACCACTAATTGTGAATTAATTAATAATTAATTCACTTGATATCTCACTAGTGTATCTTCAGTTACAACTATCACACCTGATTTTAACTCACTTAACTGAGTTAAACTACTTTAAAACTTTCATAACTGCACTTCCAACTCTGTTACAACTTCGAATCACTCAGTTACAACTAAGTCCACTTGCATGTCCCACCAACCAACCTCTTAACTAGAAATTCCTTTAGCTAACTGATTTTCCACTTTAGTTAACTATTTCCAAGTGCTAATTTACAACAGATTATTGTTTATTGTCCAACTAATATTAAGGATAATAATAGTCGACATGCATCTATAAATAGACATGCAATCTATAAATAGAACTTGCAAATACATCTATAAATAGACATGCATCTATAAATAGAATTTTCACATGCATATATAAATATAAATCCACCTAAAAATAACCCGGGGCTCCATCCTAGTGTAGGTTCTTAATTCTCACTAGGATCTTCTTGTTCAATCTCAACATCTTGTTGTGGATAGATCACTATCACCTATTAATTTTGAGTTGTAGTTGATACAATCCCCTCCAAAAATTTTCATATTTATAATTTTGGAGCCTCCTGTTTGGTCTTATGAACTATTTTTTTGAGTAACTCAAGTCACCTTTGGTATTATTTTTCTAAGTGTCCAGACATATTCTAGCGACTGTAACTGTCACAATTGCATGATCTTGCATTGTCTAGTTTCTAGATTATAGTTGTACACTTTGAGATGACAATCAATACTTTCCAATCATGAGTGTACCCTCCCTATTACTAGTGAATGCACAATTCCTTGATAGGAGAAACTATGAAATCCTCTTTGACAATCAACTATGTAGTCTCTTGTGGTAGGAAACTGTGCAACCCCTTCAGCTAGTTGACTACGCATTTCCTTGTGCCAGTGTTCTATTCATCTCCTTGAGCTAGTAAGCTATGAAGTCACTGTGGATAGACAGTGAAATTTTCTTATGGATAAAAATTGTGCAGCTCTTGTTGACTATCTAGCACATATGTCAAAGTTGACTCAATCACAAGGAGTAGTTTCTAATTCTAGCTCCTAAACTGGCAATTTCTAATCCTAGCTCCTAAATTTTAGTCATGCAGAATAAAACACTAAGACTAGATCTAAAAGTTCTAACATATATAATAAGCTAACCTAGAGCTCATTCTCACACTCATGTTTGGAGCTCTTCACATTCCCTGAGCACAAAGAGATTTTGGTAACATGTGTGTTGTCATTTCAAGTATGTTTCGTAATTATATTTTTTTGCTGCTTTTACCATGGGAAATTTTGAGGTATAAGATGGCCCTCCTAACGAAATGATGAAATAATAAAATAAGATTAGATTACATCATCAAATTTTAGAGGGAAAAATGATAAAAACTACACTTTCAGCTCGTATTTTCAAATTAGCTCCGTATGGGTTTACTCAAATTTCAAGTAGGAACACTCGTTGGATGCATAATTTGATTCCTCATCCAAGGAGTACCCATTTTCCATACTTTTGATGGACCCTGCTACACAAAAAATGAGAAATACATTAAAAATGTGATTGCAATCACGTTTTTTAATGCATTTCTCATTTTTCTTGTAGAAGGGTCCATCGAAAGTATGCTACATGGGTACTCCTTAGATGAGGAATTAAATTTTTCATCCAATGAGAACTCCCGCTCGAAATTTGAGTAAAAACTTAGGGAGATGAGCTGAAAATACATGTTGAAAAAGTAGTTTATTATTTTATTATTTTTGAATTTTTTTACTTTTTTACCCCAAAAATGGTGAATCATCCCCCATGGTTGACATCACCATCTTGAATCCTATAGTTACTTATAAATTTTATTTTGGTTGTACATTTTTGTTAGGAGACCCATTTCAGGCCTCAAAAGTTCTTTAATGTTTTTCTTTTGTCATTTTTTTCTTTTGTAAGTGTCATTTTACATTGCTTTTTATATAACATGTGTCATTTTTACAATATTTAGTTGTTGTATGTGTCAGTACTCTCTTGCATGCTCCTTTTATAATGTCATTTCGAATTATAAGTCCTTTAAAATTCTTGTTAGCATTGCAAATAATTATATTTATGCATGTTATCTTCTCGCAATCCTCGTTGCTTATTGTTGATCCATTCTTAGTTGAATTTTGACTTGATATGCCTCTCCATCATTGCAAATTTTCATTGCTCTTGCATTATCCCTTTCTTATATAACATGCATAAAGTTTCAAGGTATTTCTCTCTCTCCAACTACGCATTACGAAATTCAATTCACTTGTGAGCCTCCCTTTTCCATCTATCCTTGCGAGTTGTGAAATCCCTTTCCTATATTGCACACTACGTTAGTTCCATTCAACATCTTGTTAAACCATTTCCAGTTGTAACTATGCATTGTGCAGTCACGTAGCCTATCTCCTTTAGTAGTTTCGCATTATATATCACAAACCCTAGCCTTCATCTTTTCCTTTGTTGATCAAGCCTACACAATCTCTATCCTTAGACATTTCATAGTGCACACTTTCAATGACCATTCAAGTCACTCTTGCCTCAAGGTCGCATCTTGTGCTCAATCCTTGCACAATTACTTCTCTTAGTAGTGGTATATTTTATTTCATAGCTTGATAGAATAGAATATTATCTGAGGACTAAATTTGGGTTGCCATGAGAACTTTTCCAATTCCAGCTACTACCATTCAAGAGCTTATTAACCTTTCATCTTCCATTGATACAATGCATCCAGTCATAAAATGAGCACTAGCAAGGTAGTTACAAAAATTAGTATTGGATATGATGAGGAAATTTCAAGATAAGGAGCACCTATCATGGCAGATACCAAGTGTTTGGTGAATAATGCCACTCCTATGACATGGCTAACCAAAGATATTTTTTCAATAAGGAGGAGTTCAAAGGGAATCTAGGGGACAAGGAAATATACATTAGGATTAATAAATACAGATTCCCTAAATTTTCCTATAGGTATTTGGTGCCCCCATGTGTTGAAGGAATCGAATCAATATTATAGGGTCTAGACACCAAGAACACAATCTCGAGTAGTGTGAGTGGGAAAATTATTGCAACATACTGGCCACGTGATGTTCATGCACACTACAAACTCACGAAACTAGAGGATTTTATCAATATGGAGTATTATGCATTTTCGACTCACTTGAACACCAAGGATGTGATGAGATCATGGTGGACGGAACCAGCAAAGTTTTTTTGAATTCCAAAGAGGATTTACATGATAATATCACTAAGGAAGGTATATCAACACCTCATAGCCATGTTTTATAGGCTATATGTAGAGCATTGAGTATTGTGAGTAAGGTTGGATCTACATGCTCTACCCAATTGTGACTGAAGGAATATTTTTGACTGGGAATATATACTTTCTCAACAACTGCGGACCAATGTATCTAAGGTGAAGAAGGATGTTGAAAGTGGGAAAACTCGCTTTTTCATGTATGCATATTTGCTTGATGTGATTTATGCAAGAAATTTGTTTCTAGGTCTAAACTGGAATTGGACACGATTATAGCCTTCCATGTCAATGTGTATTACAAGCTACTACCATCGTACAATTATAGAGGAATATTGTACGCTAGTTTAGCACTTTTTGTGGTGCTCTATCATATTATTTTTGAGTAAGAGGCACCCTACATGAAAAATTAGGTAAAATAAGGGGTTAGGGAAGTTTCATATTGGTTTGATTCTACTCAAGGAACCTATATTAGGGTCTTCAGTTCTCATAAGCCACCACATATCTTACCAAAGTATGTCACTGATAAGGTTTTCATGCAGGAGATTGCATACTAACTTTGCTGAGGGCTGTCACAATTATTGCAGAAGAAGAAGAAAGAACTGTGGCCTTGCCTACCTCTACAAGTGGGGTCTTATGAGTTGAAATTTTGAAGGAAGAGAAAGCATAAGTGGACAAACTATCTTGTCTTAGATTTGGTGAAATAAGTTTTCATAGGTATGACCCCAAGGGAGTATGTAAGAAACATTGTGCCAAGCTTCATTTTTCCTGGGCTTATGTCCCAATGTCACTTAAGGATGAGGATAAAATAAAAAATTGGTACAATGATTTCAAGGAAACAAGGTTAGGTGAAGAGGCAAGACCTTCTAACACAACCCACATATCATATATTGTGCAAGAATGGGAGCAACATGAGGTGCCTACTCATGATAGTGTTTTAAAGCCTAAGAGGAAGATTATGCATGATCCTGAAGCATAGAAGAGTAGAAATTTTAAATCAGATCCAGCCACCTTGGGTGCAATTAAGGAGAAAAATCAAAGAAATGAATTTGACGAAGCTTAAAGGAAGCAGGAGGAAGAGAATCAGAGCATAAACAAGAAGAGGAATGCAAGCAATAATATGAAATAAAATAAAATAAAAAAACAAAGGGAAGAAATGTAAGTAATAAACGAAGAGGAAGGAAATAGAAAGAAGAAGCCATGTAGAAACAAAAGGAAGAAGAAGAGTGAAAAAATTTATTAGAATAGGAAATCATGAGGAAATATGAGGAGTAATTTCAGACCCACTAGATTTTGATGAAAAAGAGGATGAAAATTAGGAAGAGGACATTAGCTATCACAAAGGAAACAAACTATCAATCTCCTCCTCTTCCTAGTGGCCACCGACCATTTAGTGAGATGGTATTATTTCCTTCATTGGATGACCGAGTCATGGACATCTCAAATTTCACCTTTGATTAGTTAAAAAGCAAGATAATATAGGAGAGGAGAAAATATTTTTGAGATGACTCTGATCACCTTATTTTATTAATACAGAAAGGGTGATTATGCTTAATACAAGAAGGAATATGAGAGAAGTTGCAGCAGAAAATGCAGTCTTTGGCAGAGCTACCAAGGAGAACACTGATTTTTTATTAGAGAAAATGAAACATTGATAAAGTAGTTAGCTTCAACAAGGAAACAAGTGTTCTCTTCCACTAGTGCTAAAAGGATGGAATTGAAGACAATTATACTTGTAGAAATTAAACCTTTGGAGGACACTGTGAACATTAGAGGAATTTTGAGGTATAAAATTGGCCTCCTAAGGAAATTATAAAATAATAGTGGAAATAATAAAATAATATTAGATTACATCATCAAATTTTAGAGGGAAAAAAGAAAAAACTATTTTTCAACTCGTATTTTCAACTTATCTCCTTATGGGTTTACGAACATTTCAAGTGGAAATACTCGTTGGATGAAGAATTTGATTCCTCATCCAAAGAGTACCCATGTTCTATACTTTTTATGGACCCTGATACACGAAAAATGAGAAATACGTGTAAAATGTGATTGCAATCATGTTTTTTAATGTATTTCTCATTTTTCGTGTAGCAGGGTCATGATCCGGGTGGATATTGATGTACCCACCCCTGTTCCATTTGGACGGCCTTGACTAAAACCTTTGCAGATTTTCACATTCAGCACAACTTACTATTTTTAGTAGGTTTTCGGGTCCTCCACTCTCGGAGCCGTTTTGGGGGCTTAATGATCCAGGTGGATATTGGTAGCCACCCACCTATTCCACTTGGCCCCCCACCATTGTCTCTTTCAGTTTTTCAGTTTCGGCATAACTTACTATTTTTAGCAGTTTTTCGGGTCCCGAACTTCCGGAGCCGTTTTGAGGCCCTAAACGACGTTTTTTGGGTATGAAAGCGCCAGCGAATTTTCTGATAAAATTCGTCCCGACAGCTGTAGCCCTCGGATAGATCTTTCTAACGAGCTATTGAACGCGTCAAACGGAGATCGGGTGCCAAAGTTATGCCCCCGGGAAGTTGAACCACCAATTTACCCAAACGGGCGCCCACGGTTTTGGCGCCTCATCTCCTACGGTTAGGTTTTTGGACGTTTCAGATTCTACATTGTTTCTCAACAATAAATAGGCCCTCGAGCCTCATTGTAACACAGTTCAGAGGTCTGTAGCCATCACATCTCTTCTCAGAGATTCGCTACCAGCACCCTAGCTATTTTATTTCCATTATGCCTATAAGCATATTTCTGTTATTTGATATTAATGAAATGAAGCATTATTTCCGCTGCATCTCTCTGTTCATGGTTATTTTTGTATTCTGTTGCGTTCCTGCATAAAATCCGGATCAGTCCATCGAAAATATGCAACATGGGTACTCAATGGATGAGGAATTAAATTTTGCATACAAAGAGTACTCCTGCTCAGAATTTGAGTATAACCTGAGGGAGATAAGTTGAAAAAGTAGTTTTATGATTTTATGATTTTTAATTTTTTACCCCAAAAATGGTGAATCATTCCCCATGGTTGACATCATCATCTTGAATCCTATTGGTTCTTCTAAAGTTTATTTTAGTTTTACATTTTTCTTAGGAGACCCATTTTAGACCTCAAAAGTTCTCTAATGAGAAACTATATGATGATATGTAAACCCTTCATGAAGTAGTGGTGCTTTTGCATGAAGTGCAGAAAGGATCACAAAAAATGGTGAATGTCTTAAAGACAGATTCTACTGCCATTGATATGAACCAAGATTGGGGAACCAAATATCTCAATCTATCTACAATGTTGGTTAGAACTTAGAAAGAGTAAACATGGCATGGAAATAGAAAGAAAAAAATGAGGATGTTTGTACAGATTTATGAACATGACCATACTTTTGCTACCAACACTATTAATGCTTATTTGTGATTGTATAATGGATTGGATTCCTTGGTCAAGATGCATATGATCCATTTATCAGTCCATTTATAGAGTTAAAGAGAAAAATCATTATTAGAGAAGAAATAGAAGCTTTCTTGAATAATATGAAACAATAAATAATTAAGGATGAACTTAAAGTGACCAAAGTTATTATTTTGCAGTGTGTGATAGATCCAGTTAAGATGCACATGAATTTGATCATTCTTCTAAGTAACATTAAAACGGATTCTAAGACGATATATCCAAATGAAATGGAGTTCAAACTCAGATATAATCCAGATGTGTCAGTGAACGTTGAGTAAATAGTAACAAAATATAAAGCTTGGCATCGATATCTTACTATAGAATTACATGCTTCTATCACCTAATTACATTTTCCAAAAGTTATGCATAATGTCGTACTTTTGTCTTATGGCTAAGAGCCAGATTTTGTGTTAGTGTAATTTTTCATTTCAAAAATAATAAGAAATGTAAATGTGTAAAAGTGTGATTCCAAGAGTCACATGGGGAATATGAAGAGTCATTAGGAGCTAAAGGAAAAAATAGGAAGTCAAGTGTCATGAGGGAGCTCAATAGTCACAAGCGGAGGTGAAAGGTCACTTCAATTGTTATACATAAACCCTCATAACTCAAGAGAATGGACTTTTGGAGAGGGAACCTTGGCTTTTATAGTTTGGAATAGGAGTGAGGATCATTATTTGGAGAAGCAAGTGATAACTTCATGTTCCACTATTGGCGCTAGTGTTTCATCATTGTATTTATGTACTTGAAACTTTCCCTTATTATAAAAATCTCTTAAAGCCATCAAAATTCATGCATGTACTATGGATATTATAATATTATTCTTTAAATGTTTATGGTATATGTTTTTTGTTTACACATACTAAAGTTGATGAACTATTTTGTTGATTTGGTATATATTTTGTTGAATGTGCATTTTATTTTCCTTCATGATTGTTGTTACGTTGTGAACTATTTTGCAGGTTAACTAACTAGCCATTCTTAGCTCTCATGCATCTCTTTAAGGATAGTAATATTAATTTTCTACTAGAGGCTCATTTTTCTTTCCCTTCCATGAAATCTCCTTTTATACATTACAATTCGTGTCTCACAAAGCTTATACACTTGTTTACCTCAAAGTTATGTTTATGATATATTGTGTTGTTTATTGCAGCGAAGGAATATCCTTAAGGATCAGTTTAATGTCGACCAGGAAAATAATGCGGTTGGGGCTCCAATCCCAAATGATGCAAGGTCTAATTGGGAATTTGTACCAAAGAGACCCCTCACTTATTGGACCTTATAACACCATCAACAGTTTGTACGAACACCGGATTGATAAATTAAAGTTGGTAGCCCTTGAAGTTGAAACATTCTTGTTGCGATACTAAGGCTCGTCACTTGGGTAGACTTGTGATAAAATCCATTGAGACTTCCTCCCAACGTTGACTTGGAATGGTTAATGGTTGTAAAATAAGTAGGGTCTTAATTTCCTCAACTTTATTTTGTTGGAAAACCAAAAATTATGCCACACACTTCTAAATATTATATTCAAGGTCATCCCAAAAAAAAAAATCTTGACCTTATGGTAAGTTTTTAAAAAGCCTGAGTGCCATCCTATAAGAGAGGTGTGCAATTCCAAAAGAGCCTTTTTTTTGAGTTGTAATTCTTACATTGATATAAATTATGTTTGTACAACAATGAATCATTTTTCCATATAAATTTATAAGATGCAATAGGGTTTTGAAGCAAATTTTGAATAATTTTCCACACCTCTGCATCATTCTCCCATTCATCCCTTACTTCAGTTATCCATTTAGGTTGGATAATAGAAATGGCATAGAGAAATGCCTACACATCCTTATGTGCTCTTGACAGTGCATCTGCAACAACATTTTTCTTCCCTTTTTTTCTAGATATGATGCAAGAACATCTTACTTCCAAGTCCAAACACATTTGGATTAGACTTAGAAGTCTTTTATTTACCAAGGGAGTTGGTTCCCTAATTGAGTGTAATTGATTATTAAAATTGTATTTCATATGTTCTAAGTGAAATATGATTAGGGTCATAATCAAATATCTCCTAAAGAGAGATATTGAGAATATTTGAGTATGTTAGAGAGATTATAGGGATTTCTTGAGAAGAGTATGGATTTAGGGGATATAGAGATAAGATTTGTTAAGGATTTGGTGGATCTGAACTTGTTGTAGTTCAGAATCCTATTGGTGTATAATTTCATAAGCCTAAAGGGAACCAAGAGAGAATAGGTAGAGATATGCCAAGCATGGCCAAGAAAAAAACTTA
Organism: Pinus albicaulis; assembly: GCA_034641835.2. Lineage (NCBI taxonomy): Eukaryota > Viridiplantae > Streptophyta > Pinopsida > Pinales > Pinaceae > Pinus > Pinus albicaulis. The sequence goes on from CM076573.1 coordinate 367,929,114, forward strand.
TAGGCCATTCAATGTAAATGAAGTCATGATAGGTCTTATGTAATTTTTCACAGAGGTTGTGTATTTATTAATGGAGGAAACAATATGTTCTATTGTTTTGAGTTGGTTTGTGCAGATGATTTTTGTTCATGACTTGTGATGCCTTTCTTTATGTGGATTCCTATAATTATATTGCATGTGATTAAATGGAGGATTAACCATGACCAAAGCTCAACAAGAATAACAAAGTTACAAAGTTGAGCGACTGGAAGAATGTGTAGAGAGTTGCATTGAAGCCAACCTAGTCTCTTCATCTTGTCAGTGTTGATTTCTAGTTGGGGTATAATATATTTTGATGAAAAGCATATTCGTATTGACATTCTAAAAATTAGTCAATTGCTGACAATGAGAATAAAATCCAGCAATTGGATTTGACAAGGCATAGGAAACTGACATTTTTCTTTTGAAGACCGTTGAGTAGTAATCTACCTCTATGTTGGAATCATGGATTAGATCTCGGGTTTCAATTCTTTGTTGAATTGTATTGAAGTGTAACAATTTCCAAATGAGATAATTACTTGGGGATTGAGGGGATCATCTATGGAGGAAAAGTGTGTTGTAATTTCTTATTGCGCCGAGAGGCGCAATCTGCACCCCAGTATGACCCCAATGTCGGGTATGACACGTTCTCAAAAAATAATAAATTTTACTTTTTCTAATGTCAGCCAAAGCATTAACCTAATCTTGAATTTTATATAACTTGAATATCTAGATTATATATAGTTTTTTTAACTTATTAATGGGTTGAGATTAACTATTAAAATACAACTATGTATTATTTATATAATTTGAATGGATAGTAAATTATATACGTAAATTTGAATGGATCATAAATTTACCTTTAACAAAAAAATTTACCACATTGAATTTCCAAATTAAGTAAAATTTTAAACATCTTTACTCTTTACTAAAGTCAATACCATTTCCTAAATCAAAGGAAAAGAGTTAATTCAACACAAACAATCAAAATCCAAAATATTTTAATATTTGTTTAATTAAATATTTATAAAATGAATCTTTAAAAAGAAAACCCATATTCTAGGGATAAATTAAAATATTTAAAGACAAATATTTCCCCATCAAAGTTGCAATATTTTAAAATTTAAATAAATATAAATATAAATAAACATGAGGTATGATAAATAAATAAAACCTATTTTTATACTTACTCCAGAGCTATCGTAAATAAATAAAAATATATATAAACTAGATGTATGGTAAATAAATAAATAAATATAAAAGAGGTATAAAGAGGTATGATAAATAAATAAATATAAAATAGGTTTAAATAAGTATGGTAAATAACTAAATATAAAAGAGGTATAAAGAGGTATCGTAAATAAATAAATACAAAAGAGGTATAAAGAGGTAAGGTAAATAAATAACAATATATCAAATATGATTATAAATAAAAATCTAATTATATAACAAGCCTATGGGCCAAGTACCATAATAAATAAAAGAGGTATGGTAAATAAATAAAAATATAAATAAACCAGAGGTATGGTAAGTAAATAAAACCTCTTTTCATATTTACTCCATAATCTGCTTTATATTTACGAATATTTATGTTCATTAGTTTACATAACTAAGAAGAGAGAGAGAGAGAGAGTGATAAGGGAGAGATGGAGAGAGAGAGTGTATGTTTAGGGGTGAGATAAAGAGACAAAGTAAGATGTATGGAAAGAACGGGGGAGAGAAGAAGAGAGAAGGAGAGAGGGAGAGATATAGTAATGTAGTTGGCGAGAGAGAGAGAGGGGCCGAAAGAGAGAGAGAAAGAAAGGGAGATGGGGGAAGAGAGTGTATTAGAGAGAGAGGGAGGGAGAGAGAGAGAGAGATGGGGGAAGAGAGACAGAGGTGGGAGAGAAAGGGAGAGAGAGGAGGAGGAGAGTGATGGGGGAAGAGAGAGTATTGGAGAGAGAGAGAGGGAGAGAGAGAGAGAGAGATCAGGGAAGAGAGAGGGAGTTATGAGAGAGAGAGAGAGGAAGGATGAGAGAGAGGAATTGAGAGAGAGGAGGAGAAAGGGATCGATAGAGAGATGAAGTCAGAGGGGGAGAGATATAGGAAATAAGAAATATAGAGAGTGAGAAGTGGAGAGAGAGAATGAGTGACAAGGGAGAGACATAGAGAGAGCGTGTACGTTTGGGGCTGAGATAAAGAGACAAATAAGGAGAGATGGAGATAAGGGGGGGATAAGGAGATATAAGGAGAGAGGGAGGGATATAGTAACATAGTTGGTGGGTGAAGAGAGAGAGAGAGGGAGAGAGAGATGGGAGAGAAAGGGAAAGAGAGGAAGGAATAGAGAGGATGTGAGAGAGTGGAGAGAGGGAGGGAAAGAGAGATGAACTTGGAGGGGGAGGGAGAGGGAGGTAAGAAGAATGACATAGAGAGAGAGAGAGAGAGAGAGAGAAGATGGAGAGAGAGGGAGAGAGGACAAAAGGAAGAAAGAGAGATATTATCAGAGGAGAGGGAGAGAAGGGGAAGATAGAGATATAGATGGAAGGTGAAGAGAGGGAAGAAGAGAGAGATAGGGAGAGGAGGGGATTGACAAAGAGATTGATATATATGGAGTGCGAGAGTGTGTGTGTTTAGGGGGGTGAGATAGAGAGACAAAAAACAAGAGATGGAGGGGGATATAGATATGGATGGAGGGTGGAGAGAGGGAAGAATATTTCTTGCACTAGATGGATTGATTTAAGTGGAGATGGTGATTTATAATACTATTAGATTATTTGCACTAGATGTGTCAATTTTAGTGTAGATATTTACTTCTAATGATATTATATTACTTGCACTATATGCATTGATTTCAGTGTAGGTGGTGATTTCTAATACTATTTGATTGCTTTCACTGGATGTGTTGATTTCAATTTAGACGTTGATTTATAGTTATATTTAATTGCTTGCACAAGATGCATTGATTTCAATGTAGATTATTTCTAATCCTATTTGATTGTTTGCACTAAATACATTGATTTCAGTGTAATGGCGATTTCTAATCCTATTTGATCAGTTTGAATAAATGCATTGATTTTAGTGTAGATGTTGGTTTCTAATCTTATTTGATTGCTTGCATTAGGTGCATTGATTTCAATGTAGAAGTTATTTTCTAATCTTATTTGATTGCTTGCATTAAATGCATTGATTTCAATGTATATGTTGATTTATGATTTGATGTAATTGGATATATGACGATACATTAATCTTAAAGTGATTGGATTAACAATATGCATTGATTAGCACAAAAAGTTATTGACAATGTACATTGATTTTTGTGTTATAGTAATTTAACCTATTAATATTGGAGAGCAAGAGAGACAAGGTATCATGTTTACTACAACAGCTCGAGCTAAACATTTAAATGGTTTACGATTTAAATTTTCTTTTTCATATAATCGATATAAAAAGATAACAAAACTAACAATGGTGGCAATAAGAAGAAAATAGTTTGAGATTGATCACAATGAAGACTATTTATAACATGAGTACATTCTTATTATTCACATTTTCTATCTTTCAAGACTATTATTGTCACTTCACATTCAAAAAAAATATTTCATCATTTTTCATCATTATAGTTATTAACAATATTTATCATCTCAACGAATGGAGGTAACTAAGAAAATTTAAAATTAAAATTACCAAGTTAGCATATTTAAAATGATTATATTAATATTTGCTATATTTACATATTATTGATAAAATTAATCATATCTTCCATAGATTTTATTTGGCAACACACGACTGAAACCAGCGTAGATCCATCTTAACTTCGGATCTATCAAGCGCAAAGAGGGATCAAATCTCTCGAGGTGCAAACCTTTCCTCAAGTTTTGCACTCAAAAAAGAGGTTTGCACCTTCAAATATTTGATCCCTCTGGGCACTTGATAGATCCAAAATTAAGATGGATCTAGGCTGGTTTAATTTCATCACTAGACCTTTGTGATTATGTTCTTCCATGTATGGAAAATGTACAAGTGTCATTAGTGGAAGATCATAGAATTAATTGCAATTCATTCACAAACCAGATGTAGAATAAAGTGAGAGGAATTCAAGATATTAACAAATTCAAAAAAAAATTCAAATCTTCAGTTGATAAGGTTATGCATATCGCATATTTGTTAGGTTAACTGTGATCACGATCAACTATGTTAATATTGTAGGATTGGCAGGTGACAATGGATTAGTTTCATTGCTATAAACTGAAGAAACATTTGATGGAAATAGAGTAACAAGACGATTAAACTCATCACATTGACTGGATGGTAAACTACGACCTGATTAGGGCATGAATTAACTTTGTTGAATCGATTTGAAGAGAATAGTTGCGAAGAAAGCCAATGTATTAGCTCATTGTGAGCTCAAGGGGAATATTTGTGATGAGAACCTTTACCATGGTTATGATAAATATCTGAATGGTAATTTGATTCATCGTCGTGTGAACAATAAGGGGTCTAACCAGCATCAAGAAGATATTTCCGAATCACATCGCAATGGAGAAGTGTAATACTACTATTAAAATCCACAATAAATCAACTGTGTAACTTCTAAAGGAGAATTGTTTGTGAGACGAACATATGTTATGACAGAGAAGTCCTGAGTAAATATGAGTCACTGCAATCAAGACGAAGAATAAGCAAGGAGGACCTAAATTGTTTTGGGATGACGAAAGGTGTTGAAATGCATCAAGTGGTATCACAAGAAGAGTTTTCCTGTAATTGATGAAGAAGATCATTTCCTAATATTATAGAGATCATAACAAGGACTAATTATTGGATGCATTCATTTACGCTGTTGAAATATTAAAGTCACCTGCCGTGCCTTGGGCAGGAAGAACAAAGAACAAAGGACAAAAGCAGCAGCAGCAGGATCAGAGATTGAGTGTGCAGCACTCTGTATTGAAGAATGTTGGTGAATCTGTAAGGATGAATTTAATTTTGATGGGCCGCAGCCACAGATTGCAGAAGAATTAACTCAGTAATGTGCAGAGCCGTTCTTCACAGTGGAAGGATGAAGATTTTTGTAGATCTTTTCTACGGAGGAGCAGACTAAATTAAAAACAGTCGTTTCGGGCTTTAAAGCCTTCAACAACCAGAATGAAGAAAAACAGGCGGAAGTCCTTTTATTTTTTGAATTGGCGGGACAAGTGGTCCCCACCATTTATATGCCAATTGGAATCGGAAAGTAATGTTGGAGCAGTGTCTTGTTGATATGGGAGAGTTCCACAAAGCGGAATGTTTAATACAAACAAAACATATACATAAACCACCCCACAGCAGCAGAGGGCCCGTGGGTCCACAAGACCACATGGCAGAAATCTATTGAATCGATTGATTTCAATCGCAAGGTTTAAATCGGCGGGATTTTATTGTGTGGCCCGATCAGGGTGGATCCGATCGCAATCGAAGGATCGAAGGGCGCCCGTGTTTCCAATCGCAAGCGGAAGATCGAGTCCATGGTGCAATCTCAATCGAAAGATTGAATGGATCACAAAGCTTGTTGTCAAGCCGTTGGCCGATTGTCGATTGTCGATTGCCGACTGATCGCAAGCGGAAGATCGGAGCCGTGTTTCCAATCGCAATCGAAAGTTTGGGCGGATCACAAAGTTTTTTGTCAAGACTTTTGTCGATTGTCGATTGCTGACTATGAAAGTGGTCCCCACTTTTATATGTCGCGCCATATAAATTTTTTATATTTTTGTAATGTTTTACTATGTATTTTGTTTTTATGTTTTATGACCGCCGCACCATATATATAAAGTGAAATGGACCGCGCATGTTATGCATTACAGTATTGTATTGTGAACCGCTGTGTGAAGTGCCCGCAGGTAAGAGAAAACACAGTAAGACCATTACATCACTGTTTTGTGTGTTTTTGAGAGAGACAGAGAGCATTGTTTTTTGAAGTTTTGTGCACTGCGTCTGTAGCAGTCACTGTAGTTGTTCATCCCTCTATTTAGAGGAAGAATCTGTATCAGTTTTTTTTTAAATAGAAGTTTGTTTCAAAGTCTGAAAAAAAACTCTGTCTCCTATCAATTTATTTTATTTCTCTGTGTTTACAAGGAGAGCTTATTCTCTCCACTTGGAATTCTCAAAATTCCAACATGGTATCAGAGCCAATCTAGGCTCTTTGAAGAGTTCAAAGAAGCTGAAGAAGAAGACCTATTGCAGCGTTTCTCTCCAGCAGCGTGAAAAGCTCAACAGAATTCAAAAGTCAGGTATTTCACAAAGATAAAAGAGCAGTTGTTTATTGTTTAAAGGAGTTTGTTCTTTCAAGAAGGAAAGACATTTTGTTTAAAGTCTGAGTTTAGTTTAAGAAGCAATGGCTGGACCAAGCACTGGTATGAATCTTGGAAGTGTTCAGCTTCCACAGTTTAATGGAAAGAACTATGATTATTGGGCCATTACCATGAGAGCCCTGTTTGTCTCACAAGACTTGTGGGAACTAGTAGAAGATGGTTTCACAGAACCAGCTGATGAGCAGGCTTTTAATGCCTTAACTCAAGCAGAGAAAGATGTATTGAAGAATGATAGGAAGAAGGATGCTAAAGCTCTCTTCTGTTTGTATCAAGCTGTAAATGAGAGTGTGTTTCCAAGGATAGCAGCAGCGAAGAAATCCAAGGAGGCATGGGAAACTCTGAAAGTAGCCTATCAAGGTATGGATAAAGTTAAAATTGCAAAGCTTCAGTTGCTAAGAAGAGATTTTGAAACTCTTTGCATGAAAGAGTCAGACAGTGTTGACACATTTTTTACACATATGATTGGGATTGTCAATCAGATAAGATCCCATGGAGAAACTCTTGAAGAAAGAAGGATTGTGGAGAAACTTTTCAGATGTTTACCCTCAAATTTTGATGTTATTGTTACCACCATAGAAGAGACCAAAGATCTCTCACAGTTCACATTGGATGAACTTCATGCCTCGCTGATAACTCATGAACAAAGATTGAGCAGAGATGAACACTCATCTCTTGAGCACGCCTTTAAGACCCAAATGCCTTCAGGAAGAGGAAGAGGCAGAAGCCAGAATAGAGGTGGAAGGGACAGCTCTTCACATTCACATGGAAGGAGCAACAGTCAAAGCCAAAGCCACGGCCAATGCAACATCCAGCAAGGTGGACATCAACACCAACATGCTCAAGGACAAAGGTATGACAAATCCAATGTCCAGTGTCATTATTGCAAGAAATATGGGCACTATGCCAATGAATGTAGAAAGAAGAAAAATGACATGAAGAATAGGCAGAATGCTAATGTAGCAAAAGAGGAAAAGAACCCAAGTAATGTGTTGTTAGCTTGTAATGTAGCACAAGATAGAAATGATGATGTTTGGTTCTTAGATTCTGGATGTAGTAATCACATGACTGGCAACAGAGCAATGTTTGCCAATCTTGATGAAGAAGTCAAATCTGAAGTGACCACAGGGACTGATACTAAAATCTTTGTCAAAGGGAAAGGCAGAGTAAGTATTCGAGCAAGGAATGGGGAGCAAAAATTTGTTCCTGATGTGTATTATGTTCCAGGTCTGAAATGTAATCTTTTGAGCGTTGGGAAGCTCATAAACAAAGGTTACAATGTTATATTCAAAGATGATGTGTGCACCATAAGAGATATTTCTCCAAGTAAGAAAATTATTGCTGAAATTCAAATGACCAGCAATAGAATGTTTCCACTCAAGCTCAACATTGACTTGAAAGGAAAAGGAAAGAGTATAGAAGCTGTAACACAAGAAGCCTTCCATAAGGAAGAGAAAGATGAAAATTGGTTATGGCATTTGAGATTTGGACATCTCAATTTCGGAGGATTAAATTTGCTGCACAGAAAAGGAATGGTAAGAGGTTTACCACTGATTGAAAAGCCTGACAGCCTATGTGAAGGCTGCATTCTGGGAAAGCAACACAGAGAAAATTTTCCTTCAGGGAAAAGCATAAGGGCGAAAGCACCTTTGGAGATAATCCACTCAGATTTATGTGGGCCGATGCAAACAACATCTGTTTCGGGCAGCAATTACATGTTGACTTTCATTGATGATTTCACACGAAAAGTGTGGGTCTATTTTCTAAAATATAAAAGCGAAGTCTTTCAGAAATTTCGTCATTTTAAAGCTCTTGTAGAAAAACAGAGCGGACTTCACATTAAAGTCCTCAGAACTGACAGAGGAGGAGAATACATATCAAAAGAATTTCTGTGTTTTTGCAGAGAGAACGGCATACACAAGCAGTTTACCACCAGGTACACGCCGCAACAGAATGGAGTTGCTGAAAGGAAGAATCGAACCACAATGGAGATGGTGAGAAGTATGCTAAAGGAAAAGCACTTGCCGAATGAGTATTGGGCAGAAGCAGCAAACTGTGTTGCGTATATTTTAAATAGATGCCCCACAAAAGCAGTGATGAACAAAGTTCTAGAAGAAGCGTGGAGTGGCAGAAAACAGGGAGTCACCCACATGAGAGTTTTTGGGTGTGTAGCATATGTACACATTCCAGAAAAATTGAGAAAGAAGTTGGATAGTAAGGGGGAGAAGTGCATTTTCCTTGGATACTATGAAGATTCCAAAGGATACAAACTATATAACCCATCCACAAAGAAGTTTGTAATTAGCAGAGATGTGCAATTCATTGAAGAGGAAGCGTGGGATGGAAGCATTGAGAAAACAGTCAATGTCAAAAACTGTTTATCTCATGATGAAGATGATGTAGATGTGGTTGAGATTAATAACCCATCCATTGCACAACCTCCAGCAGCGCAAGGCCAGCAAGGGACGCCTCAAGCGGTAGTGAGAACACCTTTGAGAAGAATCGGCAGTGGTTCACCGAGTACACCACAAGGAGCAGAATTGAGTGCTTCATCAAGCACGGCTACACCAAGTGAAAGAGGAACAATATTCAGAAGCCTTAAAGAAATCTATGAGCAAGGAGAAGCAAACGAAGGTATGAATTCCTTATTTGCTTTGTATTGTCAAGTTGATGATCCTATTCATTTTGAACATGCTATTAAAGATATAAAATGGATAGAAGCTATGGATGATGAAATTAAATCCATAGAGAAGAATAGAACATGGGAGTTGGTTGATCTCCCAGAAGGTAAAGAAGTCATTGGAGTTAAATGGGTATACAAGACCAAAAGCAATGCTGAAGGAAAAATAGAAAGACACAAGGCCAGACTTGTTGTCAAAGGATATAAGCAGAAGCAAGGGATTGATTATGAAGAAACTTTTGCACCGGTTGCAAGAATGGAGACGGTAAGAGAAGTGTTGTCCATAGCAGCACAAAATAAATGGAAAGTATATCAAATGGATGTAAAATCCGCATTTTTAAATGGATTTTTAATGGAAGAGGTATATGTGGAACAGCCTCTTGGATATGAGAAGAAAGGCCAAGAGCATAAGGTCTGTAAATTGAAGAAAGCTCTTTATGGGCTGAAACAAGCACCAAGAGCATGGTACAGCAGAATAGATTCTTATCTATTGGAGAATGGATTTGAAAAGTGTGAGGGAGAACCCACCGTCTACATCAAAGAAAAGGATGGTAAGTTATTGATTGTTGTCTTATATGTTGATGATTTAATTTTTACGGGTAATGATGATTACCTTGTTGAAAATTTTAAAACAGTCATGAAAGATGAATTTGAAATGACTGACATGGGTTTATTAAGATACTTCTTGGGAATAGAAGTGGAGCAAGGTGAGAAAGGAATTTTTATTTCTCAAGCAAAGTATGTGAATCAAGTTTTGGAAAGATTTAATATGCAGGAGTGCAAAGCTGCAATTACTCCCACAGTAATGGGATTGAAGTTAAGTAAGAATGACAGTAGCAAGGATTTCGATCCAAGTTTGTATAAAAGCATAGTTGGCAGCCTCATGTATTTGACTGCAACTAGGCCGGATATTATGCATGTTGTTAGCTTAATTTCTAGATTTATGGAAAAGCCAAAAGAAGCACATTGGCAAGCAGCAAAGAGAATTCTGAGGTATGTGAAAGGAACAAAAGGATTTGGTATTTTATATACTACTTCAGAAAATTCAGAATTAGTTGGATACACCGACATCGATTGGGCTGGAAGTGTAGATGATCGGAAGAGCACTTCCGGTTATATTTTTCATATGGGTTCAGGAGCCATTTCATGGGCTTACAAGAAACAGCCTATTGTAGCATTATCTACAGCAGAGGCAGAATATGTGGCAGCTATAGCAGCAGCGTGTCAAGAAATTTGGATGAGAAGGATGTTGAGAAGTCTATGTCAAGAACAGGTAAAGGGCACTGTGATTTATTGTGACAATAGCTCAACTGTTGCATTGTCAAAGAATTCTGTGTTTCATAAAAGAACAAAGCACATAGACACAAAGTATCATTATATCAAAGAATTGGTGAATAATGGTGAAGTTGTTTTACATCATTGTAAAACAGAGGAGCAATATGCAGATATTTTAACTAAACCATTGGGACAGAAAACATTTGAATTTCTAAGAGAATGCTTGGGTATGATGAATAACCTAGCAGCTGACTTTAAGGGGGAGTGTTTAAATATTAAAGTCACCTGTCGTGCCTTGGGCAGGAAGAACAAAGAACAAAGGACAAAAGCAGCAGCAGCAGGATCAGAGATTGAGTGCGCAGCACTCTGTATTGAAGAATGTTGGTGAATCCGTAAGGATGAATTTAATTTTGATGGGCCGCAGCCACAGATTGCAGAAGAATTAACTCAGTAATGTGCAGAGTCGTTCTTCACAGTGGAAGGACGAAGATTTTTGTAGATATTTTCTACGGAGGAGCAGACTAAATTAAAAACAGTCGTTTCGGTCTTTAAAGCCTTCAACAACCAGAATGAAGAAAAACAGGCGGAATTCCTTTTATTTTTTGAATTGGCGGGACAAGTGGTCCCCACCATTTCTATGCCAATCGGAATCGGAAAGTAATGTTGGAGCAGTGTCATGTTGATATGGGAGAGTTCTGCAAAGCAGAACGTTTAATACAAACAAAACATATACATAAACCACCCCACAACAGCGGAGGGCTCGTGGGTCCACAAGACCACGTGGCAGAAATCTATTGAATCGATTGATTTCAATCGCAAGGTTTAAATCGGCGGGATTTTATTGTGTGGCCCGATCAGGGCGGATCCGATCGCAATCGAAGGATCGAAGGGCGCCCGTGTTTCCAATCGCAAGCGGAAGATCGAGTCCATGGTGCAATCGCAATCGAAAGATTGAATGGATCACAAAGCTTATTGTCAAGCCGTTGGCCGATTGTCGATTGTCGATTGCCGACTGATCGCAAGCGGAAGATCGGAGCCGTGTTTCCAATCGCAATCGAAAGTTTGGGCGGATCACAAAGTTTGTTGTCAAGACTTTTGTCGATTGTCGATTGCCGACTATGAAAGTGGTCCCCACTTTTATATGTCGCGCCATATAAAGTTTTTATATTTTTGTAATGTTTTCCTATGTATTTTGTTTTTATGTTTTATGACCGTCGCACCATATATATAAAGTGAAATGGACCATGCATGTTATGCATTACTGTATTGTATTGTGAACCACTATGTGAAGTGCCCGCAGGCAAGAGAAAACACAGTAAGACCATTACAACACTGTTTTGTGCGTTTTTTAGAGAGACAGAGAGCATTGTTTTTTGAAGTTCTGTGCACTGCGTCTGCAGCAGTCACTGTAGTTGTTCATCCCTCTGTTTAGAGGAAGAATCTGTATCAGTTTTTTTTTAAATAGAAGTTTGTTTCAAAGTCTGAAAAAAAACTCTGTCTCCTGTCAATTTATTTTATTTCTCTGTGTTTACAAGGAGAGCTTATTCTCTCCACTTGGAATTCTCAAAATTCCAACATATGCCAGTTTATGGTCAGTTGAGTATTGTGATGCACCAGTGAGCAATGGAGAAGCCTTAATGTTCATTCACACCAAAGAAGATGAAATTAGGAAAGGAGCTTTATTGCATTACGAATAAGGATCTACAGAGCATGTTCCATTAAAAATCTACGAGAAGGTAAACAAGGATGTCTTTTAAATATTGTAGTCATAGGCTTTGATAATTTGTGTCCAATTGAGGAGTGAATGGAGTGGGTTGTGACTATCTGCACCATATGCATCAGTATAATTGTTAAAATCACCCTAATGGTATATTACTCTGTGTTGGAAGCATCATGTATTTCTGTTTGATTACTAGACTAAATTCAGTTGAATGAATTGGATTGACGGGTTTATTTATGCTAAGCAACATCGACAGATTCATATATCATTGGATATTTTGGATTGATCGCTGACCAAGGCATGGTCAATCCCAATAAAAATTGTAGGTTCTTTCGATGATCTGCCTCAGAAGTAAAAAAAAATTCCATGATAAATTATGGTAATTTTCTGTTTGGGTAATAAGTATTCGAGCATCAGAGAGAATAATAATAGTGGGACTCTACGGTTCCATTCCAGCGGAAGGGAAAACGTTCTACTAAAAACAAAATACTGGCCAAAGGCGCCTTGTGTTAAACACGATGGGCGAAAGCAAGAATGGTTTCAAATTCAAATTGACATGTGTGTGAAATGGATGTTTTGGGTAAAAAATATTTATGGATGAATTTTAATTACTTGAGTTCCTGATGATTGATCCGACCATGTTAAATGAAGATTTGGAAATGTTGCAAGAATTATCATTGACCAGTTCTTTTAGGAAATCTAGCCAAATGGAATTAATAAATGATTTTAGAGGTATAGAGCACAATTATGCTCTTTGGAAGAAGCGGGTTTTTGCAATAGTCCAAGTTTGAGAACTTGATAAGCAAACATCTTTTCATTTCAATTAGATTCGAATAAAAAGCTACAAGAACTAATGTACATAGTAGGTGTTCCCTTGAAACAGTGAAGAAAATAAGTAAATAAAGGTTTTGTAAACTGGAAATTGTAGACAAGTCAGAGAATAGATAATAACAACCCTTGGGAAGGTTTCAAACTAGCAGAGGAAGGTAGATCATTTTATGCACATTTTATACTAAATGAATTTTGTTTGAAGAATGGGAATAGAATTTGGAAGGGAAAAAAATAATAATAAAACTTCAGTTTTCTTTTAAATTCATAAAAAAACAGTTTGAAGGTGATTTCAAGAAATAAGAGATCTAGTGTGCTCTTAAGGTTGGTTGGTTAAAAGAGAACACAGTAAATTTTATTTTGATAGAGAATTGGTTCAGAAGAGTGAACTCAAAATATTTATAATTAGTGCAGATTCAGATATTTTTTTGTTAACTCTGTTCTTGAGGAAGTATTTTATAGGTAGCATAAGAAATATGAACAACAACCATACAAGAATGACGTTGTGATAAGAGAAAGAGGGAGACGCCACCATAGAATTGTAGTTATGGTAGAGGAAGAAAGAGCAGTTAGAAATCTCAAAAGAGGATTGTTATAGAACCCATCAACAAAATGACATCGTTGAAGAGGAAACATCACAATTATTATAAGAATAGAGAAGTGAGCATATGAAGATGCAGAAGTATATCAGCTTTGAAAACTGAGGAGCAGACATTCTCTAGAAGAAGATAGAGATTTTACTATAGAGAACCAAAGGAAACTTCCAACAAGCAGAAGTTGGGTAGAAGTTGCTGAAGGTGGTTCCACAGAGAGTGTGGGTAGAATTTCCAAGAGTGAGAGACAGAAGAAAATGATACCAAGAGGATGACTTGGTATTGGTAGCAAGTAACATACTTGTTACGAGAGGGATAAGGCTTGTTGCACCTCACTAGTGAATGAAGAGAGCTCACAAGAGGGAAGAACGAATATGATTATCCACGGTCATGTAAAGGGTTCCAAAAAAAAGTCTCAATGAGAGAGGAAAAGATGCCAAAGTAGATGGCATGAAACAAAGAATGAGTGATGAATAAATGAAGAAGGAAATGGACGAGATAAGAGTAGATTTGAATACAAAGACCTGAAAAAAGGGAAATAGACTAGAGGTATGACTGGACAATAGAGGAAGAGAAAGTAAAATGGTATTCAATAAAAAAAGGAGTTGAGGCAGAGGATGTGTGATAGGCTGAAGAAAGAACTTAGATAAACTGAGTATGAAATAAAAAATTTAAACAAAATTTATTTCTTGATGCATATGTAGTCAGAAATGTTGAGGAAGAATTATAAACAATTTGATGGACTATGAAATTAGTTCACATTAGCATGAAAATGAGGCAACTGAAGCATTGAAAGAAGAGCCTTACGTTTTTTAATCCCATTTAAATCATTTAAATGATATGCTTATGTTGGTTGGTGAATAAGTAATACTTCTATAGGAGATGGAGAAATTTTGTGAACATATGTTCATCGATATTGAGGATAATAAATTTGAAAAGGAAGCTATTATGATAGAGGAAAGTGAAATAGAACATGCTATAATTTTTGTTTCGATATCATCTCATGAATATTATGCAATTGAAAAAGATGGAGCAACGTCAAAAAATAGAGAATTACTCTATAAATAAATTCTCAAGGAAGTTTCAATATCAATTGAAAGTCTCATGTCAAAGAAAGAAAACACGAGAAGATGAGATACAACTTTTGGAGGAGTGGTTGGTAGAACATGGATACAATTCAAAGTGATTTTGTTAAATTGTATAAATAATTAAGTTCCTTGGAGCAGATAATAGAAAGCCAAGGATTACACATTCAACCTGCAAAAACAAAATTAGAATAAAAAATAATTGTATTAAAAAACAATATGTAAACAACAGATTGATAATATTTTTATGGCATAGGATAATTTGTAGCAGCTTGAGGACAATGATAGTAGTGGAATTTAGCCAAAAAAATGAAGGTAGACTCTAGTGATTGAAGAAGTGTGGATGATGACAAGCAAACCATCCAGGAACATGTATAGTAGAAAAAAGAGAGCAATTAGCAAGAAGATGTGTTTAACTAAATAAAATTGTATCAGCAAAGAAAATGGGTGGAAACAATATAAGATATGTAAGCTTGGAGAGAAAGAGACAACAGGATAACGTCAACATAGTAAGAAAAGAAATAAGCTACAAACTAAAGTCTTCAGTTGAGGAGGACTTTCAACGTCATATGGAAGAACATGGTGAGGATACCATGAAATTTTTCCACCTTGGGAGAATGATGTAGGAGCATCTTACTTCCAATTTCAAACACATTTTCACTGGACTTAGTGGTCTTTTATTTACCAAGGGAGTTGGTTTTGTAATTGAGTGTAATTTACTATTAAAATTGTATTTCCTATGTTTTAAGTGAAATATGGTTAGGATTGTAATCGATCTCTCCTAAAGAGAGATATCACAAATATTTTAGTATGTTAGAGAGATTATAGGTATTTCTTGAGAGGAGTATGGATTTAGGGGATATAGAGATAATATTTGTTGAGAATTTGGTGGATCTGAACTAATTGTAGTTCAGAATCCTATTGGTATATAATTTCATAATCCAAAATATCATTGAGAGAGAATAGGTAGAGAAAGGTGAAGCATGGCCAAGGCCAAAAATCAGAGGCCATTCAATGTAAATTAGGCCATGGTAGGTATTCTATAATTTTGTACTAAGTGTGTGTATTTATTAATGGAAGAAACAATTTGTTTGAGTGTTTTGAGTTGGTTTGTGCAGATGTGTTATGAAACCAGCTCCAAAAATAGAAGAAAAGAGAGATCAGCGCCTTAGAAATAAGCCACTTTGAGGGGGAAACCTCCAATACATTACATAAATGAACAATTCTTCGATGATTCAAATGACCAAAACCTCCCTTCTATATATAGGAGTCCATGGGGCCACAATGTAATCCTAGCCAACCTAGCAATAATAATGTAAGGGCACAATAATAACAAGATGGGGTTTACAGGGGTACAACAATAACAATAAGGGGGTTACACTAGCAAAAATAAGGGACTATACTAGTAATATAGGGACCTAACATGCTCCTCTCCTTCAAAAAAGTGTTGTCCTCAATGCTTGAGTAGCTCCGGGTGCTTTTGTATAAAATTCACATCCTCCCATGTAGAATCTTCAGTGGGTAAGTTCTTCCATTTGATGAGATACTCTAAAATTGATCGATTTCGTAGTTGTCGAGTTCTCGTTTCCGTGACTGCTTCAGGTTCCAATATGGTCTTTCCTTCCTCATCAAGTTCTAGCAATATTGTTTGAACTGGAAGTGTGTCCCCTATAACCTTCTTTAAGCATGAAACATGGAAAACTAGATGCACTCATGAAGAAGCAAGAAGCTCCAATTTGTATGCCATAGTACCAATATTTTACAACACCTTGTAAGGACCATAGTACTTTGGAAATAATTTATTATCCTTATTAGCTTTCTTGAGGGAAATTTTTTTGTATGATTGTAGCCATAAAAATACCCAGTCTCCTACATCAAAACTTCTCTTGTTGTGATGTTGATCTGCCTATTATTTCATTCAATTTTGTCCCAAATTTAGCTTATCCTTTAAGAGTTGGAGAACTTCTTGTTGATGCTCGATGTGATCTTCCACTTCTTGAACCCTATAACTTTCCCTTAAAGAAGATGTGATGAACGGTGGATGATATCCCTAAAGTGCCATAAATGCAGTCATTTTTGCTACAGTATGGAAGGAAGTGTTATATCACCATTCAGCAAAAGGTAACCACTTGACCCATTGTGCTTGCTTATCAGATACAAGACAATGAAGATATCCTTCCAAACATTTATTCACTATCTCAGTTTGGCCATCAGATTGAGGATGATAAGATGAGCTATGTTCTAGTTGAGTACCCAAACAAGAAAATAATTCCGTCCAAAAATTTCCTGTAAAAATTGGATCTATGTCACTTACAAAAATCTTTGGGTTTCCATGTAGCTTTTGAATTGTTTCCATATATGCAATAGCAACTGTACTTTCTTTAAATGGATGAGATAATGCACAAAAGTGTGCATACTTGGTAAGTCTATCAACTACCACCATGATGATACTCTTTCCTTCGGACTTAGGTAAACCTATGATAAAATCCATTGAAATCTCCTCCCAACTTTGACTTGGAATGGATAAAGGTTGTAGAAGACCTGGGGTCTTAATTGTCTCAACTTTATTTTTCTGGCAAACCAAAATTTCCACCACAAAATTTTGAATATCTTATTTAAGGTCATCCCCAAAAAATTCTTTCTTCACCCTGTGGTAAGTTTTTAAAAATCCTGAGTGTCCTCCTAAAGGAGAAGTGCGCAATTCCAAAAGAATATTTTGTTTTAGTTGGGAATTCTTGCAAATATATAAGCGACCTTTGTACCATAAGGAATCATTTTTCCAGCTAAATGTATCAAATGTACTAGGATCTTGCTGCAAATTTTGAATGAGTTTCCACACTTCTTCATCCTTCTTCCATTCATCCCTTGCTTCGGTTATCCAATCTAGTTGGATAATAGAAATGGCACAAAACAATGCTTCCACCTCTTCATCCTTTTTTGAGAGTGCATCTGCAACAACATTTAGTTTCCCTTTTTGTAGATGTTTTCAAAGTCATAACCCAACATTTTTGTGACCCATTTTTTCTGCTCTTCTGAAGATAGTCTTTGTTTCAAAAAGTGTTTAAGACTATCATGATCGGTTTTTACCTTGAAGTGTCTTCCCATTAGGTAAGGTCGCCATTTCTTTAGTGTATGTATTATTTCCATCATTTCCTTCTCATAAATAGCCTTTTGTAAATACTTTCCTTTTATTGGATGACTTTCAAAAGTAATGGGTCTTCCTTCTTGCATTAAAACAACACCAATTCCATTTCCTGAGGCATCACATTCCACAATAAAGGTTTTTGTGAAGTTTGGCATAGCTAATACTGGTGCTAGGCACATTGCCTCTTTAAGATGTTCAAAGGCCTTAGTTGCTTCAGGAGTCCATGAAAATGCATCTTTCTTCAATAATGTTGTTAGAGGTGCTACTATTCTACCATAATTCTTAACAAACTTGCGATAATACCCTGTTAACCCGAGAAATCCTCGCAACTGCTTTATGGTTGTGGGGACTTTCCATTCCTTAATGGCTTTAATTTTGCTAGGGTCTACTTTAACACCCTCGTGAGATACAATATGACCCAGATATTCCACCTCTTGTACTCCAAAGAAACATTTGGATGTTTTTGCATATAATTGTTTCTCCTGCAATAGTTTGAGCACCTAGTCAACATGTTCAACATGATCCTTCCAAGACCTGCTGTAGATTAGTATATCATCAAAAAATACTAGCACAAATTTTCTAAGGAAGGGTTTGAAAATGGAATTCATCAACACTTGAAATGTAGAAGGTGCATTGGTAAGGCCAAAAGGCATGACCAAAAATTCATAATGACCCTCATGAGTTCGAAATGTTGTTTTCAAAATATCTTCAGTCTTCATTCTAATTTGATGATATCCTGAACGAAGATCCAACTTGGTAAAATAAATTGCTCCATGTAATTCATCCAATAATTCATCAATCACAGGAATGGGAAATTTGTCTTTAATGGTGAGCTTATTGGGCTCCCTATAATCTGGACACATTCGCCATGATCCATCCTTCTTGTGTACCAATACTACAGGAGCAGAGAAAGAACTTTGACTAGGTTGAATTATACCCGCCTCTAACATTTCTGCAATCATACGTTCAATTTCGCTCTTTTAGACATAAGGATATCTATAAGGCCTGATGTTTGGAGGAACACTTCCTGGAATCAAATGAATAGCATGATCATGATCACGAATAGGTGGGAGTCCTTTGGGAGTTTCAAACACCTTGGAATGATTGTCCAAGACTTGTTGGAGATCTGTAGAAATAGATGATTTTGATGTTGGAACTTCTAGTGATCATAATTGTGCAATTACGCCTCGCTGTTCTTTCTTTAGAAGCTTTGTCATGACATTAGAGCTTATTATCCTTCCTGGCTTCCCCGCAATACCCCGTAATTCGACTTCCTTTCCTTCTGAAATAAATTTCAAGAAAAGTTCTTGAAAATTAAAAGCTACCATCCCCAAAGATTGTAACCATTGTACTCCTAGTACAACATCAGCACCTCCCATAGGAATGGCAAGCATTGGACTAGTCAATACATATTCCCCCATGGTTAGCTTGATATTATGGCATTTTCCGGAGCAATTTATAGTTCCTCCATTTGCAACCATCACTTGACATTCTGGTGCTAGGTATAGGAAACAATTTAATTCCTTGGCTACCTTACAATGAATAAAATTATGGGTGCTACCTGAATCAATCAACACTATTACATTTTTCTTCTTGATATGTCCTATCTTGAGAGTTTGAGGAGTGGTAATTCCTACCAGTGCATTACACGATATGGTCGGATTCATTTCTTCCTCTTCTAGGGTTGGTTCCTGGTGTATATCCTCTTCTTGTTCATTTTCTTCTTCCTCTTCACAATCTATGTAAAATAATTTCTTCATAGCACACTTATGACCTTTAGTGTATTTTCTATCACAACTGTAGCAAAGCCCTTTTGCTCTTTTTTCTTCCAATTGTTGTGGTGTCAACCTTGTAGGTTGTGGAAGTCTAGTAGTAGCAACACTTCCATCTTTATATATGTGAGTGGTAGGCTTCCTTGTCGCCATAATTTTACATTCAATTTTTCTTGCCACCCTGAATGCCTTTTCCAATGAATCAGGTTCCCAAACGTGAACTTCATGTTGGATGTTATCCTTTAAAGTCCCTATGAAGAAATCAATCTAGTGTTCCTTTGGAATATCAGTTACCCTTATATTCAATTTTTGGAAGTCCTCAATGTGCTCCACCACTGAACCCTTTTGTTTGAGATTTATCAATTGGCTAAAGAAGGTGTTGCTCTTTGTATCTTCATAATGTGCTATCATTTCCTCCGTAAAAATTGACCAAGTGACAATTTTTTTACGAGAGCAAAGCCATCGATACCATACAAATGTATTTTGTTCTAAATGTAAAGTTGCAATGCGTACCTTTTGTGTGTTTTGCACATTACTGAGATCAAAATATTGCTCCATTTGTAGTATCCATGTTACGAGATCCTTGCCATCAAACTTCCACATATCCATCTTTGGAATATGGTGGTTCTTCCATCCAACATTAGAGTTTATGAAATCACTATTAACATTTATTTTGTTCTCATCATGAGTTTCCTCTACCATATTTTCGCCATTAGGAAACATTTATTGTATTAACTTTGTCAAAGCTTCCATGTCTGCTTTTAGATCATTCTTCATGTTTTCCATGTTGTCTTTCATTTTTTCTTCTATGTCATCCATTTTAGCTTCCATGCCATCTTCCATGCCATCCATCTTAGCATCCACGCCTTTCTTCAAAAAATCCATATTATTCTTCAAACCATCCATCTTCGCTTCCACGCCTTTCTTCAAAACTTCCATTTCATTTTTTGTTGCTCTTTGCGAGAGCAAAATTTGGTGCACTTGATCTTGTAATTTTGATATATCATGTTGCAATTCTTCATCTTCATGAGTCATAGTAGAGTACTCTGAGGGCTTAATGGGTGTTGAATTAATTTTAGGAGTCATTTTAGAACCCAATACTGATATTTATGCTTAATAGGCCTTTGGAATCACTTAAAACTAATTTTTCAAAAAAGAATTATGCAATTTGAAAAAAAAACACACACGTTTTTCTTGATTTTGAGGAGCTCGATATTGAAACTGAAATATCTCTGTGATTTCGGATCTTCAATATCTGAAATTTGGCCTTGAAGTAGACCTCTGAATCTTCTTTAGAATGCCACAAGTCTGACCTGATTTGGATTCTTGAAGACAAAGTTATGCCCAATCTCCTATGATGACCTAATTATGGACTAGTTCAGTAGAGCGAACTTGTACGACTTGCCATGTGTCAATGTTTCCTCCTTCAACTCTGAAATTGATACAGAATCATTTGCAATCCATGCACTTGTGGCCACGTGTCACTGTTTCCTCCTTCGGCTCTCAAATTGATACAAAAGAAACTACAGTCTGTTAATTATGACACCTCTATATATGTATATTCCTCTAATTATATTACATGTGATTACATGCATGATTGACCATGACCAAAGCTCAAGAGGAATAACGGAGTTACAGATTTGAGAAACTGGAAGAATGCATAGAGAGTGGCGTTGAAGCCAACACAACCTCTTCATCTTGTTAGGGTTGATTTCCAATTGGAGTATAATATATTTTTATATGAAGCATAGTTGTATTGAAACTCTGTAAATTATTCAAGGGTTGACGATGGGAATAAAATCCATAAATTGGGCATGACAAGGCATAGGAAATTGAAGTTATGTTTTTTAGGACCGTTGAGAAGTAATATGCCTTTGTGTTGGAATCATAGCTTAGACTGAGGTTAAATTATTTTTTGAATTGTATTGAAGTGTGACCATAGCATAATGAGATAATTACTTGGGGATTATCTGGAAAGCAGAGTGAGTTGTAATTTTTTTTTAATTTCATAGCCATACCACTATGATTGTGTTCTTCCATATATGGAAAATGTATAGGGGTCATTAATGAAGGATCACATAATTCATTGCAATTCCTTCACAAACCAGATGTAGAATAAAGAAATAGTATTTCAAGAGATTCACCTAAAACCTTCAAAGCTTCCCATGTCAAAGCTTCACTCGATAAAGGTTATTCATATCACAGATTTGTTAGGTTAACTGCGATCATGATAAGGCTATGTTAAGATTGCAGGATTGACCGGTGACAAGGGATCAATTTTTTCGCTACAAACTGAAGAAAAATGTGATGGCGACAAAGTAAAGAGACGATTAACCTCATCGCACTGACTGGAGGGTAAGTTTTGAACTGATTAGACCATAAATTAATTTTGTTGAATCGATTTTAAGAGAATAGTTTTGAATACATCCAATGGATTAGCTCACCATGATCTCAAGGGGAATATCTATGATGAGAACCTTTACCATGGTTGTGACATATCTAAATGGAAATTTGATCTTCTATCATGCAAACAAGAAGGGGTTTAATCAACATCAATTAGACATCTATGAATTGCATCGCGATGGAGATGAATAAGACTGTGATTGAAATCCACAATAAATAAACCATGTAACATATAAAGGAGAAGTTCTTGCGATGATGAGGGAATTTTTTGTGATAATAACATATTTTATGATAGAGAAATCCCGAGTAAATATGAGCCACTACAATGAAGAGGAGGAATAACTAGGAGGACCTAAATGGTTTTTAGATGATGAAAGGTGTAGCAATGCATCAAGATGATTTCAAAGACATAACCCAACAACTTTGTGACCCATTTTTTGTTTATATTATAAAGATAATCTTTGATCCAAAAAGTATTTAAGATTATCATGATCTATTTTTACCTTGAAGTATCTTCCCATTAGGCAAGGGGGTCATTACTTAAAGCATGTAGTATTGTTAACATTTCCTTCTCATAAATAGGTATGTTTAAATAATTTACTTTTATTGGAAGACTTTAAAAAGAAATGGGTCTTCCTTCTTGCATTATAATAACACCAATGACATTTACTTAGGGATCACATTCCAGAAAAGAAAAAAAAAATTGTGAAGTTTGGTGTAGCTAAGAGTGGAGCTCAGCACATTGCATATTTAAGATGTTAAAAGGCCTTAGTTGCTTTGAGAGGCTAAAAAATGCATCTTTCTTTAGTAATGTTGTTGTAGGTGTTGTTATTTTGCCATATTTTTTAACAAATTTGCAATAATACCCATTCAATACAATAAATCCTCAAAGGTGCCTTAAGCTTGTGGGAATTTTGCATTCCTTTGCTTGAATTCTATTAGGGTCTACCTTAACACCCTCGAGGATACAACATGACCCAAATATTCCACTTCTTGTACCCCAAAAAAATATTTGGAGGTTTTTTCATATAATTGGTTCTCCTTCGGTAGTTTGAGCACCTTGTTAACATGTTGAACATGATCCTTCCAAGACTTGTTGTAGATTAGTATATCGTCACAAAATATTAACACAAATTTTCTAAGGAATATTGGTTTGAAAGTGGAATTCATCAAACCTTGAAATATAGAAGGTGCATTAGAAAGGCCAAAATGCATGAACATAATTCATAATGACCTTAGTGAGTTATGAATGTTGTTTTCAAAATGTATTTTTCCTTCATTCTAATTTGATGATATCTTAAACAAATTTAGAACTTGGTGAAGTAAATTCATTCATGTATTTCATCCAAAAATTCATCAATGATAGGAATGGGAAATTTATCTTTAAAAGTGAGCTTGTTGAGCTCTCTATAATCTGAACACATACACCATCATCCATCCTTATTTTGCACCAATACTAATGGAGAAGAGAAAGAACTTTGGCCAAGTTGAATAATTATACTTTACTCTAGCATTTTTACAACCATACGTTCAAGTTCACTCTTCTAGGCATAGGGATATTTGTAAGGTCTAATGTTTGGAGGAACATTTCCTGCAATCAAGTGAATAGCATGATCCTTATCATAAATAGGTGGGAGAAATTTGGGAGTCTAAAATACCTTATAATTATTTTCAAGGACATTTTGGAGATCTAGAGAAATGGATGATTTAGATGTTTGAACACCTAGTGAACATAATTGTCCAAATACCCCTCATTGTTCCTTCTTCAAAATATTTGGCAGGCTACTAGAGCTAATTATTTTCCCAAGATTCCCAGTGATACCCATTAATTCAATTTATTTTCCTTCCAAAAAAAAATCAATAAAAATTCTTGAAAATTAAAAGCTATTTTCCCCAAAGATTGTAGGCATTGGACTCATAATACAACATCAACACCAACCATTGGAATGGCTAGCATTGGAATATTCAATACATATTCCCCTATGGTTAGATTGATATTATGGAACTTCCTTGAGAAATTTGTAGTTCCTCCATCTGCAACCATCACTTGACACTTTAGTGCTAGATATATAAATCAATTCAAATCCTTGGCTACCGTACAATGAATAAAATTATAGGTACTATTTGAATAAATCAACAATATTGCCCTTTTCTTCTTCATACATCCTTTTGTCTTGAGAGTTTAAGGGGTAGTAATTCCCACTAATGCATTACATGATATGGTCGGATTTAATTATTCTTTTTCAACCCCTGGGGTTGGTTCTTGGTGTATATCTTCTTATTTTCATGTTTCTTGTTCCTTTTCTTCCTCCTTTTCACAATCTATGTAAAATAATTTATTTTCAACACACTTATGATCTTTAGTGCATTTTCTATCACAATTGCAACAAATCCTTTTTGTTATTTTTTCCTCAAGTTGTTGTGGTGTCAACCTTGTAGGTTGTGGGAGGCTAAGAGCAACAACACCTCCACATTTATAGTTGTGAGTGGTATACCTCCTTATTGTCATATTTATTCTTTAAATTTTTTTTTCTACCTTGCATGCATTCTCCAATGACTTAGGTTCCCAAAGGTGAACCTCATGTTGGATGTTATCCTTTAAATTCTATATGAAGACATCAATCAGATGCTCCTCTAGAATATCACCTACCATGATATTCAATATTTGGATTTCCTTAATGTGCTTCCCTACTAAACCATTTTGTTTGAGATTTATCAATTAGCTAAAGAAGGTGTTACTCTTTGTATCCTCATAATGTGCTATCAATTCCTCCGTAAAAATTATCCAAATGAAAAGTGATTTACAAGATCAAAGGCATAATTACCACATAAATTGATTGGGTTCTAAATATAAAGATGTAATGAGTACATTTTGTGTGTGTTGCAAATCATGTAGATCAAATAACTGCTCCATTTGTAGTAGCCATGTTATTGGATCCTTGTCATCAAACTTCTTGATATCAATATTTTGAATATGGTTGGTCTTCACCCTAAAGTTATATTCTATAAAATCATAATTCACATTCCCTTTGTTATCATCATGAGTTTCACAGAATACTTTGTCACCACTATGAAGCATTTTTTGTAGCAACTTTGTCAAACCTTCCATGTCCCCTTTAAAATTATTTTTCAAACCTTCCATGTCCCCTTTTAAATTATTCTTCAAGCCTTCCATGTCCCCTTTTATTTCTACTATTAAACCATCCTTCAAAACTTCCATGTCCCTTTTTATCTTTTCCTCTAAACCATCCATCTTAGCTTCCAATTCATTTTTGGTTTCTCTTTGCGATAGTGAAAATTATTGCACGTGTTCCCTTAATTTTGATATATCATGTTGAATTTATTCCACTTCTTCATGTTTGATAGTAGAGCTTTTTGTGGGATTAATAGGTGTAGAATTTTATTTTTTAGGAGGAATTTTTGAACCAAATAATGATATATATGCTTCAATATGCCTTTTGAATCACTTCAAACTAATTTTTCAAACAAAAGTGATGCAAATTTAAAAATACACATATTTTAAAGCTTGATTTTGAGCTTGTTGATAAGGCTGACCATGCAACTATTGTATCTCTATGATTTTAGCCTCCCAAGGTATAAAATTGCATCCTATGCTAGCACTCTATGTAATATTTCCAACCCAAACAATTAGACTGAGATTTGATTCTTCAAGATAAGGTTATGCCAATTCTCCTAAGATGACCTTATCATGGACAACTTCAGTAGATCAAACTTGTAAAGTGTTATCTATGATAACAACTAGGTTTGTCTAGGTTGGTATTAGGTAAGTTAGGTTGGGTAATTTGGATGAAAATAAGGTCATGAAGTTCATTCATTTTAAAAAAATTGTACATATTTTAAGAGGTTTTAACAGTCATTAATCATGCAATAAAGTTCATGTCAAGGTAAATTCAAAAAATTTGATTGAATGGGTAATATAGGGTCATTATGTGACACTTGGAAATTTTTCTAAATTTCGTTGCGTAGTCAATGTAAAATAGTTTGATTTCACTACGGAAGTGCCTGACAATTCCATAGTGAATTTTCCCTCCCGAGTACTAGAAACGTTATGAAATTTGTCTTTTCTGCTAACGGTTGGAAAGGCTGTGTTTTTTCATGGTTTTAGTGGTCAGTGCACACATGTTCATCATGGTCCCATTAGGTTATTTGTCATCATAGGTCATATTCATGCGTGGTTATCATTACTGCTCACATCATTTCATTTTTCCCACTCATTTCCTCTTTCCTAATTTAGTTCGATTCCTAATCCAAAAATAAATACCTCACCTTCATCCTTGTAAATTGTTTGAATGCTTTTTCTATTAGTCTATAGAGTCTTAAATTTTTTTCCTCTAGCTGTCTTAGGATAAGTGCTACTTATGTCAAGGGAGTTTCTTGTTGTCTCAAAAGAATTATGTGGGTCTCAAAGAAGGAGATGATCAACACTGTGTTTGAAAGTATGGCCTCACATAAAAATACAAACAAGGGTGGCACTATGGTCAGATATGAGCCCATGTATATGACGCTAATTGCAGAAGACCCCAGCTTCTCACAAGATTTTGTCAATGCAGGTTGCATGCGTTTCTACCAGAAACTACAAGGGTATCATGCACATCTGTCTAAAGAATTTTCTGTAAATTTCATTGGCACAAGTTTGAAGGTGGGCATCCTAAATTTTGTTGTGTCTCCTGACACAATTGCACAGGCAACTGAGATTCCAAGGTTTGGAGAGGATTGGCTTAAAGCATAAGGTTCAAGCTGAAAAAATGTGATGAGTTTTTGAAGGAGGGGCACATAGGCATAGACATGAGCTCAGGAATCTCCAGGACTTGCCTCAAGGAAAATTATTCAAAACGGCTTATGGTGATTTAGAAATACTTCACTCGTGAAGGTAGATTTCACATGATCTATCAATACCACTTCAGATTGCTACTTCACTTCACAGGTAAAAAACCATTGGATTTACCATTTTTTATGTTTAGGAGTTAAGAAAAAATGGTTTATAAGGTTCAAGGTAAACCTAAGAGTAGTGACACTTCCATTTTCCACCATGGTTTGATAAAATTTCCAGTTATGGAGGAGTTAAAAAAGTGTAGGCTAGTTGTTAAGTTTAGGGATTGTTTGTTTATTTTGGCTGCGTAGATGATCAAGTAGAATAGATGGAGAGAGGAAATATTCATTTAATTGGGCTATGGAGTCTATAAAAATTCATGGAAAGTTCAGTAATGAATCAGGGTGCATCACAGGGAAAATCTAACATGGTCAAATGGATTTTCAAGGTTTGTGTGAGATGAAATGAACATCAAGTTTGTGAAAAAAGTAGGGCAAAGGGTAGTTAAGAATCCTTTGTCAAATATTTTAACAAGAAGGGCCTTCAACACTATTTATCATAAAGAAGTAATCATAAGACAGGTCAAACCAATAAATCTTTGATTAAACTCAAGCAAATAAGCATTTAAGACAAACAATCCAGTGAACTATAGAAGGAAAGAAACTTATTTAACTTCTAGTGATTTCACCTTCAAGGTTAGAAAACATATAACATAGATCAAAGAAGAGGGAACTCATAAACATAATTTATCATAGCCATAAAGACCTCCAAAGCAACCTTTCAAGAATGGACAAAGGGTATGATCAAAACATAGCCTCTTTGGCAAAACCTAATTAGTGATACTTCAAAGAAGGATCTCAAGAACAATGTTTTTGTGACATCAAACAAGCAGGGCTAACCATAAAACATCTTTGATATCTACTGTATTGAATCATTCATAAGATAAGCAAGCTTGGGTGGGTCTAGACAGCAATTAAGAATTCTCTAAATTGACCTAGCAGAGGAAAACATAGAGGGAGTGAAGGACAAACAGAGCTAAGGTGCCTTTGAAAAACATTTCTTAGTCTAAAACCTTTGTACTACTGCAATATAGAAGGATGAAACACAATGATACATAAGAAAACAATAACTAAATATAATCACATCACCATTAACCATGTTCAGGGATCTTGCAAGCAAGCCTTCTCCATCATCAATCAAAACAAGCCATCCACAATTTCCACAACACCAATTTCTCTTCAATCTCCAAAAATCTATGTATTGCTCCCAAGAGTCATCAAATTCCAACCTTTTACAATAAGGCCCTCATGCTCTATTTATCTAGAAAAGGAGGGAGAAAACCATAACTAGGGTTTGAAAATGTCAAAAACGCCCATAAATATCATTTATGTCTAAGAGAACATGCAAGGCCCAAGACAGAAAATATGTCATGCAATAAATGCAAAAATAACTCCTAGCACCTAAATTTGGAGTGATTTTCCCCAAAAAACACTAAAACATCATTTTTCCATAAATGAGTGTCTTTTGCTGACTTTTGCACATTAAAGGCGCAACAGTGAGGTTTGAAGGTGTACTGCATGCACAAGAAAAAAGGGTCCACTTGCAGCCAAGTTTTGATGACCTTCCCGATGTCGGAATTTGCTCCATGATGGCTCATTGGAAAGCCTGTCAAGTCTACTTTCCCACACTTTAATTTTTTATGATTGGGCTCTATTAACCTATCCAAAAAGTGAATCTCTGAAGGCTGCTCTAGGCGCAATGCAAGTCCTGAAAACTAGGCAGAAAGGTGAAAAATGACATGTTTTTTAGCCTTTTGAGGGACCAAAAATGCTCCAAAAGCTCTAAAATTTGGTGAGCATATTTTACTTGAGCTGCGGATTCCAAAAATGCAATTTTTTCCTCCTGAGGATGCCTGAGGTGAAAGCATAGTGCAAAGGGTGTTGCACCTTCAGGCCTTAAAATTAGCAAAAAACCAAAAATTCCCAAAAAGTTCCCAAAATTGGTAGATATCTTCCTTATGGGGTTTGGGAGGCCTATAGAGAAGCTTCAGCTAAGATTCCAAGGTTATATTTGTATTTTTCCTATTTGAGTGCTTGTATTTTGGCAAGGGCTCTTTTGAGCTTAGCCCTTGCAATTTGATTTCTCCGAGCATAATGCTTGGTTATCTTCCTTTGTAGATCTGAATCTTTATTGGCTTTCTCAAATTTGGCCTCGAAGTGTGTGTTTTCTATTTCTAGCCAAGGTTCTAGATCATACTCTGTCTCCATGGCAAGCAGCTCATTTAGAGGGAGTTGCTTTGCCAAGGCTAATTCTAGTTCTCTTTGTCTTGCCAAGGCCTTCTTTAAACCCATGGTTCTTGGTCTCCTCCTAGATTGCCTTTCTTCATCTTCACTTTCCTCATAGGTTCCCATGCATTCTTATATCTTTACTTGTGCCCTTTGAGCTTATTTCCGGGCTCTAATAGCCCTAGCCTCATAGATGGCATTTTATGCTCCCATCTATTTCTTTTCCATCTCATAGAAATGAATAAATTTCCTAGCCCTAGCCAAATTGGCTTCCAAGTCTTTGATTTCGGCATTTTCCTCTGAAGAAGTATGCTGGTGATTTTCTCCTCATTTTCCTCATCACTGTAAACATGGATGAGTTCAAACTCTTTCCGAAACCTCATGTTGATCTTCTTCTTCTTCTTCCTTTACCTTTTCCTTTCCTTTATCTAGCTGTTTGGTAGAAGTGGAAGGCATGGCCCCTTGCCTTTTAGAGGCAGCAAACACATTCCTTTCTCCTCTTTGATATGTCAATGGAAGAGTTTTTCTTGTGATCATATTGGTGTCTTCCTCATGGCTGCCATCATTTGTCTCCATGTCTTCCTCTTCATTACCTTGACTGATGCTTACCTCATTACCTTCAACATCAGCCTCATAGTTGGCCTCTTCACTGATTTCTGCACTATCCTTTATACTGCCTTCATCTTGTTCATCATTACTGCTAGGAGTCTCATGGTTGTGCTCTTTACTAATCTCATCAAATTCTTCATTTTCTTCATTTTTTTCATGACTTTCATGACTGTCTTCTTTGATATTTTGGTCCTTGGTGTCACTGCTGTCATTTTCCTTGTTGTCCTTTTCCTCACTGATGCTTGCTTCATTTGTGTCTATGTTGTCTTCATTCTTTTAATTTTCTTCATTGTTATCATCTTCATTTTCCTCGATGTTTTATGTTTCATTTCTTACCTCTGCCTCTTCATCTTCAACATCATCATTATCATCTATTTATTTGTCACTTGATTGTTCACTGCCACTTTCTTCTTTTGTGTCCATACTGTCTTCTGCCTCTTCATATTCAACATCATCATTGCCCTTATCATCACTTGTTTCTTCCATGCTAACATCACTGCCCCCTACATCTTCATTTTCTTCCTCTTTACTGTCCTCTTCTTCATAATTACTTAATTCATCTTTTCTCTCTCCTTCATTCTCATTTGATTTTTCACTGTCACTCCCTTCTTCATATGATGCATTAGGAGAGGGTGAGGAAGGAAGGTTTTCTTGAGGAGAGGATACTTGTGTAAATGATGAGGCATGATCAGTAGGAGGTGATGGAGGAGTAGAGGGAGGAGGATGAGATGATGAGGGTAAATTCTGATGATGATGGGGCTGTGGGTTTGTGAATGCCTCATGATTAATGAACACCTCCCATGGTATGCCCTTTTGCTCCAACTGATGTAGCACAAACATTTTGATCAAGTGATGGAAAAAACTTTTCATTTGCTGGGAGTAGTTCCTCCTTTGGACAACATAAGACATCTTGTCAATACTCCTATAGAGGTAGTAGGGTAAATGAAGCATCTTGACCCTAGTGAAGTGCATGAGCAATCTAATAAGATAGGAGTAGATTCTATAGTACCTTCCCTCACAGGTAAAATACTTCATGATGGCTCTCATCAAGGTTGCATACCTCTCCAGCAAGTGTAAAAAATG
Source organism: Pinus albicaulis (assembly GCA_034641835.2). Taxonomy (NCBI): domain Eukaryota; kingdom Viridiplantae; phylum Streptophyta; class Pinopsida; order Pinales; family Pinaceae; genus Pinus; species Pinus albicaulis. The sequence continues at coordinate 367,959,758 of CM076573.1, forward strand.
GAAAATAGATTTGCAACCTTCTTTGTACCTAGGTTTGAGAAATGGCTCATAGTAGCTTATGTCTAACTTTTCTCTTTGAACCACTTTTCACCAACATTGGGTATTCCTGTAGCATGGGCAATGACATATGATGATAGCTCAAATTCTAACCCTGCAAGATTCACTTGTTTATTGTGTAGGTTGAGGATAAACAACCTAGTGAGCTCAAGGTGACTTTGCACTTGTTGGAATTTTTGACAAAACTGAAAGCACCCTACATTTTGGAAACATGTGATAATCATAGGAGAGGCATCAAGTTCCACAGTATCTTGGGGTTCAAATCTATTAACCTTCCCACCTTTGTGCTTCTACCTCCTAGGAACTTGGCCTTCTTCACTACTCACATTTCCTCCTTCTCCTCACATTTTGACTTCTGCTACCTTCAAACAAATCCTAGCTCTATTTGTGAAAGTTTATATGAGGACTGATTTGGAAGGAGGGTGAAAGGCTGCTTCTGCAAGTGAGTGAGAGGAAGGTGTAGGTGTATGACTGACCCCTTTAATATTTGATGAATTCTTAACTTCAATTCACTATAATTACCCTACTTCACACCCTTCTTGACTGATAAATCTTGCTTGGAGATGATAGAGGTCTTAAACAGGGTTTAGCATGAAGATGTAGGGTTTCTAATCTGTAGGGTTTGGTCAATTTCCTTTAATAATCAAATCATCAAATTCGCTAGAGGGTAAGGAAAAACATCCACCTACCAAATTTCAATGCCTTTGAGAGTCCCTTGATGCAGCTTGGAGGAGTCTTCTTGTCATTTTTTAGCATTTGCAGGTGGAGGAGGGGTTTCTAGTGAAGGCGCAGTGCCTGCACGCACGGTCGGGTATTTTCTGCACAACGTGTAACGCCTACACACATTTCTGGGTGTCGGGATCCCTGAACGCGTTTTATGCATGTCGAGCTCCCCAATGCGTAGTGTCGGGCAAGTTTTCTTCCTATCGGGCTCCCCAACGTGCAACGCTGAATGTCTTTCCTGGGTCTGTCGGGCTTTTCTAGGCGAACGGGTAGTACTTGCACGAATGCACTACACGTGTCCCTAAACGCGCAGTGTAGTGAAAATTTGCACTGGAAAACCTCCTAAATGCGTAGCGCCGGGCATTGAATGCGCAGCACCTACCTGAGCATGCAGCGTCGGGAAAACTTGCTCAATTTTGACTAAAAATTCTTAAATTTCTCTCTTGGATGCTCTGGCTGTCTTTGTATGTGCACAATGAGTTGAGTGAAGGGTAAAAATGCTCTTTATAGCCTAGGAAGATAAATTGAATTTAGAAAACCCCACATTGCTAATGTTTTTTTAGCCTTTTTCTCTTTCACTAACTTTTTGACATTTTTTGTGCGGGAGACTTGAAAATTTTTGAGTGGCTCTTTTTTCTCTTGGTGGCAACTTGCTGGAGAAATGAAATGGTCCTTCTTTAGCTTGAGGGTCTGTTTCACTCATTTTGACATAGCTGAAAACCAAAAACTGCCTTCTCTGTTATTTTTAAATCTAACACATCTTTTTAGCTCATTCAGTAATGGTAAGCTTTTTAAAACATTTTTGAGGGGTGTTTCCTTACCTTAGCACTGTCAAAACCTCTTTTTGCTTGCATTGGTGAAGTTGTAATCATGTTTTTACTCCTTTTGACATTTATGAGTGTGGGTGACTTAAAAACATGGTTTTTTTTCTTTTTCACTGATCCTTGGGTATGATAAACTTACCTTTGACAATCACTATAAATTTCACAATCATGTTTTCTACCTCCTCTTTAGGCCACTTCTGATTTGCAGGTGCCATGACATACTGACTTAGCCCTTTCTGATATTATTGAAGTTTGACATATCTAGTCATACAGTAGCAACCTTATAATCAGTTTGGTTTTCCATCTTGGAGCTCAACCCTATGTTTTTATCCCTATGATCATTGAGTGTAAATGACCAAAAATGGGAGCTTGATCTTCCTCTCATTGATACTCTTTGCATTCTCTTTCTTTTGAGGCAGTGAGAAACTTTACCTTGGAAAAATCTAGAAGTCACCTACAACGGTTTCTTCAAACCTTCCTTCTACTGTCATCATGGAGGTATTAATCATGTTTAATTTACCCCCCTTGCCTATATTTCCAAAACCTTAGGTTTCTGGGCTGTTTGAGAAGAATTACTAGTGTTGTCTTCTAATTTCTCTATAGCCCTTTCAAGTTCATTCATTTCTATCCTGTTCACCTCACCTTTTTCCCTTTTTCATTTATAATTTATAAGAAATATCTTCCATGCATGGTTCATTTGGTGAGCCTCCTTCATGTGTTCTGAGGTATTGGATCCTTGCTTGGCACACCACTGGCTCTATCAGGCTTAGAAACCCTTATTTTCCCTTGGACATAAACTACACCCTGTCCTTTTGCTGTGAATGTCTTAAAATAGGAGCAGGCCTCTCACCTTACCAACTTTCTGTTGATAGTCGCCTTGACACTCCTGCAGAAATGTCAAAATGAACAACTTCCCTTTGCAGAACTTGAACTTGATAAGGTGGTCTTCCTTGGAGATTTTTCTGATCTATCTTGGACAAACAGGTGCTGACCTTATTTCACATTTGATTGAGCTTCTAGCACATGAAAAATAGTGCTTCAAAACACCAAGGATAACCCTACAACCTATGAAACCCTAATGGCCCAGTGGGAGGCTCTTTTGACTTGATCTTTGACTGAAAGCTTGGCTTGGGGTATTCAAGTGTAAAAGCAGATTTTTTGACAAATTGATGTATTGAAGATCTAAAATCCAATGTACTTGATTTATCTAAAGAGCCTACAGAGATAGTTTTGAGACCATCAATTCTTGAGGCACCTGGTGAACATGAGAAGGAGTAGGATGTTTTGGGAATCCTAGATGGAAAGTGGACGGGTTAGGAAAAGGAAAAACAGAGTGCTGAGGTTATGGGTGGTAAAATAGGATAAAGATGAGTGGCATGAGCCCATGAGTGGTATTTTAGGAGTGGTATTCTAATCAAGGAATGGAAGAGTAGTAAAATAGTGAAAATTTTGGTTTAAGGATAATGAAGGCAGTGAGATTTCTAAAACTCACAATGTTCATGAATCTTGCTTTTAGAAATCTAGGAAAAGTATTTAGTCATCTACAAATAGAAAAAATTACAGATGACTAACAGTGGCTCCACTTGGGGAGGGAAGTTCATTTTTAGGAGGTGTCTAGGACTTCAGATATCAAATCTCTGAGTTATGAAGACCAGTGCCTCATCCATTGGGCAGATTTTTCTTCTTTCATTTGCTAATGTTTCTCTTGAAGCTATGATCTGAAGGATCTGAAAGACATGATTTCTTCAACCTCATCTCAACCTACCCATCATACCTTTGTCTATCATTTTTTTTCTTCTTGTGGGTGCACTTGGACTGGCAAACCATTGACATTATTTTTTCTTTTGAAAGGAAAACAAACTATCTACTTGTACTCTTATCACTTCCAAGAGTTCAGATTATGCTAGTGAACTCTTTTATTCTCTACCTAGACTATTCATCTGTCGAGATTAAGCTGTTTGACAGACTTCATTCTCTAATCTACTGACTTGAAATTGAAAACATGATTTAAACCGGGATTAAGCAATCTGATTCACCATGGGTTGTGGCATCGGGACAAGCTGCACACAGACATTATTTTTGTACAAACCAAAGTAGCAAGCATGAGGGTTGTGATCTATCATTTGTTAAACACCCTTATCTTTCTCTTTGGTTCAGATTTGAGCATTGAGAACTAGCATCTTTGCCTCCTAATATATTCCCATTGACAAGTCAAGCTTAAATTATTTGACAAGCCTTCTTTCACTAACCCATCAACAGAAATTCACAACATGTTCAGCCATGATTAGGCTAGATGACTTAACAAAACTCTTTTTATTAACAAGTAGTGGCATTTAAACTTGCACACTTTCAGCAGTACTCTTTTTTGGGTATGGGGTTGTACCTATTCTTTTCCTGCCCTCTTTTTCCTTCTTTCTTTTTTTGTTTTTGTTTTTTTTTTATGATCTCTCATTATGCAATGTTATGTACAATGAATGAAAGATTCAAACTATGAATTTTGACAAAAATAGTGCTTGAGCATCCTGTCATTGACAAGACCTCCAAATAACTCTTCTTCATCCAACTCTTGTAAACAGAAAACATTGTTACCTCCATTTGAATGCATGATGTAAGGATTTTTCCACAAATTTTCAAATTGGCCATGCTCTCCTTTTTATTTTCTCCTTGAGTCTCGCTCTTGTACTTTGTCTATGTCAAAGATCCTTCTTAGGTGAAGTAGGTAGTATTTATCAGTTTTAAAACACACAATGATGTCATCAATGTATATCATAGTGAAGTAACTTAAATCAGGAGCCATGGCCTTTTCGAAAGTAGCTTCTGCACTCCTTAACCCAGAAGGAATTTGGTCATACATGTAGGTGCCCCAAGGTGCTTTTAAAGTGGCTTTATGCTGATCAGTTGGAATTATTATCACCTTATTGTAATCTGAAACACTACCAAGCAATGACATCTTGTTAGAACCTTCTACCCTTGGCAGTGTATGATTTATCTTCAGAACAGGGTATTTGTCCTTCAGGGAGGTTTTATCTAAGTTCCTAAAGTCTATACATAGCCTATACCCCTTTTCTTTCTTTCTTAGTGACACAATCTGCTCCAAATATTTCTAGTTTTTCTTGAAAGGAATCCTATTTTGAATGTTTTTTCTGTCATAAGGCTTTAAGATCTCATCACCATATGTCAAGGCATCTTCAAATTCTTTGCACATCTCTATGTATTTATGTCTTATGTGAGGTGACAAAGTTTTGGATAACCTGATCATTTTGGGATTTTTTAGGCTTCCTGTGTTGTATTCTTCTATATCAGCCTCGGTAGATACCACTTTAGGCTCCCTAACAACATTATTGGAATCCAAAAACTCTTCTGAAGTGACAAAACCGTTTGGTGAAGAGTTATCTTTCTATTGCAAGACCTTCAGGTTCTTTAGATCCAGGTTCCTAGAAAGTTCTCTTATATGAAATTGTTCCAACATTTTTACATTGGCAGAAGGGAATGGTTCTATTTTTTTATTTTTATTTTTCATGTGAGAAACCTTGTTCAGGTTCTAAGTTTGGTTTTGGTATTGCAATTTTATTTTCAGATTGCAGAAAATTAAGTTCAGCTTTTCCATTATGTTGTTGTTCCAGGCTACTAGAGTTTTGGTTGTTGAGTTCTTCATGTAGTGCCTGGTTTGATTGTTGTGGTATGCCTAGATCAGTATCAATTTAATTTACCTGCTCACCAATGTCTTATTCATTATATAAAATGAATGAGTCAAGATCTGAATGGATGGAATAAAGAGGTGTGTTGTTTGGCCTTTCTTGGCTACTAACCATATACTTCATGTGTGATTCCCGGTACAATATCCTTGTTTGGTTAAAAACAAGGATGGTAGCATATGGCATGTCTAGTTGGAGGTTCCCCTGAAGTTTGGCTCCCCATGATCTAGATAAAAGCATGCCATACTTGGGGGGAATGTTAGCCACTACTATGTCCATGACCAGGCCCTTAGTAGGGATTTGTGCCAGATTGACACATAGATCCTTGATTAGACCCAAACACTTGACTCTGCTTGATTCGAAAGAATACAAGTCTTTGTAAGGCTTGGTTATTTCTAGGCCTAATCTCTCCATCCCTAGCTTTGGCATGAGGTTGTGAGAGGTACCAGAGTCCAGCATGGCATTGTGTAAGATTTTGTCATGTATGTTTAAGCTAACATCGACAGGAGGGATAGCCCCTTCTTCAAATTTTCCTTCTACTTCAGTTCCAAACAACAGCTCTGGTTTGTCATCAATCAAGTTTAGAGTGTCAGTATCATCTCCCATGTTTAAAAATTTCAAAACTTGGGACCTATACATATTTTGGGTTATTAGTTCAGTGAGAGGTATGGTTATCTTGATCTTAGCAATATCTCCCTAAAAAATGAGAGGTACTTGTGTTTTAAGCATGTTTACATCAATTTTATCAGCCATAATTTTTTCTACAAGGTTAGTTTGTTGATTCTGATTTGGGACTTTTGACAAAAGAGTTTTCTCTAGACCACTAGTAGATGTACTAGGGCGGCTTGGGTCACCACTTTGTTGGCTAGTTTTGTCTCTGTTTGGATCAGTTTTATTAGCCATGGTGTTGGTACTATCTATTGTCCTCTTACGAGTATTTTCAAGGATCTTCCTAACAACAGTGTCTATTTTGTTTTTCTTGGAGATATCTTGGTTCATTTTTCTCCTAAGGTCATATTTCCTATAGACCTCCATTATGGCATTTTCAAATCCTAATTGGTAGTCTTTAGAATCCTCATAGTTTGTTTCAATTTGATATGAGGATAAGAAACCTTGTTCTTCTTCAGTGAGAAAAACATCACCCTCATTATCAGAACCTATCAAGTTTACATGGTTTTCTTCAGGTTCTTCAGTCTCTCTTCCCTCTTCATCTACATAATTGTCTTGGAAAGGAGGCATGATTTGTTGGTCATTGTCTCTTTGTCTGTTTTAGGGAGGGTCTCTTCTGAAGTTTGGATTCCTATTTATGTTTTGGGAATTTTCTTGGTTCTCCCTAGGAAGTATTCTTTCACTCAAGTTTATCCTTTCCATCATTATTTCCATTACCCTCACTAAATTGTCAATTTTGGCATTAGATGAGGAGGTTGAGGCCATGGTTTCATGTTTATAGGTGACTCTCTTTTCTGACCTCATCCTAGCCCTTTTTTTAATCAAGTTGGCCTCTACACTCACATCTCCCCTTTGCATGTCTTATAAAGTTAGGGGATCTCTCTCTCTTAATTGATAGGCCATGTTTGGATCAAAACCTTCCAAAAATTTTGCTAAAGCTAAGCCTTGTGGGGGTTTCATGTTCAGTGGGAGGGCATTGTAAACACTATTGAACCTAGTGCAATAGTCTTGGAAACTTTCCCTAACATTTCCCTTAAGGTTGGTATACTTTGAAAGGATTTGGAGAGGGTTTCCCTTGATTTCCCACTTGTTTATGAATGTCTAGTAAAGGGAAGGGAGATCATGTATGATGTTAGGAGTCAAGATTTTGAACAATTTCTTGGCTTCTCCTCCTAAGCTTTGTGCAAAAATCCTCATTTTTATGGTTTCCTCTTCTAATTCCATGTAGTCAAAGGCATCATTCATCCTATCTACATGATGTTGGGAAGTGGTAGATTCAACTCTGGTAAAGTGGGGGATTCTGGATTGGTAGTCATTTGGTAAAGGTACTAGAGGTTGTGGTAGTGCTGGGGGGGCATACCATGTTGCCATGATGGGACGAAATGGAATCCAAGGAGGATTTACAAGGGGAGGGTTTGTGAGAGGAGGTTGAGGATGAAATGGAGTGGTTTTCACAGTGGATGGGGGTGGTAGAGGTACTTGGACCAGCAAACTAATTTTGAGCAGAATTGGTATGAAAAGAGCTAAAGTGATGGAGAAACTAAAAGTGAGGAGGAGTGGAAGGAGAGGCTTCTCTACTAGAAATCTGCTACAAATTTATGGGCTCAAAGTCAGTCTGGTCAATCCCACTTTGTGACTTGGTTCGTAAAAGGTTTCTTCTATGGTGTAAGTCAAACTAGGGATCTTGCAAGGCTGTAAGATGTCCAGGGACATAACTTTCTCTATGAATGGTCCTAGCAGTAGTTGAATCTTCAATTTAATAAGTTTGCCACCAAATCGTTTCTAGGTCATCAACTATGGTAGGAGGGTTTGGGTTCGGGTGAGATGTGGTACTGATCCTTTGTGAAGCCAAATTTCAAACCCAAAGTGTAGAGAGGCTGAAATTTTATGATTTTTTTCGGAAGGCAAACCTCTTTTAGTGTTTTCTAAACTCACATAGTGTGTGATTTGGCCTCTAAACTTCTCAGGGATGATTTGACACAATCCTAGGGAAGTCTATGAAAACTAGTAAAGTTAGTAGGCCTACTAGAGGCTAGTGGAGTCTCTAGGTGAATGTTTTTTGCTGCTTTGAGGAATTTATATTCCACCACCAATAACTGACAAAAAACCAATCTAGGGATTTTTTTGGGGTTTTATGAGTTTCTTTATGTAGCCCTAAGGTTTCTATAAGTGTCCTCCAGTTGAGTCATAATTTTTCTAGGATGGTGAAACAGTCAGGTTCTACTCTTGGCTAACATTGGACTTTCTAAGTTTAACTGAGGGTCTGTGAGTTTGTAAGAGATATTTAGGCTACTATGTACTCAGAGTCCCACCGTGATCGCCATTATGTTAGTTCCCCGTAATTTTTTAGATTGGTGAGAACAAATGAGCAGGGGTAACATCAGACCAGTCTTTGGAGTCCTAGGACGTAGCCTTCCTGGACTTAGAGAGGGCTCTCTCTATTTTGTGTAAAGGATGTGAACTTGTTTTCTTTTAGTGTTTGATTTTAGGCTAGTTGTTAAGTTTAGGGTTTGTTTGTTTGTTTTGGTTGGCTAGATGATCAAGTATAATATATGGAGAAAGGAAATATTCAAGTCATTGGGCTATGGAGTCTATAAAAAGTCATGGAAAGTTCAATAATGAATCAGGGTGCATCACAAGAAAAATATAACAGGGTCAAAGGGATTTTCAAGGTTTGTGTGAGATGAAATGAACATCAAGTTTGTGAAAAAAGTAGGGCAAAGGGTAGTTAAGAATCCTTTGTAAAATAATTTAGCAAGAAGGGCCTTCAACACTATTTAGCATAAAGAACTAATCATAAGGCAAGGCAAATCAATAACTCTTTGATTAAACTCAAGAAAATAAGCGTTTACGACAAACAATATAGTGAACTATAGAAGGAAAGAAACTTATTTAACTTCTAGTGATTTCACCTTCAAGGTTAGAAAACATTTAAGATAGACATATAACATAGATCAAAGAAGAGGGAACACCTAAACATAATTTATCATAGCCATAAAGACCTCCAAAGAAACCTTTCAAGAATGGACAAAGGGTATGATCGAAACATAGCCTCTTTGGAAAAACCTAATTAGTGATACTTCAAAGAAGGATCTCAAGAACAATGTTTTAGTGACATCAAACAAGCAGGGCTAACCATAAAACATCTTTGATATCTATTGTATTGAATCATTCATAAGTTAAACAAGCTTGGGTGGGTCTAGAGAGCAATTATGAATTCTCTGAACTGACCTAGCAGAGGAAAACATAGAGGGAGTGAAGGACAAACAGAGCTAAGGTGCCTTTGAAAAACATTTCTTAGTCTAAAACCTTTGTACTACTGTAATATAGAAGGATGAAACACAATGATACATAAGAAAACAAGAATTGAATAGAATCACATCACCATTAACCATGCTCAGGGATCCTGCAAGCAAGCCTTCTCCATCATCAATCAAAATAAGCCATCCACAAATTCCACAACACCAATTTCTCTTCAATCTCCAAAAAACTATGTATTTCTCCCAAGAGTCATCAAATGCCAACCTTTTACAATAAGGCCCTCATTCTCTATTTATCTATAAAAGGAGGGAAAATACCCTAACTAGGGTTTGAAAATGTCAAAAACACCCATAAATGTCATTTATGTCTAAGAGACCATGCAAGGCCCAAGATAGCAAAAATGTCATGAAATAAATGAAAAAATAACTCTTAGGACCTAACTTTGGAGTGATTTGCCCCAAAAAACACAAAAATATCATTTTTCCATAAATTATTGTCTTTTGTTGACTTTTTCACATTAAAGGCACAGCAGTGAGGTTTGAAGGCATAGCGCATGCATAGGAAAAACGGGTCCACTTGCAGCCAAGTTTTGATGACCTTTCCGGTGTCAGAATTTTCTCCATGATGGCTTTTTGGAAAGCCTGTCGAGTCTACTTGCCAAAAATTCCCTTGGTTTTCTTATTGGGCTCCATTAACATGTCCAAAAATTGAATCTCCCAGGGCTGTTCTAGGCACAACACCAGTCCTGAAAACTAGGCAGAAAGGTGAAAAATGACATGTTTTTTAGCCTTTTGAGGGACCAAAAATGCTCCAAATGCTCTGAAATTTGGTGATCATGTTGTACTTGAGCTGAGGATTCCAAAAATTTAAAATTTTAATTCTGAGGATGCCTGAGGTGAAAGCGTAGTGCCAAGGGTGTTGCGCCTTTAGGCCTTAAAATTAGCAAAAAACCAAAAATTCTCAAAAAGTTCCCAAAATTGGTAGATATCTTCCTGATGGGGTTTGGGAGGCCTGTAGAAAAGCTTCAGCCAATATTCCAAGGTTAGATTGGTATTTTTCCTCTTTTATTGTTTGTATTTTGGCAAGGACTCTTTTGAGCTTAGCCCTTGCAATTTGATTTCTCTGGGCATAATGCTTGGTCATATTCCTTTGGAGATCAAGATCTTTATTGGCTTTCTCCAATTTGGCCTCCAAGTGTGTGTTTTCTCTTTCTAGCCAAGGCTCTCGATCATACTCTATATCCATGGAAAGCAAATCATTTAGAGGGATTTTCTTTGCCAAGGCTGATTCTTGTTCTCTTTGTCTTGCCAAGGCCTTCTTTAAACCCATGGTTCTTGGTATCCTCCTAGATTTCCCTTATTTATATTCACTTTCCTCATAGGTGCCCATGAATTATTCTAGCTTTACTTGTGCCCTTTGAGCTTCTTTCTGGGCTCTGATAGCCCTAGCCTCATATATGGCATTTTTTACTCCCATATGTTTGTTTTCCATCTCATAGAAATGAATAACTTTCCTAGCCCTAGCCAAATTGGCTTCCAATTGTTTGATTTGGGCATTTTTCCTCTGAAGAAGTATGCTGGTGATTTTCTCTTCATTTTCCTCATCACTGTCAACATGGATAAGTTCAAACTCTTTCTCAACCTCATGTTGATCTACTTCTTCTTCCTTTACCTTTTCTTTGCTTTTATCTAGGTGTTTGGTAGAAGTGGAAGGCATGGCCCCTTTCCTTTTAGAGGCAACAAACACATGCCTTTCTCCTATTTGATATGTCAATGGAAGAGGTTTTATTGTGATCATCTTGGTGTCTTCCTCATGGATGCCATCATTTTTCTCCATGTCTTCCTCTTCATTACCTTGACTGCTGCTTACCTCATTACCTTCAACATCAACCTCACTATTGGCCTCTTCACTGATTTCTGCACTACCCTTTGTACTGCCTTCATCTTCTTCATCATTACTGCTAGGAATCTCATGGCTGTGCTCTTTATTTCTCTCATCAAATTCTTCATTTTCTTCATTTTTTTCATGACTGTCATGACTGTCATGACTTTCTTCTTTGATATTTTGGTCCTTGGTGTCACTGCTGTCATTTTCCTTGATGTCCTTTTCCTCACTGAAGCTTGCTTCATTTGTGTCTATGTTGTCTTCAACCTCTTCATTTTCTTCATTGTTATCATCTTCATTTTCCTCCATGTTTTATGTTTCAATGCTTACCTCTGCCTCTTCATCTTCAACATCATCATTATCATATGTTTCTTTTTCACTTGCTAGTTCACTGCCACTTCTTTTTTTTTGTCCATACTATCTTCTACCTCTTCATCTTCAACATCATCATTTCCCTTATCATAACTTGTTTCTTCCATGCTAACATCACTACCCCCAACTTCTTCATTTTCTTCCTCTTTACTATCCTCTTCTTCATCATTTCTTAATTCATCTTTGCTCTCTCCTTCCTTCTCATTTGATTGTTCACTGTCACTCCCTTCTTGATCTGATGCATTGGGAGAGGGTGAGTAAGGGAGGTTTTCTTGAGGAGAGGATACTTGTGTAGATGATGAGGCATGATCAGTAGGTGGTGATGGAGGAGTAGAGGGAGGAGGATGAGATGATGAGGGTAAATTCTGATGATGATGGGGTTGTGGGTTTTTGAAGGCCTCATGAGTAATGAACACCTCCCATGGTATGCCCTTTTTCTCTAACTGATGTAGCACAACCATTTTGATCAAGGAGTGATGGAACAAAATTTGCATTTGTTGGGATTAGTTCCTCCTTTGGACAACAGAAAACATCTTTTCAATTATCCTATAGAGGTAGTAGGGTAAATGAAGCATCTTGACCCTAGTGAAGTGCATGAACAATATAATATGATAGGAGTAGAGTCTAGAGTACCTTCCCTCATAGGTAAAATATTCCATGACAACCCTCATCAAGGGTGCATACCTCTCCAGCAAGTGTGAAAAAGGGAAAATAGATTTGCAGCCTTCTTTGTACTTAGGTTTGAGAAATGGCTCATAGCAACTTATGTCTAACTTTTCTCTTTTGAACCACTTTTCACCAACATTGGGTATGCATGTAGCATGGGCAATGGCATCTGATGATAGATCAAAGTATAACCCTGCAAGATTCACTTGTTTATTATGTAGGTTGAGGATAAACAATCTAGTGAGCTTAGGGTGACTTTGCACCTGTTGGACTTTTTCACAAAACTAAAAGCACCCTACATTTTGGAAACAGGTGATAATCATAGGATAGACATTAAGTTTCACAGTGTCTTGGGGTTCAAATATATTAACCTTCCCACCTTTGTTTTTCTACCTCCTAGGCACTTGGCCTTCTTCACTACTCACATTTCCTCCTTCTCCTGACATTTTTATTTTTTCTGCCTTCAAACAAATCCTAGCTCTGTTTGTGAAATTTGATATGAGGACTGATTTGGAAGGAGGGTGAAAGGTTGCTTCTGCAAGTGAGTGAGAGGAAGGTGTACGTGTATGACTGAGCCCTTTAAGCTTTGATGAATGGTTAACTTCAATTCACTGTAATTACCCTACTTCACACCCTTCTTGACTGATAAATCTTGCTTGGAGATGATAGAGGTCTTAAACAAGGTTTAGCATGACGATGTAGGGTTTCTAATCCTTAGGGTTTGGTCAATTTCCTTTAATCATCAAATCATCAAATTCACTAGAGGGTAAGGAAAAAAATCCACCTACCAAATTTCAATGCCTTTGAGAGTCCTTTGATACATCTTGGAGGATTATTCTTGTAATTTTTTAGCATATGCAGGTGGAGGAGGGGTTTCTAGCAAAGGCGCAGCGCCTGCACTCACGGTCGGGTCCTTTCTGCCCAGTGCGTAGCGCCTGTACGTGTTTCTAGGTGTCGAGCTCCCTGAGCGCAGCACCTGAATGTGTTTTATGCCTGTCAGACTCCCCAACGCGTAGCGCCGAGCACGTTTTCTGCCTGTCGGGCCTCCTCGGTGCAGTGCCTGAATGCGTTTAGGGGCTGTCGGGATCCCCAACGCGCAATGCTGAACATCTTTCTTGGGTCTATCGAGTTGTTCTGGGCAAAAAGGTAGCGCCTGCATGAACACACATCGCATGTCCCTAAACGCGCAGCACAGTGAAAATTTGCACTGGAAAACCTCCTGAACACGTAGCACCGGGCACTGAACGCGCAACACCTGCTTGAACACGCAGCACTGAGAAAACTTGCTCAATTTTGACTAAAAATGCCTAAATTTCTCTCTTGGATGCTCTGGTTGTATTTTTATGTGCACAATGATTTGAGTGAAGGGTAAAAGGGCCCTTTATAGCCTAGGAAGATAAATTGAATTTAGAAAAACCCACTTTGCTAATGTTTTTTCAGCCTTTTTGTCTTTCATTAACTTTGTGACATTTTCTGTGCAGGAGACTTGAAAACTTTTGAGTGGCTCTTTTTTCTCTTGGTGGCATCTTTTTGGAGAAATGAAATGATCATTCTTTACCTTGAGTGTCTATTTCACTCATTTTTACATAGCAGAAAACCAAAAACTACTTTCTCTGCCATTTTGAAATCTAACACATATTTTTAGCTCATTCAGTAATGGTAAGCTTTTTAAAACATTTTTGAGGGACCTTTCCTTACCTTAGCACTGTCAAAACCAATTTTTTATTGCATTGGTGAAGTTTTAATCATGTTTTTACTCCTTTTGACATTTATGAGGGTGGGTGACTTAAAAACATGGTTTTTTTTCTTTTTCACTGATCACTGGGCATGATAAACTTACCGTTGACAATCACTATAGATTTCACAATCATGTTTGCTACCTCCTCTTTAGGCCACTTATAATTTGCAGGTGTCATGACATACTGACTTAGCCCTTTCTGATATTCTTGAAGTTTGACATATCTAGTCACACAGTAGCAACCTTATAATCAATTTGGTTTTCCATCTTGGAGCTCAACCCTATTTTTGTATCCCTATGATCATTGAGCGTAAATGACTAAAAATGGGAGCCTGATCTTCCTCTCACTTATACACTTTGCATTCTCTTTCTTTTGATGAAGTGAGACACTTTAACTTGGCAAACTCTAGAAGTCACCTACAACAGTTTCTTCAAACCTTCCTTCTGCTATCATCATGGAAGTCTTAATCATCTTTACTTTACCTCTCTTGCCTATCTTTCCAAAACCTTAGGTTTTTGGGCTGTTTGAGAAGAATTACTAGTGTTGTCTTCTAAGTTCTCTATATCCCTTTCAATTTCATTCATTTCTTTCCAGTTCACCTCACCTTGTTCCCTTTTTCATTTATAATTTCTAAGAAATATCTTCCATGCATGGTTCATTTGGTGGGCTTCCTTCATGCGTTCTACTGCATTGGATCCTTGCTTGGCACACCACTGGCCCAATCAGGCTTAGAAACCTTGATTTTCCCTTGGACATAAACTTCTCCCTATCCTTTTTCTGTGAATGTCTTAAAATAGGAGCATGCCTCTCACCTTACCAATTTTTTGTTGATAGTCACCTTGACACTCCTGTAGAATTGTTAAAATGAACAGCTGCCCTTTGCAGAACTTGAACTTGATAAGGTGGTCTTCCTTGGAGATTTTTCTGATGTATCTTGGACAAACAGGTGCTGACCTTCTTTCACATTTGGTTCAACTTCTAGCACATGAAAAACAGTGCTTCAAAACACCAAGGATAACCCTACAACCTATGAAACCCTAATGACCTAGTGGGAGGCTCTTTTGACTTGGTCTTTGATTGAAAGCTTGGCTTGGGGTCTTCAAGTGTAAAAAACATTTTTTTGACAAATTGAACTATTGAAGATCCAAAATCCAATGTACTTGATTAATCTAAAGAGCCTACAGAGATATTTTTGAGACCATCAATGCTTGAGGCACCTGGTGAACATGAGAAGGAGTAGGTTGTTTTGGCAATCCTAGATGGAAAGTGGAGGGGTTAGGCAAAGGAAAAAGAGAGTGCTGAGGTTATGGGTGGTTAAATAGGATAAATATGAGTGGCATGAGCCCATGAGGGGTATTTTAGGAGTGGTAGTATAATTAGGGTATGGCAGAGTAGTAAAATAGTGAAAATTTTGGTGTAAGGATAATGAAGGCAGTGAGATTTCTAAAACTCACTATGTTCATGAATATTTTTTTAGAAATCTAGGACAAGTATTTAGTCATCTACAAATAGAAAAAATTACTGATGACTAACATCCTCACTCCTAGAAAGATACCTAGATCAAAGTAAAATACTCCAAAGAAAGATAAAAACTCTAGGGTTGAAACATAGGTTGAGCATGAGGTGGAAGTTCAGACAGACGTGCAACCCATAGTGGAGCCTATGGAGGTATAAATTGAGCAATTGCAAGAGATAGTGGTGCCTAGACAAACCTATACCAACAGTAAAGTAAAAATTGGCATAAGAACCCACAAAAGGGTCACCAGAAGTTAGATAGAAGGGAAAGGCAAGCTAGAAGATATCTTGCAAGAAATTGACATTGAGGAATCTCTTGTTGTGAAGCCTGTGGAAGTTAACGGAGAAAAAACCAAGAAAAAGAGTCTTAAAGCTAAGAAATTGGACCTTTTCAAAGAAGACTCAGGTTTTATTTTTAAACCTAGGAAGCCACTCACTAGGTCACAATTATCAAAGGGAGAAAAATTTGAGAAGCTGCATAAGGAACCAGAAAAGGACAAACAACCAGCAAGGGAAGAAATAATTGAATTATCTCCAACAGAGGCAGAGGTGATAAAGGGAAGAAAGGGCAAGGAAAAAGTTCAAGAAAAATTTGAACTGAAACTCTTAAAAGAGCAGCTTAAGAAAGATAGAGAAGATATTTTTGAAACTAAGTTGGAGTTAGCAAACTTCAAGCAAGAGAGGTGGAAGATGAAATACTTTAAAAAATAAATGAGCAAATAGATATATTTTTATAATGAGGTTGCAGAGGGGTCAAGGAAGATGTTAAAGAGGACATTTCCTCTACAAAAAATGATGAAACATATCTTCAGGAGGAATAGGTGGTTGTAATCAGAAAGAAGGAAGTTGCAGAGCCAGGTCAGAGAATTGGAAATACAAATGGAGATGGTGCAAGCAAAGTTGAATAAAAAAGGTCTAAAGATGATTGTGATGGAGGATGAGCCCGCTACTCCATGAATTATGGTAAGTCACACCTTTTTTACTACTTTTTGTCTTAAGATATCATAGCAAGGCATATACATGGCTTTTTAGGGTTAGGAATAAAAAATTGGAAAATTTTGTGAAACTAGACAATTTCATAGTGAGCTCCAGGCTTGAGGCCAAGTTTTCGCTACAAACTCATTGTAGAATTATTTAAGGAAAAAATCCCTAAAAAAATATCATATCAGGGGTAACTCGAGGCATGTATTTACCTTATCAAACCGAATGAAGATCCTCCCACAGAAAGAAGAGTAAAAAAAGTTGTGGAAGGTGGTGTTACAAAGATGCTATGAAAATTACACTACGAAACTGCCTAAATGCTCTAATTTTCCAACGTTCTAAATTTTCGGTCTTTTTTAGGAATTCAATGCATTTCAGGAAGGATATGAGTCATAAAAAGGGATTATGAAATGTCGTTTGGACATCTACTGATGAAGACAACTCAGCAATACACTTCACAGGATTGACATGGCTCACATCACATCACTTTTTCAACCTCACCAATGGACAACTCATCATAAAATTCAGTATATCAAGAACTGAAATCTATTATGACATTTTTCCACCTAAACATGTTGTTTGGTTTGGTAGGCATCATTATAATGGGTTATTAAAAGTTTTGTTGATGTAGTTAATATTTATAGAGTCATTTTTTACTACAAGCTCCCTCAAACATAATATCTCTATTTTTTCTCGATGTAATGGAATCCTTTTTGGATTAGATATCTATATCAGGTTCAAGATTCTATCCTAGGTGGAATACCTATGTAAAATAGTTCTCACTATATAAATGGGAGGTTTTTAGAATTGGATGGGATGGATGGATGTAAATGACCAGGCTACTATGTAATTTTATTTCACTCAGTTAATACACAGTTGCAAAAGTGTTTGTTCAGACCTAAGATTCATATTGAGCTTCTATGTGTTTGTGTCCATTTATCTTTTGAGTATTGATTCATCTTCCCTATACATGATTCCTTTGAATTCATAAAATCTTATGCTCCAACTTCCTTTATGTATTATGTTAGTTGTCAGAGTTATTGTAAAATATCGTGTGCCTCAGTTTCCATGAATAATAATCATTTGTAATTGAATTTCCATGCCGACTCCATTCCCAATGGTAGCCCTCACTCATCTTCCACCTGCAAAAATCATCTAAAAATATATAAGAGTTAGCCATCTTCATTGTAATCTTGTTCCTTGAATATATTACCTTATTCTTGAGAGGGCCCTCTCTAGTTGGAAGAGATAACTTCCAACCCCAAGTGGTTTGAAATAGTTACATAAAATTGATTGTTAAACAACCCAATTAGTCTGAGTTTGGTGATAACATAAGGGATGCCACATGTCACTATTTTAACCTTTGGCTTAGAAAATTGTACCCAATAAAATACAATCCATGAAATTCTAATTATTTTTTACAAAATTCAATTTTGATTCTTGAAGAGAAAGTTATGATGATTTTCCTCAGAACACATGTTTGAGACTGAATTTTGGAGCATCATGTAGAAATCCTTACTTCCTTGGATCATATCTCTAAAAATATAGCGAAAAAAAATTCTAAAATTGTAGTCATATGTTCATCAATATTTTTCCTTCATGTTGTATAAACTTCACAGTCGGAAGCTTCGCAGAAAAATGTTATAGAAAAAACTCCCCGATGATGTGTTTAAACCAACAAAACCCTAGGATCAAGAGCTTTGATACCAAATGTTATGTATCCAAATAAAAATAGCACATAAACATAAGAAAGGATAGATCAACGATTAGATAATAAGCCAATTTTAGGGGGAAACCTCCCTTTACATCAAATAAATGAACAATTCTTGGATGATTCAAATGAAAATATCTCCTTGGTATATATAGGAGTCTAAAAAGTCAAAATATAATTAGGGCCTACATAATAATAAAAATGTAAGGACATAAAAATAAAAATATTGCTAATCTATGGGGCACACAATGAAAACATGGGGGATACATGAGTATTATAGGGACCTAACACAACACCACTCCATGTTGTAACAACAAATGGAAAGTGTTTTCAGTAGGGAAAGGGTCAGTAGAGGACCTCTGAGGATTTAAAGAAGAATATCATTCAAGCACTAGTTTTGGCATTACCAAAATTGCAACAACCCTTAAAGTGGAGACATATCTGAGTGGGTACACTATGGGAGTGGTATTTACATAGCAAGGATGTCTTGCATGGTACCATTATGAAGTATTTCATCAGGTAGTTTTCAACTACCCAACCTATGTTATGAAACTAGCTCCAAAAATAGAAGAAAAGAGAGATCACCGCCTTAGAAATAAGCCACTTTGAGGGGGAAACCTTTTTACATTACATAAATGAAAAATTATTGGATGATACAAATGACAAAACCTCCTTTCTATATATAGGATTCCATGGGGTCACAATATAATCCTAGCCGACCTAACAATAATAATGTAAGGGCACAACAATAACAATGGTGGGCTATTATGGGGAACAATAATAAAAATATGGGGACTACAGGGGTACGAAAATAATAATAAGGGGTTATACTAGTATTATACGGACCTAACATGCCCCTCTCCTTCAAACAAGTGTTTTCCTCAATGCTTGATTATTTCTGGATGCTTATGTATAAAATCCTAATCCTCCCATGTGGAATATTCAATGAGTAAGTTCTTCCACTTGCTGATATACTCTGAAATTGATTGATTTTATAGTTTTTGAGTTCTTATTTCTGTGATTGCTTCAAAAAAAATTTCGCTGCGATGTTGATCTTCCAGTCGTCTCATTTGATTATGCACCAAAGTTAGGTTATCCTTTGAGAGTTGGAGAACTTGTTTTTGATTCTAGATGTGATATTCCATTACTTTATCATCCATATTAGCTTTCATTTGATCCTTAAAACCATCCAACTTAGCCTCCATTTTTTCTTTTAAATCATCTATGTCATCTTTGATTTCTCTTTGTAAGATTGAAATTTGTTGCACTTGGTACCATAATTTTGATATCTCATACTGCAATTCTTCCTCTTCATGCGTCATAGTAGAGCTTTCTGAGTGCTTAGTGGGTGTGGAATTATTTTTAGGGGGAATTGTAGAACCCAATACTGATATCTATGCTTCAATATGCCCTTTGAATCACTTCAAACAGCTTTTTCAAACAAATGTTATGCAATTTTAAAAAACAAATACACACCTTTTTCTTGCTTTGAGGAGATCGATATCGAAATTGAATTATCTCTGTGGTTTCGGATCTTCAATATTTGAAATTAGTTCCTGTAGTATCCCTCTGAATCTTCTTTCGAATGCCATAGGTCTGACCTGATTTGGATGCTTCAAGTCAAATTTATGCCCAATCTCCCACAATGACCTAATTATGGACTGGTTCGATAGAGAAAACTTATACGGTGTTCCACGTGATACTGTTTCCTCCTTCAACTCTGCAGTTGATACACAGAAAAATACAGTCCGTTTACTTTTGGCCACCTTTTAAATAATTCCAATCTGATCTTCAGAGAGATAATTATGACAATTTTCCCAAGGTCACCTATTTTAGACGAAATTGGAGAGCCTGCAAAGACTCTAACTTCCACAGATCATCTGCAAAAACTCTAACTTCCATAGATCATATCTCCGAAAATATTGTGAACCAAGATCTGAAATTTTTACATGAATTTCCTCCATATTTTGGCTTCTCGTGGAAAAAATTTCAGCTTCTGAACCTTCGTATAAAAAATGTTATAGTGAAAATTTCGCGATGACATGTTTGTATGAATGAAACCCTAGAATCCAAAGCTCTGATTCCAAATGTTATGAAACCAACTCCAAAAATATAAGAAAAGAGAGATAAATGCCTTAGAAATAAACCACTTCGAGGGATAAACCTCCTTTACATTACATAAATGAACAATTCTTGGATGATACAAATGACAAAACATCCTTTCTATATATAGGAGTCCATGGGGTCACAATATAATCCTAGCCAACCTAACAATAATAATATAAGGGCACAACAATAACAATAGTGGGCTATTATGGGGCACACTAATAGCAATATGGAAACTACAAGGGTACAAAAATAACAATAAGGGGGCTACACTAACAATAATAAAGGGTTATACTAGTATTATAGGGACCTAAAAACCTATAGCAAGGAGCTCTACGCCTTGGTGCAAGTTGTGAATAAGTGGAAACATTATATGATGGGAAAAGAAAGAGTAATCTTCATAGATCACCAACCACTATAGTACATACAATCCCAGAGTAAGCTATGATAGACCAGGAATTACAAGTGGATGAGGTTTCTACAATAGTTTCATTTAGTGATAAAGTACAATAAGAGAAACACAAAGAATCAGGATAATATGCTTTCAAGGCCACCCACATAAAATATGCATATAGAGTATTTCATCCATGATGCATGCAAAGAGAAATATTCAGAGGATAAATACTTCAAGGAGGTTTTTTAATAGTTGCAGATCTAGATTCATGTGCATAATGGCGACAACATAGTTGACTACCATCTCTAGGATGGGTTACTCTATAAGTTAGATAAGCTATGTGTTCCTAACGGTGAGAGATTGTATCTAATTGTCGAGGCTCACACCTCGAAGGTTGAAGGAACTTTAGTGTAGGGAAGAAAATGTCCAATTTGTATATTTATGTGTATTGGCACAAGATGCAAGAATAAGTAACTATTTTCATAAGAGAATGCATGATTTCTTATACCACGAAGCCTAGTAACAAGAAAAAAATTCTATATCATCCCCTTTTTGTACCCACTCATCCTTGGGAAATCACTTCCATGGACTTTGTGGGCATTTTACCAACAACTAGGAAAGGACATGACAACATGTTAATGGTAGTTGAAAGTTTTATAAAGATGTGTGTTTTAATTCCTTACAAAAATACCATTAGTGGGGAAGAAGATGTGAACTTGTTCTTGGGACATGTTTAGGTGCACTTTGGGATACCAAAGAGCATCATTTTAGTCAGGGACATAATATTTCTTAATGCATTATGGACTACATCGTGGGAGAAGATGAACACAAAGTTTAAGAGGTTTATAACATTCCATACATATATATATGGGAAACTAGAAGTAGTAAACAGAAATTTGGTGAAATTTTTGAAGGTTTATAATCATAAGCATCTGAATACATGGGACTAAAATATGGTATATATCCAATATTTTTATAACAAATTAGCCCACACTTCTATTGATAAGTCCACATTCGAAACTTGCTTTTGATATTTTTCACCTTCACCTTTAGATATTTCATATGGGAAATAAGGACGAGTGAGGAAGGATCTTACAGGGGATGCCTTATGGGTAGAAATATTTGTGGAGAAGATTAGTCAAATAAATCTAGAGGTGCATGAGACTCTATAAAATTCATAGGTAAAATACAAGGTTGGACATGATCACACATGGTAGAGAAGTCATTCAAAGTGAGAGACAAAGTACAGTTACAATTCAAGAAGGATACGCTACAAGATCTTGGAAAGAAAATCAAGGCTCTATGATATGGTCACTATGAGGTACTAGAGAAGGAAGGCTCTACAATATGGTTGTTATGAGATATTGGAGAAGGTGGGAGATAATGCTTGTAAAATAAATATGCCCCCATACATGTGCATTTACTTAGTGGTGAATGTAGAGAATATAAAACTCTATAAGCCTTCCATGCTAGATTAGGAAGAGGAACAAATCCTACCTTCTAAAGAGGATTTGGCACTAGATGCTGAGGAAGACTTGACATAAGATATAGTTTTTTATAATATCTCTAGAACTACAAGAAAGGGGAAACATGACCATTGGAAAATATGGTTGAAAGAACAACTTCTAGACAAAGCTAATGGGTACACCTGACAGCAGGTGGAGGAAATATTTTGTCATCTCATTCAGTAGAAACGTTTGGGGACCAAAGGCCTCACAAAATGGGGAGGTGTGATCCGAATTGGATTATTATATTATTTTTAATCCATCTTGATGCTTTCAAAGTGGAAAAAGTGGAGGAATAAACTCACGGGACCATTTTTCTAGAAGGTCCCAATTTGGAGAATTGTGGTTTAAAACATTCTAGAAGTTGATTGAGGCATCAAGCAACATTTTTCAGGGGTAAAATGTTGTTGCACAAGTGTAAAAACCTTAGAAATATTATACACATAGATACATTTTCCACAACACAGGAATCAACTCAATTAGAGTCCATATGTAAAAATATGTCACCTAAAAGTTCACCTTCCTATTTTGACCACAATGATTTGAAAGGATTCCATGTCAGCCCCCATCATTCATGGAAAAGGAGCTAGCCACATGATCATGATGAAGAAGACTCTAGAAGAGTCAATATTATAACTTCAGTTAAAAATTAGAGCCAAAATTAACTACTAGTAGGCTATTAGGATATGTTATAACAAGTCCACTAGGAGGAAATGGGGATCCATTCTATTTGAGTGAATTTTGTTACATAAATGAGCAGAGTACCGAGAGTGGATAGGGAGAGAGAAAAAAGAGAGGGTTTGCGAACTATAGAAATCCACATTTCGTTTAGGTCTCACTTCTTTGTACTTGCATCCATTTCCATTCAAAGAAAGAGAGAGCGAAGCAGTTTCAACTTCTAGTTTGGATTTTTATCCTAAAAGGGTTTCCCAGGTCGTATCCCATGTTATTGTGGTTTTTGAGTGATTGTTGTATTTTTCATATATTTTTTTGCATAATTAAAAATTTCATGTAGACATAATAAATAATATTTAACTGATCTATAAATCTAAGAATAAATCAATCCTCATAATGTAGGTTTCAAAATTTCCAGTCTATTTGAATAGATAAATTGTAATGGACTATCCAATGGAATATCCATGGAAGCTTACAAATCATAGGTTATATAGTGAGAACCAAAGTGCCACTCATATTGCAAATAAATCAACATTCCATTTTATGTCAAAACATATACAACTTAGGCACCATTTCATATGATTAGTTTTGGAAAATGGTCATATGAAGCAGGGAAAGATAGACACTAGCCATAATCCTATGGACATGTTAACAAATATAATAAATAGGGATAAAATGAGTTCTAGAACAAGTTTTTTTGATCTTTAAGCATGATGGTGAATATCAGAAACCTATTATGTCCAAAGTTTAAGCATATTCTAGTAGGTGAAATAGCCGTTGAGTATTTGTAATCAATCTCCAAGTGGGAGATTGTTGGTTATGGAGCCTAATTATCTTCATGATTTAGAAGTATTATTTCAACCATGTTTGGATTCTAGTCAATGATAGGGGGGTGTAGGGGGTCCAAAGGAGGAAGAAAAAAATACTTTCTTTTCAAATAATATAACTTTTTATTCAATCAAAATCATTCATCATTAGGTCACATATCTAGCGATAAAAGTCGTGTTAGGGGATTTTTGCACTAGAAGGAAACCTTGTTTTTATGATGGCATTGAATTTGATTATGTATTATTGAGTGATTGTTGTAACCAAGAGAGGATATTGCGAGAAAGTGAAGAAAATTGTTGAAATTGGCAACAAGAAATATTTAAAATGGCATCAAAAGATGCTTCTAATTTAATTTTACCGTAATTAAATTAGAAGGAAATTGTAATTCCAAATCCCATGAAAAAAGATACGAGTTAATTGAGTCAGGAAGATTTAGTTAGCTCAGTCAATTTGATTTGAGGGTCAAAATGGAGGCATGAATAGTTCACTCTAAGTTTTAGGGGGTCCAGTTGCAATTTATTTTGAGTTGTAATTAGTTAACTCAATTGTTTGAGTTAAAATAAGTTTAACTAGTTCTAACTGAGAGATGAGCTAGTGAGAGGTTCAATGAATTAAATATGATTTAATTCACATGCAGTGAGCAATCAGATAAATGATAATTATCTATAAATATTTGTTTCATGCATTTATAAGGAAGGCCCAATTGAGATTGGAGTTTAAGGGAAGTATACTATTAGTTGTATAATTAGAAAATTGTATAGGTCATGCATGAGATCATCAAGATGCCTTGGATGTATTGCGTAATCAATTAGTGGGAATTTACTAAATTAATAGGGGTTCAATTCCCTCAATAATGTGTGACCAAGGCTTGTTACTCAGGTGCAGATAATTGGTTAAGTATTGGACCAAAATTACCAGGATCAGTGCGAAACAGTCAGAGATAGTGCAGAGAGCTCTCAAGCTTGAGAGAAGCATTGTATTATTTCATGTTCTTGAATTTATGCAATATACAGATAGCGGGGTTTTTAGCTAAGGTTTTCCCTAGATAAATATTTTTGTTGTGTGATTGATATTCTTTCTCTTTCTTGTTCATTTGATTGTGTAATCAAATTTGGTTTTCTTCAATTTGTAGAATAGATTTAGGTATTTTGTTTTAGCACATTACAAGATCATTTGAATCTAT
This sequence comes from Pinus albicaulis, assembly GCA_034641835.2. Taxonomy (NCBI): domain Eukaryota; kingdom Viridiplantae; phylum Streptophyta; class Pinopsida; order Pinales; family Pinaceae; genus Pinus; species Pinus albicaulis. The sequence goes on from CM076573.1 coordinate 367,984,546, forward strand.
ATGGATTTTCTACATGGTATCATAGCAGGAATCACAATAGAGGAGAAGAATATGATTTTCTTTTGAACAGATGAATCAAATTTACATATTTATTCTTCAGAACCGGTAGCAGATCATGATGTCTTTCTGTGGATTGAGACTCGAATATTCCCTTGAGGGTCGTTTGAATTAGATATCTTGGAAGGACATGATGAATTCAATGTCGGAGGAAAAAAAAATGAAGGAATTCATAGATAGTGATATTCCTCGGCCTGTAGAAGCAGACGACCAAAATCTTGATGCATCGAAGAAGAATTTAGCAAAGGCGAGAAGGATTTTGTTAGAAGGAGTTCGAGATCATATTGTCTCGAACCTACATGGAAAGGAAACTCCATATGCTATGTGGAAGGCCTTAACATATATTTTTCAATATAGAAATGACCACAGGAATTTGGCCTTGAAGGAAAAGCTCAGAAAAATCAAGATGGAGGAGGGCGAAGCAATACTAAAATACTTGACAAATTTCACTCAATGTGGAGATGAGCTTGGTAGTGTTGGTGTTATGATTACCGAGGATGATTTGGTGAACCTGGAAATTCTAGGCCTTCCCAAGAGCTAGCAAAAATACCAGGATTCAATAAATGGGAGGGAGAAGTTACCAGAGTGGGAGTGATTGCGGTCTGAATTGGTACAAGAAGAGATAAGGCTGAACACTAGAGATGAGACCTCTTCGAAAGAAAAAGAAGAAAATTTTGCATTAGTCAGAAAAGGAAAGAAATCCAAGGTAAATAAGTCCCAAGGCATAGAGGGAAATAATAAATACTTTTCCAACATCAAGTGTTTTCGCTGTCACAATTTCAGTCACTATGCCACGAAATGTCCACTGAAGAAGGAAAACAAGGAGCATGCAGTTGTAGTAGCAAGTGAAGCTCTAGCTTCACAATTCAAGCTTCATTTTACTCTCATTGCATGCATGACCAGTAATTTAATGGGCTGCATGTGCTATCTCGATAGTGGTGCCTCATTCCATATGATGGGGAATAGAGATCTATTTAATTACCTGGAGGAGAAAGACCTCAAACAGAATATAGAGTTTGGAGATGATGGGAGGTATATCACTACCGGCATAGATACAGTTACATTTCATAGGGACTCTGGCTCCCCTCTCAAACTCGTAGATGTATTTTTTATTCCGGGACTAAAGAAGAATCATGCTTCCATAGCGGAATTGGACGATTGTGGCTATGATGTAATATTTAGAAAAGGAAAGATTTTCCTTAGACACGTCGCCACAAGACAGTGAAATAGATCAATGTGTGAGTCAAGAACTTGTATGCTCTCAAGGTCGAAGATGCATGAAAATATTTTAGGAGAAAATCAATGGTTAGAGACTTGGTGGTTTATAGGGAGGATGAATTACCTCTCACCATGCATCCTCAGAAGAAGCCTCAGATAGTTGTGGAGCAGCCACAATTAGAGAAGTAAAGAGGAGACCTAGTGGAGGTGTCCACTCAAGTAGAGACCTCTAGTAGGGGGAAATTTCGAGTCAAGTGGGGAGAAGGAATTCATGCAACCATACCTCCAAGTAAGAGGTGGGGCGATGTGAAGCAATAATCCCAAGAGTGCATAAATTTGTGCACGGTCCATTTATATTTCTTGTCTCATCTATCATTACCTTTCTATGGGAGCCCATAGAACACAGTAGCATGATGGATCAATAGAATTTGATGCAGTCAGATTTCAGAGTGATAGATGCAGAGATTAGCAGTACTCAGATACTGGAGTGCGGATAAGAGTGGGAAGCAGTGAATATGGCACAGTGCAGAGTCAGTAATAGCACGAAGTTTTTAGTAGACCATGTAGTAGCTAGTATCAGTCACATACTCTAGTGAAATATGCATCATAATGATTCAATTTGGATGCTTTTCAGTTTTAGAAGTTGGAGTAGCAAAAACACTAGAGAGAAGTGTTGCATGCAGAAAATTCCAAAGGTACTAGATCAGGATAGATTTGAATTCATTTCTTCTTGAGAGCGATTGTTTTAAATGGCAACAATAAATATTGAAAATGGCATCAAAAGAGGCTTCTAATTTAATTTTCCCTTAACTAAACTAGAAGGAAATTGTAATTCCACATCACATGACAACTTGTACAAGTTAAATGGGTCAGGAATACTTAATTAGCTCACTCAATTCGGGTTGAGGGTAAAACTAGAGGCATGAAGAGTTAAATCTAAGTTTTAGGGGGCCCAGTTGCAGTTTATTTTTATTTGTAATTAGTTAACTCAATTGTTTGAGTTAAAATCAGTTTAACTAGTTCTAACTGAGAGATGAGCTAGTGAGAGGTCCAGTGAATTAAATATGATTTAATTCACATGTAGTGATCAATCAGATAACTAATAATTCACTCTTAATAGTTGTTGCATGTTAGTTCTAAGGAATACCTAGTTGAGATTGGAGATAAAGGGAAGTATACTATTAGTTGTATAATTAGAAAATTGTACATGTCATGCATAAGATCACGAGGACACCTTGGATTTATTGCGCAATAAATTAGTGGCAATTTCCTTATTAATAGGGGCTCAATTCCCCCAAGAATGCATGAGAAAGGTTGGTTAGTCAGGTGCAAGTAGTTGGTTAAGTATTGTACCAAACCTGCGAGGGCCATTTGGGACAATCCAAGATAGTGCAGAGAGCTCTCAAGCCTAAGAGAATCATTGTATTATTTCATGTTCTTAACTTTATGCAATATACAAATAGCGGGGTTTTTAGCTGAGGCTTTCCCTATGTAAATATTTGTGCTGTGTGATTGATATTCTTTCTCTTTCTTGTTCATGTGATTGTGAGATCAAATTTAGTTTTCCCCAATTTGTAGAATAGATTCAGGTATTTTGTTTTAGCATATTACGAGATCAATTGAATCTATGTGGATTTTCTACAAAAAGGTTGCATCTCATGTCTTGCAAGTTGTATACCTTCATTTTTCTATATGGAATAAAATTTAGGATTGGTTGTTCCCCTATGGATGTAATCCCAATTGGGTGAGCCACATATATCAATGTCTCTATTATATTGTGCTATTTTGTGTTTAATTTCTTCATTCATTTTGATTTTATTGGTAAATGAACTTAGCTAAAAAACTTCACACTTTCTCCTATTTATTTCAAGCTATCTCAAGCATTGAATAAGCTCAATCTCATTTACATTTTTTTGGATAAAAATTCTATAGAATAAAATTTGTGCCTATGGTAGCCAACCTAAGATTCCTCTATTTTATTGGATATTTTTCCTTCTGAATTCTCAAACATGGTATCTACCTCACTAAGATTTTGTTGGAGTTCATTCCTCCCTTGATTCTCAACTTAAGTTGCTTCCACTATAGCCATAATTAATGACTCTTTCTCATCTTATTTTAATTTAAATAATATGTCCTCTAATATTTTAGTATAAATTATTAATAAAAAAATTTATGATTGTCACGTATAACCATGTGTGTTTGGGATTGGAGAGTTTTTCAAGGGAAGATTATTATTTTTTACTTCGAATTCCTTTCTTCTAATCTTCAAATTATGTTCCTAAGTAGAAAATATAGGAAATATTTTCTCATTATAATTTTCATCTTTCTTTGCCTCTTGATAGGTGCCATATTGGTTTTAACTGTAGAGATATTGTTTAACATTATAATTTTCTCTAATTCCCATAATTTTGATGCATCCTTGTTGTATGTTATGAGACTTTCATCTTTCCAAACAATTAATCTAAGTAGTTGAGTAGCTTCATTTGTCAAATATTAAACTAATTTAATATTATGATTCAATCCTACAACCATATTTTATCCATTCCTTAAAGTGGATAGGAATGAATACCTCATATTTATGTCTAGGAAATAATGGATTAAGGATTAATTTTTTTTTCTATGGGATTAGATTTACAACCTCCTACAATTTTTAATGTTGATTTCACCATTGCTTGGTTTGGTTGCTTGTAAATCATTATCCTCCTATGTATTTATTTAATCATTATCACTCCATCCATCTAGCCTAAGCTATTCCATGAAACATTTTCTCTCTTTCAATGTTGGAGACAAGCAAAGTTGACCCTACACATAGTGAAGAATCCTTTTGTTGCTTTCCAACAACTCAAACAATGTCAAAGAAGAAAAAATAATAGAAGAAGAAGAAATTAAAAAAAAAAAATATGGCTCATTCAATATGTATAATTATAGGACCCTTCATGGCTAAAATGAAACAAAATAGAAAATTTGAATTAACCCATATTTATTGTCAACAATACATGTATAATGGGAGGAAAAGATTTTGGTGAGTCACGTGGAATTGTAGGAAGGTGAATAGGTGGTAGGAAAAATTATCCCAATTGTTGAATGAGGTATTCTTGAAGGGGAGTGAGATTAGCACATGGAATGTTGTTCAAGAAGGAATTCAACCAAATCCATATACCATTTGGTCTTTGTGATTCAATGGAATTAATTCTCTCTTGATAAAGAGCCCATGAAGGCTTAAGTTTTCATGATGTTGTCCCTCTTTCCACATTATATATCTCCCTATAGATAATAAATGATCATTTGAACCTACTTTTTCTCACTCTTATAAACAAAGGCATCCCTTTTCCTTCTTATGCCAAACAACATGAAGTCTAGTCCACATTCTAAAGAAGAAAAGAGACAACAATTCGCCTTTAAATAACATGATAATGAATGTAAATATCAACCAATCTTGAGGGTACATATAGAAAATATCATTGACATGGGACATAATAGTGAAACTATTTATTTAGAAGGTGAGCGGATAAATCATATGCGTTAGGGAATTGAAATTAGCTAGGTAAGGATGCTAGCAATTTCACTTTGGGAAATTCCTATTTATGAAATAAAGATTAGAAAAAAAAAGAGAAAAAAATTGTTGAGTAAGCCAATTGTTGAATTATAACCATATGATGACCTCTAAGGTGGGTGAAAATACTCATTTTTCATCACTATTGTCAATCATTAGGTTAGATAGGCCTCTTGCATTATGGAGGGAGTGATTTTCCTCTACTATGAATTTTTATAAACATAGCAATTGAAGCCAATGGTCATTTGTCTTGAATAGATCCCTATGGTTTAGTTAGCCTGAGTCTTTACCACTTCAAGGAGAGTGATTCATTGAGTTATGGTGTTTTATGGCTTGGGAAGTGATTAGATGAAATAGTTGAGTAGGACTTTAGTCATTAAAATTGGTTTTCTTACATCCAATATGATAAAATTAATTAATGTCTACCTTGGTGATGCATAAAACCACTAAAGGTCAATAATTTACTTAGATGTCCCTTTTCTTGTTAATAAAAGTCAAAGGAAATTTGTCTTTGAGCTTTTCCTTAAGATGATTTTGCATTGATTAGAGCTACATTGGCCTAATTTTTACTTGAAAAAATCATGGCACTACTTACAAGGTTTTGGTGCTCTTCAATAATCCTCCTCAAAAAGTTAATTACTAAGAAATCCAACAAGAAACTCATTAACGAACCAATTCCCTATAATTAAATTTGACCTTAAACTTTTTAGATTTGTAAATACATAACTCCCACTTATTACCTTGGAATTTTATTCCATCTAAAGTAAGGCATAAAGGACACCACATGATTTCCAGTGCCTATAGAGTGGACATACTGCACTAATATTTGGTACTTTTCATTAAACTTGAGTGAGAAAATAACTAATTGGTGAGAATTTATTTTAAAAAAATGTTTTCATACTTATGGGGATTTCAACAATTTTTCATTACTTCCATTATAATTAGTAACCCTAAAAAATATTAGTCTATATTCTTCTATCGTTTCAATACATCATTTAGACTATGCAATTATAAATAGATAGGATACATGGCCCAAAGTGTGACCCTCATACAAAATATTTCTTTAATAATTTTGGAGATTGTATGCTGAAATGTTATCACTATAATATAATATTCGATACATCACAATAATTGAGACTTAGTTAATTACAAAGAATTAGCGAAGTGGTACTCAATATCCACTTTGACACTAATTCGTAGATGGGATATGTCAATGGGAAATTGGCCAACCTGATTTGCAATTAAAAAATGTGATCATTTGAGATGGGTCATGGCTATTATTGTCATGATAAAATATTTCTCAAACCTTAAAATATCACGTGGTGTAAAATATGTAAAAATCATTCTTCATCATGATAGGGTCTTTGCAAGTATTTACTACCATAATCGAGAATTGAAATGAATCCCATAACACCATCTGCATGGTGCTTGCATGTGTCATTTGTATTCATGAGAATTTCTCCCTACACCCTAAATCCTTATGATATTTTTTCATCTTTATAAGTTACAAACATTATAAAATGATTTTTTTTCTTCTCTTTTTTCATCAATGTATTTTTATCATGTTCTTTAAGTTGGAGGACATATACGAGGGAGGTTTCAACTTGTTCACTAATATCTTATTATGAATCACTAATATCTTATTATGTTCATTCATAAGAAGGTTTTTAAATTGTCAAAAAGATTCAATATATTGTAGGTATTAGGGTGAGGTAACTGGGGTAGGGGTAACTATAGGTATTGGAGGCTATTAAATGGATATTCCATAAAATAAAAGATATTTATTAAACATAGGGATTATTTTTATTTGAAAGATGTATTAATAGGGGGTTAAACGAAATGATTTTAGGAGGTTTTTGTCAACATGTAGTGAGATTATGGTATTCTTTAGTATCCCATGAACACATGTAGATTGACTATGTGGAGATCTCTTGACACCTAAATACTCCATACATATTTGCATATCCTTTGATATCCGTACACTAGATTTGTGATCATTATATATTTTTTATCCATACACATGACAAGCATGTCATCAATATATAAAATATTCATAGATTTTCCATAGAAAAGAAAAGGAACACTTTCAACCAAGTTGTCATATTTTAAAAGGGGACTTTGAAAGGTTTTTTTAAAGTAGAAAACTTTCAAGTTGGCCCTCAATGTCACATTCACAATGCACAAAAAGGAGCATTAATGATTATTATTCCAAACTTCAATTCAAAATATAGATGAAACCATTAGGTGATAAACATTTAAATGCAACTCATACAATAGGGTTTGCTAGATGAATCAAATGAATCCACATGCTACTATGACTCTGTCTCCTAATGATGCAAGGCTATGGCTAAGCCCGCTCTTACCTAGTATTATACTCATAACAGAGTATACACTCTAAATTTAACACATTCATATAGGTTCATATATCTCTAAGAACCTTTAAAAACCTACATAATTATTATCAAATGTAAAAATGCAAAATCTCCCTTCAATTAAACCTTATACTTCAATACTTAAAGTTAAAAAGAAAAGAATCTCGATCACATCAGATAATCATCAATAACAATCCTTGTGGGACTCCAGGTTAAAACCAAAGTAATACTTCATAATAATTGCATTTAACATTAAACACTTATACTTATCCTTATCCTTCTCTTTACCTGTTGTAAGTGACTGCTTCACATTACCGAGACTCCCATCACAATAATACATCGCATATATGACATTGCAGATTCTATATCACATTACTCCTCCACAGCCTCCTCTGTTGATCTATGCCTAGGTCTAATAGTTCTTCTTCCATCTTCGGGTTTCGGTCATCACAATATTTCAACCCAAGCCATATCGCATATCGAAAATTTTGGCTCTTACACTTTAGCGCTCATCGCACATCGTAAAACTTACTATATTGCAAAAATTATATCGCAATTCTATCGAACACGATATGCGATGGAACCATATGTCAACACTTGGCTCTACATTTCTTACATCTTATCTTTGTGATATGATCACGACTGTCAAGCACTGCTTCATCAATCAGGACGAGTGTACTATCAAACCCGAGTGAAATGCCACTTATTGCTTGACACGTAGCTCTCTTTGCAATGGGAAAGGTTTGTTAAACTCATCACATTTTTTTCTACGAAATGAATCCTCATTCACCCATCTCCTGTTTCAATTTTGTGATTTTATCTCCACCGTCCATTCAACCTCACACTTCCATTCAGAAATCTCTTAAGTTTTGGGGAAAATCGTGGTTTTCTACCTTCCGAAGAATGTAGTCGATTTTCTCCTCTCAGCTGGAATCTCATAACACAGATACTCTCGAAATTAATCATTGTGACTTCAATTCTTTGTCCACGGCGTTAATTCCCTCCTGGGATTTATTCTGGTTATTCAATCGTATCCAGAAACTATCTCGATCGCTTCTCCGACATAATTTAATTCCTACACTCTGCAAGAATTGGATAATACAACTATCTATGCATGCCTATATTTCTTCAAACACACAGGTAAATACAATTTCACTTGTAGGAATGTTTTCATTACATTCAATTAAAATAGTATATATATACAATGATCTCGAAGCTCATTCCCATCTACCCGCTCTAGGGCCTGGTATTCTTTAAAAATGGCCTTCTCTCATCTCTCTCTTTCTCTCTCTGCCCGTAGGCTTACAATCACATCTCCTCTATTACCTATCTAATAATATGGTCTCTTAATTTTCTTTGAGGCTTACAAATATATACAAAAGTATTCTACAACCAATTTTGGTTTAGAGCCATAATTTGCTCAACTAAATCCTAGAATTCCTCTAAATCAACTTTTGACTCAACTAATTCCTAAGGATTCTCTCTAGTTCCACAAAATAATGAAACCAATTTCTAATCTAAGATTTACAATATTTCATAATCTCTCAATCCTCACCAATCACTCATCTTCTCCTACATTCGAGAAAATTTACAAAATGCTTCACAATATTTAATTTAAATCATATTCTCAATGTCTGACATAAAATACACTCAAAACATTGAAAATTACATTAATAAAATGCTTATGGAACCAACTCCCTTGAAAATACAAGACCCCCTAAATTCTACTAAATGTACAAAATTTGGAACCATGATGCTCCTGCATTAGACTCCCAAGGTAGAAAACAATCATGATCTCCACATCATGTGTCTTCAATGCTAATGGAATTCCCCCTGGATCCCAAACTTTAGTTTGTAATCTGTCTTTGGATGCCTCTCTTCCTTTCCGTTGTTTTGTTGTTTGTTGCTATTCTCCAAGTCTCCACACTTTATGCTGCATTGCCCGAGTGGCTATGCTTTCATAGTATGTTGTTGTCTTTTCTTTGTTGCTGCTGCTTTGCTTTCTTGTTGTTGTCTTCCTCTGAGACACTTTTATCATCAACCTTCTTATTCTTTCAATCTCCATGTCCAGTTTATCTTTTGACTGGTACTCACTCTGCCATTTGTTGTTGTACTTTGTCCATTTATCTTCAAACTGTTGATTACCTTCTTTAGTTTTTTCTACTTCAAATTACGATATTACTCTTGAGATTGCTCCAGATACTATTGTAGATATTTATATCACCCAAACTTCCTGAATATCTTTGAAGAGATCTCCCTCTGAAATATCCAATTGCTACTCCTTGTCTGCAAATTTACTTTCAAAAATTAAACTTCTCTCCAATTCCCTGACTACAGTAAAACTTTTACTCACACTTCTCTGTATATTAGTTAACATAATATACCTTAACAAACTAACATCTGTTTTTGTCTCAGCCAAAACTTGAGACATTCTTCTATCAATGTTTGCAATCCCTTTATCATGCTCAGATGCTTCCAGCAAAAAATCAGCAACCCACTTTCAATTTTATTCCTTTCAAACACCTCATTACTATGTCACTTATCAATTCCAGCGTAACTCTCCTCCTTTTCCTTGACAACATCCCATAGTTGTCCTTCATCTCCTTGATTAATCCTCGTATTCAATTCAGTCTCCTTCAGTTCTAAGGCTGACTCTTCTTTAGCATGAGACATATCTGTCCCATCTTCCTCCTCATTACTATTCTTCTCTTTGTCAATGTTATGTGACACTTCCATCTGTCCTTCTGGGCTGACTAAATCTTCCTCATTCATATATCTACCTATGCATCCCTCAAGAAACCTCATTTATTCATCAAGATTACTAAAACTTAATTCATTTACCTGAGGTCTCAATCCATGGTTTGAATCAGACTCCCTTAACAGATTTTCTAACAATAAAATCTCTCTGTTAGCTTCCTTTTAAGCATTAAATTTGTATGCTTGATATATTCCTTATCTTCTTTTTTCTTTTGGCTACCCATATAAGCCAAACTCCCTCTGCTTACAGCTCTAGAAATATGCTGAAAAGCTATATTTTCCTCCAACTGTGTATGAACTTCCTCATGAGACCTAATTGTCGTATCCTTCTTCTTTAAAATAGAATTCAGATTTTGTCTCTTTTCTTCCTCCTCTTTGACAATACCCAAATATTGTCCATCCTCATGTATTACACCTGCAAACATACACAAATTGTTAATTTCAAAATCATAAGGCTCAGTAACCTCAAATGATGTTTTAGATCTCATTGCTCCATCTTCAAGTTCACAAGAAACTTGTTCTTCTCCAACAATATTTTTTTTTTTTAGCTCAACTCCTTTGAGTTTCTCCAACCTCAATTGAACATCCATTACCTGCTCAAGCTTTCTATGCTCCTCTATTAACTGAGTATTCACCTCATGCTCTCTCTTCTCTTGTAACATGTGTCATTTCACCTTTTTTCTCATTATATAACCATACCTCTGGCCTTATTTACTTCTCTGGAACAACTCTATCAAAAAACTAAAATGGATTCTTAAACCAGCCTTTTCTATGTCATAATCTTCATCATTCATTTTCCTTCCCATGCCATTTTCTTTGGAATTTTTCTTCACTCTTCTTTTGTTGTGGATTCTCTCTGAACCTCTGCTATGATTATCAGTAGTCATTATTCTATCTCTTGTGAACTGCATTTGTTCACTTGTGAACTTCACTAAGCCTCTCCTTTTGAGCAAGCCTCCATACCTGCTGCAAGTACCTCACCAATTCTTCTCTCCTTTGAGCTCAGTCTTTTGGTAGCATTGTTTCTCTATATTTGGAACCTATATTGAGAAACTCCTTTGCTCCTTGGCTTCTGCAATTCCAATTTCTTCTGAGAACACTCTTGTCCTCTATGTCCAACCTTCACCTAGATTCTTCAGGTTCATTGCCACATTCCTTCCGAGTCTTTCATTCACTCTATCTTCAAGAATACAACTGGTTATTATTTTACAACTCCTCTTGTTGTTCTTTTCCTGATATATTTCCTCTTTCATGTGTAACCTGAAATATGCAAACATATTCTCAAACCAGAGTTAAAATAACAACATACCATATCACCTTCTAGATCTCTGTATGATCTTGTTCGACCACTCAACTGCACTTTGAATGGACTATTTCCTGTTCATTTGCCTCTGAAAATTCTCTTCAAGAGTATCAATTATTCTCCATATTCGGCCACACTTTATCTCTGTGTGTCTGCTACCTATCAGATTTAAAATATGATCCCTCTTCCTGCAATCACAATTGTATTCTGCACATACAACTTCAAGAACATAACTCTACTCTAACTTTCTCCCAAAAGAGATTTTACTGCTCCGATACCAAATGTATTCTGCATAGTTCAGATTTGCAATATTCATTTATAACAATTTTCATTTATTTGCTCTGATACCAAACGATGCAGGGTTATGGCTAAGCCCGCTCTTACCTAGTATTATACTCATAATAGAGTACACACTCTGAATTTAACACATTCGGATAGGTTCATATATCTCTAAGAACCTTTAAAAACCTACTTAATTATTATCAAATATAAAAATGCGGAAGCTCCCTTTAATTAGGCTTTATACTTCAATACTTAAAGTTAAAAGGAAAAGAATCCCGATCACATGGGATAATCATCAATAACAGGCTTTGTGGGACTCCAGGTTAAAACCAAAATAATACTTCATAATAAGCGCATTTAACATTAAACGCTTATATTTACCCTTATCCTGCTCTTTACCTGTTGTACGTGACTGCTTCACATTACCAAGACTCCCATCGCAATAATACATCGCATATTCCTCATTGCATATATGACATCGTAGATTCTATATCACATTACTCCTCCACAACCTCATCTGTTGATCTACGCCTAGATCTAACGATTCTCATTCCATATTCGGGTTTCGGTCATCGCAATATTTCAACCCAAGCCATATCACATATCGCAAATTTTGGCTCTTACACTTTAGCGCTCATCGCACATCGCAAAAATTACTACATTGCAAAACTTATATTGAAGTTCTATCGAACATGATATGCGATGGAACCATCTGCCGACACATGGCTCTTCATTTCTTCCATCCTATCTTTGTGATATGATCACGATCGTCAATCACCGCTTCATCAATCAGCACGAGTGTACTATCAAGCCCGAGTGTGATGCCACTCATCACTTGACACATAGCACTCTTCACAATGGGAAAGGTTTGTTAAACTCATCGCATTTCTGACTGGGAAATGAATCCTCGTTCGCCCATCTCCTGTTTCAATTCTGCAATTTTCTCCACCATCCATTCAACCTCACACTTCCATTAAAAAATGTCTTAAGTTTTGGGGAAAATCGTGGTTTGCTCATTTTGGAAGAATGTAGTTTATTTTCTCCTCTCGGATGGAATCTCATAACACAGAGACTTTCGAAATTAATCACCATGACTTCGCTTCTTTTTCCACGGTGTTAATTCCCTCCTGAGCTTTATTCTGTTATTCAATCGTATCCAAAAGCTATCCCGATCGCTTCTCTGACATAATTTAATTCCTTCACTCTGCAAGAATCAGATAATACAACTATCTATGCATGCCTATATTTCTTCAAACACACAGGTAAATACAATTTCACTTGCAGGAATGTTTTCATTACATTCAATTAAAATAGTATGTATATACAAAGATGTCAAGGCTCATTCCCATTTACTCATTCCAGGGCCTGATCTTATTTAAAAATGGCCTTCTCTCATCCCTCTCTTTCTCTCTCTGCTCATAGGCTTACAATCACATCTCCTCTATTACCTATCTAATAATGTGGTCTCTTAATTTTCTTTAAGGCTTACAAATATATACAAAAGGATTCTACAAACAATTTTGGTTTAGATCCATAATTTTCTCAACTAAATACTAGAAATTCTCTAAATCCACTTTTGACTCAACTAATTCCTAAGGATTCTCTCTAGCTCCACAAAATCATGAAACCAATTTCTAATCTAAGATTTACAATATTTTAGAATCTCACAATCCTCACCAATCACTCATGAACATTCGAGAACATTCGAGAACATTTACAAATATGCTTCATAATATTAAATTTAAATCCTATTCTAAATGTCTCACATAAAATCCACTCAAAACATTGAAAATTACATTAATCCAATAATTAGGGAACCAACTCCCTTGAAGATACAAGACCCCCTAAATTCTACTAAATGTACAAAATTTGGAACCATGATGCTCCTACATCACCTAAGCATAAATTTCCAATTGTGTGAAACCATGTTGAGAAAAGAGTGTATCTCCATCTCAATATTATAATATAAACCAAAAAATTGTGATAATACAATTTCAAGGATGTTATCTACTTGAGCTCAAAAATAAAACTCAAACAACATTAAGTTGTAGTCATTCAAAATGTCAATACCTTTCATAAACATATTCAAAGCATTTGATGAACATGGTATAAATGTCTTTTAAGGGGAGATAGATCATCATTTTATCTTTCTCCTTGAGAATCACATATCCATGCACATAAAGCATCTCTAATCAAGAATAAAAACATGGAATATCTTCCACATTCATCATCTTTTGTATGCAAATAATCGTGTCCTAAAACAATAAAAAAATAAGCATAAAAAGAAAAATCAACTAAGTGCGTGCAAACTTATATACTCTTTTCATGAAATCAATTCCCATATGGAAGAAAGACAATATCCTTATCTACTTGTTTCATGAAATCAATTCCGATATGGAAGAAAGACATTATCATGTCCATTATTAGTTAAAAGGCTTAATGAAAAAGTGAAATTCCCATAGGAAAGAAAAACAATATCATGTCTATTATTAATTAAAATGCTGGATTGAAAAGTGAAATTGCAATTTCAAGTAACCAAGGAAACTATTCATTACTAGCACAAATGAATAGAAAAATTGCGTACTTTAGGCCAAGAAATTTTAAAAAAATACCATTTTTTAACCATTAATAAAAAAAAGGAGAGTCACATAGTTAAACCAATAAAAAGATCTTACAAATCAAAGAGCAAAGATTGTCCAAAGCTTGAACCAAAAGGGTAACCATCAATAATGCATGCTTTTGTATATATATAAATATAAAAAGTTAAATCTCCCCATGTAATAATAATAGATTTATTTAATTTTCTGATTTTCACATTGCTGAGAATATTATGAATGTCCATGAATAAATAGGCACATATGTTTTTAAAGATCCCAATATAAACATGTGAACATTAATTTATGAGATTATATGCAATGCATGCACAAAGAGCACTGTTATTTGTAGATAGGAAAGCGGATGTATGTGATTTTCTATGCTGACTAAACAAAATATTATGTCTGGAGAGATAAAAGTAAGTGTGTGATTTTGTTATTTGTCAAGTAAATTGACATGGAAGGGACATAATCACTTTTGTTTCAGTTTGAACTGCAACTGAACGTACAATATTTGAAATTGTCGAATAGATCAAATAAATCCGTGGTTGTAAAGTATACCTTGCAGTTTTAAGATAAAATCTAATAGTTAGAATCTAACAGTTGTTATAAGTAAACAGCAGTCTAACTTTTTTCCATTTAAATGTGATATAATTTAACCAACCATGGATTCAAAACCTTATACTACAATCACCTCCACCGAATTAAAATATGCCGATGTACTATATTTGATATTTTCTCAAATTTTCTATGGAGTTTAGAAGAATAAAAGGACCCCATATTCCTCTGTACACTCTTAAATAAGTAGAGATCGAAAATAGATGTTGCCCAAAAGCTAAGTGCAGTTACTCAGCGTGCCCTCGTTTCTGCATATCTTTTTTCGGCTTTTTGTCTCCCTAACTGGTATTTAGTCGCAGGGTACCAAGCATTGGTTCAATGGTTCTATCATGTATTTGGCATGTTTTATGAAATTGAAATTTGGGGAGCACGGTAGTTCAATTGTTTTATGGTTTCCATGGTCGTATTGTACCCTGCATGCATCAAGAAGAGTAACATGAGTAAGAAAGTTTATATATATATATATATATATATATATATATATATATATATATATATATATATTTTTGCTGTGTAGGTTAAACTATGGAAAAGAGCCATTCCTTATTATCAGACATATTTGTTAATGTGGTTGATGGAGAAACCGCTGCAAAATCTACAGATTCGGATGCCGCCTGAGAACAAATACTTGATGAGACTGGTGGATACCCACGTATGTTAGCCATTGAAGGTGTAGCTGTAACAGCATTCTGGTTTTGATTGCACCTGTATCTTACAAGTTCTGCTCTGACCACATTGAGTTCTGATTGTAAAGACTGGATTTGGTGTTGAAGTGTGGATATTACACCCATAGACCCATAGACTGGGTCTCTTAATCTTGCGTTGGCCTCGTAAACAAGACTGTTTGCTGTGTCTGATCGTTGACTCTCTGGAACTTCCTACATAACAACCAGAGAAACCAAGTATTGATGAATGTATTCTGTAAGAAATCATATGACATGCTTCATTCACTTCACTTCTAATTTCAAAGTTGTTTATCTTTGAAAGAATTTTAGCTGTCCAACTAAAATACTGTGGTTTTGATAAAAAGTGTATCTTGTGGATTATTTGCAGCACCTTGTGCGTTGTATAATTGAGGATACTATTGTTATACACTCATTTTCAAATTTTGAATAGTTTGTTATATATTTATTATTATTATCTAAGTGAATGGTTTGTTATATATTTATTATTATTATTATTTACTTTTAAGGTCATTGTCAAGCTACACATTAAATTGGTGTACAAGATTTTTTTGACTGTTAAATTTAGAAAGATATAAATATTTTATCTCTCTTTTAAATGTGTGATTTTTTAAGAAAAAACAGATGCTCTTAACTATTAAGCCCACTCAAATTGTACTATATATAATTGTTGTTTGAGAAGAATAAAATCATAAAATTTTATTTAAAATATTAATTAAATTATTTTAATTATAACACAAATTGAAAATATTTTTTTTTAAAGAAGATAAATATTTAAAAATTTTAATTAAATTATTCTTCAGCGTGATGAATATTTAAAAAATTAATGTGATATCACAAGAAGTAAAAATTGATGAGTTATTTTTCTCGTTTTTAATGATGTTAATATAAATAAATTGATGTAGATAAATTTGTTATAATTATAAAAAAATTTAACTAAGAATGGAATATGTAATTGTTGGATTTTGAATGATTAAAAGTGGAATTGAAATTTCAATAGTGTATAATTTGGAGAGGATAACATAGGTATATAGAAAATATCTAAAGGATAATGAATATAATGCAGTTATAAATAGAATAAATTAATTTTGTAGTTGATAGGAATTAAATAGCTTTAATAAATAATTATTATAAATAATATAATAAAAATCTTAATAAAAAATAAAAATAATTATAATCACTTATATATCTATCAAACTTTCCTACAATATCTATCTTAAAATTTACTCAATACAATGCTAATTGTGCCCTAAACACATTATATAAAACATAACACAATAATAATTGAATGAAAATAAGTAAATGATTTTTTTTTATAATAGAATTTTTAATAAACAATATTGTAACATAGTAGTGAGTATTAATGATTATAATTGACAACTCTCACCTATAAAATATTTTAATTATCTTTGATAACTTTAAACACTATAATAGTGCTATAACCACATGCAAAATACCATTATAAATATTAATATAAGATAAAAAAAAGATTAAAATAAAAAGGAAAATTAAAAATATATTTAAAAATAAAATAATACTAAAAAAATACATTTTTTATTAAAATCTAGATGATTACCAATCAGCATAAAGACCCTATAATATATATCTCAACTTGAAACTCTAGACTTGGTGGTGAGTCATTAAAGAGTTGAGAAACTCTCAACTAAATTAGTAATGCATCATTAATAGTGGTGCTAACATTATTTTTATGAGATTTCAAATTAAGCATCCCATGTACAAAATATATCGTGCATTGGTACAACACATTATAATTTTTAATAAAGCTCTGTCCAAACCTATTTGTAATCTTATTGTTAATCACTACTTCAATGTCGTTTGTGTTTTCTAGAAGTAAATTGTGTAAAAGGTTTTGAAATGTCCAATAAATAAAGTTAATTAAAGAGGAAAAAGGTCATCGTTAAAGAAAATGAAAGCAAATAAAAGTATATTTGATTAATAATTATAATAGAAAATGTAAATATATTTAATTAATAATTATAGAAATAAATATGTTGTTAAGAAAATGATTATGAAATTAAAAATATTTTGAATAAATATATTTGATGGAATGAGTCGATTGTTTAAGTAATAATAAAATCTTAATCTCTATGATAGACGAGAATAGTTGGCATGAAACTTTGATTTTAGAAAAAAATTATGTTATGGATCTAAAAGATATTTCTAGTTTACTAATAATAAATTAATCAACAAAGATAAAAAAATATCAGTAAAGGAGGATAAAAGGGAAATAAGATAAAGAAGTATGGGGCAAAAAGCAAGAACAATTTATAAGAGTAATGATATAGAAGAGGTCAAGGTCTTTGAAGAAGAGAAATTGAATAAATTATAATCATAAGAGGCTTACTAATTGAGGAAAAGAATAATGCACTTTTAAGAATGGCTTAGTTTATAGGCATCATCCCAATTAAAATTATTTGGGTGTTTTCTAATTTTGAGGGTTTCTAGAATTATGTAGAACCTGTAAATGTTGGATAACAGAAAGATTATTTTATGGTTGAATCAAATGAGATGTTTTCAATTAAATGAATGCTTGGGAATCACTAATTTGGAGATGTGGTTGTGTCAACAGTATGTTCTTCAAGATGCACTTTGAATGATCTACCAATTTGGCCAATGTATGATTTTCTAGAGAAGTAAGGAAATTGGTATACAATAGGGCCAATAATAGATTTTGACTTATCCTTAGTAGTTTTCAATAACTTTTAAGGGTTTTATAGGGTTTGAAAAGGATTTTGATATTTCAAAAAAAAAAATTTAGAGATATATCAATAGTGGCTTGGATATAGGGCAGAGAAATGAAAGCTCAAGGCTAAGAGGAGAGAGAGTTTTTGGATTGACAATGGTGAGCCAAGTGGAAATCTTTATTGATTTGCAAGATAAATTAAAAAGTATGGCCTTTATCAAATGGGATTTCTCTTTCTCTTGAGACTGTAATGGCTCAAGTAATAAGAGTGTTTAAAACAAAAAACAAAAAACAAAATTGGTCTCGGTGATGATGGGACTAGGGATTAAGGTATTGGTTAGTATGGATCTTCTTTTAATAAATTTGGTAGTTGAAGGAATTGTTAAGACATCCAAAGATGAGAGTATCTAGGAAAGGTCCATAATTTTTCTTTTCCATATGCATGGTAAAATAAATGTGTGTGTTGGGGGGGAGGGAGGGGAAGGGGAATTGATTAAGATCTTGGAAGAAGGTGATTGGGGAGGAATCACTAGATCAAATAATAAAAGTATCATCAACAAAACAAAACCAACATTTTGGTTTGATATGCCATGAGTTTAAGGCCAATGTCTCAAATTATTCTATGAAAATACTATCCACCAGTGGGGATAAGGAAGACCCTATGGTTGTATATTTTGTTTGTTCATAATAGGTCCCTTTAAAGGTGAAAAAAATTGAGGTAATGCATATTTCAATAGTGTTTAGGGTTTCAAGGTCAACGAGTTTAGAGATCAAGATAACTTCAGGAATCAAGATTTTGAATAATAAGGACATGACATCAAACCTGACTAGAATTTCTTATTCATCCATCTCATGGGGGCTTCACCTTGTTGATCAATATCTTATCATGTTCATTAATGAAAATAATTTTAAAATTCTGAAAATTAGAGTAAATATATTGTGGTAAAACAGGGTATTCAATAAAATTAGACAACACCTATTAAAAATAGGGGTTATTTTTAATAGAAGTTTGTAATTTTAGGGATATTCAACAAAATGTTTTGGGAATTTGCCTACTAGGGGCGATTTCCATTTGATAATTCCCCTAACAAAATAAAAGCCCCCCAAGGGTAGCTCAATTGGCAAGCACCACAAAAATGAAGTGTTATGTACTGAGAAATTTGGGGTTTAAATCCCCCCAACTTACCTGTGTTTGAGGAAGGGGCATACATAGGCACTTGGTGGCTATAGAGGTAGCAATCGAAATTGAACTTATGTCAAGCTAGCAAGAAATCGACCAAGTTGTTTATTTCTCTTGTGAAAATAAAATAAAATTGAGATATCTTTATTCATATCTAGTGAGATTAGAGGCATCATTTAATGTTCCACGAACATAGGCACTATAGCTTAGGTTTACTAAGTGAAGACCCAATTATCAAAAAGAAGCTTCCCTTTTTCGTGGATAAAATTAGAGAAATCTATAATGAAATATGAAGTTTTTCTAATGAAGGAATAAAGTTTTACAGTAAGAAAGTGAGAAAGGGCATTAGTAAGGGCTCCTATAGCACTAACTACATGTTTGAGGTGGATGCATTTTTTACGAATTTTAGGTTTCCCATAAATCATTATGTTTTAGGGGTTATAGGGAATGAGACGCTTTCGAATATTAGGTTATAGAGACGATGATTTTATGTATTTGGTGACCATATTGATTATTACATTAATAAGGCCTTTGGTGAGATGTTTATATAAGGAGGAAGTAAGAAGATCAATATGCTTCAATTTATAGTTGAATTTATTCATAATAATGGTAAAATTACCTTTCATATCTATTAAGATAATAAAATTGGAGCTATTATTAAGGGAAAATGGACTAGAATTCTTCGTTAGTTAGAACTAGTTTAGGCAATTTGGAACAATAAAGAATCCTTCCACACTCTTGCAAAATTTCTTTAGCGTCATGCGTGAGAAGATTATACATTATGGATTCAATAATGACTAGTTCCCTCCTCTTCTTTGGTCAAATTTGGTTTAGGAAATTTGGAATGAAATACAATCCTTCCACACTTTTTAATAAATAATCAGGCTCAAGTTGCCTAGATTCCTAGAATTTCTTTCACATGATGTTCTCTATCTTCCTATATTGTGGGGGAACTTACTGTCTCTTGTGAAAACTCAATTTCAAGGCCATTCCATTCATTTATTCGATAGAAAATTTAAAATAAGGAGGTCTTTTGATAACATGGTTGTCATGAAAGGATGGGAGGATCAGAAATTATTGAAGCTAGAAGGGATATCTATTCTGACATGGAATTGTGCATATATTTTGCACCATGATGAAGATACATTATCATCAAGTCTCTTGTGGAATGCCATACTTTGGCACATAAATTATGTTAATCTTCACATATTGAAGAAAAATGGTGTTTATGGTTCTCTGATCCATTTCAAGGAACTTAAAGCAATGTGAAGCTTGCATCCTTAAAAAACACAACGATAAACTATTTCATGATTCTACTTCAGTAGCACATATAAAGCTAAGGTGATACACTATGAGGCCATGGCATGCTCCACACACACACACACACATACACACACACATATATATATATCATGACTTTAATTGATGACAAAAATGGGATCTGTCGAGTTTATTTGTTGAAATAGAAATCTCAAGCATTGGAAAAAATTAATAAATTTTCATCTATGGATTGAAAATGAAGCTCAATCTTGTACTAGTACTCTTTATATTGATAATAGAGGGAATATAATTCAAATTATTTTGAAATATAACTTCATTAATATGGGATTAAGTATCAAAATGATGTGACTTACAATCCTCAACAAAATGGTGTAGTAGGAAGAATGAATAGTACACTCTCGAACATGGTATGTTCAATTCTATTTTTCATGAATGTGAAGTGGAAATTTAGAGCTGATGCATTTTTTTGTGCAATATATGTCAAAATTACGCATCCATATCATGCTCTTAGAAACAAGACTCTATATGAAATATGTTATGACCACATTTTGTTGATGAGGCATTTACAGGTTTTGGATCCACTTGCTATGACTTAATTCCTAAGTAGAAAATAAACAAACATGGTGCAAGAGTCAAAAGTGAATTTCCTTGTGATACTCAGACACAACCAATGCATATCATCTTTACATAAACAAGATCTTCATTCTTTCCAAATATGTGACTTTTGTAGAATCCATCAAGAATGAAAAAAATATTGAGTGAAAACTTGATCATCTAGATAGATCCACTAATGTAAATGCATATCATGAGTTTGATAATGATATTGTACAGCTTGAAGGTGGCTCCCCTATTGAATCAACCTCTAAAGTCTTATTTTGAAGTTTCATCTCCCGTTCATGAAGAAGATCCATTCACCTCCTCAAAATGGAAATTCAATTGGAATATGTTAATGGGATGATTAAAAGGTTGTACCTCAATGAAAATGCAACACCATATCGATCATTTAAGCAACCTAGACCATCTTATAAGAGTCCACCAAAGTGGCTCATAAATATACTTGAAAGTTTTCATCCAACTAAGGTTGGAAAGATGGACAGTAAAAACTCAATTAGATAATATTATGGTGATGTAAATGATATGGATGTTTTGCATGATTTTGAATTGAATTTTTCTTCTTACTTTGGACCAACTTCCTTTGAAGTAATTGTTTCTCATGATGAGTGGAAATAAGCCATGTAGGAGTATGATGCTCTTATAAAGAGTGGGACATGGAATTTGCAAGATGCTCCACTTGGAACCAAACCAAATATTTGAAAATAGGTATAGAACAAGTAAAAATGAGGTGGTTCACTCGATAAGTACAAAGCGAGGCTTGTAGAAAAATTATTTACTATGAAAGGAGCCATATACAATGAGGATATTTTACTCCGCAAAAAAATGACTACCATTTGTGCAATATTGGAATTGGATACAAAGAACAGTTATAAGATACATCACATGGATGTGAAGACAACATTATTCAACGAGCAATTGAAAGGGAATTTCTACATGTCTCAATTAGAAGGAATTTTAGTGAAGGGACAAGAGAAAATCTCATCAAGTCTTCGTATGGCCTAAAGAAAATACCTCACATGTGGTATGAAAAGTTACTTTAGAATCCTTTTAAAATCAATTTGAAACATTTTAATCTTGATGACGAAACTATTTTTTTCAAGAAAGATGGAGAAAGTGTTATATATCTTGTGGTGTATGTAGATGACCTTTTGATAAAAGGGAACAAATCCTATATTTCTTTTATCAATATAGAATTGAATAAAGGCTTTGAGATGATTGACATGGGACATCTTCACCATTATTTGGCCATTGAAGTTTCCCACAATCCAAAACATGTATTTATTTCCCAAAATAAGTACATTGGAGAATTCTTGACCAAATTTGGCATGGTTGATTCTAATCCTATTTCTACTCCAACGGAGCAAAATGTAAATCTTACATCAAAATAAGGGAATGAATTTTAGGATGAAACTAAGTATATGTAGCTTGTGGGAAGTCTTCTCTACTTTAGTACCACTAAATTGGATATTCCATTTGTAATTGGGATACCTCGTAGGTTTATGCAAGAATCTTGTGAAAGACAATGGTGTTGAGTGAAGAGAGTTATAAAGTTTTTGAAAGGAACTCAAGACTTTGGAATCAAAATTTCTAAGGTGGATGACATCAAAAATGTCAGGAATTCATATTCATACTTTGATGGGGACAAAGAGAATGGAGTGTCCACTTCATGATACCCTCATGAATCTTGGATTGGAAATTGTCTCTTAGAGATCATGCAAACAATCCATCCTAGTAGATTCCACTATAGAGGAAAATTATGTGGCGAATATAAAGAAACAAAGGAAAATGTGTCACTTAGGAATATATTAGAGGTTTGTAGGAAAAAAAGATGAATGCTACTCTAGTTCTAATTGATAACACTTCTACAATCACAAAGGCCCCATGATTGAAGTAACGTGCATATCAATATGAAGGATCACTTGATTCAACAACATGTAGATTCCAAGACCATTCAATTGATATATTGTTCCACAACTGAGAAAATTGCGAACATATTTACCAAAATGCTTGGAATAGAAAAGTTTCAAAAGTTCAAAAAATATGCTTGGACTTATAGACACCCCTTCAGATTAAGGGGGAATAATAGATAAATAATCACATTAAGAAATATAGCTAAAGTGGTATATTCTTGCAAAATTTAGGTTATCATAAAGTGTTGTGGGTATACCACTGGAATAGTTTGGCACAACAGTTCTAATAAAACTACTGAAATATCTACTGTTAATTTTCCCCTTAGAATCCTTTTTTTTTCATTACCCAAGTTCTTTCTAAATTAAATGAAATAATTGAAATGTGAGAAATATAGAATAAAAATAAGTACACAAATCACCCACAATAAACACAATATTTGCCTTTGGAAGCCCTCACAAGGGAAAAATTATGTAGAAGTTGAGCCTATTGTACTCTATGTTTCTCTAGCATGGAAATTGTGCAAGTAAAAACTTAAGAGAAATTGTCTATGGAGTTACTTGAGAGCTATGTTCGGTAAGGTTGCTACAAAATTTTAACCTCCTTTTCTTTTCTCTCTAACTTCCACTCCTAGTTTTTTTTCTCAACTATGGAATAAAATACAACATTATAGAATGGAACTTGTACTCCTCCTAGTGGCCCAATATTAAACATAGCTCAATAGTCAACTAGCAGTAAGGTTTGATTTTGTAAACCTTCAACTATAGTAAAGGGTTTGAACCTTTTAACGTCTCCTTCAAATTAAACATGTGGCTAGTCTCATATGCATGAGTAATGAAAGTTGACATGGCATCCACTTGTACCATGGTGGTGAACATGGTAGATCAATTTGTGATAAGAGTAGATTTTCTTAGGAACTCCAATTGACATAATTCTTGCACTATTAACAAGATATTTATGCCTAGAATGGAGCCAAGGCGTTTGGAGAAAGTGAGAGCTTTTTAACCCTAAAAAACATCATTTAATTCCTTAAAATTCCTTTAGAAGGTTTGAAAACACAATTATCCAAAATGGGACTTTCTAGTAAAAATGACCTTACAAGCTAATTCTCCATTTTTTCCACTTTGAAGGCATCGAGGTAGATGAAAATTAATATAATGATCCAATATGTATCATTAGGTGTGAACATATGAGAAGTAGTTTGGGACAACTTCTAGTGACTTCTTAGTAAAAGTGGGAAAAAATACCATCTTTAAATTTCACTTAAATAAATAAAAGTGAAAGTCTAATTTCCAATGTTTTGCTAGTCTTAGAAATATCAAAGAAACATTATAAAATATTACTTAATTATATTTGTTCTAATCTTATTCATACATTTCATTGATGAGATAAGGTGGTTGGTAGAATTAAGGATATTATTTGCTAAAATGTGGGAAATTAGTTTCTAGGAATGAGGAGATTACTTCTCTCTCACAAAACGTAAATAGGACAAGATGCGAAAAGTTGAAACACATATGAGAAAATTTGAGAGAGGAGGAGACCAAGAGAAGAAGAAGAGTGAATTTGATATGAGAGAGTTCAAATCCACTATAGAAAATATCCAGAGGGAATCTATACAACAACATCATCATACATGTGTACAATAGTAGTTGTTTCCTTCTTTCTTCAGTGCAGATTCATGCTTGTATTTTAGTAGGGTATACTTCTTGATTCGGTAGTGTTTTGTGTATTGCATAGTTTATAAGTTAGAAAATATTATGGAGATTCCTTGTAATCTTTTATCAACTAAATGATATGATGATTTGAAGGGGATTATCAGTGTGCATGTATATTCTGCATTTATTGCTTCCACTAATCATTTTTCAACCATATTTGTGATTATTTTATGTTTAGAAAATATTCATTTTATATTAAATAAGTTTGTACCTAATTTATTTAATTAAGAGAAATATAGTGTAGTAGTCATATAGGGCCTTTGGAAAATTTGACATGGTATGAGAGCTATATATCTAATTAAGACCTTGAAGGGTTTACAACAGTAGATCGACAACCATAATCAATTATAGGGTTTCATTATTGTTGTTTGAAGAGCTAATCACTCTTGTAGGGCATAACATTTTTCTCTTATTTTAATATCTATTAAGTTCTTTCATTTGATTTAGGAGATGGTAGAAGTTTACCTTAGATTTGAGGATAGGTTGGATAGTGCCTTGAATTTTTTAAACTAAAAATTCAAGATAACATTTCTTTTGGAAGAAAATGATCTTTGGTATATCGTCAAGGATGGTGTTCCTACACCTATAAATATATAGCAATTGACAACCCATGAGAAAAAGGAAGTAAATGTCAAATGGATGATCTTGGATCCCTTGAATGATCATCTAATTCCTCACATATTTGAGAAGACAATAATAAAGGAGATGTTTGATGCCTTGCTTATCCTCTACTAGAGTGAGAACATTAACATAAAGACTATATTGTAGAAAAAACTTGTGTAAACATGACCATATCAAACATTCTTATTACCTTCCTAATAATGCAAATCCATGATCAATTTGTAACAAATGGAGAGAGGTTTGCAGAAGAAAAGTTGGTGAACATAAGATTAAAGGGATTCTCAATTTCATGGAAACATTTGTCAAGGGTATTTGTGCTTGGGAGAACCTTCCTAACTTCGAGAGGCTTTGGGGTGATTGTATCGAGGAGAGAATTAGATGAAGTCAAAGGTCAACAAAAAGGGTAGTGTGATAACTTATCCCTAATTGGTCAAACCAAGAAGGATAGAGGTAAAGGGCCCTACAAAGGTAAGTAAAAGAGTGAGGAGTGACCCTCATAGATAGAGAAGAAGAAATTGTGTAAATTAGAGCACTTTATTTGTCATAAGTTCAGTCATTATGCATCATAATGTACTGAGAATAAGGGAAAGGAGAAGCAATAGCAGAAGTAGGTACGAACATCTGTATAAAATTAGGTAAAGAGTTTGATGCCACGTTTGAGAAATATTTCTCAATGATATCCTACCTTTCCATCAATATGATTTCAAGGAACACTTGGTATGTGGAGAATGGAGCATCTAGGAAAATGACATCAACTCAAAATTTATTTTCATTTCGAATTGAGTGTTGAGGTTAAACTTGGTGATGATACCAAATAATCAATACAAAGGGTTAGTACCATTCCCTTCCAACTCTATTTAGGTAACTCTTTAGACTTTGATGATGTTTTATTTTGTCAAAATATCAAGTGAATTTTTCTTATAGTTTATTTATAGAGGATAACAGTTATGTAGTATATTTTAAGAACCAACACATGCATATCAAGACATAGGTATCTATCCCAAAAGAAGCATTGGCGATTGGAGTTAGGAAAGAAAACTTATATAAGTTTATAGGGTGAACCTCTTTCAACCCAAGATCATAACAGAAACAATTAGCGCGGGTGATGACACAAGAGAATGGCGCCCCTACTTTACAAAGCATTGTCTCTTCTAAGGGAAACAACGATAGGTCTTCTAGAGTTCATAATTGAGCAACAGGGAATATGTGGAAGGTGCATGCTTGGAAATCATGTTAAGGCTACTTTCACATTCTTGCATTGAGGCTGACTATGTGCATCTATAAGTTTCTAAATCACATGCCTATATTAAAATAACCATTAGAGAAATAGTGTCATGTTTTTCACTTCTAGTTTTTTCTTGAGCCATTAACATCTTCTACATTAATTGTGATACCTTGATTGTATTAGCCCCCCATTTGGGAACATAAACACATTTGATAAAGGAGCTCCTATACTAATATCATGATTTTCAAACTAAACAAGGGTCCCAAATCTTGTGGTTATTCAACAACTGAAGATCAATTGTAGGTCGATTAAGAAAATAAGTCAACTAACCAATAAAAAATTGATGAAGTAGCTAGCTGATCCAAAATTCCCTAGAATTCTAAACCAACATTTTTCAAAAATACAAAAGAGAAATTCAAAAAAGTGATGCCTAATTTCTTCTCATTAAAGACAATATCTCTTTTATAGATATTATCCTATTTAATATGGTCAAAAAACCTATAATACTTTTAGTCTTTAGAGTATCCCGTCATGAAGCAGGAATGAGTATTTGCATCCAATTTGTTTCTCCTATCACTTGAAATATAATACGATGTTATGATACCCTGTTGGAGAATTACAGAACTAGGTAGATCATATAACTAGTATTCCAAGAGAGAATAAATATTTAAATACACCAGTAAGTAGATAAGCATAATCGAGCATAGCTCAACATACGTAGAAATGTAAGAAACCAAAATATTTCCATACACAATACATTACACAACTTATTCTTAGAGCAACCCAAAGGCCATCTTATATAGTACCAATATTCAACTAACTCCCTTTAAGTGAAGAAGACAAGGTGTACATAGATTGGTGAGAACACATAACAAACTCCTTAATTTCTTCCTTGTTTTGAGCATTAAAGTCAACTACCTTTTTTTAGACTAACCATTCAATCAACTCCCTAGTTAACCATCTAGCTGGTCTTTTAGTTAACCACTAAGTTGATTTCTTAATCAAATCCCCTAGTCAATTGTCAACTATTGATAGACTATCTGTAGAAAATCCAAAGGTATGATGAACTTGCATAGCTTAAAATTCCAAGAAATAAAAAATTTGTTTGTAGTGGTACTTCAATTAGCAAATAATGGCATAAATGGTAGCAATTTTTTTAGATAGTTGTTCCCTTTATAGAATATTGATCCTAGTGAGCCAAAGGAAGGCATGCTTTTCTAGTCCTAAGAATACCATGGGAGTTATATACAATATAATTCCTTAGAGAATTATATTCAATGAAAGGGGGGATATGACTACCTCATGGTAGTAGTGGATTACTTTAGTAAAATGGTCATCATGATACCCTACAATAAGATAGTTTCAAGGAAACACTAGCACAATTGTTCTTTAATAGACTTCAATTCCATTTCTTTTATCGTTAATGACCATCTTAGACCATTTTGGTAGATTTGTTGGCTACTTTTAGCAACCATTGTGGGTATTGATCAATAACAAGCTAAAGAAGAGTTTTAGTTCCTTTCCACAAATAAATCATAGAAATGTGGTAGTACAACACACATTTTTTAATTGTTATGTATTTCAACCATAAGAAACCAAATAATTGAGATGCAATGACCTATACCTGCATCATAGTTATATTTATGCAAATCATAATGCCGCATGCACTTCACCTTTCAAGATGTGCCATGATATTATATCCAAGGATCCACTAGCTATTATAGATCTCAATCTTGGGGGAATGATTATCATGAAGCAAGCTTCTACACATGGGAAAGTAATGAGATTCATTGACCACATCAAGGTAGTTCATCAAATACTCAATAAGAAGCATTGGTTCAAATGTTATTAACACAATAATCATCATTAAATATATGTGGTATTAAAGCTTTGATTTATATTTAAAAAGAGAACTTTAAGACCATGGAAGAAAATCACTTGAGTTGCTTAGGTATAACTCCTATACTATGAATGAGAATATTGAAGAGAATATCTTCATATTAGATATATTATTATGATAATCAATTTAATGTTCAAGGTGGATTTATTTAAGATCTATGATCTATCAATATTATAAAGGGATGACGGAGAATTTTCCATGCCAATTAGTAAAGATCATATCATTGATTTCAATGCATAATTGGAAAAAAAAAACCAACTTTGTGAAACAAACAAACAAGAATTAATGGATGATATCATTTTATATTATTTTCCAAGGAAAATCTCGTGGGGAATGTTGGGAGCTAAACTTTCAAATATTTTCCTACCTTTTTATCCTACTTCCCTTCTTCATTTGCACCATTAACATTTAATTTATTTCCTAAAGTGCACAGGTATACCCCTTGTCATGTCTTTATGGATTATTTAGTCAATGAAGCATAGTTGTGGGGATTATTACCAAAGAGGCTTGCTAATTTCGTTATTATTGCAGATTCGAAGGTCGAATGACCAAGTTCGTAATTCCGAGGAAAGCCATTGAGCTAGCAGCGTTATCTTGGGACATTGTTGCAATGGTGGAACAACTTCAGATTCATTCCTTTGCTATCTTTTGCATTCGGTTTTGTCTATCATAACCGCTATGTAATGATAGGCAACAACTGTCATAATTTCATGAGCTATTACTATAATAATTTATATAAGAGAGGTTACAGAGTTGTGGAGCGAGGGTTGGCTGATGAGAGAATTGAGAATCTGTAACAATACTTTTTTTCAAGTTAATACAATCCGTCTTTCTGATATTTTCATGAGTTTGTGATTATATCACAGCCCTGATCAGGGAGTTGGGCCCGCTCTACTGACCAAGTGATGTCTATTTATTGTGTGTGATTAGTTTCATTTACTACATCGTGTATTTCTTTTATTCGTTGTGACATTTTAATGTGATTTCAGTGAATCTTACTGCTATGAATTTTGTCACTATTTTACACTTGATTGCCGCTATCATTTCATTACTATTACAGTGGTTTGTTGTTTCACATAGCTTATTGAATTTGTGATTGATACAGAATTGTGTAATTGTCAACTGCATATAGTTTTCACGTTAGCCTTGTAATAAACAACACATCTTGAATTGATAATTAATGTCGGAAAGGGTTGAATAATATTATTCACACTTGTACACCAACAGGGAACTAAAACTACACTTCTCCACATTCATGGGTGGTCTCCCTACTAAACTTGTTAATGTAGAATATTGCACCTTACCTATAGATAATTGAATTGATACTTGTAAGCCTCGAACTAACTAGACGCCCAAAAATATCAACAACAATAAACTCAGTTAAACCCTTCATCTGTTATATCACAGTATATAGTTAGAATAAAAACACGATATTTTGGTCTTCCAACCATAAGTAGTGTTCTTTTAATAACCTTTTTAATCCCAAATATGCATTTTCAAAATGCAAAGTGTAGGAAATCTATTAGGATAGATTTATAGGTATGCATAGAGGCAATTCTCATTATTACTTCAACATTGCCTCTCTCACTTTATAGTTAGTGAACAATCACTATAAGGTGGATCCCCTACATACTAATATTGGTTTTTGAGTAGAGTTCAAGTAGCACATGATAGCTACTATAAAATAAAAAGTGAAGGATCTATTTGAGAAAATGAGGTTGGTTGAAACTATACTTGGTGCGTATTCTTTTAGGTCATGGATTCTTATGGGAACGAATGGCATGAATATGAAATGATGAATAACATAGTAGAGTATTCACAAAATAAATCCTACTAATAATATTCAATCAAATGTAGTTGATGAAAGTACTCAAAATAAAAGAAATGTCATAAACAACCAAAAATAGCTCATGAACAATGTAAGATGATGTAACCAATAAGATTGTTAATTAAAGCCTCCAAATAGATAATTTTGGTAATGATTATCACATATAAATCATGCCTTACAGAATACAATAGGGAACACAAAATAATTCATAGTTTTGCATTTTCCCAACTCAAACTCCTCAAGGATATCTATTATCCACATAAAAGATAAAGTATGATGCATACACTAAAGACTTCTAATTGCAACACTATAATAACAACCTGGTCTATAGGATACAGGAATAAATGAAACGAAATATGACCTCAAATGTTCCTCCAATATCCCAAGATAGGAAAATTGATTATAAGGAGCAACATCTCCAAGAACTAACCTTTTCTTCTCCTTAATTCTCTGCTTAAATAACAGAATAAGGGAGTATAGATAAATAGGTTGGAGAAACCTCATCTTGTGAACCCCTTTCTTTATGAATTATATAATGTAATTTTGAATTATTTCCAATGGGAAACAAAGGTTCTCTAATATTTCTCACAACCTAGCCCCATGCATAATGATAAAAGGTGTTGGTCAATTTAATTTCTTAAATATAAGACATTAAATTTTCAATCAAGGTGTGTAAACTTAGAGGTACTACATCGTATGTGCAAAATTCATATCGTTGATGGCCCTTCTAATCTATCTTTACAAAAGGAGATACTATAATAAAAGAAAACAAATAACACTCAAAACCACAAAGAAATCATTATATGGATAACATATTTAAGTGAAATTTTGTGAGGGCTCCAGTAAGAGGTTTCCTAACAAGTATTAAATCTTAACTTTAGTAGAACTTGGTCCTCTTGTGATTGGAAGCAAGGATGGATACATTCAAGAATAAATTACAAGGGGCATTTTCTATTTGGGGTTTCAATCCAAGGTCCCTTCAGAAATAAATCCCATCATTAACATAGAGATACAAAAAAGGAAAGGAGACCTATGAGGTGTTGGGATCACTCAGGTGTAGTAATATAGAACCTCTTTTGTTAGCTTACAGCTTTTCATAATGCTTAAACAAAGTGTTATCACAACCCTAAGAGTTGCAAAGTGTTAGCTTCAATCTTATCATACTTAATATTTTCTCTTTTATAATGGATTGATCATTCATCACACTAACAACATTACAATATATTGTTTACAAACTAATCAACTTCCTCTTGTGCACATGGGTTGACGTATATAATTTGACATGGGAGATGGAACAAGTAGGGTGATTCAATGAATCCCTTGTCTCATGTAGTTATTGAGCGTAACCAGAATTGATTAAACTTGAGTGATCCTATTAGATTCGCTTTCAATATCAAGCATCAATCCATCCTTTTATAATCTAGAAATCACTTAGCATATACAAATTTGGGTGGATCATTGCACATGCCCGATAACCTTGTTGAGCATCCTAAATTGGGGGTCTTGGTTGACCATTACGTTGACCAGAGACCAATGCATTCGACGACCACCCTTGACGTGATCCAATGAACATGAGAGCTTCCTAAGGCTGCGACAAGAAAAACCCATGTTGAGGTTTTCGCTCAGGAAATGCACAACCACATCAACAGTTGAGGTTGGTTACTGAAACCCATAATGGTTACACAACGTGGCTCAAAAATTGCCATTAGTGTGAATTTCTTTTAACTAACACTTTTAATATATCAAACAATGGGAATAATGATGATTCAACAATAAGTTACCTTAAAACCTGTTTTTATGACTTTTTCCCTTTGAATGGTGTAAGAAGAAGGATAATACTTGGATAAAAGCAGAACTTTATGGAGTAAAAGTGGTGATTATAAATGAGAATGATATCAATTCAGAACCTTGACAAAAGGTATGGCCCATTTTGATTTTCTTCATTTCCCTATACTTATTGATACATATTTCATCTCCTAACAATAACAAAAACTACAAAATATCTCTTTTATTTAATAATTCTTTTGTATGTCTACAATTAACTACCTAACCACTTATGCAAAGATTAAAGTCATTCTACTTTCATTCAACTCTCTCTCCTAACCATCCAACCCCACACACCACCACCATTCTTCAATGCCCCAAATTATCTATTTAGTCCTTTAATATCATTGTTGAAGCCACCCTCCATCTTTCATATTATCACTATTCTACTTTTTACAGTTAAATTTGGTAATGTATCCACCTACTAGCCCTTAGCAAGAAATCTAAAATGATCCCCTAAACAACCATACACCTTCTTACTTGACTTCTATTAAATGCATCATTAATCATTCACTAGCATCAGTGATGTAATAAATATAAAATATAATATAATATTGTCATATATTAACCAAATTAAAGCACTCCCCTCCACCCAATTTATGTGCCCTCTAATTTCACAAAAAATTTCGACTAAACATGATGTAAGAAAGGTTACCGATTCAACATGATTAAAAAAAAGTGTAAAGAAAAACAAAGAGATACTCACTCTCAAGAATCTAATAGGGGAAATGAAATCTCATAGGGGAAATGAATGAAAGCACATTGTCAATAAAGGAAGGAAACGAGGAGATTTCGGGCGTGAAGAGTGCCATGAGAGAACAAATAACAGGGAATTGTAACTGCGTCCTTATTTAGAAATAATATGGGGAAAGTAATAGTGATAATTTTGGTCAACAATCCTAATTGCAGGGCATCCTACTTTCCTCCAATATAGTACCTTTTAGCCATTGTTTTATCCTGGTAGCCTCCGTCCCAGATGAAACATATTTCACAGACATGAAATCTTATATCAACCAGAGTGTTGGGGATTTAAGGTTTGATATGACACATTGTCAGGTAGCACGAGTCTTATTTACTTAAAATAAATAGCCCCTTACACCTGTATCGTTCCTCGCGTGGAATTTATGTTGATATGAAATTTTCTGATATTAATGTTTTGCATTTTAGTGCGAAGATATATGGAACTGGGCCTTATGGTCATGTCATACAAATTTTTAATATTATTGCCATTGAGTTCATTAATTAGCATGTCATGTCATGGGAATGGTTAAACATTATTGTCATATATGATAACTGCACTAATGAAGTTACAGGGCAGGTAGCATACCCTGTATAAGTCAAAGTATAACATCGATATGACAGATGATGTGAGACGTTAATATTAAACCAACTGCCAAACATCCATCTCACATATCAAACATTCCTTCCTAGGCATAACAACACAACATTGAAAGTTTTATTTTCTTTCGTAGATGTATAAATATTTAAACATTTGAACAAATATTAAATACATGAATCATTTAAATTATTCATCAAGTTTATTATTATTATCTAATTTTAAGTTCACTGTTAAGTTATATTAAATTAGCGCATGAAATCTTCTTGTTTGTGAAATAAGAGATTTACTTTGGGTAATTATTTGACTACTAAGTCTAAAAAGACATACATACTCTACCCCTCTGGTTTTGAACAAGTAACCTTTTAGGAGAAAACATATACTCTTAACTATTTAGCCCACTCAAATTTTTAACCAGTAACTTGAAACTTCTTAAAAAAAAAAAACACATACTCTTAATAAATAAAATAATAACTAATATATAATGTTTAATCTGGATAGCAATTTCTCATTGCAGCACATGCAAGGGGTAGGTTCACCCATATGCTGCAACAACACCTATGGCGTGTTTAGTATCATACATTTGACAATCTGTAGTTTAGTAGCATATATTTGACAATCTGTCACTTTAGGCATCCGTATCCATCACGTCACCAAATAAAATTAAATAAGGTTTCGTCACCAATAATGCTAACAACTCCCTCGTCCCCTATATGGAAAGTACACAAATTTACAGTCACGGTCTGTCAAACTCCTCATCATTTATTATGGTAAAGGTTCTTGGCAGAAACGCGTTGACATAGGAATCTCGTCTGTTACTACTGTGGTTCTACAGGATCCTGTAATTGCGGGATAATCGTATGCAATAATGCCAAAGAAAAACTAGATACAATGTCTCAAGTTTGGATGTGTTGCTGGGCATTTTTGCTTGCGCCCGTAGAAGTTAGGTGTTCTGCAACCTGGATGGAAGAAGAGTCCAATAAGTTAGGTTTGTTATAAAACAAAATTCTGACTTGTGGGTTCTGAGGGGAGTCTCTAGGTTGTCTAAGTTTTTCAAAACTGTACTTGGTTTCTTAGGCATTCAGTGAGGGTTTTGAACCTCTCACTCAGTCTTTGCCTTAACAATAAGCTGATTTCATAAAAATCTGATAAAGGTTTTGAAGTTTGACCTCTACCTTAATGCAAACTAAACGACCTAGAGGCTTGAAGCTAGACCACAATCACATAGAATTTCTTAGTTACATTCTGTGTAAACCCAGAAATGTAGTAAAAATTTGAGGCTGCAACTGAAGTTTAGATCACTCTAGACCTAAGAGATCTAGGTTTAGATGAATCTTGTTAGGTGGAGAGATCACTGGTTTCAAGATGAATCTTGTTAGGTGGAGAGATCACTGGGTTTAAGATAAATCTTGTTAAAATTTGTTTCTATTCATAGTAGCGATGTGTTTCCAGGGATTTTCTTTGGTTCATTGGCAGTTGTAAATGTAGAGTAGGAACAAATTATGTCAGGTTGATTATCGTTAGATTTGGAAGAAACTATCATCAGTTCTCAATCTCCAGTGAATTGAATTCTTCGTTCTAGTTCCAAACCAGTTGTTCCCGTCCCAAATTTATTTAGAAAACATCGACTCCACCAAAAACTATTCAATATTCTTCTTCATGTAAATCTATGCATATGATTAAATCTCAGATCAACATACACTACTAATAAAATTCCAGACAAACTCAAGCAGACATATGGTCAAAACAATAAGGGTTTCGAAGTGTACCATGAGCATTTTGGAGACATTGCTAGCACCAAAGATCTTATGAACACAGGCGAACTTCTGAGGCTCGTGAGGGGAAAAGTACGGCGAAAATGGACACTCCTGAGCACACCTCCGTCGGAGCAGCTTGCATGCAGCGCAGGGGGTTGATGTATTTAGTGGTTTCTGACCACCCACCATTTCCTTCACTGTATCACTTCCTCCCCTTCCCAAAATCGCAATCTTCGAGAGTTCCCTAGGAAAGAAAAATTTGTTGCCCACGTCAATGGAATTTCGAAGAATCAGACCTATAACAGAGAGCCTTTGCTAGATCATTAATGCATATAAAAAACAATCTATGCTTGAACAATGATTGCAGACAACTTTGTATATCAGAGGGGCTGATAATGAGATCAATATGTATTAGGGCCGGTTAGAAGCAGCATTACACCTTGTTTGGAACACTCAAGCATTAGAGACTAATACCATGGGTAAAACCATGGTTTTTTATAAATTTGGAGTTTGAAAACTGCTGGTAATTTGACCATATGACATTGATGATTTGAAAACTGCTGGTAATTTGATCGAATCAATTATGACATTGATGACCGTGTTCCAAAAGAATGGGTTCTCAAAAACTTGTAGCTTGAAAACAGCTAAATCGCCTAAGGTTCCAAGGTTCCAAACTAATGAATTCTCATGAGCTCTAAAACTGCTAGTAAAAAGTTGCCAGTATCTGGACCAAATAAATTATTCCAAACTAATGGATTCTCATAGATTTAAAGCTGGAAAACTGCTAGTAAAAAGTTGCAAGTATCTTGACCAAATAAATTATTCCAAACTAATGGATTCTCATAAATTTGGAGCTGGAAAACTGCTAGTTAAAAAAGCCGCTGGTATCTTTGACCGAATCAATTACCATGTTCCAAACGAATTATTACCATGCCTGTTCACAAATTTGAAATCGAAATTCATTCCTTAGAAAATTTCACATGGAGACACAACTCGAATCTGAAATCCATATAGAAAACCAAAAGAAGTTTACAAATTTCTATTCTACTCTTGTGCACAGAAAGAAAGAGGTTATTCAAGGCGATTTCAAAAACAATAACAACATATGATTAATACCTTAAATCTGATATTTATCAATGAACACCAACTGGAGTGCTCATTGATTTCATCCGCTAGGCCTCAGAGAAAACTGGAAGGGAACATAATTATTCTATATAATCATAAACGAATACGGGAACCCTAAGCGACCAATAACACTTGGAAAACAATTGCTTCAAAGAAACCCTAATCGGCCATTAACGCTGGTTTTTTTGCAGATCTGAAGCCTTTATTTCATAAGTATAGTAAGATTCGAAGATCTGTGACGGCCGGTCCCAGCTAATCTAATCTTTCTTCTATCGATTTGCAGGAGCTGCAGCGTGTAAGACAGATTAGACAGAGGACGAAAACTCTGCTAAACTTATTTTTAATGTTTAGTGATGCCAATCCACCATGGCTATCTGTAACGTCAAACCGCCGAGTTGTGGATATTATTAAGATAAACAGATTCTAAAAGGAGGGGGGCATTTTTTTATTTGTTTCATTACTATAAACCAGAAGAGAAGTAGCAAGCTGCATGCCTGGATTTTGATGATACCCTATTCCAATATTCTATCCAACTTATCCACAGTTTCTGAACCCGAATTGGCTGGCACTTGATAGAATAAACAAGTCATGAATATCCCAGTCCCTCCGGTCTAAAGAAGGTTGAAGCTTGGGCGAGATAAACTGCCAAAATTCGAGCGTGGTTGGAAGGAAAAATCTGGAGAGATTCACCAACATGACGATGACGAATAAGAATTAGAAAAATATGCCCTCAAACTTACTCTCCAATAAGCTGCGATGCAATTCATTGAAAAGGTAGAAATACCTAGTGAGTGACTGGTAAAAGTCCAAATTTACAGGAGAGTTTACGATGCCAACTAGCCGTCATTCCTCGATGATGGAAAATTGCAGAAATCAAGATCGGGCAAAGCTTCACGAGGGAATCCAATTGCTAAAATAATCAAGTTGACCAACATCAACTTCAATGTTGGTAGTTTTTTTATTAATATGACGAGAGGAACTTGTTCCAGTGGAAGAAATATTTTAATGCTGGCAGGGATTACTTATTCAAAGGGTTTCGTCACTGTGGGACACTTAGATTCCGTGTTATCAGTCAATACCGGAAGAAGGAGAAGATCTGTGATTGATTCATCTATAGCCCTCAATTTAGCCCAACTGCTGTTGAAACTCCCTAGGACTTTGCAGCGGGCGTAACTTTACCACCTTGTCAATTGCTTTTGGAAATCAAGGTTGAAAACTGATTGATAGAAACAATTATTTTCGGGTTCAACTGCTACCCGAGGAGAACGAAATGGCTCGATCAGATAGGCATACGTTCACTTTTGAGAGGAAAAACTATGGCAACTTAAGTTGGGTAAAACTTAAAGGTAACCATGTGGCAAGAAACATTTCACTTATTTATTCAATTGTTTAAGTTGGGTAAAAGTAACCATGTGGCAAGAAACATTTCACTTATTTATTCGATTGTCTAAGTTGGCTAAAAGAAACCATGTGGCAAGAAACATTTCACTTAGTTATTTGATAGTTTATTTAAAAAAATATTATATGCAATTTAGTATACATATACATTTGCTTAAAGAGAAGTATATTTTCTTTTTCATTATTTTTCTTTTCTTTAAATTTCAAACATAAATTATTAATTATTAATTCTAAAATTAATTCTTTCAACTAATACTTCAATAAGGAGAGTAATGGTTTCAATAGAGTTCCATATTTTTAAGTTTTTAGAGATTTTAATTCTAAAGCCAACTTGTTACCAATGAAGCCACATGTCACCCCATAACTAGTGTACTCATTTTTTTTAACCTATTTGGAAAGCACAAGTCATCTTGCTCTTGTGGTCATGGGGTAATGTTGTTTTTCCAACTTGGTGGCTAGACCCAACTTAGCATACTTCACCACAACTTAGTCGGTAGAACAAACTGAGCTTACTCGACCTGAACTATGCCTCTTCACTTAGGGTGCACCCATAACTAGCATTGACCTACAATTGATTCAATTCAACACTCCAACGGTATGAAATGGACAGACACATGCCTCATGCTCTATATGCAACACATTTAACACTTGCATATTTTAAGTCTAAACAAGTGTACAAAGGCATTCATGATATGGAAGAACACAAATATATGTTGGGCAACATTATTGTGCCCAACGCTTATTTCAAAAATATGATATAAGATGTTTACAAGACAATGGTTATAAGGGAGCCATGATTCATTACATAGCCAAATAGAACATTGGGGAAGTCATCGTAGTGACTTGCCTTCATCTTAGTCCTTGCACGAACCCTTATATCAACTGAGCCTATTTTCCCATCATTGTACCAATCGTTCTACCTAGCATATGGTGCTTGAGAGCTTATAAAAGCAATTGTAGATCAAGTCCAACAATCAGCCATTATTTCCTTGTTCAAACGAGTGAACCTTAAAGTTGTTCCACTTTCTCATTGTGTTATGTCTTATGTGTCCAAGAGTTTGATGTTCTTGTCTTTTTCAAACATTTTTGTTAGCTCATTGCAATCGTGTAATTGATTATGCATGCATGCTCCCTCATTTGAACCAATATGTCATTTTGAAACTAGTTGAGTTTAATCAATCATTTCACTCGTTTTGATCAAGTTTGTGTCTCCCATAAATCTTGGTGGCAAGTCTCCTTGACCCGCATATTTGAGTCCTACCCAAGGTTTTCCTACTTGTCCCATACAAAGATAGGTACCACTAATCCACCTTTGTTCCATTTAGTGCATCTTAGCCAACTCATCTAACAAACCAAAAGTCCATGTCTAACCATCCAAGTTTCTAATGAAACCCAAACATTTATGTTTTTCTTTTTTGCCAAGGCGTTTTTCCTATGAGCAAAGGTGCCTCACGCTCCTCTAACAAAATCCTTTACATCCTCCCCCACCCGAACTTATTGTCATCCTCAAAAATTTATGTAAGTATACTATCTCCAAGTATTTTCTTGAACTTGTGCCTTTGTTTGCAATTAAGCTTGTTGGAAAACCCAATTTCTATGACACTATTCATGGGAAATCCCAAAATTCTTCTTCTAGAAACCCCAAATTTCGATAAACCCACTCAATTGAATTTCTCCAAGTTTTTAAACAATTCTCTTCTTAAGTTGATACAACTACCCCATCTACTCCATGGATGGAAGTTTTTCTTCCTAACTCTATTGCACTTCCGCATACTATCATTAACTCGTTAGAATATGGTTCTACTAGTGTTGTTGATGTGTTTACAACTTACTACAAATGTTGCTACTAATGTGTCAAGGTGTTGAACTACATTGACCCTTCGCTACATCCTTACTTCAAATCATGTTCATGCTTCCACACACTATTGACCCCCTCCATCTTGAACTATTAGGTGTTTAGTCCAGTCCTATCACACCCAATTCATGAATATGCACATCCCCTTGTTTTAAAAGTATTTTTCGTCTACAACTTAACCACTCTATCTGACCTTCTAAAATATAGAAACATATTTCTCCTTTTCCATGGCTACCAAGTCATCTAATCAACCCATTGTGCCAATTTCTTGTTTAGCTATAAACTATTGCTTGCAACTTATTGTCCCAACCATTGTCTTCCACAATTCATCCTTTTTTATCTTCATCGTGTAGGTTTTAACCCTGTACAATTAGTTGTTGCAAATGGAAATGTCTTAATAAATCAAAAAATATGCAATGGAAAACACACACATTAACATAGAAAATTTATTTATTTATTTAATTTATTCAACTATATTGACTATAATATCTTATTTTATTTAATGAGTTATTTATTTATTTATTTATTTCTTTAATTTATTCAACTATATTGACTATAATATATTTTTTCATTAAAGTTAAATTTCATTAATTTATAATTGATTTTTTTGACCTGACAGTTGCATCTCTGAAA
This sequence comes from Pinus albicaulis, assembly GCA_034641835.2. NCBI lineage: Eukaryota > Viridiplantae > Streptophyta > Pinopsida > Pinales > Pinaceae > Pinus > Pinus albicaulis. Next base: position 368,024,888 of record CM076573.1, read on the forward strand.
TTTATTTATTGATGGATGTAGATCAGCACAACCACCATTTTCCTAATGATGAACTACACTAAGTAGTTTGATACAGGTCATTTCTCAACTGATTATGTAAATTTCTGGAAGATTTATGATTAAAATAGAAAATTTATCTTAGAAACCCAAATCGGGAAAACCAACAAGTCTTTTTTCAATATATATATTTTTTGTATGGTATTACAATACAATATATATCAGCAACATATCATCCACATACAAGACTGAATAAATAACATGATTACCAACTATTTTGAAATATACAAAATGATATTCTTTGCTCCTTATGAATCCAAGTCTTCAGTATATAAATATCATTTTGTTAATACCACATCCTCGGTGTTTGCTTTAAACCATAGAGGGACATTTTTATTGTGCATACTAGCTCTGTCTTTCCTTCCATAGTAAAGCCTTCTAGTTGCTTCGTGTAGATTTCTAGGCTTCGATATCCCCATGTAGGAATATTGTCTTCACATCCATCTCTTCTACTTCAAGGTCAAAAGAAACAAAAATAGCTAAAAGAAATCTAATGGAACTTAACTTGGCAACAAGAGAAAAAATATCATCCAAGTCAATTCCCTCTACGTGGGAATAACCATTATTTACTAACCAAGCTTAGTATTTCTCCACTCTTCCTTTTTCATTCAACTTCTTCATAAACACCCATTTGTTGTCAATGGAAGAAAGTCAATTCCCTCTACGTGGGAATAACCATTATTTACTAACCAAGCTTAGTATTTCTCCACTCTTCCTTTTGCATTCACCTTCTTCATAAACACCCATTTGTTGTCAATGGAATTTCTTCGAGCTGGAAACTCCACTACCTCCCAAACGTCATTATTAACTAAGGTTTACATTTCTTCAATCATGGTCTTTTTCTAGATATTTCCATCCTCTAAATCCATTTCCTCACTAATATTTCTAGGATCATCAATAGTAATAAACAAAGATAATTTTGAACAAAAATTAGGTGGACTATATCTTTCTAGATTCCTTCTTTCATGAATCAATCTCCTCAGTGCCGAAGTGTGTGATTCTTATTCTTCTTATTCCTATTATTTTATAGAGTTTGATTCATCATCCTTCAATTCAAACTCTATATTTTCTAGTTCTTTTTCCATTGGTAGGAATTCCTATTTGACAACAATTTTGAATTCTCTAAATACCACATCTCCACTATACACAACCTTCCTATTTTCTAAGTTCCAAAGCTAAATTATCTTTATATCCAATAAAGATACACTTTTTAGCTTTCTTATATAACATATTCATATTCTCCTTTGGAAAGTGTACATAAGAATCACACCCAAATACCCTAAAATTTTTAAGAGAAGGTTGATTACATATCCATGCTTCATGTGGAATTTGGTCATACAACACTAATTAGGGTGATCTATTTACTAGATAACATCCAGTCTCCACTATCTCTTCCCATGATTCTTGTCCTAACTTGGCACCATTGAGCGTGCTGCTTACTTTCTTCATCGACCTCTTGTAAATTCATCCTTTATGCAATTCCATTCCGTTGAGGCACGTATGGAGTAGTATTCTTCCTTGCCATACCACACTTCTTACATAATTTTTTGAATTCATTCGCACAAAATTTTCTACCATTACCTACCTCAAAACCTCAATTTTATTCTCTGTTTTATTTCCCACAAGAGCCTTAAACTCTTTGAAATTTTCAAATACTTCATATTTCTTCCCGAGAATAAAAATCCATGTATTCCTTGAGAATTCATCTATAAGTGAGACATAGTACATAGGTATACCTAGTGCTGGAACCAAAATAGTTCCAAACACATCACTATGCACCAATTGCAATATTACCTCTGACCTTGTAGAACCAGAGGAGAATCTTACCCAATTATTCTTCCATATAAACAATTTTCATAAAAATCAAAATCTAGAGAGTAATTAGTTTTGGGTGTGGAGACTGATTATCTTCATGTTCAAAGGTATTGTTTCAGCCGAGTGTACACCCCAGGAAAATTGTACACCCATCCATGCGGGGGGGTGTGGGGGGACTTGTCCCCACCACAGGGGTCTGGGGGGTCTAGGGGCTAGTGGGTCCTTGGAGGGGGTTTGGGGGAAACATCCCCAAAGCTAAAAGTAAATGAAAATTTTTCTTATAAAATATTGTAATTTCGTAGTCAATCTCGGTCATCCATTAGGTGGATGATATGACAATAGAATTTATGTTAATTTAGGGTTATTTTTCCATAGAAGAAAAACCTCGGTTTATATGAGGGATTTGTATTGTGACTATGCATGATAATTATGAGTGAGAAATAGAAAGGATATTGTGTGAGAGAGGAGATGAAATTACAACAGATATGATGTAGGTTGTATCTCTTCATTTAGCTAGATAATATAAAAGGAAGGACTCGTTGTTTCTCCATGGACTTAGCCCAAATTGGGTGAACCACGCATATCTGTGTCTCTTTTTTTCTGTGTGTTTATGTATTTGTGTTTCCGCAATATTGTATGTATTTAATTTCTCCGTTAATTAATTTCTAACAATTATACATATTTTATACCTTATAATTATTTTTTAGTACTCGAAGGCTCTTCTCTCTAATATGTCCCAATATTTGATGCCACAACATAGTGATTTTTCCAAAAGTCATAGGAGCCTTTGCTTCTTCTAATCCACTCTCAAGAACAATGAAACTATTGCACCCATCACTAATAGTGCTTCCCCTTATTTTATATAGATTTCCAATATAAACGCCCCTCAAAAATACCATTTCACCTGAAACCATCTTGGAGGTATCCTTTTCAAACATTGTTTTTACCCTTGCATCACTTGTGTTGCTTACATAAATCAAATTTATTGCTAATATTGGGATATGAAAAACAGTACGGAGTGTTCTAATCCTTCCACCTATGACATTCAAATTAAATTTTTCTCATCCTATGATTTTGGTTGTTGAGACATCTCCTAAGAAAACATCACCACCTTAGAATATTTCATGTTCATAATACTAATCCCTTTGAGGATTCATGTGAAATGATATGCATGAGTCAACCAATCATGCCTCATGATCTACATGTGTACTTGAAGAAGCCAGGTACACATCCACTCCTTCATCTGAGGAGGTTTTTTCTTCTACAAAAGGATAATCTTTAGATCCCTTCCTTTTCTTAGGAATTTTAGATTTACAATCCTTCTTATAATGCCATTCTTTTATACACCTCCAACATACCTTGACAAACATTTCTAGAGGTATAGATCTTCCTCTAGATTTAGATCCCCCACTTGAGGACTTATTCTATTTCTATTTTGGGAGCATCCTCTTACAAACAAGGCATCTCCATTATGGCTTTCCATGTTTTTTCATCTCATATCCTCTAAGAACAATGATGAGAACTTTAAAGTAGTTGCATTACTACTTATGGAAACAACCATATTATCCCATGATTCTATTAGAAAACATAACAAATTGATACACTTATCTTCATTTGAATTCTTAATATAAACAAATAATAGTTCACTTAACATAGTATTGAAGGCATTTATATGCTCTATCACTAAGTCTTTATCCTTCATCCTCAGGTTATGCATCTTCTTCCATAGGAACAATTTGTTTACCATGAAATTATACTAATACAAATCCCCTAACTTATCCCATAGCGCTTTTGTTGTAGCTTCTCCTGAAACATTCAATAATATTGACTCTGAGAGACACAATTATATTGTGTTATTTTCCTTATAATACAACCTGATACATTCTTTTGTTGACATCCTTGTTAGTGCAGTACCTGAATCCACAAAAATCCATCGATCTCTATCCCCCAAAAAATATTCCATTTTAATCTTTCACACATAAAAATATTCTCATCAAATGTCTATATATCTATCTTTTAATTACTCACCATTTCATTTTCACCGCGAGATTCACTTTCCCATATCTTTCACTGTAACATGGACTACCACAAACCTGATCCAAACAACTTAGACACAAAGGCATCCCCTTGAAGCCAAAATTTCTTTGATACCAACTGCAGGTTTTAACCTTCTATGATTAATCGTTGCAAATAGATTCTTAAAAGAACATAAAATATGCAATGAAAATCACACACATCAACGCAAATATTTTATCCTAGAAACCCAAATTGGGAAAACTAGCAAATATATATATATATATCTTGTGGAATCCATGAACCACTAATCCGTTTACCCTATATTATAATACAATTCCTTAACTTAAACTACAAATCGTGGGAAAAACCACCATGCACCACATAAACACTTTTAGCAAAAAATATGGATCGAAAATCATAAAAAATGAATGCAAAAACCCACCCAATTATTTCAAGGGAACTACCCCTAAATCTCTCAAACATGGGGGGGTTACTACACTCCCTTGTGACCCCCCCACTATGCATCATATATTTTACAACACATGGGGATATTCATGAAAACAATATAACACATACCCAACACACCCTGTTGAAGTGAGGTCATCACTCTTCAACCTATGAAGTCATGTTTATGAAAAATTTATTATGAGGAATACTTTATAATGTGCCTAAGGCCACATTACTTTCTCCTTGGTAGATTTCCTACTCATGATCTACTTATTAAAGAGTTTATACTCAATCTCCACCAAATCTATAGGAGAGCATTGTGTTCCTTTTGTATTCCATGGGAAAATACCTTAAAAACAACCTATTTAATCTTGGTGTGCATACCACTTCCTCTAATTGTTATATGATGAGTCAAAAGTCATTTATCCCCAAAGAGGACAAAATAAACTTAAAATAAATAAGCAGTAAAGACAAAATTTATGAAAATACACCAAATTTACTTGGAAAACCCATCAATGGGAAAACCCATGGGAAAGGGATTAGATATTTATTTAATCAACAAATACATACATACATTCACTCACTTCTAGCTCACTCATGCCCATATTTCACCATAGATTATTCCTAGCCTATAAATAAGCTTTGTTACAATATCATGGGCTAATACCATGGGCCAAAACCATGGATTATCAATATTTTGTGCCCAAAATAATCATAACTCATTTGAATCCATCCATATTATTCCAGAAGCATGATAAAATAAAATAAAAATTGTATATTTTAATTTAATTTGATTTGGTCTCACATCTAAAATCTCCCACTTAAGAAAAAATAGAAGATTGAGTGAATATTTTTATTGCTGTTTCTATCTCCTTTCTATTAATCCTTTACCAAGGTTCCTTTCATCATGTTTTAGCTAAGGTTATTAAAAAATTCTACTTATCCCTTGGAAAAATATTTGTTAACATATCAACTGGAATATCTTAACTGTGTATTTTGTCCCATTATATGATCCCATCATTTATCACTTACGAATCTAATGATATCTTACATAAATGTTCTCTGTCTTGGAGAATGACACTTTTATTATCAATGTGCAACACATAGTTCAAAACATTAAATAAAACCCTCAGTCAAAGGAGTCACATCAAAAGTTTGTCAAAAAAAACTAGGAACATCCTCTTCGTCATTTTACCTTAGAGTTTTCACAGGACTTCGTTGACCTATTCTAATATAACTCTGGTCAGAAAATTTATGGTCATGTGGAACTCCCTCAAGTCGATGGAACAGTGGATTGGATGCGCCTAGAAGAAAATGATGAAAGGTAAAATTGTCATTTACACCATTGGAAACAATTTTTTAGCTCTTATGTTTGAAATCAAGGAGGAAAGGGATGTGATATTTCGTAATGGCCCCTATTTTTTTGGCGTGATAGGTGCTTAGACCCTCAACTTCAATCCTAATGAGGATGCCCCAAAGAAGTTTAGTTGTATTTTATCCCTTTGGCTTTCTAAAGCAATGAATTCCTCAAAGCTATTGGGAATAGAGTCGCTCGCTATCTTGACAAGGTCGAGATTAACGGTCAATTGTTTGCTTACGTGAATATTTTTGTCGAGGTTGACTTGGAACAGGAGCTTGCATCAGATATCATTCTCACTCTTGGGTGTGAAAATTCTACTGCAGTGTATTGTTTTATTTTCTCCTTGATTTAATTTATAAAAGTTATTTTCAGAAATTAGATTCAGAAAAAACTGAAAATAAACACAACTACAGCCTACACATGCAAATAATTTACTGAATAATTCACTCATGCAACAAAGTGACAGATGTATTTTTGGACATAAGTCCCCAAAAAAACCCAAAGTGGGAAAATTGGTTCAGCAGATATGAGAGTTTTATTATTAAGTAGTTCTGAGTACAGAAAATCTGGGTTCCATCCTTAGAAAACTGATAGAGAATAAAATATATAAAATCTGCAGCTAATCTGAATATCTAGTGTCAAATATCTGACTGGTCCACACCCTCAAATGGGATTTATAGGACTCAGCCCGGATCTGACCCTAAAAACCCTCAGCACTGCTTCTGAAGCCCTAACATTGCCCTGGAGGGACTGCGTCAGCCTATGCGTGCCTCTAGAAGGGCCTGCGTCACCCTAGGAGGGTCTACGTTGCCCCTACGTTGCCTTTACTTGGCCAGCATCAGCCTAGCGTGGCCCTAGCTGCCTTTACATTGTCTCTACGCTATCCCTGCTACTCTGTGTGGCTCTGAAGCTTCTCTACGATGTCCTTGTGGCTGCTCCTCTTGCCTCTTGTTGTCTCTTGGCCTTGGAATCAGAACATTATCTTGGCCAATAGTACCCCTCACTGCAGGAAATTCTGCTGGAAATTCTTAGCAAACCCGCCCTAGAATTCCAGATCTATTCCTTAGTTCTACAGAAATTGTGTGTCTTCAACTGACCCTCAAGCCTTTCTCTTATACTTTTTCATTGAACCCTTCAACGGCCGAGATTAAATCATCCATCAACGGTTGAGATTAAAAGATTGCTTGATCCATGTGACTTAACACAATTTCATCACATGTGTTAATTAATTCACTTTAATTATTTTATTTTCCTAAGTTAGACTTAGAAATCCATTAAAAATAATTAATTATTTGAATAACTTCAACACAATTTGAAATTTCTTAAATCCATTTTTTGATCTTGTAGATCAGGAGTACTCTAGTCCCTCCACAAAATTTGGGACCTAGAGCACAACTGATGCTACCCAAAATACACAAAATATCAACACTCCCTCTTAGCATCAGAAGTGTTCTCTAGCAATACGCCACACCATGCATTACAAGACCTTGAGTACTTGGTTTGTTCTACTGATGTTTGGCCTACTGCCCTCCATCTACTACACTACTTCTCTCTGTACTACTGCCCATTCCACTGCCACTGACACTGCCACATTTGTACTACAACTCCCTCTCAAATTGATGCATCATGCTGCCTATAGCACTGCTACACTGCAACTCAGTTGTTGAGAAGTAAGCATCTGAATAACTCTGCCCAACTGTTTGACACACAAGTCAAGTTTTCCACCAACACTGAAGCCTCCTGGATTTTGAATCACAATGTCCCCTTGGAGACACTGTCATGCTGCAACACTGCACTGCATGAGCCTAGCTTCTTTGTGCTTCTGAAGTCCCATCAGAATCTCTGTATTGTTTCCTCCATGTTGATGCTTCATCTACATCACGATTCTCCCTCTTCAGCTCTACAAATCCCTCTTTCTCTTCAATGTGATCATCTGCAACCATCTTTGGACTCATCCTACTACCGTCTTAAGGCTCCCGTAGCTCGTATGTGATCCAAGAGTAGCATTGACTCAAGGATCCCACCAATCAATCTAGATACTCTAAATATCCATGTCACCCCACCTCTTCTCTCGAGGTGCATGAGCACTCATGGCTAAATCATCATCAGAGCCATCGTCATTTGCTGTTGCAGCCTTGGAATCAAAAGCTCCTTTATCCTTCTTCTTAGGACAACTGTTGGCGAAATGACCAAGATTACCATAGTTAAAGCACCAGACCTTGGAGAGGTCCTTCTTCTTCTTTCCTTTCTTGATTTCCCTTGATGCAAGGGTTGCATCCTCCTCTTCTTCTTTCTTCACTATGGCTGATTTGCTCCCTCCAATGTTGGATTGCTTCTTGGTGATCCTCATAATCTCCTCTTAGCAGAGAATAGCCCACATAACTGCCCATGATGGTAAGGCTGCCCTTCCCAGAATGCTTTGGACAAGCATTTCCCATTCTTCATAGACAACATTTAAGGACGTCTTCACAAGGAGCCCTTCATCTAGATTAACACCCATGCCAATTAGTTGGTCACGGATAGCTTGAAGTCTTAAGAGGAATGGATCTATCTCTTCACCCTTCATCATCTGGAACATACGCATATGATTCTCAAGAAGCATCCTTATTTGCATAGAACCTCCTTGGTACATCACTTCCAAAGTTGACCACATGTCATGTGATGTATTCTTACTAGTCACATGAGGAATCATGTGATCCTTGACTTCGTCTATGATCAACCTCTTCATCCGTGCTTGATTCTCTTCATACTTCTTGAGTGGATCTGCTTCAGTTGGCACAACAAGTGTCTTCTATGCATGATCTTTGAGACCATACTCATCCAGGACTGAGAGGATTCTAGTCTTCCAGATAACATATTTGGACATGCCATCTAATGCATCTTGATCCCTCAATCCATATCGAACCATATTTTCTCAGATCTGAAGAAATCAATACTTATCCCTCTGGATATGGGTTTCTTGGTGACTAGAAACCCTCTAGTAACTGCTTCTTTCTGCAAACTGACTTCCCTCTTGGAAATATTCCACCAAAAACTCAAACGGACAATATTCTCTGATCCTCCTGATCAAATCTTAGATCTATTTGGCTCAGATCTACTGAATGACTATTTTCCACAGACCTTTGTTTCCTTAGCCAAGCATAATTTTGCACCTTTCTAATCTCTACCCTACCAGCACTACTGAAGATCTGAAGCACTGCATCCAAAACTTGGCTGAATTATTCTGCAATAAGAGAAGTGATTGGACAACGTAATCCTAGTTGGCCCAGCACAGTCCGAGCATGGCTTAGAAGTGGACTGCGTAACCTAGACTGGGTGACATATTCCTTATGATGCCCTAGGAAGGGTCTATGTAAGCCCAAAGGCCTTCTATAGCTTCAGCGTTTTCTTCTTCTGGATCTATGTCCTCCTGTTGTCAAGATGCCCTTTCTGGATCTACTGCTTCTTCTGCCACCCTACAGAAAAAAAATTCTTCAGCTGATTTGCGGGAGATTCAGCTTGATCTGTTATCGCTCTAATACCATGTGAAAATTATACTGCAGTGTATTGGTTTATTTTCTCCTACTTGATTTAATTTATACAAGTTATTTTTAGAAATTAGATTCAGAAAATACTGAAAATAAACACAACTACAACCTACACATGTAGATCATTTACTGAATAATTCACTCATACAAAAAAGTGAAATATGTAATTTTGTACATAAGTCCTCGGAAAAACCCAAAGCCGGAAAACCGGTTCAGCAGATATGAGGGTTTTATTATTAAGTAGTTATGAGTACAAAAAATCTGGGTTCCCACCCTGGAAAACCCGACAAAGAATAAAATATATAAAATCTATAGCTAACCTGAAGATCTAGTGTCAAATATTTGACTGATCCACACCCTCAAACGTGATTTACAAGACTCAGCCCAGATCTGACCCTAGAAACCCTCAGCGCTACTTCTGAAGCCCTAGCGTTGCCCTGGAGGGACTGCGTTAGCCTCTGTGTGGCTCTAGGAGGGCCTGCATCACCCTAGGAGGGTCTACGATGCCCCTGCGCTACCTCTACTTGGCCAACGTCAGCCCAGTGTGGCCCTAGATGCATCTGCGCTGTCCCTGCTGCTCTGCGTGGCTCTGAAGCTTCTCTGTGTTGTCCTTGTGGCGGCTCCTCTTGCCTCTTGCTGTCTCTTGGCCTCGAAATTAGAACATTCCCTTGGCCAATACTACCCCTCACTGCAAGAAATTCCACTGGAAATTCTTAGCAAACCCTCCCTAGAATTCCAGATCTATTCCTCAGTTCTACAGAAATTGTGTGTCTTCAACTGACCCTCAAGCCTTTCTCTTATACTTTTTCGTTGAACCCTTCAACGGCCGAGATTAAATCATCCATCAACGGTTGACATTAAAAGACTACTTGATCCATGTGACTCAAGACAATTTCATCACATGTGTTAATTAATTCACTTTAATTATTTTATTTTCTTAAGTTAGACTTATGAAATCCTTTAAAAATAATTAATTATTTGAATAACTTCAACACAACTTGAAATTTCTTAAATCCATTTCTGGGTCTTGTAGATCAAGTGTACTCTAGTCCCTCCACAAAATTTGGGACCTAGAGCACAATTGATGCTACCCAAAATACACAAAATATCAACAATGGGGAGTGGATCTTTTTTTAGTCCCTCGACTATGAAGAACTCAGTTTCAAGTGTCAGTTTTGTCATGACTATGGGAAATTTGCCTAGGATCGCAAAAATAACATAGTTTCCTCTGGTCCTCCCCAAGACAAAAAATATAAGACTTAGAGGCATGGATACAATAAAGGTAAAGGGATCTTGAAGGCGAACATTTACTCACAAAATATTTCCTCCTCCTTTTACAACCGATTCAGAGCATTGTCTCAAGACGAGGATACTCAGAAGTTGTTGATCAATAATGAAACACTAGCTCAAGATATAGCTAAAGAGCGTGAAGATAAAGAGGAGTTGGAGGAGAACCCTCAAGCTATTTTGACAGTGTTGGGTAGCCCTAATCATGCTACCCCTCCTCATCAGAAGGATCCTCCACCTCATCCTGAGGGTCTAGTTCCCTACCCAAAGTTAAGAGAAAGTACCTCTCATGGAGGTGAGGATTAAACTAATCATGTTTTGACAAGAAGTACTAAGAAAAAACTCAAGTGGACTAGAAAATAATTCAACATGGAAGTGGAGAAAATAAAGGAAAAAGGAATACCTACCAATGTAGAAGTAAGGAAGGCATAAATAGAGAAAAACATCAAATTCAAAAATCAATCTCAAATTCCTGAAATTCTAAAGATTGTAGGAACCAAAGAAAAAGGGAGCAGTAAATAGAGAGGAGGTAACTTTTCATCTACCTCTATAAACAATTGAAAGTTATTTCATAGAATATAAGGTGACTAGGAAACCCTATCAAGTATGAGGAAGTTAAATATCTATTAAAATAGAGAAGCCACAATTTATTTTCATTCAAGAAACTAAATTGGTATGAGAATAGATGCTAGCATTATGAAAATCGTTCTGGATAAACAACATAGGGGTGGCCCAAAGTTCCTCTAGAGCCTCTAGGGGTATATGGATACTATGTTCAGCCCTAAATTACAAACTCATCCATAGTAGTAAAGAGAATTTTTGGTTCAGATCTCACTCAGAAGAAAATTAAATGAAGGAATATTTTTTAAATAGATGTTTATGCTCCTACCACCTACAATGGGAAAGGATATTTTTGGGAATATTTAATAATCCTGAAAGATCAACAGTGGCATAAGGACTACATAGTTGGAGGGGACTTCAATCTCACTCTCTTTTCTTAAAAAATGAAAGCCGAAAAAATTATTCTTGACACTTTCCAAGAAAAAATTTAAGACTTCATCAATGATTGGGTTCTTCTAGATATAACCCCAAATAAAGGAAAGTATATGTGGGCAAATAAGAGAAGTAGACATGAGTTCATAGTAGTCAATCTTGACTACTTCCTCATCCATAGTAGTTGGATCTTAAAAGGAATAAAGTGCTACTCCAACATCATGGCTAGAGGAGATTCAAACCACAAACACATTGGACTAGTTTTGGATACCACTGCGGATTTGCATCTAATTCCCTTCCATTTCAACCCTGGATGGTTGCACAATATTTTTTCCCTCGACTTAATAAAACAAGATCAGCTTCGCCAAGCCTTAGGCTCCCCAACATTTGTTTTGTAATCAAAATTAAGGTCAATCAAGCAAGCACTTAGAACCTAGGCCAAGCTCCACTATAAGACCCTAGGTCAAGAAAAAGAAGAGAAGTTGAAGAAAATGGAATGTATCCATGCTCATATGGATATGAATCCCATCAAGGATGGAAACTTTGGAATGAAGAAAGAAATCAACAAGCACATCCTCATGCTCAACATGCGAGTGGAAGAACACTATAGATTGAAGTCTCGAAGCCTATAGTTAAAAGTTGGAGATCACCACACATCCTTCTTCCACAAGTATATTGAGGCCGATAAATTAGAAACAAGGTCAAGGATATCATTCCAGAAGGTAAGTAAAAAATGTCTACCCTTTTGTAAATTAAACAAGAAGCTTACTCTTTTTTCAAGAATTTATATTATGAAAATAATGAGAATGACTCCAATGAAGTTTACTCCTTCATATCTTACTTTCCCTCCATTGTCTTTAGCTCTAATAAGAACTTCTTAATGAGGTCATCGATGTTATTTAGTCACTTAACCCTAACAAAGCCCACGACCCAAATGATTTTCCAATATCATTCTATAGCATATTCCGGTCTCTGATAAAAAAAGGACTTGATGAGAATATTGAACTCCTCAAGGACCATACGAAAACTAGGAGGAATATTAATTCTTCCTTCCTTGCCCTTATCCCAAAAGAAAATAATCCCCCTTCCTTCTCTATATTCAGACCCATATCTCTTTGTAATGCTTCATATAATATCCTCACCAAAATCATTGCCAACAGACTCAAAAAGCTTCTCCCCATAATCATTTATGAAAACCAAGGTGTCTTTCTCTAGCATTGCCAAATTATGGATAATGTCATCCTTTTCCAAGAGGCCATTCATTAAATTAAACTCTGTGGCGATCATGGTATGGTCATAAAATTAGACATGGAAAATTCCTTCAATTGTGTCTATCATTCCTTCCTTACTGTAATCCTTGAAAATTTTGGTTTTTGGAAAGAGTTCATTTTGTGGATAAAAGTCTATATCGGGAGACCCTCGATCACCCCCCTCATCAATGGTCATCCTTGTCCTTTATTTCATATCTACATAAACCTTCGACAGGGTTTACCCCTCTCCCATATTCTTTATATTATAGTGGTTGAATCCCTGAGCATGAATTTGGAAGTGGCTTGTCTTGAAGGAAATACAAAAGGTTTAAGCATAATGTCCAATGTAAAGGACATTAATCATTCGTAGTTTGAGGATGACACCCTTTTAATAAGAGGCGCCTCTGGAAAAAATTCTATCATATTTAAAAGGATTTTGGATAAGTATTTAAGTCTTTTGGGGGGGAACATCAACAAGAAAAAATACAGTTGTGTGGGTGGAACTGTTCCTCCCAAAACATGTTGGAGATAGCTAGGGTCTTAGAATTTTCCTTGAGGGTGGAGTTGGACTACTCCAGTTATATTTCCATTCTAATATCTCTTGACTCAGTAAACCTATATTTTTGGGAGGAAATCCTCAATAAATTTAAGAAGAAAATACAAGGTTTTGGAGATCAGTGGTTTTCTTCTACAGGGAGAGTGATTTTGGTTGAGTTAGCCCTTTCCTCCCTCCCAATTTACCTCTGTTAAAGCTTTCTTGCTCCCAAATCTATTTTAACGCAATGGGAATCTTAATTCACAGATTTCTTTGGCAGGGAGGAAGGAAAAATAAAATAAAATTTCATCTAGTATAATGGAACATAGCTTGTCTTCCAAAATCCAATGGAGGTCTGGCGGTGAAGGAACCTATCTATATTAATTTGGCCCTGGGGGAAAATATATATTGAATAATAGTTACAAACATTTAAGGGTGGTGGAAATCAACCCTAATTCAAAAATATTTCAAAAGGAATCATCTTTTCATATTGGAAAATGATGCTTGGACATCATTGGGCTCAAAAATATGGGCTCAATGTAAGGAAGTTTCCCCCATAATTATAGATGATTTAATTTGGTGACCAAGGAATGAATCTAGAATTAACATTTGGCGTGATTCCTTATCCTCATTAGGCCCACTGAGGACTATAGAATAGCTCAATGATTTAATGCATTGGATGATATAAATGGGTTTAAAAAGTTTATGGACATATTAGAATGAAACAACCAGGGATATTGGAAGGGTTGGGAAAGGGTTGATCTTCCACCCCGCATGTCATCCCAACAACACATTCTTATTCACCATTTGAAAGGTATGGCCCTTGTTTCAAAGTAAAATGAGGATTATCACACCTGGACCAAAATATTCAAAAAAATATATTTAGTCCGGGAAGGATTCTCCTTGCTAATAATGCATCTTATACATCCTCCTCCAAATTAAATATGGGCTAGTATCTAGAGGAAAGTAAACATCCCTAAAATCAACACCTTTTGATGGGCTCTAATTCATGGGAAAATCCTTAATCTGAAAACCTTATAAGGAGAAATATAAGTTGGTCGACATGATGTGTCTTGTGCTGCAGTGATGAAGAAAATATTCCTAAGCTCTTCTACCATTGTTCTTTCTCTTTGGAAAAAAAGGAAAATGCCCTCTAGTTTAATTTTTAAAATAGAATCAATCCCATGCCAGTGGGATTAAATTTTCATTTTCTTGAGAATAAATTACCCTTGGATTAGAAAAACCTCATCCATCCCTATATTTTGATGGGATTCCCTTCCCCAATATCTCTTCTGGCCAATTTGGATTATCATAAATAAAAAAATTCTTCAAAGAAGATGGCACCTCTCCTTTAAAATTTTTTAATAAGTCACTCTCTATGCTTATGGAGAATATATTTTCTCAAGGTTTTAATAGCAATGAGATTGCAATCTTAAATTCTCAGGAGCTTGAATGGATAAAATCTGTTAGTGTCCCATGATTTGGTTGATTGGCAAGCCAAATGACAATGTAACATCAAACCAATCTTTGGAGCCCAAGGACCTAGCCTTCCTGGAATCAGAGAGGGCTCTCTTTATTTTTGTAAGGGATATATGTGTGTTTGCTTATTGTGTTCTGATTTTAGGCTAGTTATGAAGTAAGTTTTTTGGTTTTGGTTTTTAGGTTTTGAGGGATGAAACTGATCAAAGATATAAGATAGGTAAAAAGATGTTAGATCAATTGGGCTATGGACTCGAAGAGGTCAAGAAAGCTATCATATGGTGATACAAGGTTGTTGAAGGGCTGATTTGATTCGAGGTAAAATGGATCTTTGGGCAAAATGGAGTAAGATGGACATCAAGTTTGTGAATAACAAAGGATTCCAAGCATAACTAGTTTAATAGCTGACATAAACATGGTAGGGAAAACCATTAATCATGAGAAATGTAACTATAAGCTAATCAACACATAGAAATAAAAATTCAAGCCATGCATAGAGATATATAACTCTCACTAGAAAATTTGGCGGAATTTCCGACGGCCAATTCGTCGCTATTCCGACACATAGTCGTCGCAAGAGCGAAAGTTCGAGGGAGGGAAAAATATGGTTTTCCATACCGTCGAAGTTCCGACGCACTTAAAAAGTGTCGCACTATCGACACTTTTTCCGTCGCTTCCAAAAAAGCGTCGCTCTTCCAACGTTTCCCGAACCGTCGCGCTTCCGACGTTTGTAAACTGTTGCACTTCCGACGAAATGTGGTCCGACGTTTTTAACGTCGCTCTTCTGAAGTTTGTAAACGGTCGCAATTCTGACGCAATGTGGTCCGACGTTTTGGACGTCGCTCTTCCGATGTTTGTAAACTGTCACAATTCCGATGAAATGGGGTCCGACGTTTTGAACGTCGCTCTTCCGACGTTTGTAAACTGTCGCAATTCTGACGAAATGTGGTCTGACGTTTTGAACGTTGCTCGTCTGATGTTTTTATACTGTCGCTCTTCCAATTTTTTTAAGTTGTCGCAATTCTGATGCTTACAAGGCATCGGTATATCGACGGCGGGTTCAATTTAAAAAAAAAAAATGAAACTTTAAAAGAGGAAAAATGCTATTTTGAATATATTATATGAAGTAAAATAGTCCATGAAGTCATTAAATTTTCACATCTGAAGATTGGAACCCAAATATCCATCCAGAAAAGTGGAAGTCCCACCCCAGACAATGATACAAAAATACCCCATGTCACATACAGGGACATGATATAAAACCTAGTAATGGTCCACATGGAGATTATCGACAATCTGAGAAAGCATCCAAATATGCCCGAGGCATCTATTAGAAAGTGAAATAGCAGTATGTAGAATAGTAAAGAAACAGATAGAATACCGACGTCCATTGTTCCAAATACAAATTAAAGTACCCAAAATCCTTGAACAAAGAAAAACGCTAATCATGTGAGGAGTGTGATATGTCCAAAATATAAAAAGACCATCAGACCATATCAATAAACCATCATCGCTAGTTTTGAAGGCAGAGTGATAAACATTAATCATTTTTTTTTCACAAGAGAAAAAATGTTGTTTTGAATATATTATATGAAGTAAAACAGTCCATGAAGTCATTACATTTTCACATCTGAAGATTGGAACCCAAATATCCATCCAGAAAAGTGGAAGTCCCACCCCAGGAGAGTGATAGAAAAATACCCCATGTCACATACAGCGACTTGATATAAAACCCAGTAACGGTCCACATGGAGATTATCGACAATCTGAGAAAGCATCCAAATATGCCCAGGCATCTATAAGAAAGTGAAATAGCAGTATGTAGAATAGTAAAGCAACAGATAGAGTACGTACCGACGTCCATTGTTCCAAATACAAATTAAAGTACCCAAAATCATTGAACAGAGAAAAACGCTAATCATGTGAGGAGTGTGATATGTCCAAAATATAAAAAGACCATCAGACCATATCAATAAACCAGCAACATAGACAAGCATCGCTAGTTTTGAAGGCAGAGTGATAAACATTAATCATTTTTTTTTCACAAGAGAAAAAATGTTGTTTTGAATATATTATATGAAGTAAAACAGTCCATGAAGTTATTAAATTTTCACATCTGAAGATTGGAACCCAAATATCCATCCAGAAAAGTGGAAGTCCCACCCCAGACAGTGATAGAAAAATACCCCATGTCACATACGGGGACTTGATATAAAACCCAGTAACGGTCCACATGGAGATTATCGACAATCTGAGAAAGCATCCAAATATGCCCGAGGCATCTATAAGAAAGTGAAATAGCAGTATGTAGAATAGTAAAGCAACAGATAGAGTACCAACGTCCATTATTCCAAATACAAATTAAAGTACCCAAAATCCTTGAATAGAGAAAAACGCTAATCATGTGAGGAGTGTGATATGTCCAAAATATAAAAATACCATCAGACCATATCAATAAACCGGCAACATAGACCAGCATAGCTAGTTTTGAAGGCAGAGTGATAAACATTAATCATTTTTTTTTCACAAGAGAAAAAACGTTGTTTTGAATATATTATATGAAGTAAAAGAGTCCATGAAGTCATTACATTTTCACATCTGAAGATTGGAACCCAAATATCCATCCAGAAAAGTGGAAGTCCCACCCCAGACAATGATAGAAAAATACCCCATGTCACATACAGGGACATGATATAAAACCGAGTAACGGTCCACATGGAGATTATCGACAATCTGAGAAAGCATCCAAATATGCCCGAGGCATCTATAAGAAAGTGAAATAGCAGTATGTAGAATAGTAAAGCAATAGATAGAGTACCGACGTCCATTGTTCCAAATAAAAATTAAAGTACCCAAAATCCTTGAACAGAGAAAAACGCTAATCATGTGAAGAGTGTGATATGTCCAAAATATAAAAAGACCATCAGACCATATCAATAAACCAACATCGCTAGTTTTGAAGGCAGAGTGATAACCTGTCAACACATAAAATAGTATCATAAAGTGGATACAGGAAATGTGCAGAGACATGTACTGTTGATATACACCTCACACAAAAAGCATCCATGATATAGAAAAAATATGTATAAACCTAGGGTCGATTGTATGTTTTGGCTCGCTTGTTCCCGGAAATAAAAACCATCTGCAGAAACCCAGGCTCGCTTGATTCCAAAATTGGTAACCATCTATTGCATCCGAGATGTAAGGTTCAGGCTCGCTTGTTTCCATTAGTAGCCCGCTATAGCATCCACCCTTTTCATAGCAAAAAGGTTCCTGTAGATATACAGAGAAAGAGTATAATACGTAGACCATATAAACATGGCTCTGTATTTCAAAAAATAGGTTTAAAATAGAAACAGGGCAAAAAAAAAAATTCTAAGTAAATTTAATCTATTAACAGTGGGAATAAAATTACACCGAAGTCAAAATTATTTCCCAGACTCATGGAAAATTTTTCATCAAAAAATCAAAAAATTAAGAAGACTACCCTCATACGGGGAAACTAGTCTTGAACGTTTAATTTACAGAATTAAAAAATATTACAAAGGTCCAGCACAATAAAATAATCTAAAAGCAACCCAATTAAGTGGGCCTCGAAGCAAGAAAAAAAAATTAACCAAACTACTCCTCCGGCTCCTCGACGATTCGGCACCATCCTTCGAAAGGTCCAGGATCGCTAGGTGCTACCTCCACATTCATGCCACGACTCCCCTCCTGAAGGCCTGAATGTTGGCCAGCTTTTTTCGAGCTCAGACCCGCCGGACGGGTGCATTCTTCCTCCGTTTGGGCCTCCTCGCGGAAAACCACAGTGACTGAAGCTGTGATTCGTGGGCGGTTGAGAGCGCAATTAAAGGAAAATTACGCAGTGCGCGTCATGGGAGAAGGTGAACTAGTGGTGGGGAAACAAGGAGTAGGGGAATCCATACGGTGGCCAAATCCTACAACCCGACCCCACCCACTCCTAGTATTTGGATAGCGACCTGCATAATAATCACTGGACTGGCCGGAAGACAACTCTATTGAGGGGCTAGAGGGAGCGCGCAGGGGTTGACCTCTAGTGCTCCCGATGCGGCAATGCATCCTTTGACGCAGGCGAGGCATGGGTGCAGTCTCACTAGCAGTGGGCATAAGAGGAGACGGAGAAGCAGAATTCCAAGAAACAGAGG